>JAGSMS010000015.1:12850000-14050000 GCA_029286595.1 Bhutanitis thaidina
TTATTTGTCCTATTCTCAATCCTACAGGGAGTACCTAAATATTAAGAAAATAAATGTCCTCGCATTTTTTTTTATACGAGAGCCCATGACAAAACCTTTTGCCTCATATTATTTGCGGTCAGAATCGTATAAAAGCAATAGATGCTATTACCTTGAACCCAAACGAAAACTAATTTCAGAAATTTTCCACGTAGTCTCATAAATGTCAACGAACAGTGTCACATGTCCAATACCGTCCGATTTTCGGAATGTACTTGTACAATAGCCCTAAAGATATCGGAAACACTTCCTTCAGGCGCTAGTAGCGTAGCGCGTAACCTAAACAACGTTGAAAGAAATTAAAAACAAAACAAAAAGGCGCGAAATCGTAGAGTGGTTGGTGTGTGTCTTATATTAAATTTTGTTATTTCTGTATTTTTCGCGTTTTGATCTATAATATTGTTAGTGTATTATTCCACAAGCGCTAGTGCATGTGTATAGTAATTGGATAATCCAATAGAAGGCCGGATATCGTTGTTTTTTTAGTTTTGGTGCTATCAGTCCAAAGTTGACAGCGGTAAAAGTTGATTGTTGTCTTCCCGTCTATATACATGAAAAAGTTAACAACCTCTATTGTAATTATATACGAAAATCATTAGATCACTTTGACACTGGCAGACAGTTAACTCTGTCCCCATATAGGCCTCCGAGCCCGCGAAAAGACAGATGAGAGAGAAAAAAAAATAGAATTATAGCAAACAGTCTGAAAATCTATTTTACAAGAGTTGCGAATAAAAATTGTGTGCAACTGATCGGTGACATAGGATTCTGTCTGAAAACTATTGGACATGATAATATAAGTAGACCGGATCTAGAGACTGATATCAGACAAATTCAGTCCAGCAGTCCAAAAATCTTATCGAGGCGTATTAAACCATGACATAGATGCCATTTCTGCATCGAAGCTGCGACATTTCTGACAGTTTCATCCCAGTTGGGTCCAGGACGAGCTAATCTAACGACTTTATACGGTTCTGGTCGTAAAACTATGAGACAGGTTTTGGTTGTCGACTCTCGTACTATTTATATTACTTATATTCATTTAATTTTATTGCTAGAAGTGGCCAAGTTTTTGATAAAGAAAAAGGAATGCATTATGTACAACAGTTTAGTTACATGAAAATTGATTATGGTTAAGTACTCCAATGTTTAAGAAAAAGGAACATTTCATTGATTGTACTTTAGTAATGCTCTCCATGCTTCACATCTGCTGAATTTACTGCATATTTTAAAAAACCAAAACCATATTGTTCTTTTTAATTTTTTCCAAACTTTAATTCTGTATAAAAAATATTTTTATGAATTATAATAAATTTCTGACATTATTATAGAAGCGAAGTACAAGAAAACGATATAATTAGAAATAATTACACATAGGTTACCTGAAATCCACGATAAATTTACTTTTTTGTTATTGTTTAAAATTATAGTTGTGATTTTTATGAATTTTATAATTAAAAAAAAATTGTTTTAAATATTATTCACTAAAATAAATATACAATGATTCCATATTTTTGTTTTGATATTTATTTATCAATGTCATTATGTTTATATATATAAAAATAATAATAATAATTTTGACGTCTTTCATAATTTTTTTTTATTGAAAAGACGGCAACGAGCAAGGGGCTCACCTGATGGTAACTTGTTACAACTAATAAAATACTCAGACTATTTTAAGTATTTATTTCGAACAGGCAGAGCTTCGCCTTACGCGTTGAGATCTGATTTCCAATAAGATGCCTTTGCTACAGGATAATGCGCTTTCATACAGACTTTATGCGGCAATCGACCATAAGTAATAAAAAATAAATAGGGTATTTCCGGTATGTAGAATTGCATAATTAAAATAAATAACGGTTGCTTTCATATTGTATAGTAAATTTGAAGCCCTGTTATGAAATTATTTAATATTGTTGCATTTGTTAACGGTTACCATTCCTTAAATAGACAATAGTCAAATTATAACTTATTTAGAAACTAACCAAACTTAAATTATTAACAACGAAATTATATGAGGCGGATGTACCCCTGCCATTTATATTGGATAACAAAGTGATTATACGTATATATGGAAAAGCAGAGGATGCGTTGATACATGGGGGATGGGAGATATGATTAGGAAGGGAGTAAAAGATGCCTTTACTTCACGTCGATATTCTGCGAGGTCGTGGTACTACCCCGGACAAGCCAGACAGCAGCAGCAAGCTGAAAATCAGTGTTACGGGAATTCGTAACTTAAACTGAGCGTAGAATCATTCGTTGCATCACTGTAGGGCGGAAAAAAAAAATCTAATATGTTTTTTTTATTTTAATTATTCTTTTAATTGTTTTATTGATAACACGTAAACTAATTGTGATGTAATGAATAAAGTTCCTTTCTTACTAAAAAAATTAATTTAACATTGAACGCGTCTCACGGCGGATCACCGCTGTTGTAAAGCAATCGAAATGTCGGTAATATAAAAGCAAAATTAAATATTAGTTTAATTTCAAATGTGTAGTGTTCGTGTAAATATAAGATACCATTATTAGTCTCTAACTTCAAAAACCTAGATCTTTAATAATGGCTTCCAAATTACATTTGACCTCTTTAGGTGAGATTTATTAGCGGATGTATGTCTTCACCATGTCAGGAATCTACCTACCCGATTTCAAGTTAGCTGGGTTTATGATTCCTGATATTTGGTGATCGATCAGTGAGTGTTATTTATTATATATTATTATTGTAGACAATTTAAGTTTTAAATTTTACAACAACAAATATCTAATAAAAAATCTATTGTCACGGTGTACTATTTACCCGTATCATAACTATATATCCTATGGCGCATCCAAGGCGACAATTGCAAACGCAGTACGTGTGTCGCGTCTTTAATTAATTACTCTATGTCGCAACCTGACCATAGCCTATATTGTTTCGACGTGACATAAAAGCAAGTACTTAACCACATTACTTTCCCTTGTAATAGCTGTCAAGGCTTTGTAGGCTTAATCTTGCACTGTTTCAAAATAATTTAAATACTGTATGTACCTTAATTTCTTTAAGATACACAATAGTCAATATACCATTATTTTGTTCTTTCATATGATACATTTCAGATGGGGCATATAATGTCAAGCATTCTTCTCTTAGATTAGATTGGAGTGAAAAACGATCTGACAGTTCACCTGTTGGTAAATGGCCACTTCCGCCCATGGGATACCTGCAAACAACAATCGAAGAAGGTCATAGATACGTTATCTCCTCGGAGGATTAAGATAGAACGCCTGTCAGCCCGTAATATTATTATTATACTGGCTCTGTTTTTCCCATTTCAAACCGGAACACAACAGTAAAAGATGTTTGGCGGGAGAAATGTGTAAGAGTGTGATGTGAAGACATCTCCTGGGTGGAGATGGGTCTACCACCTGTAAAATAAGTAGATATAGCAATATAGTGAAGAGAGAGTAAGTTAAAGAATACTTAGGGGGTAGACGGATCAAAATTTAAATAGAAATTAAAAGTTTGGAATTTTAATGAAATGTAAATTTCGTCTACTTTCGTATTGGACATTTCAAAATACACTATTGGAATAATTTTTTTACTACTAATGACTTCTAAAAAAATTGCGTCTCAGAAAAGAGAAGAGGCCTTTATCCAGCTGTGGGGTGGTTGGGCTATAAGATGTTAATTGGGGTCCTTAAAAAATTAAGTTAATAAATTAAATTTTTTTCATCTACATTTTTGTACTATACATCTTTACGCCTATCGTATTATATCTAATAGTACATATACATTCACGCCTATGACTTATAGGAGTAGTTAGAGGTAACTTTCTACTTTACGGGTTAACCACACGCGCTTCAACAATCCACTCGTCACCTCATCGGGGATAAAACATCATTGTTTTATAGCCTTGTCGCCGAGATTGCATCCGGAAATAACCATAAGATTTTCCCTTAGTCACCTATAACATTCCCACGAGAATGAAAGGGGATTGCAAAATCTCACGAATGTTAATCGTTGCGATAACATATACTAATATAAATATAGTATAATTCGTTAATCATATCAAATCGTCATAAGAAACATACATTTCATTATTTTTTTTAAATCACTCACATTTTAGTAATAGAGGCTCCTCTGACGGAGAAGAAACAGGCGATAGAAACTCCGTAGGTATCCTCTTTTATGTTTTTTTTTTAATTAAACTTTTTATTAGTACAATATTTTTCTAGATACGGCTTGGGAGCGATCAGCTTCTTACTATCCATGTATTCCTTTATGTTATAATAACTATTTTTAAAAATGTATTTGATTAACTATTTTTTTACACCTACTATACCTACTAATAGGAAGACTTTGCGCAATTGCTGGGATCTTTTTTAAGAAACGTGTACATTGCCCCATGAACAAGTTACTAACTTCATGGAGTGTAGTAAATGGCATCACAAGCTTGTGTCTGTTTCTGGTATTTACATTATGAATAACACCATTCTTATTTAATGTATATATGTTTTTATGTACAATAATGTGATCAGAGAGCGTTGTGACGTGAAAGACGATGTAGTGACACGAATTGAGAAAGGGATGCTGAGTTGGTTTGGACATGTGGAGAGGATGAATGAAATTAGGTTGACGAAACATTTATGAGGCGAGTTAAAATGGTAGAGTCGGAAGAGGAAGACGTAGGCGAACATTTCACGATCTAATCGGAGACGTTCTGGAAAAAGGCCAGGTCAAGAGTACTCTAAACCAACGAGCATGCATGCGAAGATTGATGAAAGTGGAAGAAGCGTAAGACGTATGTCAGAACCGTAGCAAGTGGAAGATAATTGTCTCTGCCTACCCCGTTGGGAACAAGGCGCGAATATATATATACAAATGTATATAACATTACATTTTATATATGCAATGAGAAGCCAAGGTTAGAATATTTTATTTCTTTAAATTTATCCCTAAGAGACTTTCTAGAATTAAGAGAACTGATATGACCGACGCAGGTGTAGATTATGCATAGGATACGATATATGAAACTTTTTATCTCAATTTAGAGAGATTCGTTTATAGTATAATTTGTAATCACACAGACGATGCCGCGGACTGACGCAGTTACATTTACATAAACCATCGAGAATCAACAAAATCATTGTACGATAGAACACATTGCGCTGAACACTTCCCGCTGAACAATCTCACACTCGGCAACCCGGCATCATTACCACCCATTAGACTCGCCGTCGAACAATGTAAAAATTTTAAACGTACAAAAAAAACCGTACAGATCGAGAAAGACATCCTTGTTATTATGTTACTTTGGCGGGCGTTTTGTTTGCGGGGTCTTTAACCGAGCCCGAAATCGCTTGTGTCCGGCTATCGGAAGCCTGTGTCTAATAATATAGCCTCCGGCGGCGGGCCTCCTATCACACCGTGCAGTAACATTAACTACGCGTTTTGTTTTTTTTATAAAAATAGGCTTACGTTTGACCTCAATCTCACTCGATGGAAGGCGAAGATGAGGCCTAGGATGGTACACGTTTGCCTAGGTGTCTGTTCAATTTGGCCTTAAAGATCTCCAGATTATAGTGTTCCGGTAAAACTGACCTCGCCAGACAGTTCCACTCCTTAGCCGTCCGCATAATGAAAGAAGAGGCAAACCGCATCGTGCGTAATGGAGGAATGTCTACAACATAAGGGTGGAACTGCTCGCCGCGCCTAGTCGTTCGGTGATGGAAAGGGGAAGGGGTCATCAGGTTATGCAAAACCTCCGCACACTCTACGAAATGTATCCGATAAAAAACCGAGAGGCAGGCCACCCGTCTACGAGGTGTACGAGGCTTAGTGTTTTCAACTAACATCAACTACGAAGAATATAATATCTACACTATATTATAATATTATAAAGAAGAAAGATTTGTATTTTTGTATGTTTGTAACGAATAAACTCTAAAACAACCGGACCGATTTCAAAAATTCTTTCACCACTAGAATGCTACATTATCCATGAGTATCATAGGCTATATTTTTTACCAGAAAAAAAAATTAGAGATCCCTACGAAAACTTCCAATAATACAAAAAGTAATCTACAGGTATTGAAACAGTCTTGAATACGAAACGATTTATTGGGATAAGGATTAATATAAAGGTAGGTAAGGATAAATAATAGCTTGAAAAGGATAAACGAAGCTGTAAAAAAAAACTTCTTTAACGTTCATGTATAAAGAATATATGAAGATAAAAAGCCGTAACAAGAACCGAACAGAGAGTATTTTCTAGCTAGACATGTATTTTACATTCGGATTTACATTCGTTTACTAACAACTGAACCAACTTAGACAATACAAAAATAAATATAAACCGAAGCCGTACGGTGTAAGCTCGGCCGAAAAAGCTCATTTCGCTGCAAAACAAGCACGCGATCGAGAGATCATCGCACGAAGCGAGGTCTTCTAACAGTACTCCGAGCTCGGCAGCCTCCCCACGTTATGTAACAGATAGTCCCTCCGCGCCTGGCGCACGCAACGCCACGGGAACCGCTCCCATATAATATCTATACAATAAACACGATTGAAAGTACTAACATTGAAATATACACATATCACTACCTATTACCATTCCATATTAAAAAAAAAACTATAAACTGTCAAAAACTTTACTTCACATACAGCCAGTGTTTTGTTACTTTTCTTTTTTTTAAATTTTGAAAAATAGTGAGGCTATGTTTTAACATACTACAGTTTATAAAATGGGGATGTTCAGGTTAGTACGTCGACCTAATAAAAAAACTTACTTAGTACTATTAATTTATTAGTTAATTAATGTTAATAAATTAATTTGTGTAGGATACATTTATAAAAGTTCTCGTATGTTAATATATACTCCATGTTCATAATCGAATACGCTATTTAATTATAGCCGATTGTACACAATACGTACATAGTTATAAACAAACTTTTCGAATCACATTTGTATTGCCGTGGTAGGCTAGTGGTCAGGGCGCTCACTTTAGTTTCATACAGCGCGAGTGACCTGGGTTCGAACCCCGGTGTTGGCACCACTAAAATTGTTAATAGCAATTTTAAGTGCTGTATTTATCACGTGCTCGGCGGGGAAAGAAACATCGTGAGGAAACCTGCGCATGCATGTCTGAGAAATATTAAAAATATTATTTCGAGGATATGTGAAGCCGCCAACACGCACTGGAGCAGCGTGGCGGGTACTTCCAGGCTCCTCAAACTTTCTGATACTCGTATTCGAGAAGGAGGCCTTTGCCCAGCAGTGGGCACTTCAAGGCTACTACTTTACTTTAATTATTACTCTACCTTTGTTAATAAGAAATTGTTGAATTGTTAGCTTGTGACAAGCAAAGGTGCTAATAAAATTCTATCACGGCTTAATGTGTACAATCTACACTATACGTACATTAAATAAACCTGTTCAAAGTTATTTTAAAACCAGCACGAGTCAGCAAAATAACACCCGTCGAGCAGCGGGTGAGCTGGCCAATAGCTAGATGCCAATCTCAATTACTTATCTAAAACTTGCATCAAGTTTCTGTCAATGATCTATCTTCTGTGAGCCAACAGATAGGCCATTGGAATAAGTCGTTTAACGTAACGGATCGAGGATTTTATTTCCGCAAGGAACATTTATTGAGTTAAGCTATCATGCTTGTTATTTATGGGAACAGGCCAAGATTTAGACTGGCCAACGCGGCTTTCCGTAACTCTGTTTACGCCGGGAGATAAAATGTGATGGATGATGAGCCTCTTCGGCGGTTTTTTTGGTTTGGTAAAGTGTTCAGTGATTAGCGTCTCACACGTATATCTGCAAGCCTGAGGAGGTGCGTTGCCGGCCTATAAGGGTATTTGGGAGAATGAGGAGCGTGGATGAGGAGAGAGCTGGAGAGGGGGAATGGGCCTCCAGATACCTCACTCACTGAAGGAAACGCAGAAGCATAAGATGCCTCTACTTCACGCCGGTATTCTGCGAGGTAGTGGTACCAACCCGGTCGAGCCGGCCCATTCGACAAGCAAAGGCCGCTGCTTGGCTCTACCACGTTTGTTTTGCGCATGCCCCGTTTCTGGCCGCGAGGCCACCATACGGGTAATGCAGAACTAGGATCTCAGAAGAAGAACCATAGCGACTAAAATGCTGCGTGATGCCGAAGGTTTAGTGCTTGTGATTTTGAAGGCTTTTTCCTTAGTCGCCTCTCATATGAGCGTAATACCCACGCGATGAAATGAAGTGCTGATTCTCAAGTTGCTACCACACGTCATGTTTTTATGGGCTCCTGATATTTGTACAGTTATTAGTTGGTTAATATTCTGAAGGAGTTAGATTATTAAAACGTATTGTATATTTTGAAAAGATTACAAAAAAAAAAGAATATAACTACGTAATTTCTTTCGCCGGTTTCTTCTCTGTCACAGGTCTGTTCCTCCTTACTGGTCTGTGTGTTATTTGAATAAAAATGTCGTTCGACAAGTGAACTGTATGTTTCTTATGTTGCATAAACGATTTTTTAAGTAGGATAAAACGTAATTTAAATTGCTAACTGCAATTTCTTTTAAGTTAAATCCTTCCAAACATACACAAATACATCCCTTGATAGTATCCAACGTGGTGAAGAGAATCTGTCGTCTGACATCTGACATCTCCCACTGTGTAGTATAAGTCGAAGGTAAAGGAACAGCTAGAACAGTCTGATCCCTCCCAAGATGCATCTTGGGATCAGACTGTAAAAATATAATACTGTAACCTGAAGATTACTTTCGCCTGTTTCTTCTCCGTCTGAGGAAGCGCATTACGAAACAGTGGTAAATTAAAAAAAATAATGATTGTTGACTTTGTTTAGAAGAAACCTTTCCATCCACTGTAGGAATTCCTCCGGTGTCGCGGAGGCAGTTTACATACATGAATTGCACATGGACAAACACCTATAACATTTTATACATAGTCCATACAAATACCAGTCTCGTGCGGGAATCGAACCCGCGACCCATATCGCCGCTGCTGAACGCTTAGCCACTACGCCATCGAGCCGTCGAATTATATCTACGTCGAGCTATATCACTAGCAACATGTTTGTTATATGTGGCTGCCAGAATTACACAACTATACCAACCCTTTCCGAATATGAGCGGGGTGGAAGTATAAAAATGACTGAAACGTATAAATTTTTGCATATTGTGAGAAACATACGTACCCCGTGATTTGTATTCATAACATTTTCCTATAAGAACATAACAGAATTAACGAACGATGCAGCAAGATATTTTTTATTGTCACACCTTATGAAAATTGATTCCAACCAAGCAATCGCCCTTGACGATTAAACGAAGCATTAATGAAAATTTCCCTTGCTACGGAACATGGAAAGTTTTTTAACTTTCCGTTACCGATGAACGCACGGATATACCGAGAAAGTGTGCTGTAAATGTGAGTGTATAGTAGGGTTACAAATACGTATTTACGATGTAGGCGAGGCTTTTACTGCACATTTTTTAAATAGTATTTCCACTGTCGCGATAACATAAGTAAGCAACGCAATTATAAATAAACCAGCGCCCGATACCGGACGTAAATTTGCAGTTGCAGGGGCGTTGCCGTCCTTTTAGCATATTTTGGCATATCCTTCTATGTGAGTGGCCTATGTCCAGCTGTGGACAGAGATAACTTGTATGATAAAGCCACATCATTCAAGTACTTTGGATCATAGACCACTAATGTATAAACGTACTCTGTGAAGTGCTATTTATAAACCGTTTGAATAGGCTGTGTGCTATGACATTGGGACCTATGTACTAAAAACGAACATAATTCATGGTGTGCTCAAACAGAAAACAAGCAATTCATAATTATACTCGACCTGTATATACAACGATACTAATATTCAATGTATTTGATACTTGTCCGTATTATGAATAGTTAAATAAAGTCAAAGCTCAACTACTATAATTAGATAACAAAATACTAAGACGTAATCCAAAGATACTTAATTGTGTGCTTAATATTATAACTTGTACAACATAATTTACTTTTCAGATTCCAATATGTCATCTGGCTACTTCCGATATTTATAAATGGAAAACCAAATAAAAGCACAATTTTTCCAATAGAGACCACGACTCATAGCTGTCCATTCACTAGAATCATTGAAGACATATTTAGGATTCAAAAGAAATATTCGGAAAAACCTCATTTATTGAAAGACAGTGATAAGGGAAAGCTGTTATTGAATATCACAAACCTTACTGTATACAATAAAACTTACGTGTCCATTCAAGATGAATTGATTAACGACATCATAGCATCTATAAATAGAATTAAAAATAATATTTCTTCGGAAGTAAATGCGACCGAAGCTAGACTTAATGAAGCCATAATTTTAAAACTGCCCGAAATTAACAATAGTTTCAACTCAGTTGCAAATAAAACAAATTCTGAACCTGCAATTAAGAAAAATGTCACGACACAAATCAAAAGCGGTCTTGACGAAAAAACAGACATGATATTTTCAAAAAACTCAACGCAAGAGAACACTAAAGAAACCACTAGTGTGAAAACTACAACAGACAAAACAAACTATGTAGAAATATTAACCATTGAACCGAATAACACAAACGTTAATAAAACATCGCAACATAACATAATTGAAGTGTTGAAACATTTAATGCCTATGTTAAACAGTTCAACCAACAAAGAGCTTCACAGTGTAACTATAATTGAAAGAAATCAAAGTAAAAATCATTCAGTTTCAGAAACTAAAAATATATCAACTATAGTTGTTAAATATTGCGACAAAGGTAATCTGACTACAGCCAATCTTACAAATATAAAAACTAAGATGAATATTACGAAAGACGAAAATGCCGATGAAGATTATGTGGACGCAAATAAGGAATTGCCAATCATTGATCAAGAAAATATCGAAGATGATTATTATTCAGAAAAAGAAAGTACAGATTATAGCGATAAACAAGAAGAAACAAATGCCAATTCGACAACAAATAAAAACAAAGACGTATTGGAAGCTGCTGAGTACGGGATGCAGAAGATGCATGAACTGTACAGTATATTGGAACCAAAGCTATATTCAATGGGTGAGTGAAAATAGATTCAGGTGATACTTTGACGAAATTCCATTATTTTAAAGATGTTGGGAAAAAATACTTTGTATAAGGGAGAGCACTACCTGCTCCACGACAACTATCGCCCACACCACGCAATGTACACCACCAATATTTAACACGCAACATGTGTTTCACCACGCAACAAGACATTATCAAGCGATTAGACTCTGAATCCCTTTTTTCCAATATCTTCAAAATATACTAAAGTAACTTACTCTAATTTAAAATTTCATTTATTTGTCTCACCATAATGTACAACCAGAGAAGGAGCAGACGCACTGGAAACCCAACCAATAACTAAACGCCATTCCATTCCAATCTACACGTATAATGACGGCTTCTTGACCTGTCACAGTGAGATCACTTATCCATCGGCGTTACTATGTGCCAGTGTGTTACTCTTCAAACAATAGATTGTACACAACATGTATATATAACACAACGGACTGTGTAGATATATCCGGGAGATAGAACGCGACAGGTGACCACCGGTTCGCTCCTGATTTCCCTTAGTCGCTTCTTATGCTAACTACAGGAATAAAGAGGGTAACAGGTGCTCAATAAAGGAAAATACTTTCCTAGTTCTCTTTCTCTTTTATAATACCTGCTTGGTATCTCTGGACAGTCTATAACAGAACGCTTTCAGGTCTATGGTTGGACGATACCAACCCCGCTCGCTACGTGGCAGCCTTCAACGCTCCCGCAGAAGACACAGCCAGGTACTCCCGTTATGGTTATGCGTCTCTACAAGCCGCTACAAAACTGAAGGAATTAAACAGGTCAGTGATTTTCTCTAATTAGATATTTCTTCAGTTGTCCCTTTAACGTTACAAAATACCCTGCAATTTCATCTCTGGTGTAATACTCGTATGTTCGTACAAACGGAAAAGACATACAAATTGAAGTTAAGGTTCTACGAAGTAACGATGATTTGTCATGCGATCAGAACCTTAATGTAGTAAGAAGTAAGTGGTAACCTCAAGCTTACAGAATACCTAAAACTTTATCTCAGACAGAAGATGTTTATAATAAAATATGACCAGAAAGTAATATTATACGTTACGAGTAAACATTTTATAAACTATAAATAAACCTTTCGATTGAGCTAAGAAAGCGGATAAAATTAATGAATCTAATAATCTTAAGTTCATAGACAACATCTCAAGTTAATTGATAATTTTTATTTTCTATTTATTTTAGTGAAATTCGTATTGAAAAAATATTAGGATGCCAATTGCCATTTGCCACACTATTGTTACAGTAAAAGTTATAAAGTTTCACTGTAACAATAACACCATTGCAATCATTTTATCATTGTTTCCGTCCTGTCCGTAAAGTCGCTTGATTAACAAGATACAGCCAAGATTTACCTGCAGCATGGTTGTAATAATAAAAAACTTGCATAATTAAGGAAATATTCATCACGTTCACATTACGCCATTGTTACCGTTGATTGATTTTTGACACGCTCGAGAACTTTTTACGATTTCGGTGTACTCACAACAACATTGGGAAAGAAAGTAGGTAACTAGAGTCTGCCCGATGTAAAATCAATCGATTATTTTGCGAAACTTAAAGTAAGAAATCGATATCACGATTAAAAGGCAATCCTCAAAACTACGTATGTAATTTTGTGCCATAATTACAGTATGAGTAATTATATATTACTTAAGTTTATTACATAGTATAAATCGATTTTATTAGCATTATAGAACATAATATTTATAAAGTTATAGTCCTTGATGGTGATGATACGATATAGGTTTCCATCCGTCTACGTTTTTCTTACTGTAACGTGTATTTCTTCTTTTTTTTTTTTATGGATCACGCGGCAAATGAGTTAGCGGTTCACCGGATGGTAAGTGATTACCGTCGCCAACGTACATTTGCAACACCAGAGAAGATGCATGTGCGTTGAGGCCTTTGAGGGTATTTCGGAGATGGGAAGGAGGATGGGGAGGGGGAGTGACAGCGAACGAAACGCAGAAGCATAAAATGCCTTTACTTCACGTCGGTATTCTGCAAGGCCGTGGTAGCAACCCGGTCGACCCGGCCCATTCGAGCAGCAGCAAAAGCAGTCGCTTGTTTGATAAATTTAAAATAACTTTATGAATCTGGGGTGCTTCTTAATTAATTATAAAATCAACATAAAGTTTTGAGATTTGCGGTATAATATAGATTTTTTAGTTTGGCTAAAACTTGTGTAAATGCATAAAATTTTACCACAAAATTTCAAAAATAAATTGCGACAAACAGACACAATTTTACGTAAGCTTGTTAAAGAGACTATTAAAATAGGCCTACTATAAAATAGATCAATACCTACATCGAAAACAAAGATATGTGGAGATAGGTCTTACTCTGGGCTCCCCTGGCTACTGATATACTATTGTTAAAATTGACATAATTTTTTTTTTATTAGTTGTAGATTATAAATGATAACCACGACGAAAAACAGACGCCCCAGAGTCTATTGCCGGTTATTCTCTATGAATGTCTTGCTTTGCGAACAGGTGTAGATTTTGACGATTTTTATGAGCTTTAAAGAAACTTTGATTATGATTTTGAATTATTCGTATTCAGTACAAATACTTCTACCGTGCGGTATTCGAACCCGCGACCCACAGCACCGCAGCACCGCACTACAACAGCTGTGTCTACTTAAACGGTGAACAGATTCTCAAATATATCTCATCTAAAATAACTACATTGTCGGCGGGTGTCGCTTCCAGCGAGCTTGTTGACCTATTCCTTTCCGTTTGACTTTAGCAAAATTTGTTAATCGGGCATCCGGTTCGAGAATCGCAAAATGTATGTCCAAAGATCTACTTGATTACTGGATGCGGCAAATATATACACAATATTATACGCATAATTTAACTAAAAGTTTTTGTATTAAATTAACCATTACATTAACATTAATTACAACCACCATATTTCCTTACATAGAAAAGCAAAACCACGTGAGTATTTTTTTTTTATTACAATTATATATAAATTAATTATAATTTTGACGCATGTTTATTAATTTATAAGGCATTGAACAGTTCCTGCGCCATATTTAAGATACTCAGTAATTATGATGCTGTTATTTATATTGATTTTTTTTCTTTGAGTTCTTTGAATTTAACATCAATCTAAGATCAATCTTTCAGTGTTGCTAGTTCCAATTAAGCAAATGCTATTTTAATATAAGAAGAAGGTTAAGGTTAAGTTGCTAACGCCTCATAACAAAATACCCTGATAGGATTTAATTTGAAGAGATTTTTTTTAAGATTGGAGAGTAACATACAAGTTAACAGCTGATTGTAAATGACTGCTGTAGACCATGGGCATCTGCAAAGAAATTTAATCGAAGGAGGTTACAGATGTGTTATCACTACTATTAACTAAGAAGGACTAGCATGTTAATTGGGGCAGAAATAGATCAGACGGCAGAAAAGGAGTCCTCTACCTCCTAATTACTTTAGTCGGGATTCGAACCCAGGAAACACGATAATCTTTTATGTTTATACATATTTTATTTATTGCGATAGCCCATATAAATTTATTTGGACTTTAGAATCATGATGCGTACATCAGCCTATTAAAGTCCACTGCTGAACAAAAGTCTGTCCAAAAAGGCGCCATACATTTGTGAATGAAGTTAATGAAAATTCCTTATTCTTTGATGTATAACTTCGTGTGTTACAAATCTTATTACTTTGTTTTACAATTTATCACCGTTTCATAATGAGGCTCTCTGCTTCTGACGGAGAAGAAATAAGCGAAAAAAAACATCTTTTTTTTAATTTTTTTTTTTACAAGAATTATCATGTACATCATAAAATAAAAGTTATGGACCCATAGGCAACTGGAAGCATACCACAAAAACTTTCTTGGATGATTGAGAAGAAGGTTAGCCCACACTCACCGCCCATTTACAATACTTTAATTTAGTTCAGGCATTGATGAAATTATTATTCGTTAAGAATCGATAAAAGTGTTCGTATAAAAATGACAATTTCGACACCTTCAATAATACGTAGCTTCGTAGGTCCTTGCCACTTCACCGTTAAACCGGTTCAATGTTATACGAGTAAGTAAGTAAGTTCACCGATGAGCCACATCCTGTACTTAACATAAACACAGATGTGTTGAAATTGCCATCTTACAAAATGTCATTCAGTGCCTTCGAAATAACTCGATACATTGCATTATTCAGTAGTGTTCATACAAACTAAAGGTTGAATGGGAAAGGGAGGCATAAACTTTTAAGCGCCAATAGACTAATGGGTTAGGGTGCGGACTGCGAAACATGATGTGTGTTAGAGCCGGCCATTCGTCTACTGTCGTGAACCATATACAAGCTGTGATGCTTATTTGGAGGGTTAACAGGGATATTAGTAATGTTACTTAAACAGCGTAGTATTCTTTAAAAAAAAACGCATGAAATATGTACTGTATTTAATAATGGCATCTCAAATTGCATCTTTCAATACCAGTTTTGCGTGCCTACTTTAATTTTTATTTTACTAAGAAATAACTACTTTAAATACTGATTAAACCTTAATTAAATAGCAGGGAAGTATTAGCTTCAGTAGTTCTCTACAGATCATTTATCTTCCCGTGAAAGTTTCATCTGGTCCTTTCAAAGTTTTATTGATAAACGCTTTTGCCGTTACCTGAACAACCTTAGAAAAGTAATTAATAAGTGTTTTTTGAGTTTTATTGACGTGCAACTAAGCATCTTCTTCATATGTAAGATTAGAATACGCCCTTTAGCCCACCCATCCAAGCAGACGACAAACTAAAAAAAAAATTTTTTGTTCTAAACCTTTCTCGAATTGTGTCGAACATAACCGATAACGTTGAGTTCAATGGATCGTGTGGTTAGCGAGTCTATAAAGGACAAACAAACATACACAAATTTTGTTATGTATATGTAGATATTAACTGTACAAAACTTCCATCGTGTGAACGTACTGTAATCCGCGAAGCTGTTATGGCCCGAGGTCGCACACTTCATATTACAAGTTGCACATACATACATACATACATACATACTACAGAGACATACTACTCAGTTAAATAGGCAATTGAACGTATCATTAGCTCCTAGACGGAATTAATTACAGGTCCGAAATTTGTTATTTGATGTAGAATGTAGACTCAAAACCGAATATTGAATTAGAAATTCATTTGAATTTTGAGCAATTAAAAAAAATATTTCTGAAGAATAAGCCGAAAATTAATTCTAATTCTCGTTGATTCAAGCGTTGGGAGGTATAGAATTTTATCAGGACTTAAATATTAAAATGATACATTATGTAAATGTACATTATCTTCGAGTGTAATCCGAATATTGAAACTAACAAGCAATCTAAAAAGAATAAAAGCCGTCTCTTCAAAATATTCCGATATAAAATGACTCATTTAAACCAGTAATGTACAAAAGCCTCGCACGCTGGTACCTGAATTAATTTCAATCCTCGGAACGCCAAGTCAAATGTACCATCAAATACGTTTCCAGCAATGAAAATACAATTAAAATCTTATATAAAAACTTATGAAATATACATTCGTATGCAAAAAAAAACAGCTATTAGAAAAAACGCTGAGAAATCCATTACAGAATCCATTATTCGCTGCGATAGTAAAGCGGTGCGTTTGTAATAAGCACCTAACATTCGATTAAGGTTTACTTCCACGCCTGCCTGCAAGCACAGAAAAAAACGTAGTGGTTATATACTCTTTGGCACAGAATATAATACAGAATAATAATACCACAGAGTAAAGATAGTACTCGGCAAATAAAAAAAATATTCTTTTTCTTTTGTAATTATTTTGTATCAGCCAGTTAGTTTAGTTTTGTGTTAGAGATATACAGCCCATTTCACATTCTAGGAACCACTTCTCTTCTTATTCCTTAAACTAAAATCAGTTGACCTTTAACTATGGTTACTATTCACCACAGGTATTCTTTAAGGTCACATAAAGTAAAACATCATCAAACATTTCAAGCACATTCATTGTAGCACAAAATTCTAAAGGCATCTGCATACATATAGATTATGAAACGCCTGTCCAGACGAACAAAGAGGCAGGCAAGTTTCACAGTCACCAATTTTTTTTTTACTCATTCACTGCTTACTGCTGTTAAGCGGTGCAACTTCTGCTGTATTCCGGTTTAAAAGGCCTAGCCAGTGTAATTACGGAGGTATTCCATCATACTCCTCAGGGATAACGATTCCTCCTTCATCGATTGAAGCTATTTGCAGGTGTCTATGGACTACAACACTTACCATCTGATGGACCGTTTGCTCATTTTTCAACCCAATCCAATAACAAAAAAACCTTTTATTATCATATGTGAGAACGTAGTGGTGGAATGCTATAACGAGACTAAGGAACGTCTATAGATTCATCTCTCAGAGACGTACGCAAAGTAATAACATGATGGCGCTTGGTATGGTATGTGACGAGAGTCGATGCCTCTTTTAAGAGAAAGGATCTCGGGTATTTACTCGGGTACACTATAAATATACTTTATTGTACACACAAAGATTTAACCTACAAAGATTATTTAAAGAAACAAAAAAAAAAGTACAATAGGCGGCCTTATCGCTAAGAAGCGATTTCTTCCAGGCAACCCAGAAAGAAAAAGGAAATAGATACACTATGTGCTCCTTTACGAAAATTTTATGCTCAGCGAGCATAAAACTCTCCGTCTGCATCGTCACGTGCAGCATCAGACAAGTTAGAGGAACAGACACCTTAATATTCCAATAACCAAACCAAAGCAATGGCTGAATATCGACTTTATGTATATGCGAGGCAGTAGATTATCTATACAGGTTGCTTAAAACCGGAAAAAGAGGGAAATACGCCAAGAAGCAGTCACCGGGTTGAGCCGACACAAACGCCAGCTTGAAGAAGAAGACTGGGTGTTCAGAGGTCTAGTTATTTATTGAAGTCGTTTGAATCCACATTTCACCAGATCTTTTTAGGAACAATATGACAAATGTTGAGCCTGTCCTAGTGTTTGGGCTTACGGCACAAATCGTACATAAGTCACGAGCCCTCCACATAAGTGATTGAACTCGGTTCTCTTGATTAAATGTCCTAACCACCACGATATTATAAAAAAAAAATATAAATTTTAATGACGTTTAGTTATAGAAACGCAAAGTGTGTAAAAGTAAGTAAAGCAGCAGCCTGTAAGTGCCCACGGCTGGGCAAATGCTTCCTTCTCAAATATCTGAGAGGGTGAAGGAGCCGGGAATGGCCTGCAACGTCGCTCCATTTCGGGTTGGCTGGCGACACAGATCCTCGAAATAATGTTTTTTTATTATTTCTCCCACATGCAGTTTTCCTCACGATGTTTTCATTCACCACCGAACACATGGTAAATGCAGCACTTAAAATTGTTATTAACAATTTTAGTGGTCCCGGCACCGGGGATCGAACCCTGGTCACTCGCGCTCTATGATACTAAAGTGAGCGCCCTGACCACTAGCCTACCACGGCTACTGTAGCTTTGCAAAGTGTGTACATTGCCTTAAATAACAATTTGCATACAAATAACTCCATATATAGTCGCTTGTCGCTAACCAATGCCATGTTGCATAGTCGACAAAGAAACGTTACGTTACGTTACGTTATGTTTTACGTCAATAGGTGACAGGGCAAGAGTGTGGGTCGGTATTTTACTAGCTCCTCTACAGTGGCATTGCCCATCCTTTTCTTGAGTTTGTTTTATCTCGGAATGCGCGTATCTAAATCAGTCGAGCAGTACAAACTTTAGAATGATCATGGATTTATATGGCGACGGAGTAATTAAAAATGTAGATACATTCACGCCTTGTTCCCAACGGAGTAGGCAGAGACAATCTTCTTAAACTTGCTACGGTCCTGACATACGTCTTTCGCTTCTTTCACTTTCATCAATCTTCGCATGCATGCTCGTTAGCTTAGAGTACTCTTGACCTGGCCTTTTTTCAGAACGTCTCCGATTTGATCGTGAATTGTTCGCCTAGGTCTTCCTCTCCCGACTCTACCATTTACATTACTCTACATTTTTACATTTACTCTACAATTAAAAATACCAAAGTGTTATAAATAATGTCTGGAAAAAATTTTGATCTCTATTTAAATCTCGTTGTTGACGTGTTCTTGTCGATGCAAGAAGTGTAAGAATTATCGGATTTTTTTTAAACTGCTATCTTTGAATTTAAACTATTATTTACGGATCTAATCGCGCTTTAACGCAACACACTACACGAAATGTCGCGCGTCTATCTGTTGCAAAGCAATGACACGAGCAATTTTTTGGGTAAGACCTTAATAAAATATAATCTTTTTTTTTTTTAATATGTCTTATCTGTTTGAGTGAAGTAGTTATAGAATAATTTTAAAATGTAATATATTTAAAGATACAAATTGCTATCTGAATATGTAACGTATAAAGCAACTTTCATAATGAATATAAAAAAAATCGACTGTGTATCTAATACATAAAGACATTTATTACTACACTTACATCTACACACAGTATATGATATGGTGATACATAATAATTAATAATTAAACAAAGAAAAAAAAATGAATATGAAAGAGAAAAAATAAATACCTAGGTGGCCTATTTTTTTTTTTTATGGGAAAGGCGGCAAAGAAGCAAGCTGTCCAACTAATGGTAAGTGATTACCGTCGCCCACGTACATCAACAACACCAGTGGAGCTGCAGGTGCCTTGAATAATATTTGAGAGATGTGAGAGAGGATCTCACTCACCGAACGAAACGCAGAAGATGCCACTACCCCGTTTCTCCCGGTGAGTGTCTTAACCTACTGGAAAGAATTCCTTTTAGCCAATTTCTCATTTAGATAAGTGTAAAGCCCTTAAAATCTCATTGCAATCTCCTGGAGAAAACCCATAGGCACGCCGCCCCTCAGGTATAGGTGGCAGATTCACCTTATCGGAGACGCCTATGTCGTAGACTGAACTATTTGCAAACTGTTAAGTCAGTTAAAGCTAAGGAACCCTCGGTGCATTATTCCATCTCACACCTGATCGGTTTTTATCATCTCCTTACGTCAGTGTGACTTCATCTCGATAATATATGTGTAGGAACATTCGAGACATACGTTCAAAAGCTCACAAAGGCTCGAAAGTCGGTGAAATTTCACACATCGTTTGGCGGAAGACGATATCTAACTACTGGATATGTTAAAACTTTCGTTTCTGCTCTCGGAACGGAATTGTAGTTGTGGGAAGGAAGGTAATTCATGTAACTGTGTATGTAACTGTACAGGAAAGCAGGGTTGTTATCGTAAATATAGTAATGTTGGTGTCCGACTCAATACTATCTTATTAAATTAGATATTTTATATTTTTTTTTTATGGAAAAGGCGGCAAACGAACTAGCGGTTCAGCTGATGGTAAGCGATTACCGACGCCCACGTACATCTGCAACAATAGAGGTGCTGTTTCCTGCCTTTAAAGTAATTCAGGAGATGAGAGGGAGGTTAATGAGTGGGATGGGGAGGGGGAGTGGGCCTCCGGATAACTCACTGACCGAACGAAACGCAGGAGCATAAGATGCCTCTACTTCACGCCGGTATTCTGCGAGGCTGGGGTACCAATCTGATCGAGCCGGCCCATTCGAGCAACACCAAAATCCGCCGCTTGGCTCTGCCACGTTGAAAAATGATTTTTTACGTTTTATTGGTAGCGCGACGCCTAAGCTATACTAAAGCTGCAGGATAAGTTGATATCAGCATAAAATGTTATACTGTAGTTTACTACGTATGTTTCCTCATTTACTGGTGACGAGGCATACCTCTGAATGCTATTTAAGTCCTCAAGCGCTGACAACGACAGTAGCAGTGCAACCACTGAAGTTTGGGTTTTTTTTTAAAGCACAGGCTGTGGCGCATTGCATCTTAGTTCTCAAGAGTGACAGCCCATCTGTAACCTCCTTCGATTGAAATCGCAGGTGCCTGTGGGCTTCAGTGGCGTCACTTACTATCAGGTGAACTGATGGGTTTTGTTTTTTTATATGAAAAAGAGTAAACGAGCATGCGGCCCTCTTGATCGTAAGTGATTACCGTCGCCCACGTACTTCTACAAACTACAGAGTAGCGGCAGATTCTCATAAAAAGAAATTGGGCTATTTTAAAACTAAATATGGTTACAGCAGTATTTGACCTGACTTTCTACTGTCTACTAGGGAGAGTCCCCATATGAAAATTTCCAAACCTTACGACTTGGCTCTTTAGTCAAATACGTCTGGCAGACTTAAGCGGAACAGAAAGTTCAAATTGGCAGAAGTCTGTAATATATCAATATAATAGTTGTAAGCTGTTTAAGTTGCCAATACCGCCGATCAAATTCAAAACTTGTTTTGTCTATTTCTCCTTACAGACAATCATTGCGATTAAAATACAAATAAATTAAATTTAAATTCTCACTTTCTTTTTGAGTATTATGAAAAATTTCACAAGTTCCAGAGCTGTGGTGTGGTGTAACTTAGTGGTTAGGGCGCTCACTTTAATTTCACAGAGACCGAGTGACCATGGTTCGGTACCCGGTCCAGGCACCACTAAAATTGTTAATAGCTGTTTTAGGTGCTGTATTCACCACGTGCTCGGCGGTGAAGAAAAACATCGTAAGGAAACCGGCATTTATGAGAAAAAAAACGTGGATATGTGCAGCCAGCCAACCCACACTGGAGCAGAGTGGCGGGTCCTTCCCGGCTCCGCAACCCCTCACAGATATATGTGAAGGAGGCCTTTGCCTAGCAATGGGCACTTACAGGCTGCTTACACTCACTTTACTTTACAAAGCTATAAGCTTTACTTAAATAAAAATAACCGTACGGTTCACAGCTTTTTGTTAATTAGCAGAAAAAGCGCTGGGACAAATGCCTTCGCCTGTGTTTAACTTGTTTCAATTCGCGGTACGGACAGAACAATGTCGCGAATTAGCGCAGTTGTTCAAGGACGCCTTTAATCCCACAATTGTGCTTTAATTAATTAGATTCGTTCTAATCATTGTTCACCGCTCAATGAACGAGGCTGTGGTAAAAACGAGAGAACTACAGTGGCCTTCCGCCACAGTGTTGCGGTTGCCAGTAGTCGAATTAACTGAATTAAATAATTATTAATTAATATTTGTTCCTTTCAACCGGCAACTTGTCGTGTAGGGAAATGAACGGGTCACAAAAAGTGAAACGAATCGTGCGGTCTCTCTCCCTCTCATGGTCTGACCGTTCTCAGCCAAGCGTTAGTGATGAAAAGCTATGGTGTTTCATTTTTCGTGACGCAGAAAAAATGTGTTTCACTTTTTACACCCGCGGCAACCAAGTACATGTTTTTAGGATTCCGTACGGAGCCCTGTTGAAATTTTCACAAAATCTGTTATAATGGCGGACTATCCAGACAAATAATAAAAATAAAATTATGGGAAATCCTATAATTTTATTTTTGTTTCTTCCTCCCCGAAGCAGTGTTCAGCAAATTTCTTAGGTTTTGCTCAATCGCTCAAACGGTAATGTAAGCTTCAAACCTCTCACTCTCACACTCTCCACGCTGGGCAAGCGTGATGATAACCACACCACAGGTTCTCCTGCGATCAAGGCTACATTGCTAAATTGTTCTCTCTTGTTATTTCCGCCCAATTCAGGGCGTTTAGTCTATTATTTGAAAAGAAAGTGTTAATTTAAAATCAAGCCAAAATAACAGCTTAAAGTTACGTAAATTGACGCGTTTTATTTTAACATAGCTGATGTTAAACAACGATGGCCTGAGAAAACAGAGACCAATAACGTAACGTTATTTTAAAAAAAATCATGTGTTAGCTACCTAACGCTACGCTGTACCGACGTTTTTAACAATGCAATTCTAACATAAGCTTCTGTTGAAGTACCTATGTTGGATTAAACAACAATTAGACACAGCATTGTGTTAAGCTGTCAACTGTTTAGATCAACTATCAGGATACCTGACTTACGTCGCTGTGATATATCCCAGCGCTTGCCTTTTCAAGAAATTTTTTTTTTAATTCTTCGTATACACTATATTAGCTTCACGCGTGTCCACTATTTATTGAAATAGGCACAGCACTTTTTTTTAACAGATATCGCTTATTAAATGCATGAAATATCTACAAAGTCTTCAACTAGTGTGGAGTCGAAAGTTTCTGTAGAAAGCCCGCACATGACCGGTTTGGGAAGCTGTCGGTGCAGTGTTGGACAAATTGATTAGTTCGTTGTGTTAACAGCTTTATATTTGTACTTTTTCGTTTTCTATTTTTTATTTTTTCGGTAAAGTTAATAGCTTCGTTACTGTCCCTTCTTACGTACGTTGGAGGCAGGCGATAAGAAAAAATATTGCGGCAAAAGTGTGATGTAATTTCATTGAGACGAGAGTCGACGGCGTGGCTTTTAGTGGTTAGCGTTGTGTATCAAGCGTGGTATATCAAGCGCAAATAGACTAATGGGTTAGGGTGCCGACTGCGAAACATGACGTCGCAGGTTCGAGCCCACCATTCGACTACTGTCCTGAACAACCCCAGATACAAGCTCTAATAGGTTTAGTTCGGGGTCAACTGGAATATTAGTAATGTTTGTTACATAGCATTCCAAGTCTTCTTTAAAAATAATAAAATTATTATTCGGACTCTGTTAACGGCTACATCCTCCATCAGCTGCAACCAAATCCCACGCATCAGTGATTGGACGTATCTGATGGGAGTGTAAAGGGAGAACTGCCAGCCTGCTCATCACCTGCTGCTTTCAGCCCCTGCTGAATACGCAGCATGAGTTAGTATTCATTACACACTATAATATTTTCTGTACAGATAACTAATTTAATAGCAACCGAGTAAGCGGTTCACCTGATCGGAGGTGCTGCAGGTGCGTTGCCGGCTTCGAAGGGTATTTGGGAGATGGAAGGGAGGATGAGGACGGATATGGGGAGGGGGAGTGGGCCTCCGAATACCTCACTCACCGTACGAAACGCGGAAGCATAACATGCCTCTACTTCACGCCGGTATTCTGCGAGGCTGTGATACCAAGCCTATCGAGCCGGCCCATTCGATCGGTAGGAAAAATTCGCCCCTATTTGGACCAAGGTGATTGGTGAGGAACCGCGTTCAATGCGACAAAACGACAAAAAAAGCGACAAGCAACACAAATTATGCATCTGTGTTGGTACACGACAGTGTTCAGGTTTTTTTTTTTTTTCAATTTTACGAAGGATTCGTCAACAGTTACCTACCATGCACTTAAGGCTAATGTATGCAGTTTCGAGATTATTAACTAAACTTTTTACGTCATCGTTTTAACACGACACAGACTTCATTATCAAAGGTAGCTATGGCAACGTATGAAATGTACACAAATATAATATATAGATGCAACCTACGAATAAAATCGAAAGTGCATTCACTTTGGCGCACGGTGAAAGTCGGACCTTGGTCTTGAAAGCGAAAGGCGCGAACAGCGCACGACGTATGACGACACGATGACCGATCTGTGGCCAACAAATGTTTACAAGGCCGTTGACATTAGTGCCGAATGCATATGCGCCTGGTGCGAACAATAATAGGGAGCTTCTTGAGCAAAGTAAAGGTAGCAGTGCCACAGCTGGGCAGGGTGTTTCTAGAGCAAAGTAGAGCAGTGCCACCGCTGGCCAAAGGCCCTTTCTCATTTAAGCGAGGGTTTGCTCCAGTGCGCAGGGGAGAACTTCACATGTCTTCGTTATAATATTGTATATTTCGCAGATATGTAGATTCGCTCGCAAAGTTATGGTTCACTGCTAAGACACATGGTAATTTTTTTTACATGGCGGCGGCTTTTGCTGCTGCTTGCCACGGCCTCGCAGAATACCGGCGTGAAGTAAAGGCATCTTGAGCTTGAGTGAGGTAACCGGAGGCCCTTCCCCCTTCTCTCCCTTTTCCTCACCTTCCCCCTCTCCAACCACCTCCCCAAATATCCTTAAAGGACGGCAACGCACCTCCTGTGATGTTGTAAATGTACGTGGGCATCCCTAATCACTTGCTATCAGGTGAGCGTTCACAATAGCTTCATGTCTGAGACAAGTGCTGAAGTACTATAGAAGGGCATTTATAGATTGCTGTTTGTTTACTTTATGTATCGTTATAGTTATTTATTTAACCATGAAATGACATAGAGATGACGATCATATAACATGATACTAGGATAACAGAAATTAAAGAAAGTGTTATCGTCGCATATTGTTCTTAACACAATGGGGAGAGCACCATGAATTATAAACTCATGAGCGCACAACCTTTTTATGCTGTAAGCTACTCTCTTGTGTGTGGGAAAAAAGATAATAGCTAATTGAACTAAAAGGTACAATGGTGTAAAAGAAAACATTTTTATAGTATATAATATCAGGTGGGCTAATTATTGGAGAAGGTAATTTCGTAATTCATCTATCGGTTTTAAGAAAATACGCCGAAGAGTCATATGCGTTTTTACGTATGGATTAAAAGGTACGAAAGGAATTTGAATAACTGCTGAAACACATAGTTAATACATACGATTTTTTTTACCTTCTTTTATCTTTTTTCAACAGGAGAATGTCACGCCAAATATTTACATTTTAAATTAAACAGTATCAGTAATAACGTAACAGACCTTTAAATTAATGGAACCCTAATAACTGCCCAACACTAATGTTTTATTTGCATTGTTTAATTATATTTCAATCTGTAGGAAGGCATAAGCGTTAAATAATACCGAAAATTCTCCTGCATACGCAAACTTTTTAATAATTAAATCTACGTTGTCTTCACTAATTGAAGCACAAAATCTATTTTTATATTAAATTAAAATCCAAATGTCAGTTTTGCGCGCTTTAATAATTATATCTTATCGTAATGACTGATAAAAGCGCGCGAAACTGCAAAAACATGAACGCCATAGATACAAAATCATTTCGTATATTTAATTTTTTTTTTTTCGTTTTTTAAATGACGTAGGTCTATTTTGTAATTTCACACCCCACATAGATTTTATACAGCGATTTCCAATTCACACTATTATGATTTACGAAGAATGCACAATATCACACAGCTCTCTCGTACTACACATGTAGTTGGTCTCTAAAGATACAAAGAACAGAATGTGAATAATTCTCGCGCATTGTGTTTACAGTATAATAATTTTGAACTTGTAAAGTAAAGTAGTAACCTGTAAGTGTCCACGGCCGGGCAAAGCCTTCTTCTCAAATACGAGTCAGATCTGAAAGGGCTTTGAAGGCAGGCTTCACATATCCTCGAAATAATATTTCTTATTATTTGACATGCAGGTTTCCTCACGATGTTTTCCTTCACCGCCGAGCACGTGGTACATACAGCACTTAACACTGTTATTAACAATTTCAGTGGTGCCGGCTAAGTAAACTAGTAAATGTAACTCAATTCCAGTTTATTAGGTCCTTGCACAATAAATATAAGAGATCGCCTTTCCTAATACTGTTTAGTTCGAAGTACTTTATCCTGCTTTCGATTTGGAATTTCAAATTCTAATTATTATGACATATTAATTACGTCGTGAAAATGTGATGTAAATAAATTGACGGCACAATGTTATCTAATTCCACAAATATTAATTATTATCAAAATTAATGTACAAGTACTACATAATTAAGGATTTGACATGAGATAGACATTGAGATAGAGCATTTCACAAAGTCTTCAATCTAATACATCTGTTTGGTAAGTCAAAAAAGTAAGAATACAAACTAGTATAAACCTATTTTTATTAAAATAACGTACTGTGTGGTATGGTGTTCTTCAAGTCAGTGTACTTGGGGCACACCTTTTTGTAATATACATAAAAGACTTAACCCGTGTAACGAAACAATCTATTATTTGTTTGCTGATGACGGTACAGTAGATAACAAAAATTTAAAAAAGAATTTTAATTAAACTGAAATAATGTATTTTCTACGGTGCAGTTGCAAACAATTATCGTAATATATAAAATAATAATAATAAAATCTTAAAAGTTGTCACAACAAAATTCCTAGAACTTAATATTGATAGCAAATTAAATTGGAAATCGCATGTAGATAATATTTAAAAAAGTTAAATAGCTTAGTTTATGTTATGTAATCAGATTAATATGTATACTCAAACGTATAACAGCTTCATAGCCTCTGATGTTAGATGTGGAATAATCTTTTGGGGTAATTGCAATTCTTTATCTCAATGTACAAGAAACATGTTTGATTTATTTAAAAAAAACTAACATTCCCTCATATGAAAGCGCAATGTTTAGGAAAAAATAATCTGAACTTATTGCGCAAGGTTTGGAATATTATACGTTTTTACATTAAAGCGCAAAATTATTATACTAATTCTTTGAAACAGCTTTCTGTCTTTTCTGCCGTTTCTGAATTTATTAATATATTCATTAAAGATATCAATGCTAATTGCTTCGTAATCGTAAATCACTCCGACGCTCTTCTATCCAAAGATACAGATGTAAAATCCAACATACTTAATTAACCCAATGGATTGCTGCATGACAAACAACAAGTTTTTACTAAAAAGAAGAAAACAAAAAGGACAATTATTTTTTATACCTTTTTTTCTTTTTATCTAATTACAATTACGCCGTCAACGGTACTATGTAATTGTATAAATAAACGTCAGCAACATCAAATGAGACACGCTGAAATAGAAAGTAAAACCGCCTCACATTATTTTATGGACAAGTTATGCTGTGTCTTACGCAATACTGAAACAGCGGAAATAGAAAACCTAAGCTTGTTTCACGCGTCGAGATAAATACGGCAATGGCATTAACTTTTACTAACGTAAGTTAGCTGTAAGGCAAATGGCCGACGTGGCTCCAAGTCACTATGTTATTAGTAATTGTTGTCTACATGTTTGTCGACGTGATTTCGTTACACTTCGTCGGCATCTTCGTCATTTGTGAAAATCGTTACTACAGAAAGAAAACAAATACTTTATACAGTACAATTACTGTCGTATACAAGGCAAAGTACGTATATTATATTAGCTACAATCAAAAATATGTAACTGTCTAATTCCGCTAATATAAAATAATTTAATATCTTTTCTATCCTTTGACATTTCATAGGCCGCGCCAAATATTATACTCGCCAATATTAGTACGGTGAAACCGTAACGCTGATTTTCAGTAGTGACGAAACTTGGTAACAAAAAAATATTAATATACATAAAAAAGTAATCTCAGAACATTACCATTATTTTTATAATTTAGAATCTATAAGCAGTAAAAAAACAAATTCGTAATCCACGTTTGTCTGTCGTTTATTACTTCGACCTGATAGCCTAGTTGGCATTGTGATGCTGCCTTCGATTCAAACCTACTACCTTCAGGGTTGTAGGTTTGAATCCCGCTTGGATTCCTGAGACTGAATGATGTGTGTGTGTGTCATTATTATATACTTCTAAACTTCTAAGTGAATTTCAATAAGATGGTGAAACCACTATATAAAACATTTCAGTCGGCGGGATATATATTCTTTCCGGTTTTCGTTGAGTTTTTATTTATAATGACAAATTTCGATTTTACGCGTCGAATAAAATAACTGAAATCTTTATTTATTACATTGCTGAAGAATAATTTTGATGGCTTGATACGGGAAAGTACATACAAACATATAAGTACGAAAAATAATTTAATAATATTTTTTTCAAAATTATTAAAATACAAAACTGTAGAATGTTTAATTGTTATTCACAATGAAGGTTTGAGAACACCGGTTTTTTTTTTAATTTCCGAAATTTCGATTTGGTTTGAACAAAATCAAACTTTATGTAATAAAACTTTTGTTTTTTATTACTCTACTTAAAAAAAGATCTAAATTTGTAATCTAGAACCAAGACTCAAATTCGTGTTGAATTGTGTTATGACTTGAATGACAGACTAGACAAAAAACAGCTTTTAGGAGCTCTTACAAGGTTTACCCTGCTCGTGGACTATCCAGATACGAGAATTGTTTATGAAGAAATTTTAAAAAAAAATCTCTAGGGCCGTGTCTAATCATTGCTAACCAAAGCATGTGTGGGGGCAAGGTGCTCCTAACTACCAGTCACAGGAGACGGTGGCTGATTATGGCGGGATCGGCATTAAAGATGAACCGACTAAAATCCCCCCACGGTAGATACGCTGTTCGTCCGGTGGCCTTTACAGCTTCGGCTGTGGAAACCCGCGAGCAGAAGGCCCGCGCGTTAAGTGTAGTGAAAAGAGCAACGATGCTGCTGGACTCGGACCCCTGGTAATGAAAGAAAGACTCTCGACAAAAACTAGGAGGAGGAGGGGGGCCACGGCAGAGGTAGCAATCGAAGTAGGAACTTTGATCTGAAACGCCTTTGCACACGAGTAATCCTCATGTATGGCGTGAATATGTTAAGCATATATATATATATATATATATATATATATATATGTATGTGAAGCATATTATGGTTAACATTACACTTTTTAAATGCAATTCATTACCATTATAACTAACTACATACCCGTAAATACAGTCTAGTGAACAGACATCTAGGCAAGCGTGTACCATCCTAGGCCTCATCTTCGCTTTCCATCGGGGAAGATTGAGGTCAAACGCAAGCCTATTTTTTTCATAAAAAAAAAAAAGAAAACAATCCGATGCGTTCGTTAACATGTAACTTCAAAAATTCGTTCAAAGCTATCCACAATCGTATGTCCCGGAGAAAATCTATTTGAATCTGTTAGGTAGTTAAACGCGGTGATGCTTCACGACTATCTGTTACCTGCCTGTACCGTACCTGTTACGTCTATAACAGTGATATGTGATCTTCACACGAACATTACGTAATTTAAGATATCATAATTATGTTGCTCATGGAAGCACTCAGTCATTGTGTCACATCAGCGTCTACCGATTCAGTCAATGGTCTACTTGCCTGTTGACATACATCTTCTTCTAAAGGAGCCGTGGTATCCTAGTGGTCAGTGTGCTCTCTTTAGTTTTATGAAACTGTGAGCGCGAGTGACCTGGGTTCGATTCCCGGTGACAGCACCACTAAATTTGTTAATGGCAATTTTAAGTGCTGTATTTACCACGCGCTCAGCGGTGGCTAAATGGTGGGTAATTAAGTGAGTTTAATTATGAGAAATAATAAAAAAATATTATTTCGTGGACATATGAAGCACGTCAACCTCAGATATTAGAGAAAGGATACCTTTGCCCAGTAGTGGGTACTTACAAGCTGCTGCTTTACTTCACTTTTTCCTTACTTAAACTCTGTCACTTACTGACTGAACACGCACAGCAAAAACAAAGTCGATCATAGAACATATTATAGCATATTAAATAGAACCAAGAAATTTTCCACAAGTGTTCCTTATATAACATAGATGAGCACTAAGAAAGGATTTCTGAATATTCATACCCTAAGGGGGTTAAATAGGGGATCAAAACTCTGACATTTGAGTAAAGAACGGATTCCTGAAATGTTGTCAATAGGAAATCCCATTGGGCACACGGCTGGTAATAATATAAAGATGAAATGTCATCGGAATTAACTTCGTTTATTGAAGACCTTATTGCATTGTCGTGTTGTGTGGGCATGTAGAATCTATCACCCCTATCTCCTCGTGCTTGTCGCATAAGAGGACGAAAAGCCTTGAATATCTCATGGCGCCCGACAATCGATGAGTTAACCATCTTAAAAAATAACTTAGACAGCAGCGTCTAAGGATAAAACCTTCAAACTTATGTCCAGTTATCCTGTTAAGAAGCTGTTGTGGAAGAAATGGAATAAAATTGATTATATGTTATTCCTAAATAACGTTATGATGATGTGAACGTGAGAAGACGATAGGAGCAGGTGACTCAGGACCGAGGCTTCTGGCAATCTTTGGGGGAAGCCCATGTGCAGCAATGGACTTGTGATAAGATGTAATAAAAAAAATAAAGTTGGGATAGGATCTCATGACCCGTGGCGCTGCAGTCAGATACGCTCACCACTAAACCATGCGGTGTACTCGAGCCTTAGACCAAGAACAAAACAAATTAAACATAACACATAAAGCGCACCCGCTGTCACTTCATTCATAACGCTTATATAAGCACACTTTCTCGACATGTTTTTACAAGCCAATACTAAATATTTTATCGTTGACTTTCTCTAAATTAAATAATAATCAATCAAAATTACAAACGAAAGCCGACAGAAAAGTGAAATGTGACAGGCACTCTATTCAAGATCTCTATATTTCTAAACATTAATTATAAAGCTGACGTTAGACGGTTAAGTTAACTATAACGTCAGGACGTCAGAGACCACAGTGACCTCCAGTGACCAATGTCGACATTTAAAAAATCTAATTAAACGCGATAAAATCCGTAATATCCGTAATAAATAGTTTCATTTCAAATCTATACATATCTGTTCATTGCTTTAAAGTAGCAGCCTGTAAATGCTCACTGCTGGGCAAATGTCTCCTTCTCAAATACCTGAGAGGGTTTTTGGAGCCGGGAAGGGCCCGCCACACTGCCCAAGTTCGGGCTCGGACTTCACATATCCTCGAAATATGGTTTCCTCAAGATGTTTTCCTTCACCGCCGAGCTCCTGGTTAATGAGACTTAATGTTGCTATTAATAATGACAGTGGGGCCGACACCGGAGATCGAACCCTGGTCACTCGCGCTCTATAAAACTAAAGCGAGCGCCCTGACCACTAGGCGACCACGGAGGTCGTCTGTAATATTTATTTATTTGATTTTTTTAAGCAAACCGCCTTATTTAAACTCTCTTAGTGTTCTAGAGAGTTCGTGTCTAGTATTCACTCCATCGAGATCCGCACGCCAAGCGTGGCGATACCAGCCAATGCCCACAACTGGGTAAAAGCATAACTTACCAGATTGATCTAGAATAACTGTTGACTGTTAAGGGCCGTGTTACCCTGGTCGCTTCGTAAATAGTATATCGTTAATATAATTGGATACTTTGATTACGTTATGATCTATTGATACTGAAATATGTATATACGTATTCATTCAAGCCTACCATACGAATATACACAAGAAAAAGCGTGGAATACAACACCACAATTCGCTTTCTACGCGCACCAGGAAGCTAACAGACACGCATGCGCGCTCGCGACGACATTAACCTGTCACACGATCGCCTGTTACAAGTAAGTACCAGCTACTGTACCGAGTGTGTGGGTATTTAACTATTTCTACACGGTATACGTTCACAGATGATCTACACCGGGGATTCTCAAACTATATAAGGCAAGAGACCCTTATTCCAAAATGTACTGACACCTCAGACCCCATAGCCAAATTACTTTAAAAATCTTTTTCCTATAGATACAAAATACTTACCAATTTAAAAACTTAGCGGTTAATTAAGTGAGTAAGCTTGACATCATTTTCTCATCAAAATAAATAGATATAAAATTCAGTAAATACAAAATTGCGTAATATTTTTTAAAAGTGCTACAATTATACTTCTTACTAAAATATAAGTCATTCTTATAACAAATTGGTACACGTAACATAACTTATACAGAATCACGAAAATATCAAATAAGAACTTGTGATAATTAATAGAGGTTGTTTTTAGACCTCGTCGAGCCTCAAAATCAGTTTTCGTTTATATCGACCCCTGGGAAACCCATTTCGACCACTTTACGAATCCCTGATCTGCACGAAAACAAAGAAGCGCTCGTAACGGATTTAATAAATGTTTTCCTATATATTGTAAGTAGACGCACGTCACGTGGCACTGCGTTATCCTAGAGGCAATGGTACACTACTCTACATTCGTAGAGACTTGTCTATTTTATTCGGAGACAATAATCTCTTCTAGTATCATTAGTCCTATTATGAGTTGTAACTCTAGAATTTCAATTGTTCCAATGTTGTGACATCTGTCAAACTGGTAGATTCGTTGTAGCATCAAATTGAAAATGGGTTCGTGTTTAAAAAAAATGGTTGAAATTAATTAACTGTGCAGTTCGAACCCCACGGCCTCGGTGATTCTCTCCTCCGGTGATTTCATCGAATTACAAAATAAATAAATTGTTAATATACAAAATCTCATCAATACTCTCGTAAAAATAAATATTTACATTTATATCAATTGCATGTTATTAAATTAGTTATGGCAATGAAAAATCGAAAACGAAATACGTTATACAATCAAAATACGTAACCATTTTAATATAAATCGACCTTAAACTATCATCGTTGCAAATTGACATTACTGTAATTTTTTTTTAATTCGCAACACAGATTATATTCAACCTTTGCCTATTTTTTTAAAAAGATTTAAATTGTTTGTGGGTCATAATATTAAATGGTCTTAATTTTACCATCTATGGATTGTGATGGAATTGTAGACACAATTTATCGAACCTTTGTTTTACCAGTTCATGAAATTATTTAAGATTATTTGTTGAAAGCTTTCATTTTAAAACATAATTATTTATTTTTGATTGGTGTGACAAACGTGCGCCTGCATGCAGAGCCTGTTGGTAAATGGCTATTGCAGCTTATGGGCACCTGCAAACAACTGCAATCGAAGAAGGTTAAAGAATACACCTGGCAGATTTCAACCTCGGCGACAACGATCGATTACTACTGGCAGGTGTCAACTGCGCAGGAGATATTATAGTGCCGTAAGTGTACGCCAGAACACAGGCACTCGCTCGTCTTTACCTTCCCATATATGATATAACGCTTAAGATCATGCATGCCATAAGATCGGAGGAAGGGATGGATAGTGAGATTTGGATTCGGCAAATTGGAATGTGTTTTCTAGGACCAGTCAGTCGTCAGGGCCTTGTTAATTAGCTGGGAAGGTGCTGGTGCGTTTGACGAAAGAAAGAAAAAGATGGTATATCCTCTATACACCATTTACAAGTGCATTTCGGTGTATTAAAGATTAGCGAATGATTATAAAGTGAATTAACAATAAAGTAAGACACAGTAGCAGCTTGTAAGTACCCACCGCCAGGTAAAGGCCTTCTTTTCAAAGATCTGAGAGGATTTTGGAACCGGGATGGCCCCGCCGCTCCAGTGCGGGTTGACGGGCTATCCTCCATATAAAACAATTTCAGTGTTATCGACACCAGGTCACTCGCGCTCTATGAAACTAAAGCAAACGCCCTCACCACTAGGCTACCACGGCTCACTAATAATTTTACATTCCAACTAGAGTCAGTAACGCCGTGTTCGTTTAGCTCCCGCGAGCTGACAAAAAACCGGTAACCGCACCGTTTCCTCGAGAAATTCAGTCCCGTCTCTATTCAAACTGAGAGGATGAAAAACATCGATACACTTTTCTTCCGCAATGTCTGCCTTATAGAAACTTTTAAGCGAGCTCTTTCCTCATTCGATTCACGGATATCTATCATAACTACCTATATGGATGTAAAAACAAAACATGTTCCTTATCTTCTAACACGCGATGGACGAGGAGCCGGAAACTATTTTCTGTTTCGAATAGTTGTTACCTGACTACGGATATGTGTGTATGATTTGATTTTCATCAAGCTCAGTCAGTTCAGCTAAATTCATAGCTATAACTTTATACAATTAATCACGATGTTCTAACATGTCATGATTCAATAAAAAATAGTGGTAATCGCTAAGGTTGAATGTTGAAAAATCATTGCCTATTTTAAAAAAAAAAAGTTTTCGCACCTATTTCCACTCTAATGTAACAGATAAAAGATAACTTTTTTCCAATATTCCAATGACAGCATAGGGAAAAGGCTGCACTCGGTGTTTCTGTGCGACATAAAATCCGCAACGATGATGTCCGCGGCGGAACTGGGGTAACAAAAAGCTTTAAATATCAACGCATTATTAACACTCTGATGTAGCATCTGCTACATATTACAACGAATATATTCTTATAACAATCTTGTTACATTAAGTGTCAAAATATATGTTTATTATCGCTCCAAATATCTGTCTGGTAGATTCTACTGCTTCGCAGTGTGGGTCTTCTGAGGTAACTTCACATGTTGTCTGAAATTTTTTTTTTCAAATGTCAAAAATTTCTTCGAGATTTAGTACAGTCACCTGTTAGTACTAATTTACATTCACTGCATATTCTATGGACGTAAGCGTAGAGACCAATGCAATAGAATCATCTTGACGCGTATAGATCAAAGCCTTAAAGTACCAATACGCGGTCCTTCCTGCAGGTCGCTTAAAGTTGCACCGCGAGCTGCAGAAAGGTTTGTACTCGGTGTTTCCGTGCGAAACAGAATCTGCAACGATGATTTCCGCAGCAGAGCTCAAGTTATCTGTTAATCTAGCCTTCGAAATATGTTAGTGTGTGAGAAGAAGAAGAAATTAGCTCGTAGAACTTTCTCTCTCTCTTTCTGACAAACGCATTCCCACAAAATAGAGTAACGACCTGTGAAGTGTTGCAGGAAGTCGAAGGATGCAAGTGGCTCAGGATCTTACTTCGTGGCAAACTTTAGTGGAGGCTCTTGATCAAAAGTGGACTTGTAACAGATTGTCGTGATGATAAAACATTTAAATCTGTGAAACCGACCAAATTTATGGTATTTGTAATACGTAACATAAGTCCGACCGACCTTATAATCCGTAACTATATACAAATCCAAGCCAGATCGATTTTAAATTTGGAAGAAATCCAATTAAATCCGGTAAAATGGCAACACCATGCAGCACTGTCGCATGCGGTCACACTACGATGCTTCGAGACGCATAATCGATTACGGCCAATCACAATAGGCGCAATATAACCGTAATCCAATTACGTAAAATATGGCAGATCGTTCTGTTTGAATCGGAAAAAATATCATGAATATGATATAAATAGCTGTCGACTGATCTAGGGGTTGAAAGCACTAATTTATGCAGACATTTTTTTTATGGGATAGGCGGCAAACGAGCAAGCGGTTCACCTGATGGTAAGTGATTACCGTCGCCCACGTACACCCGCAACACCAAAGGTGCTGCAGGTGCGTTGCCGGGCATTAAGGGTGTTAGGGAGATGGCAGGCAGGAAGAGGAGGGGAAGGAGGGGGATGGGGGGGTCTGGGCCTCCGGTTACCTCACTCACCGAACGAAACGCAGAAGTACAAGATGCCTCTACTTCACGCCGTTCTGCGAGGCCGTGGTACCAATCCGGTCGAGCCGGATTATTTGAGAAGCAGCAAAAGCCGCCGCTTGGCTCTACCACGTTCAAAAAGTATTTGTTGTTCATTCTCAGTCTTTTTTGGTTTATTTTATCATTACTATAATTTATTACAGTAGATCACGTAAACAGCGTAGTGCTTAGTGTGTTACTCTTCTCTCATAAGACTGGCTTAGGACTGCAGAATAAAGATATATACCGCTGGTAACAGCTGTCTTGACCCTATAAATAATGATGCATAGAAAGGTTTATACTATTCAACTGTCTAATGTTGAAAATCTTTAAGGAGATTTGTGTTCCGTCGTAGATCAGGACAAATTCTGTACTTCAAAATTTGGAGAACGCTTGCAATCAGAAAGAAACCAGGGCCACTTTGCGCAACAAATTTTGAAATTCAATGTAACCACAGATTAAATGTCATGGGTGGATAAAAAAATAAATAAAACTACCAAGTAACCGAGTGTACCGGGACTTTTTAAGTAAGACTTACTTAAAAAGTCTATTACAGAATGCGTTCTTTGATTTACTCATGGTTATGAGTAATTTATATAATTTCTCAGACATGCAGGTTTCCTCACGATATTTTCCATCACCGCTGAGCACGTGGTAAATACAGCACTTAAAAATGCTATTAACAATTTTAGTGGTGCCGGCACCGGGGACCGAACCCAGGTCACTCGCGCTCTATGAAACTAAAGTGAGCGCCCTGACCACTAGGCTACCACGGCTCATTTCCTCTGTCCGTCACCGGAATCACTTTTGTCAGCCAGCTTGAGTATACGTTGAGGCGATATTGGAATTTAAACAAAAACATTGTGTAAAACTATTCCTTAAGTTTGTAGATTGACATAGGGATTTTGAGACTTAAACACCTACTAAAAAATTGTCATCAGTAAGCCCGTGGTATTACAACGTCTGCGTTCCACACCGCATTAGAGGACTAAGGCCGTGACAGTCCTTAGTGTGTAAACGCAAAAATAGCAAAAACACGCGCCATCGGTCATGTTCGCTCAGAGAATCGAAAAGTTGTTGGCATAATCCCGTTTGACTAACCTTCTCGGTGATAACTTTTTCTCATGACCGTTTTCCCAATTCTGGGGTGGTCAGAGGTCTAATTTTAGACTTTAGTCCTTTCTTTCCAACGTGACAGGTGTTACGTTGTTCCAAAATAAACTCTGGTAGGCTCTTACAAGTCTGTCGCCGTTTTATTATCCAAGCATACGATACAAATCGCACCTAAGTTTTAAGTAAACTCATTGGTACGAAGCCGGAGATCGTACTTGAGTCTCCTCATTCCCAGACAGATCCCCTAACCACTCGGCTATTGGCTATGTGATAATGCATGTACACAGTATTATACAATAACAAGCCATCAAAGGAAGTAGCGTAAAAATTTAAATAATGCAATTGTGTTATGCAGAACAAAAAGATAATTTCACGACCTAAATAGTTTCGCAAATAACGTGTCCATTGATCTGTGAACTGTGAACATTACTTTATTCATTCCGTAACTGAGCCTCTTTTTCTAGATCGTTCACTGTATCTAAAACTAATGGATTTCTAAACGAGATGCAATAATCTGTTTAATTTAAACATCCCATTTAGCTGTTTACAAAACTCTAAACTGGCTGGTGGGCACGTTCCGTAGTTAGAGCCCGTCTAGGTAAGTACTACCCTCTCATCCCTTTCTGCCGCCAAAAAGCAGTGGGAACAGTTGTCACACTGCTTTTTGAGAAGTATAGGGAGCCTTTAAAATTACGGGCTTCGAGGCATTCGATCTTAGTTCGCAGCGATCGATTCGATTGAAGTTGATTGTGCATGGGCTGCAATAACCACTGCACCTTTACAATATAACAGCATACAATAGGACAGCTGGCTCGTTTTTCACCAGACAAAAAAAAAAACACACCATGATGTTCTCTTTCTTACTTTATCACAATATTAATAGTCTACATGTTGGACTCCCAGTGGTTGGAATGAATGAAACATCTTTAAGGCCTTTCCCTTAGTCGACTCATACGATACTCAAGGGAAAAAAAAGTGGGGCATAATGTTTTAGGCACAGTACATAGAATTTGGCCAACACGGCATAAAATTAGTGTAATTTATTAAACTACCTTTTCATGTTTTCAATGGTTATTAAAAATATCTAACTAAAATTTAGTAATCGAAAGCGCGTAAAGTAATTCTTTATCATTAAAATCTTAATCATTTAAATTCGATTTTAATGATGATAAATTAACTCGATAACGAACTAAAATGACACATTGGTGAAAATGGACGCTTTTGAAATTACCTCTTTATAATGCAACTGGCCACTAATGACGTGACATTAGCGTTGAATGGTGAAAATAGAGAAATAGGTTTTATTTCAATTAAGCTTGAAAAGATTCAAATAAGGAATCTGCTCTGCCATAGAGTAATACATACATAAAGTACTATTTACGACATAGTGAGGATTTTATGTTCTTCTTTCTCCTTCTATATTGGACCGTGAACCTGTCAATGATGGACTAACCTTTCCATGAAAATGCCAAAAAAGCTTGAACGCCAGAAGTGGAAGCTTTGCTCATACTCACCACGTTGGACAGGCGGGTTGGTGAATATAGTGCCTATACTCTCGCACTGGAGACGCTGCTTCTCATCGCTTGTTTGTGTGATTTGGGTTTGGTATATTTGGACGGATTTTCCGCCAAAAGTCGACCGATAGATCAGAAGAATGCACCGATCGCAGGAGAGGTCGACCTCTGGAGAGAAATACTAGTGTGTCAGTTGTCAGTTACAGCACCTTTTCTAAAGATGCAGCTTCTATAGAAGATTTACGGATTTCAACGCTAAGCTCCTAATCTTACTTTTCGTAACGAATTAAATAAAGTTTGAAAAACCATTCGTTCTTGGATATATTAAATTTGAAGTGAAGTTCGAATTCAAGAAACGTGGGCAGCCGGTACGCTGGCCACAGAGCACAGCGGTACACAATGATATGAAACAGAATCCATTGAACAGTGAAATGTTCAGCTATCAATTTGTTCAAGATAGTTTAGCGAAACAAACGAATTATTCGGTTGCGAAAATAAATTTTATTTATTCGTGTATAATTGAAATTAATCGTCTTATTTGCCGCGGCTTTCGATGGTAGCCAACGTGACTTGTTGCAAAACACCGTGGGGTAGAAGTGGCAGAATATAAACTCGCTCGAGCTTCCCCCCCGAGACAGTCTCGCGCGGTCGCTATGGCGGCCCGACGCTTTTTCACGCGAGCTAAGTTCAAAGACTTCAAGGACGTTCCAAATTCGAATTTTGACTCTTTGCACCTCTTGCCTTGACCATTGACATATGACTAAGTTCGACATAATGACGTGTGACAGTGACATTAACTAAGACAGTGACATGACTTGACTTGGATTGACCGTGGATAACTTTTACTGACTGAATCTTTCTTACGGAGGCGGGAAAATCAAGTTTGTATTGTTTATTTTTTTAAAGTATCTTTAGCATTAGTATAACAATTGGTTGATCATTGCCAGACAGTTAAATATTCTTCGCTTGGTTTAATTGTTAACCGAATGTCGTTAAAATTATTATATTAGAGAATAATGTCGTCCAGAGAAAACTGTTTAGAACTCTGTAAGATATTCTTTTTTACTTATTTACAAAGTTATACACATCTAAGGGTAAAAGAGCTGGGTGAGATAAATTAGATATTCAGTATTTATTTGGAATTATTTGAATGAAATACGCGTACGAGTATATACAAAATTTTATATTTAACCTAAAAAGAATAAATTAATTTAAAATTGTTGTCCTGATTGGTAGTATTTAAAGTAAAGTAATTTATGAATAAAATTATTATAATTATACTATTTTAAAATAAAATTGCAAAAGTTTCTTTAACGAGCCAATTGTCACATCGGTAGTGCAACGGCTAAGCATTTGGCCCCGTCACTGAGAGTCGCGGGTTCGATTCCCCCACGGGTAAGTTTTTGCATGGGCTTCAAAATAATTGTTCCGGGTCCAGACCCGGACAAACACCCAGGTGTTTGTCCATGTGCAATTTAGGCTTGTGAACGCATCCACAATACAGGGAAAGATTCTCTTTTTTAAATAATACGTTAGACAATTGTATTGATTTGTATCGTTGACTTGAACTCTAATACCGTGACAAGCTCACCGCCTATCGCGTTGTCCCAAATAAGCCCTGGTGAAAGGACTAGGGTATGGTCGTGACAGGTTATTTTTTTTATAAAGATATTTCTGGCATTTGTATAATATATCACAGTTTACACACAGGTCATCGCTTCGAAAATGAGTTTTTACGGAAATACTATCTTTGAAATACCTACCTTATTTAACAAAAGAACTGGACAGTTGCTTAAAAAAAGCGCATTTTTCTTTTCTTTCGGTCCGTTCACTCATCAAAATATTTACGCGGCAATCAAATAAAAAGCTCATAGTTTATTTAGAAAATGTATACCAGTTTATTATGATTTTAAAATATTCTCTCTGGCCAATATTGTATTTATATACTTACAATATGTTAATTATAACTATATAATATACATACTTATAAGTAACTAACAACACAAATTAAAACTTAACTTTATTTTTTTTATTCATCAGTCATTAATAAATTCAATATAATTGTACGCAGGTAGCAATCTATTCAACAGAGTCTGTTTAACCAAGCGGTAAAACATTTTTTTTTAATGTTTATCTAATGTTAGCTTAGTGTTGTATATAAAATAAAGGATATTATTATTCTCTAAACTAGTAATTTTCCCCAGTGGTCCCCTGCATACGAATTTCGTTGGCACGAGACATGCACTTATCGTTTTACACTCGGAGAGAGCAATCCGGTCTCGGCGAAAGTGCCTGTTCACTTTCCCCGTGGGTCGCGATGGGTGTGGTTATCACATCTGAAGATAATTTGTGGTGTGTTTGCAACTCGTTTAAATAATATAGCTACTATTATGGTTTAATGTGTTTGCTTTTAAACTTATAATCATTATAGGCTGTGGACATAACTAATGTAACTGGCTGGTTGCAAATAAACTTTTATCGTGAGTTTTACTAACGCACTTCTTCCTTAATTTTTTTTAAGTGGTTTGTACAGTAGGCAAAGCAATCATTCTGCCAATGCAGTTTCGGGTTATCTTTTCTTTTTTTAATATTTTTGTCTTGATGTTTCTCGAAGATTAAGTGAATTAGCAATCATCATTATCATCATCATTTCAGCCTATTACAAGTCCACTGGTGAACATAGGCCTCCCCCAAAGATTGCCACGAAGCTCGGTCCTGAGCCACCTGCATCCATCGACTTCCCGCAACACTGCGCAGGTCGTCACTCCATCTTGTGGGGGGTCGTCCTACACTGCGTTTGCCTGTAGTTGGCTGCCTTTCGAGAACCTTTTTTTCCCAACGGTTGTCTGTTCTGCGAGCTATGTGGCCGGCCCATTGCCACTTCAGCTTGCTGATCTTTACGGCTATGTCGGTTACCTTAGTTCTGCTGCGGATATCATCGTTGCAGACTCTATCACGCAGAGAAACACCGAGCATAGCCCTTTCCATAGCGCGCTGAGCAATGATTGTGTATAAATGTTCGGTATCAAATAAAATTTTAGAGGAAATACCGTATCGTTCTATACCTATATTATATACCGGTGACCAAATATCTAAGATACATAATAGTTATATTAATTTTTTTCTTCGTAAGAACTACAACATGAAACCATAACAAATAATACATCAACACAGATAAATAAAAAATCAAGTATCTGTCCATTTAAAAAAAATGTTTTTAATTCACTACAGTTTACATTTGTTAACTAACAATGAACGTATACCACCACCACTAAATAAGTAGAACAGTATTCCCGGATGGTGGACTTAAATTAGTCATAGCATCTTTTCAAAGGTTTCGTACTAACACGTCTATAAATTTAATGACACCTCTCACAATGACATCGTCTCATTATTACATAAAAAAAAACAAAATAAATAATTATCCAAGCGATTCTAAGTACATTTCAAAACGTATACGGATATATTACTCCGGTAATTTAAGAAGATAGTTGTATTAGTTTTCTAAATGCTATCTTAAATAAATTAATTTTAATTTTATTAGATTAATAGTTATTTTCTAGACAATTGCAAGCTACGAAAATGTGAAAAATGTAAAAAGTTTTGTCTTCATAAATTTGCTTTCGGAGGATCATAGTTGCTTTTACAGTCTCTACTGCCATCCGGCAGTTTAGTTTAAGTTTAAAATCATAGAAACATATTCTTTCAACTATCCATCTATTTTAATACAAGGGTATCTTCTAAATGTTAGAAAAACAATGGTATGGAACCCTTGAAGTGCCACTCACGCTTAACCGTCTTTTTTTTTAGTTTAAGTTAAAATAATATTTTAAAATTTTAGCCACAGCGATGGCGGCGAAGAAAGTTTGGAGGGTCGAACTGAAGAAACGCGCTTTCCGAACGCAAGCGCGCTGCGTCAGTCGCCATTACTGGAGCAGTGCCCGCTGCGGAGCCCGCCAAAATGTCCGCCCGCTTCCAAACGGTAAACGGTGCTTGTCAATAAGATTCATATCTGATACATACGCAATACGAATGATTGATGTATCGATGGTGTTGTGTAGACGAAACATGATTGTGTGATAATATATCTGACAATACTCGTACATCCGAACATTCCTCTGGCCATATCGCATAAACGCAATACTTGGATCGTAAACCGGAAATGGAAAACGAGTAACAGATATGTAAGTCGTAGAAAAGACAGGAGCTATGTGACGCAAGCCTGTATAGCTTTCGAAAATTCGGAAATATCTACAAACCTCAACACAGCTTGTGCAATCCACTTTTCGCCTCTTTAGGAGATGGTACGTGATGGTGAGCCTCGTCACTTGGTGTAGTCCCGATTGCAATAAAATTTTCAAGGCTTTTTCCCTTACGACTCCTTCGCATTTACCGACACCCAAAGGAAGAAAGGGGACAGATTCTGTTTCCATAACCATAAGGCTAGGCTCCATTACCATAAATTACAAGATACGAAAGCGCGGTAACGCGATTAGTGATTGTATGGACTTAACTGTTTTTTTTTTTTTTTTTATTTGTATTTTTCTTTACATTTTTCTCGGTTTGTGATTTGTTACATTATTTTTCGCTAATGTTTTGTGTGTTTTCCACTCTTTTCTATTCTACCTGGCATATATATACCCGGATCCACAGATTAGCATAAACTACATCAACATTATGGTAGAAGTACAGTGCACAGACTTATTACGAAACGGTCGTAGATTAAAAAAATAATGACTTTCGACAAGTGAAATTTACATACCTGTGACGAAGTATAAAGATTTTGATTTTATCGCCTAGCAAATTCCAAATGTCGGAAGCCACATAATTTTTCTGGCATCTCCATAAGTCGAATTTTATTCCAGCCGATGGATGAGAAGATCTGGTACATTATCTTATGCCGCCACAATATTTATTGTCTATTCCGAACTGTTACACTATATACTACTCATGTACCAGGTTATCATAGATTAGTATGTTGAAACGAACGTCACGCAGTTTCATTGAGCAATGATCATTCCAGATACCGCACCCACGACGGCACATGCAATAACCTAAACCGCCCGCGGTGGGGCTCCACTTTGACCCCCGTCCAGCGCTTCCTTCAACCGTCCTACACCGACGGTATCCAGGCGCCGCGCCGCTCGGTCACCGGCAGCACGTTACCTTCAGCCCGGGAGATAAGCTCCCTCGTACACGAAGGCCAGAATGTTGAGAACCACGGCATAACGCATCTCCTGATGCAGTGGGGTCAGTTTCTGGACCACGACGTGACGTCTTCCTCACAGTCTCGAGGATTTAATGGATCAGTTCCGAGGTGTTGCAAGGACGGCGGGAGAGATTTTATTCCGAAAGAATTTATGGTGAGATTTTTTTTAATAATGATGTCGATTGTTAATAAAAGGCTATGCATTTTTCGTACGTGGTAGAGCCAAACAGGGGGTTTTGCTACTGCTAGAATGGGCCGGCTCGATCGGGGTGGCACCACGACCACATAAAAGAAATGCAGGTGGCATTAAAAAACAAATTAGCTAAGCAATTTAGGTTTGTATTGTAAATGGATATGTGGCCGGTTATGTGTGGATCTGTGGCAAACGTTTTTCGCAAAATGATCTCATTTCTTTCATTCTTCTTCAAGCGTATTAACCTTACGAGGGTTGCAGCACCCGGAGTGCCTGCCGATCGCGGTGCCCGCTTCGGACCCGTTCTACGGGCCCCGCGGCGTGCGCTGCCTGGACTTCGTGCGGTCGTCGCCGGCGCCGCGCGACGACTGCGCGCTCGGCTGGCGCGAGCAGATCAACCAAGTCTCCGCGTACATCGATGGCTCCCCGCTCTACGCCGGCTCGGCGAGACAGTCCGACAAACTCAGGCTGTTCAGGAACGGTGAGTTTCCAATTGTTCATGAAGGACCGCGTCTTCCGATTGACCTCGGAGAGTCACATCTATCCTCGAAGAAGAGTATATATCACCATACTCCCTTTTGCGCCGATATTCTATTGAGCGTGATAGTACTCCGGTATCATGCTTATTACATTTTGTTCACATCTATTGACACCGTATGACGAAATCGCTTCAGTGGAGGTAACTAAGCACCTAACGTAAAGCATCGGCTATCATTCTTCTTTGCTGGTGCTTACCTGTGTGTCTTCGTAGGGTTTCGGCGGGTGCACGAGGCGCATTGCCGACGTCAGACGCGTCTGCGCCGGTTGGTCGTAGATGTGAAAACATGTCCCTGATATTTCTGCTGACTTACGCGCCGGTACATGTGAAACAGCCCAATGTCTTTTGGTACGTCGTAAGGCGGTGGCTTTCGCCGCTCGGGTAGCACCACGACCTCGCAGAATACCGGCGCGATGTAGAGGCAATTTGTGCTTCTGCGTTTGGTTCGGTGAGTGAACTAAGCGGTGGCTCACTTCCCCTCCCCATCCCTCATCCTCGTCCTCCCTCCGATCTCCCAAATACCCAAAAAGGACGTTCGGTGAGTGAGGTCCCACAAAAGGCCCACTGCCCCCATCCCCATAGTTAAGTCGCCAGAATCCCTATGAAGGTGCGATCTAAAGCCGTGGTGCGCGGCGCGGGTGGCGCTGCAGGCATGCTGCAGTACGGGCGCGTGGCGCAGCGGCGGCCGGTGCTGCCGGCGGCGCGGCGCGACGAGCTGTGCCGCGGCGGTGCGCTCTCCACCGACTGCTTCAGGTCGGGCGACGCGCGCGTCAACGAGCACCCGGGGCTGGTCGCCGCGCACATCGTCTGGCTCCGCCAGCACAACAGGTTAACTACGTCGATCATGTTTTGTATTTATAGCGTACTTTTCGGCCTCGTCGAGAAATTGACAGATGGTGTGCCTCGTCGCAGGGTTCGCTCGCGGAGATAGTCGTAAATTTCCAGGCTTAGTTGTCTCTTTCTGACGCTCATGAAAGACAGCAGACTCACGCCGTTGTCATTCCAATAGATTAAAATGTAATACGGCCCGATTTCATAATTGCAATTTCAAATGTTCATTTAATATTTCACAATTTTAGGAATTATAACCAAGGACAGTTTTTTTTAATTTAATTCTTTACCTGAACTTGTCATAAAAATATTATTTAACTTGTTTTAAATAAGCGAAAGAATCATTAGTGCAAAATAATATTTTCTACTAATAATTTTGCTGCATCTGATCTAGGTTCTGCTAGTATACTTAGGCCCTTTGATGATATTTGTTCGAACTAACCCCTGTGGCAGCCTGCCACGGCTCTCACGTTCATTTCTACTGATTTATAAATATTACATCGTACAGAATGGCACAAGAGCTTGCACACCTGAATCCGAACTGGAGCGACGAGAAAATCTACCAGGAGACGCGGAAGATCGTAGGCGCCATGCTCCAGCACGTCACCTACAGGGAGTTCCTGCCGGTTGTGTTAGGTGATGCATTTGGTTATCGTTATGTTGGAGAAAAACTACTCTTGAGTGGCAGCCGCGTACAGGCAAATGCAGTATGGGGCGACCCCCACAAGATGGAGTGACGACCTGCGCAGTGTTGCGGGGAGTCGATGAATGCAGGTGGCTCAGGACCGAGCTTTGTGGCAATCTTTGGGGGAGGCCTATGTTCAGCAGTGGCCTTGTGATACAGCTGAATTGATTATTATGACAATGTTCTCCTGGTAGTCTAGATATCTACCAATTAACAACCCGTTATAGTTATTATAGTGCTGTGATTATTTACAGCTCAACTTACATCATGGTATGGTTTCAGAGATCGTTGCATCTAAAGCGTTCAATGTTAAATAATCATTAAGGTCTTTAACATACAGCAAACTTCTAGTATCTGATGCCTTAACAACGTCTTCGAACGTAGCTGTTACTTGTCTCACAGCGTTGATAACTTAATTACGTAACTCATTAAGGTATCTCATTGACGAATCTCAGAACATCTCGGATTTAACGAAGCGAGTGGTTCCAATTAGACGTTAAATTTCACATAAAAAAATCGTTTTAAATTGAGATCATATGATTCAAGGACGACACAGCGTTCAGCAAAACTAATCCATTCAACTCTCCATGCAAAAAACAATGTAATTTTTTTAATTAATCACGAATTTTGAGTCTGGGTTATTGATGTCAAATTTTTGCCCAAAAACTAATGAAAAATATTTTTTATTATAAGATAAAGTTTGCTTTTATAGATACCAGATTAATATTTCGGAATTTAAGAAAATACGCCTATTTTTGCAAATATTTATTTATATAACTTCACTTTTGCATTTAAATAATGTTTAACTAATATTAATTACTTCTCGTATCAAATTTCAAACGTAATCGCCCATCGTGCACTCATTATACTTCCCCTGATAAAGTCGTTCAAGAACTCCATCGTAACTTGACGAAGACGTTCTCATTACTCCTCCGACTAGGCACGCATATTGACGCGCATTGTAACAGACAGAAGATATTTTTGAAGTTCTATTTCTTTTGGCGCGTTTGGCAAAAATGATGAGGGTAAATTATTACGATGCGCGCGCACACCGACACCTAAATGCGACAGCATGAAGTTGGTTGGTAATTATCTCTCAAGTTTACGTGCGAAGTGATAACTATATTCAAGGTCGTTATTCAAATATATATGAATCTACAACACGTGTTTTATATCAGTGGAGAAAAAAAATATTCATACATAAATATAAAAAAAGGTTGGTTTCGTTGAGTCATGTTAAATGGAACTACATAATATCTACTTCTGTCGGCGTCAAGCGTGAGAGCTTAGTAGTACTGTAACCACCCACACTGATCTCTTTATTTCTCTACGTAGGAGCGGAGGTGATGCGTCTGTTCGAGCTCGACCTGCTGAAGAAGGGCTACTACAAAGGCTACAACCCGAAAGTCAACCCGAACCCCGCGAGCTCGTTCGGTTCCGCCGCCTTCCGGTTCGGCCACAGCCTGGTGCAGTCCTCCATGCTGCGGTTCGATCGCTTCCACAGACCCATGAACAACAGTGAGTTGCCTACATATTGCCCAATGTTTTGTGGGTTGCCACGTAGAATATTAGCTTTGTCTCCCACTTAAACATCACTTGCACGCGGTTCACCCCGCTGGTGTCAGCCACTGACTGAGACGGCGGAGAAATCCATCCGAATTAGTGAAACCCAAATTTGACAGACCACTCGCGGTGAGCTTAATCGCCTGTGCAAACACACCTCTCCCTAACACTACCCGCTTATCGACTATGGTAATGGGTGAATCACCTTTTCGAAAGATTCGTAAGTGGCAACCTCGTACAGGCGAATGCATACAACCCTCCACAGGATGGAGTGACGTCCTGCAGTAGTTGCGACAAGTAAACGGGTGCAGGGGTCACGGGATCGCGCTTTGTGGCAATCTGTGGGGGAGGCCTTTGTTCAGCAGTGCATGCAGAAATGATGATAATGATGACGTGTGTATCACCCACAAACATTGACACAATCTTTGTACGTTTGACGTTGCCTCAACTTGTGAGACATTCAGACAGAGACTACAGGGGGCTCCGTTGAGTAACAGAGGAGATAACAAGCACGTGTGACGGCATAATTGAAGATTAGCTAATTACTAAAGAATAAGACATTTTGAACTGTTCTGCTTTAGACGTTTCCCTTCACAATGAAATAACGAACCCATCGAACATCTGGAGCATGGGCGCGGTGGACCGTCTGCTGATAGGGATGATGAACCAGCCCATACAGAAACGCGACGAATTCATCACCGAGGAGTTGACCAACCATTTATTCCAAACCCCCCATTTCGACTTTGGAATGGACCTGGCCGCGATCAACATACAAAGGGGGAGGGATCACGGGGTGCCGCAGTACACCGCCTGGAGGGAGCCGTGCGGTTTGTCATCCATAGAAGACTTCGAGGACTTGGTCAGAGTGATGCCGATGAGGGTGGTGAGGAAACTGAAGAATTTATACAGGTGACAGTTTTTTTTTTTTTCGAGCTCAAATTGTTTGCTCCCAATCTCTAAATCTAAATGCTCAGTCATTTAGCATTTGGCATGTAGATGGATGAGTATTGAATCTTTTCTTTAATTACATAATGATATCGGCTATAAGCATCGTTCAGACCTTTGTCATTGAATATAGCAAGTGTGTTAAAATGTACAAATTCAGTAGTTTTTCAATTTAATCAGATCAGACAAAAAGATAGACAAACAATTTCTAACATCAGATAACGTTTCATGGGCGCATATGCGTCCTGAGTAGTATTTAAATCGTTCAACCTATTACAACATACATATCTTATTTAAAAAGTGAATTGTTACAGGCACATAGATGATATAGATCTTTTCACTGGGGGTATGGCTGAAAGACCCGTCATTGGAGGTTTAGTGGGACCAACGTTTGCATGTATTATTGCTCAACAGTTCTCTAATCTACGGAAAGGAGACCGATTTTGGTGAGCAGCACGCTATCTATTAACCTATACGTTTTAGTCTAATAGAAAAATGTCTAAATAATTATATAACTTCACTACTTTCCAGGTATGAGAATGGAGGTTTCGACTCATCGTTCACCCCGGCGCAATTACAACAAATACGTCGCGTATCATTAGCTCAAGTACTGTGCCACACCCTGGACACTATCGACAGCGTCCAGCCCTTCGTTTTCCTATCCCCCGACAATCCCGACAACCAGAGGATATCCTGTAACAATGGACTACTTAACAATTTTGACATGTCCCCTTGGATTGAAATTAATTCCGACTCTAACAATGACATCAGTGAATCCGACAACGATGACACCGCCACTCAAAGATCAAAAACAAAAAGACCTAATTTCCCGCCGCGGTTAACAAAGCGCCCCAGCAGTCAACTTCTCACAAAGTTAGTCACAAACTCAACAACACAGACTTGACTTATACCGACAGTGACACCACTAGCGACAGAACAACAATTACCACGACAGCTAAACCGACCACAATTTTACAGGCTATAGACGACAAACTAGACTTTAAAAACAAAAGCAGACGATACAGTGACTTCGAAAGTATTATTACCAGACACCGAACTCCGACCAAACACTACAACAACTACAACGACTACGACGATAACGTACAAAGCGTACAGTCATTAGTTGTGAACAATTTACAACAGCAACGTCCCTACAACAGACCCGTTATAACTGTTACCGAGAACGTTGACAAATACACTTACTTGATCAACTATGTTCCGCGGCCGACACAATCCTGGAGACAGACAACAAGAAAGACCCACGACAGAAACGTAGTTAAAGTGACTTATCAGACCTACGACGATACTTACGACAGACGACCAAACAGACCATATTACTACGACAATAGACGACCAAACAATCCTTACTATAACAGACACGACTCTGACGACGACAGTGAATCACACCGACGCGAGAGACCAGACACTAAAGTGACTAACAATGCTAATTCATCCGCTAGATCCAATGACGATGACTTAAAGACGACTAAACTCAAAACAGAGAGTGACAAAACCGATGCCACGACGGAGAACGTTTACAAACTGACGACTTTTAGTTACGTCGGTACATACAGAGGCGACGACGCAGTCAAACTAACTAAACTCGACAAAGCTAACCGCACAAATAACAACAACGACGGTATTAGTAAAGACTTTACGACTTCCGAAACTAAAAGAACTGAGAACGCGCACAAAAATGACGTTATCAAGAACGCTGACAAAATCTCCACATTCTTCCTTTACGAAACAGCAACGAAACCCTACGGCGCGCACAGGCCGACCAGACGCAACGACGAAGAACACGTCGACGTGAACAATGAAAACAAATATTATTACGTCAGCAACGTCTTGCATAAATATTCCGACGCAGACTCGACTATCGCGAAACGCAACACGGCGTCGGATCTCGATAACAAAATCGGTAACCGTTCTGGCATTCTGAACTATGGAATAGAGGAAAGGTCCGCCGCCAACATGGTGCCGTCGCTAGACGCAGTCGAGGCGAATTTAGGGAACGCAAATAGGTTACAGATAAAAGCACAGAAGCCTTCAAGTTCAGCTAAAACACCCTCCGTGGCCTTCCAGGTTATACCCAGTGAAAATAGGTAAGTTTGTTCAGATAAGTTACAACACGATTCCATACAATGGCATTCATCGCTCCATAGCATATTTATAGACGTGGCAGAGCCAAGCGGCGGCTTTTGCTGCTGCTCGAATGGGCCGGCGTGAATTAGAGGCATCTTATGCTTTTGCGTTTCGTTCGATGATTGAGATAACGGGAGGCCCAATCTCTCCCCCCATCACCCTCTTCATCCTCCCTTCCATTTCCCAAATACCCTTAAAGGCTGGCAACGCACTTGCAGCAACTCTGATGTTTTGCAGTTGTGGGCGACGGTTATCATTTAGGCGAACCGTTTGCCGACTTTGCCATATAAAAAAAAAAAATAGCGCCCTTGTGTCTGGAGCTGACCTGATTATAGCACCTGTCTATGAGGTGACTTTGATATTAGTTGGCTTGGTTGTGCAACTGGGAACGTACTAAGCTCCTGCAGAATATTTTAATAAAGCAGATAAAGACTCTTATCAGTGAAATATCCTACGTAGTTTGATATCTTCTAGATGAATTGCCGTCTAAAATCTCGCCGTGTACAAAAAAAATCCCAATATTTATACACATAGTGATGAAAGAAGTTGATTTTTTTTTGTTAAGCACACACTTATTCTTTGCAGTCCGTCGCAGTGGGCAGTGTATGAAGAGAATGCGGATCTACCCGAAGGTTTACCGCAGCGCATGCCATCTCTCAAGGCCGATCCTCACGCTCTCAGAGAAATGCCGAGGCCAATAGATCTAACGCGTCCTATTAGGCGTCGACCGGGAAGATTCTAGAAGTTCCTTGTAATCGGTAGTATTTGCTTTAATTTTAACGAAGCGTCTTCAATTGATGGCGACTGGATTGTGTTGCGCAAAAAAATCAATACAAGACTGCTTTGAAGATACCTCGTTGAAAATCTTTGATTAACTAGGTTTTTTTTAAACATTTACATATGAATCAGGATTTAATCCTGACATAATATTTTTATAAGACGATAGATTAAGAAAAACATGTGGACATTACCGACTAATATTAAAATTTGACAAGACGAATGACGATGACCTTGCGTTTGGACTGTGATAAATAATAAATGACTGACATAGGTACTTTGACAAAACGACGTAAACATGAATAAAGACAGTGGTTGGAGTTTACCGCATACAAGTCTTGTCACCACAAGACTTGTCTGCGGAAACAATTAAAATTCTCTTACGAATGGATGAGACGTGAGGATAATGACAGACAGAGAGGAGATACAAACATACAGACAGATAAACATACCGACAGGTTGGATGGGAAATATAGACAGAAGCAGACAGACGACGTACAGACAAACGATACATAGACAGACGACACACAGACAGACGACACACAGACAGACGACACACAGACAGACGACACACAGACAGACGACACACAGACAGATGAAATACAAACATGCGACATACTGACAGACGACTTACAGACAGACGATGAAGACATACAGACAGACCAGAGCGACAATATTATTAATCTAGCACAGTTTCGTAATGGGGTTCCTCTGACGGAGAAGAAAAGGCGAAAGAAACTACATAGGCATCCTCTTATTAACGTTTTTTTTAATAAAACGCCAGACGAGACAAACCTACAGATAGACTGATGGATAGTTTACTACAGACAAACAGACAGATTGACAGACACAGACACTAATCTCACCATAATAATTCTTTGATCTTTTAATTAAATACTACTTTGCTCATTAGTTAATCAGAAGTTATAGCAACTGTATTGAGATCCTGTCTACCCATTAGGGATTACAAGTGTAAGTTGTGTAGCATAGAATTATTACAAAAAAAATGTAAATAAAACACTGGAGAACAAGTGATAATCTGATAAATGACAAAAGGAATATATGAAATAAAAGCAAGTGATCTGAACATGGACATTTTGTTTAATTTGTATGTTATGTTTTGAATATAATTTGATATACCTTATAAGTATTACATTATATTGGCGAAACTGTATATATAACTATATAAATTTGCATTTAACAATGCAATTTAAACTTAAATTTTGACAAAATCCATAAAACTGACAAATCAATGTTATTAGATGAATCAGATACTTTTGCTGTACTGCATGTATGATGTACTGAATAAATACTCACAAACTAATTGCAATTTTATTTCACTTATAATGCTTTGATTATTACAATGTTAATTTGCAACTAACGTAATGTAAATAATAAACAAAAATATACTTAAAGGAGGATATACCATCATATTCTGCAACAGTCAACTACAGCTGCACACTGTGCACTATGGTAGCTAACAAACATGGCTCTGGCAAGCAACTGATAGCGGAATCCAATTGCAATAAACTAGTAATGGGAAGCAGCATCTCCAGTGCGAGGGCACAGGTTTCTTTCGGTTCAGGCACTGGCCTCACCAACCCTCCTGCCCAGCGTGGTGTGTGCAAATCTTCCATGCTGGTATGCCAGCTTAAGGTGGCATTTACTCATTGAAAGGCCTATGTTCAGCAGTGGACTTTAAAAACTATTATTAAAGAAAGAAAAAGCCACTTTAATTTACTTTATATGAAACTATGATGAGACTGTGTACATTAGTGCTTACAGTTACAATAATGCATATAATATACAAGTGGCTACTACATAAATATGTAAAATACCTACTTATGGTTCTTGCCTACCAAACGGAAGCATTTCATTGTTTATTTGAAGTTATCTATCTCATCATAATTTTGTTGATAAGGACAAACTATGTTATAGTAGATTTTTAATGTTCTCTAACAATTGTAATTCATAAATGAGATATGAACTTTAATAAATAGCACTGTTTTTTTATTAGAAATTATATATAACCCTTCAGAAAGACACCAATTCTTTTGAAAGTTTTTTACACAGTTTGTCTAATCCCTCTCTGGATAATATTGGCTTAGGACTTTAGACATTTCCTGTGCTAACTCAGGAGTACTAGCACACAGAACTCTGCGCGAGAGTATGTCAAATGGTCCTCCAGCAGGATCTATGCAGACACCACCAGCCTCCCTTACAATGATATCTCCAGCAGCTACATCCCAAGCATGAATACCAAATTCAAAGTTGGCATCCGCACCACCCTGTGCTACCATGGCCATGTTTAAGGCTGCAGAACCCAATGCACGCACCCCATGTCCTTTACTGACAATCTGCTTATAATTTTCGAACACAACTTTGGCCTTCTCTTCGTCACGGCTTGTTCCTGCCTCAAATGCAACCAATGCATTACACAGCTCTTTCACTTGTGAAACATGTATCTGTCGCCCATTCAAAAAAGCCCCCTGGCCTTTCTTGGCTGTAAATAATTGCTCCAGTATTGGATTATAGATAATCCCTACAACTGACACTTTATTAATAACTAAACCTAGGGAAATACAACTATGAGGAAAACCATGGATAAAATTCATTGTACCATCTACGGGGTCGATAATCCATGTTGGATCATCGGTAAGGATGCATTTTGCACCTTCTGCAACTGATTCTTCTCCAATAAATTTATGTGTAGGAAACTTTTTCGAAAGGCCACCTATTAAGGTTTGTTCAACCTTTTTATCAATTTCAGTCACAAAGTCTATGTCGCACGATTTCAACTCAAACACCTTGCAGCCGGTTACATGCTCCTTGATAAGGTTTCCTGCCGACTTTACAAGATCCAAGGCGACGTCGGCGTATTCGTCAATCGTGTCGGACATTTTCAATATTAGTTAGTGTTATTATCCAACAAGATGACGTAAATGTCCTTTTTTTATAAAACAAGTATTATTAAAACTGCATCAAAAGGAATAACTCGGGCAAAAACCGGTATACCACAAGAAATCACAGAAAAATATTTATACCTCAATGTCAAAAATTATGACAATATTCAGAAAACTAATAACTTCGCTGTGACTGACACTGACTGACACTAATTGATAGACAACACAGGTTATATCTATAGTATTTCGCACATGCAAGTGCAGTGCACAAATAATAATTTATGCGCGTAGTCTATGGTACAACAAGAAATGTTTGTGGAATGATAGGTGTTCATAGAAACGGTTGCGGTTACAAATCAGCTAAGAGCCAAAATAACCATATAGGCAAAATGGCTGTACCGATCCTATTAATCTCTTCAAAGGTTTTGTGATACAAATATATAAACTCTCACCCCTGTCTCCAAGAGGAGAAGGCAGAGACTACGTGTTTTCATTTGGCACGTTCTCGACTCACCTCGCGTATTTACATCCATACTATATCCGTTTCCATAATTTTATTATTATAATGTGGGGTTATTATTTATACCTCTACGCATACACGCTCGTCAGTTATGTATACTAATAATTTCATCGATAAACCGACGTCGAGGGCGGCCCTTGCTGACTCTACCATGCGCTTCTGCAGAAGATATTTGCTTTGTCAATCTTTTCTCATTCATTCTTTCTACGTGTCCAAACCACCGAAGCATTCCTTTCTTAATCCTGGCCAAAACATAATTTTACACACAATTTCACAATTTTACTTTCAAGCTTCTTTTGACATGCCCAACCTTCACCATATATTAACGCGGGAACTTACACAGCATTGTGGATAGTCATACGTGCCTTTTTCGAGACATTTCTCTCAATAGTGTGAAAAACCACACTCACTCTATTTCTGCATTCACTCTAAGTCCTGTCTACCCTCCTTACTAAACACACAAACTCATCCAGTGGCTCAGCCGAAATTTCGTTTTACTTTTAATTCCATTTCTTCATGCGTTTAGATTTATGTAAACATCATTTGCAACTAGCTCGCCTACAAAGCAAATATGAGATTGATCGTCGACGTACAAGACGGATTTGATGGTTAACTCGCCTATTTTACTTTACTTTGCTTTTTCTGCCTACCTGGTGTTAAAATCTGATGCACGCCACTGCAGCCCATGAAATTATTTTTATAAATAAAATATAATAAAATATTTTTTCACTATTTCAAAATAATGATGAGCGCTAGTGTACCAAGTTTAAATTACATAACAGTACTGACGCATGCGACCTGTATATATATATATATATATATATATATATATATTATGAACATGTTATTAGTAGAGTAACTCAGGAACTATAATAAAATAAAACCAATGATAAAAAATCATGAAAAATTGTTTAATTGGCATACCAACTGATAACTTGTTACAACCTATGGCCAATTTTACAATTATCAATATTGTTAATAATTAAATATAATATTTATGTAAAATATGTTTATGCTTCAATGGTTTACTTACATTTAATTTTTATATTATTATTCAGAAAACACTATATAATAAAAAAAAACCGAGGTCATTGTAATAATTAGACTTCGGTAAATATTCGTACAAAATGCTCGCAAAGATACTTTAGTCAGGCGACCGTCTGTGACCGCGTTCCTTTACGCATCCGCAATAAAAAAAACCTAAGGCCACGATTTATTACTAAATGTCTCACTTAATCCTAGAATAAAAGCAAGCCGTGTTCTAGCGCGTTACCTTCGCAATACAGATAATACCAGTTTATTTTTAAGCAAATTTACATTTTTAAAGTCGTCAACGCGTATATACATTTCCCGCCGACGACAGTTTGACATTTTGTAGAAAAAAAAACAAGATTTGAAAACTGTTAGAATACCTATTCGGAACGCATCAGTGAATGTTACTTTTTTTTCATGTATGTGGCGACACTATAGACATCAAAATGTCTGCCCCTTAAGGCGATGGCTACAATGCGTTCCATTACACCCAAAGCTTATGTCCTTACTTAACTATGAATATAATTTGTATGGCAACTAAGCGCGCTCAGTGATTCGCACTGAAATTATTTACATAATGTAATTAAGAAGTTGATTTTAACAGAGCATGCTCAGACAACAGTGCCATAGTTGTCAAATTTACACAAAAAAAAATATTTTTTCTTGTGAAATTTGCTGTTAGAATTCACTTCATTTTTACTTTTTCAAAACGTCAATAATGTGGAATATATCTGAACATGCTTAATCAAAACAGATGTAACAAAAATCAAGGGAAACTATTCAATCGGCTCATGGTAGAGGGATAGTTACACTGTCGCAAAGTCAGCCTTTATTATGTATGACCATAACTGGGATTTGAAGGGCCGGAATGACATGTGACATTTGTTGTCATTTACAGAATGAATTAAAATTACAGTTTTTTACCACAGTTTCTATGGTATGTAACTAACTTCTTTGATTTTACCCCCCTCCACTCCCAGCTACAACCATATTAGTCAGTCGCAATAAATGCTCTATCCAAATTGTAAATTCCTTTTGCCACAGTTTATAATACTTTATTCCTTTTTTTTTATTATTTTAATACAATATCACCCAATGAGAAATTTAACATTCTACCTGTCCGACTTAGTCTAATAGGTAAAATTGATAAATCGATTAATTAGGAATGTCTCGTTATTAATACTGGTTCCAGGGAAGGTGATAAAATTTATCAATTAAGATTTTTATGGAAAGATTGTCACAAACAGAGGATGTAGGTGCGAGATATAACATAGCACAATGTTACATGGATGAGTCATGTCACACTTTTACATATCTTATCCTGATTGTTTTCACACCACTCCTCCATTAGTGTTTCGTCTTATAAGCCACATGTAACTTAAATTGCTGAATGGCCTAGTCGAAAGTATTACTATTTTTGAATTTTGGCACAAACATCGTACTCGCCTGCGAAGAATCGTTATAAAATATAAACAAAATGGCGCCCGACTATGGTGCGCACATTCCTATATGTCACCGGATTTAAATGCATTCGTTAGTTCTGAGCACCGACAATTGTTTACGGTTAAAGTTTAAAATGTATCCAAAAAAAAACTTCATTGCCAGACGTCACTCGACGCCAATATTATTTCATAAAATATTGACACAATCACAGTAGCTACAAAGCCGATGGGGGTTTTAATAACAAAAACTTAACATTAGTGACAGGTCGATTAAATACAAATTTTAAAATTAATATCTTTGCCTACTCTCCGACAACAAAGTTTGAACAGTTTGAAAACCAATTTAAATGCTGTGAGGCATTATTTTTATCATCGATTAGATGCTTGCTGCAATATATTTTTAATTTTAAATTTATGAAGACTTTCGTTTAAAATCTATGTTGCCATTGTCTGCCAGAGATCCGCATAAACAACAATAATATATAATCAAACATCACTAAACTTGTACCAATGCAAAGAAAAAGATCCAACTAAGTTATTTATACTTTATTACACGGTAACAGAAAAATTTAAGTACGACTTAATTAAAAAAAAAATAAGTCACAAAGGTACACATTTACTGACACTGAATATATACACAACACAAAGACATAAAATGTTATAATCACACAGTGTGGCCAGGTTTCATTAAATTTGATATAACATAGTTTATTATTAAGGAAACCAATAATTAATTTACACACCTGCAATTATTTCATTTTTAGAAAATATCGATAAAACAAAAAAACTGACTTACAAAAGGCTTTTTTTTTATTGCTTTTTACAGAAGGATATACACCAAATTAAATAAGAAATATATTTTGTGTAATAATCTGGTGAATGAAAATAACTAACAAGTAGTATTAACAATTATACTCAGTTAATGCTTTCGACACAAAAATCGAGTTGAGAGGTTATGGTTATTGTTGGTTGGATCAATTATAAAATAAAAAACCAAATGTTGAAGTAGGTCAGGCACACATTGCGAATACGTAGTTATAGCGAGTTAAAGTCATGTTACAAGTGACTATAATATCAATCCGGGTATACTATAGTATCAAAATTTGAGAATTTCTCCATTTCAATAGTGTTTTGTTTAATTTATAATAATAATAGTTTAAACTTAACTTATCATTCCACAAATGCAGGCCTAACCTTAAATGTAAAATGCGTAACGGAATTAGAATTGACAATATGCATGCAAATAAATCGATGTAGTTTTTTTTGTTCGGGCAACATCCAAACCGAGTTGTCGACGTAGGCCGGTCGCACGGGCGGTTGTCGAGCGGTTATCGGGCGGTCGTCCAGCGGTTGACGGGCGGTCACTCGATGCTGTTGGTGGTGTCGTTGACGTCGTCGAAGGACTCGTCGCCGGAGCCGCCGCCGGGTGCGAGGGAGGTGCGTTTGATGCGCGACGACGACGACGCGCCGGACAATCCGATGCCGCCACCCTGCCGCCTGAATACGTAAAAAAAAAATAACAATTAATAGAGTAATTACATAATCGATTGGTATTTTACAAGACAAATGAACATGATGTGAGAAACAATAAAAGCACGATTCTGTTTTCGAAATCAATAAAAATTATGTTATAGTTTTGTAAATAATTAAAAGTATTAAAACAACAGTTACCAATAATAACAATGTAACATTTTGACTGTTTTTTTTTTAATTTGCAATGAACAACAGCTAGTGCAAAGATAGGCATGAAACATGCGAGAAAGCAATGATTCCTCGGATGTTGTTCTGTAACACACTGCCGCTGTTAACCTTTAAGGAAGCAACAAATACATGGACAGAAACATTTCAAACACTCCTCTAAGCAAATTTTTGTCTTAATTCCGCGAATAAATTATAGATCAATCAGTTATATTATTCTTTCACGGTTTAATAAAATATTTTCAAGCAATATGTCATAAACTTTAAAAAGATCTACAAGATATAGTCTTACTAAAATTGTACGTTTGTAATTAACACAAAAAGATAAAAAAAATATGGAAATTTATATTATGGATTATGAAGAGTCATAAACTCTCAGAAAATTATATGAATAATTACAAAATTCCTAAACAACGGAACCAAAAATCAAGCTACCGCGCACTAAAAATTTATTAGTGGAATTGAACCATGAACACCATAGACTCACACCGTAGTTACCTCTCACTCGCCTCCACTGCACTCACAGCTAGTCACTATTGTCTGAGAAGGATGGCCTACACAAGTACAACATATCTATATAGACAGTTTTGATGGACACGTGGAAAGAATTGGAAAGATAAAACGTAGGAAGTGATCAACTAATGTTTTGGAAAGCAATTAATTTCAATGATATGTAGTTACATGACGATCGGTGATAAAATTTACTTATTTATTTGGATTTGTCCATAGCATTTGTCCAATCCGTTATTACGTAATTGCTTGTTCCTTCGCATATGCACTGCACTAGTAACAATTCAAAAGGCCTATTCCGAATGTTCAAATTTTGTCAACAACGTTAGCAAGACAGCTGAGGAACAAAGTACTAAGGTTGATGTGTTATGCTCTTACGTAAGGGATAATTTTGTTAATACAAAGCAAACCTCAAAAGTGGCCTATTAAGTTACAATTAGTATAGAATATTAAATCTTAAAACAACACTATAAAGTTGAAAATCTTTCAAAGGTACTTTCTGTGGTAGCGACGTGAGAAATCCATATCTTCGACTCTGGTCACAGGGATGTCATAAAAGTAAACTAGTTGATTGATCAAACTCAAATTCCCAGATTGGTGATAAAGAGTCGCGTAGAATACGACTGCGAGTGTGCGTGTCCGTTCGTTCGTGTGAGCGTTTGTGTGTTCATACGTGTGCGTTGATATGTGTAAGCGTATGCGTGTCCATGCGAGTGTTCGGGTGCATGCGTGCATACCGCAGTTTGTTGCGTAGGTTGGAGCACTCGCGCGCGAGCGTCTCGTGCGTCTCCAGCAGATCCTCCAGCTCGCGCTGGGCCTTGCGTTTGCCGACTTTCTCGCGCTGCACCTCTTCCTCTGCTTCGTCCAGCTGCCGCTTCAGCGTCTTCACGCGCGTGTTCATCTGCAATGTCACGTCGCGTTACATCTGCTCACTGCACACTCATGGGAACACTTAAGGTGATGACTATGTAACCTTGCTGTTAACCTAATTGTTTAGACTAGCTGGAAACCGATTCATTGACTTCATTTCATATTTTAAATTTATTATAGGTAGTAAAATTGAAACAAGAGAATTCCTCAGCTAGTCAGATCCATCAAATTTGCCGAACCTAAATCTCACAGAGTAGTGATGGAGAACTAGCATCACTAATGTGAGCGAACCGCCCCTTCGCCTCACCTACCCGCTTGGCCAGCGTGATGTAAGCCGGTTTTTTCTGGTTTTTTTTGTTGGACAGGTCTAGCAGGTTCAGCAGTGGACTAAAATAGGCAGATTTAGTAATAGCAGTAGTAAAAGCACAGATTACGATAAATGTTTAAAAAAATGTAGAGTACTTTTTCGATCTGCTCTTTGTACTGGTCCGCGTGGCGGCGCTCCTCGTCCAGCTGCAACGCGAGCTCCTTCATCTTCTTGTCGAGCTTGCGCGACGCCTTCTGCTGCGCCAGCCGCTCGCGGGACTCTACCTCCATCTGCTCCTCCAAGTTCGACACCTTCAGCTCCAGCGAGGTTATGATGCCCTAGTATATTCAATTGGTTTAGTCAGGAATTTTGTTAGATAAATATTGATTTATTGATAAGAAAATGAGATTAAATAAGGGGAAGAACAAGGGGGAAGAACGGGGAAGAAAAGGAAAGAGAAAATATCTTTGTTTAAAAAAAATATTTAAACTATTTTATAGGAATGTGCGCACTTACTAAGATGTTAAAGAAACATTGCCTTTCCGCATAATGAAACAAGTATTAATTAATTGTATGTAAGAGACTGTTGAAGGATTTCCGGTCAAATCTCATTTGCTTCATTAGGTTATTCGGTAGCAGAAGTTTACTTTAGAATAATCATGTCATAATAACAGAATTTACATTGTTAAGACACAATATGGGATATACTACTCAACTTATGCAAACAAGAGCCGGCTCGATCTTATGTCCGCTCTGACCGTTACCAGAAGCTGTGGATCCGGCTCGAGGGACCAGGTTTTGTATAGCTCATTACCTTAGTCTTGGCTCGTCCCGCGGTCTCGAGCTCCGCGAGTTTGGCCTTTAGTTCCTTGTTCTGCCGCTCAAGCACCAGTTTGCCGCTTTCCATCTTCTGGGTAGCCGCCTTCTCCGTGCCCAGTTCCATGGTGAGTTGATCGATTTGGTTCTATAACAATAAATTAGTAATGTTTGAACTAATTATTCGGGGATAGTGCATCCTATACCTAATGACTTAATATTGTATATTAAGTCTATGGAGACTATGTTTATTATCAATGTAAGTATAAGTAAAAATAATTCGAACCGACCTGTGACTTTCGCAACCGATCGTTAAGTATCTCATTGTTGGACTGTTCCTCGTCTATGTCCTCTTCTAGCGCCGATATTCTGGCTTCGAGTCGCTTCTTCTCGTCCACTAGGCACGTGTTCTATAAAAAGAACGCAAATAATTAAAAGTTGCGTTTTCTTTTTACCGAAAAAAGTTTCAGTTATTTATTTATGTAAAGAAAAACTGCTGTTTACCTTGTGGGCCTTTGTTGTTGCAACATGTTTATCTCTCTACTTAGGCATTAAGTCGGCCATGTGTTCCATGCGAAAGTTTAAATAAATAAACTAATTAATTAAATGGTTTAATGTTACCATACATAGAGTCGTGAATTAGAAAGCAAACTAAATTTTTTTACAATACGCATATTATCGAATTTTGAATATGAATGTGCTGTACTGTTTCTTGTCTTTTCGTACACCTTGCGTACGTCGTCACTACGTACAGTACAAATATCATAACTTAACCGGTCTTATACCGGGCTCTCGGAGCGATTGTGCAAATTCAGTCACATAAAAAGTGACTGAATATTTTTGTTATTGTTTTTCGATACATATTGTATTAAACTTAACGTATTCTACGCACCTATGTAGATAAAAATGTGTAACACTTCCTACATCGACTGTCTAACGCAAAGTGTGAGCGAGACATAAGCATTAGTCAATCGTATACATGCGACAGAGATAGTATTACACTTAGCGCAATAAATATATCTAATACATAAATAATAATAAAGGCAAACCCTTAGACCCCACTGCATTTGCGTTTAGTCCTCTGTGAGACATTATTCTCCGACAGAAGCTCACAGAGTAATTTTTAATTACGATTTTTGTTTAATTACCGATAAACTTAAACATGGTAACAGCTATTTTGAGTGTCTGTATTTACCATGTGGTCGACGATAAAGGAAAACGTATGAGAAATAATTTAAAAAAAATATTTCGAGGACGTGTGTAATCCTCCAATCCGCACTGGAGCAGCGTGGCGAACCTACGCTGGCCTCCAAAACATCTCTCAAATATTTAAATGAAGTCCTTTTCTTTCCCAGCAGTTTGATTGACCGTAACCATGTCATGGATGTGAAAAACGAATGTGGCAGGTGCGAACACGCACCTTGGCGGCCCCGGCGGCCAGCTCGTCCAGCAGGTCGTCGCGCTCAGCCTCCGCGTGGCGGCGTGCCCGCTCAACAGCCGCCAGCTCCTCGGCGTGCTGCGCGGCGCCCGCCTCCAGAGCCTTGCCACGCCGCTCCGCCTCCCGCGCCGCCGCCGCCGCCTCCTCGCGACCCGCGCGCGCCTCCTCCGCCTCGCGCGCCGCCTCCTTCAGCTGCTGCTGCAACTTCTTCACCTGCTTCACCGCGTCCTCCTTCACCTGCGTCGGCGGACACGTCGCGAACGTTAGTTACAAATTATAATTACATTATCATCATCATGATTCGGGCTCGAAGGACCGAAATGTCTACATAGTAATACAATACTATTGCAACGGTAGATATTAACAGCCCTTAGGGGGTTGTCTTATATAAGTGGCCGAAGATGCCTATGTTCAGTAGTGGACTAAACTAAGCCTATGTAGTAGTAGTAGATCCTGAATACGTCGTGTGAAACAATGGCGAACGGGTACCTTATTGGCAAGGTGCAGGGCCTGCTCGGAGTCCTTGAGGTCAGCCTCGAGCTTCTTGCGCTGCGCGATGGCGGCGGCGCGCTGCTTGCGCTCCTCCTCGAGCTCGGCCTCCAGGTCGCGCAGCTGCTTCACGATGCCGCGCCGCTTCTCCTCGCCCTGCTCCTCCTTAGCCTGGTGCACACAAAATTAATGTTCAATGTAACTTACATTCATTTTTCACTTTATTTCCATAGCAGAACCGTTTGTGTGTAATTTCTGTAGATATCTATTAACCAAAGATATTAGTGCTGTATATCATATTAAATTGAAACATTGTCCATTTTAAAGTCCAATAACTTACAATTACCATTACAACAACGTTATTTATCTGATGAGTGTAATATTCATTTTACGCAGACCTCAAATACATTTATAAAACAACTCAGGTGCCTTATACCCGATGCCACAAACATTTTCACAAAAATTCCCCTTAAAAATCAAACCATGTAATTATATAATGTTTCGTTAATCAAGGTATGGTTACCAATAAACCAATGTCTTGAAAGTGAAAAATAAAACGGTATGATTCTAACATGGAATAACTTCACACGGAATTGTTGTGAAATATTTTTATGATATAGCGGATAAGGCCCCTGAAAGTTTTTCATTATAATCTTTGCAGACACGGTTGCTACTGATTCACATGTTTATTCGAGTTTTAAGTACGAGGAGAAAATAAATTATGGAATTGTAACAAAACTGGTGAACCTAATTTTCTAATGTTATATTAAATATTTGTAATTTGAAAAACGGCTCCATACAAAATCTTTAAAGAAGTACCAGGAAATTAGGAATTTGAGGCAGTGTATGTCGAAAGGTTGAAGCGGGATCAATCACCTGGAGCTCGCGCTCGAACTGCGCGCGCATGGCCTGCATGTTGACCTCGAGGCGCAGCTTGGCGTCCTCGGTGATTTGCAGGTCGTCCTCGATCTCCTCGTTCTGCGCGCGCAGCTCGGCCACCTGCGACTCGAGCGCGCGCTTGGCCCGCTCCAGCTCGTGCACGTTCTTGTCGGCCGTGCCCTGTGTGTTGGCCAGCTCGTCCAGCTCCGCCTGCAGCACGCGCTTCGACCGCTCCAGTTCCTCGATCTGTTGACCCATTTCAAAACTTTAATTAATGGTTCGGTTAATACCGAAGTCACATTACTCGTGTGCGCGCGTATTTAACTCACAGTATATTACTACTTTTAATGCTCACAGTATATTACATGAATTCTGCACAGTGTATTAAAGGAGTTATTTAACACTAGCTTAATATTGGTGATTGATGTAAATTTTCACGCAAAAAGTTTTTATAAATATCTTTTTAAATATTTCAAACGTACAGACACAGTTGCTTTATAACAATATGGATTCTGTGGCACACCTTCTCGCCGGCCTCGTCGAGCTCGCGCGTCAGGCTGAGCACGCGGGTCTCCTTGTCGCGCGCGTCCCGCTCGGCCGCGTCGCGTTCGGCCGCGTTGCGCTCCGCCACCGCCCGCTCTTCTGCCACCACCTGAAAAATTCAAAAGCGTAATAAAAAACAAAACCCAAAAGAGCTACATGGCGCGATTCGAAAAAGACTCTGTAATTTAAACTTTTGTAATGTTTGTAAATTAATTTATTAAATTTATATCTTATCGGTGTATTGATTGACATAAACAAACCTTGTCGAAGCTCTTTTGCTTCTTCTCGAGTTCCAACACCTTGGCGCGTTGAGCTTCCAGATCTATGTTGGTGTCTTCCAGTTCGGCCTGGATTTTTTTCTTGCCTGGGCAAAGTGCAAATACAAAAATAAACAACAATTTAATTCTATGGTATAACGGAGATAATGTTTTTTTTTATACAACTAGTGACGTGACAAGCGAATCGTTAATCTGATGATGAAGAACAGTTATGTGGCGGCGTGGTAGTCCCATATTCCTAGTAATTACACGGGCTTCAGTGCCCTTCAAACTTTGAACACAGTAAAGCTTGCACACACTACACACTATTTACGAAGCAGCAGAATAAACGTCACACTGCGACGAAGTGCTTCGCATATGACATAGTGCCCCAAAAATTACATCTCGTATATATAGTAATAACAACCTTCAATTATTTTGTTTTGGCGAATGACGACAATGTAACGAAAATTTTAGCAGTAAAAAAGGCTAGTAGTTTTTAGTACAAAATTATAATTTAAAAAAAATATATTTTGGATTTTTCTCCCGTCCCCTTCAACGTAAGTATAGAAGTAACCCCCACTCACTCTTGTCCAATTTGTCGTTAGCCTGCTGCAGTTCATCGATCTGCCGATGCAGTGCCTCCACGTCCTTGCTGAGCTTCTTGCGCTGCTCCTCCAGTGCCGCGGCGGCTTCAGCCTCTTCCTCCGCCTTCTTTTTCGCATCGGCCACTTGCTGCGTTAACGCTGCAACCTGTTAAACAGAGAACGAACAAAAATATTGTAATCGTGTTCTGTAAAAATGAGCTATCAATGAAGATAATTTTATAAGCCATTACTAAACAAAACCCCATAACCGAATTCTAATGGAATTTGCCTTCAAATCAAGAGACCAGGGTTCGATATCAAATGTTATCGATGTATATGGAAAGATTTATGTTTAATAAACCAACCTGCTTCTCGAAGTTCTTCTTGGCTTCTTCTTCTTCCTCCAGCTGGTCGCGGGCTTGCTCTAACTGCTGCTCCACATTGCGCAGCCGCGTCTGCAGTGACAGTTTCTGCTTCGTCTCTTCTTCCAAAAGTGCCTAGAAACAAACATGAAGAATAGAAAACAATGGAGAGTTCAAGGGTTTTTGAATGAAATCACTACTTCGAGTCGGAAGAAATGTTCTTCAGCTCGACCTGCGCGCAGTACCTGAGCCTCCGTGTGCTGCGCCCCGACGGTAGCGGCCTGCTTGAGCGCGGCGGACGCCTTCAGCTCGGCCTGCTCCAGCTGCTGCAGCGCCTGCTCCGCCTCGCTCTGCAGCCGTGCGCACTTCTCCATCACCTCAGCCCTGAGAACAATGTGGTCGTTTTATAACGTATTTATTTTAATCAGTCCTGACTCGACAATAACCGAATCCAATATTGAAATCAGATCACACATAAGCAAATTAATTCTAACTTTATAATTAATTAAAAAGAAGCACTGACCTGGAGCGGTCGACCTCCTGCAGCTTGGCAGCCAGCTCGGCGAGCTGCGCCTCGGCCTGCTTGCGCCTGCGCTCCCCGTCGGCGCGAGCCGCGCTGGCGCTCTTCAGCTCCGTCGCCAGGTCCGCGTTCTCCGCCTCCAGCGCCTGCTTCGCCTTCTCCAGCACTGGAGAAATAAACGATAACACCTCATTGACTGTAGATAAATAATTTATGCTTGGGCGTAGGACGTTGTTTGTAAATTGTGCATAATTGTAATTGTAACATGTTACAAATTGTTGATTATTTCCATTACCATGGAAAGGCATATTATTTAATTATATTTTCAAACATAATAGATATCAAAGGTATCTCTATACAGTAATTTAAAAAATACTATCACCACTTTAGACAAAATTAACGAATTTAATTTTACTCAGTGCATGGAATGAAAACAAACCAGTCAACAAAAGTGCGCTATGGATAGGGCATATCGGATGTATTTTAGGTTAAAGTTAGTCTTTTAGCCACGTATTGTATTTAGCAAATCTAAAAATACACTTTACAAGTTAATACATAGTGGTACAGTTTACTAACAGCCACATCTATCTAGATCATCTTTGTCATCCGGCGAGGATCCACGCTTACACATATGCTGCCAATACTCCCTGGTGGAATTAAAGGCATTTCCTTCATCGTGCGGGACCCCAGCGGACGCCACCTCGAAATCGTCGTCTTTGGAAAACCCAAACTTCACATTCTTCTGTCTACGCTCTTTCACGTTTGCCATTGTCGCAATGATTACAAAATGTTATAGAAAAAAAGAATATTTTAAAAAATCCCGCAAAAAATATCTCCTAAAAATTTGACTATGTACTTGACACTCGAAAAGTTTGACATTGATTGACAACTTCTGTTAAAACTTAGCAAAAATAAAAAGATATTTTTAAAAATGGAAACGAATTAATAAATCGAGTATATATATATATTTTTAAAACCAATATTATAAAAAAAATTGTTTATGGAGATAGATATACATCCAAAATCTTTTTAAAGTTGAAAATGAAGAAGAGCACCGAGCGACGACGTTGACGCTTGACGATGCTTTGTTGCCAAGCGAAAAACGTACCCGAAACCCCAAAATAAGTCATACATGAATTTATTTGTATACTAAAAACTTTACTACTTTAAAAATGCCTACTTAGAAGGGCAAAGGCCTACTTCACAAATTGAGGCCAACTTGATCCGAGTGGAACGGGCGATACAAATAATAACAATGTACTAAATAAAGTGAATACTACTTCTAATGTTATGAAATTAAATCTGTATTGCGTAAATGGAAACCCGTACGCCACCATGTTATCCCTACACAGTATGCTACACAATACAAAAGGAAGAAAGTGAACTTTTTAGCATAAAAAAATGTGGTTGTTTATCTTCACTATTTAATTTACTTTACAAAACATACGGAGTCATGTTTTTCAGGAATATGCAGCGTTTAGCAAACTATGCATTATGTTCAAAACCAATTGTAAAACTTACCGACTACATTCATATCTGTGCGCGTAAACAGAAAAATCTATAAAAGAAGTCTACGTTTTGTGATGCAAATAATGAAATATTTTATTTATGGAATCATTAAAAAGTTTGTTTTTCTTTTAAAATAATTTCTAATATAACGCAACGAGTGGGGAGTGTCGCCGGTTTTGCTTCCGGAGATTGTCGTATGCTTGACAAGAAGTTTCCCTCACGACACCCGCGGCACAAAAGGGGGTGGACAGATTGTTACGCCCATACTAAGCGTCAACCTTGCGGTGATGTGTATAGGCGGCGGATGCTCACCAGCCTTAGCCTTCTTGATCTGCTCGTGCTGCTCGTTGAGCTGCTGCAGCTCCTGCGAGTGCTTGTGGCGCTGCTCCGACAGCGAGGCCTCGTGCGCCGCCGCCTCCTCCTCCAAACTGCGCTTCAGCACCGCCACCTCCTGCTCGCGCTTCGAGCGGAGCTCTTGCTGGGCTGTGGGGGAGAACGATCTACATTTATTATGAGTTTTTGACCATTCCAAGTAATTTTTTATACGTTAAAAGCTCAAAAGTAGGTAACACTTAATATATAAAATAATGTATAGTATAATATCATTCCCAAACTGGGATTCCCCATGCCTTGGTAACTAGATGGTGGAAGATATATGTCATTTACGTAGATAAATAATCATATATACATCCATTGAATTTTATTTTTATTAATTTATCAGTCGGAACTGTATTGATCAATCCGTCAGACATCTGGTCACCAAATTCCTTTAACCAAAATATAATTAAAGTCAAAGTCTATATAAAAAAAATATCTCCAATATTAATAACAAGAAAAAAATTTGGATCACATTAAAAAAATACGGTTAAATGTGTTTTTTCTCTGTTTTATGTGTTGTTTTTTTTTTTTTTTAAATAAATAATTAATTTCTGATTTCGATGAAGTGGGACGTCTCGTAATTTTTCTTTAAGCCTCTGAACTGTCCACTGCTGCATAAGGACCTCTAAAATGTCCACTGCTACTTGAGGGCCTCTTCACAAAGGCGAACTAACCATAACCGACACACATGGCAGGAAATTGTGCCATCGAATTAACAGACAAATTGCCGATCATACGCTAAATAAAACATCAGCAGTGTACTTTATAAGATTTAGACCGGTACTGTACCGGCGGTGGTGTCGAGCGAGTCCAGCAGCTCGCTCTTGAGCGCCTCCAGCTCCTCGTTCAGGTCACGGCGCAGCTTCTCGGCCTTGGTGCGCGCGGCGCGCTCGGCCTCCAGGTCCTCGTGCGCGTCGGCCAGCGCGGACTCGGCCTCGCGCGCCGCCGCCTCCTCCTCCAAACTGCGCTTCAGCACCGCCACCTCCTGCTCGCGCTTCGAGCGGAGCTCTTGCTGGGCTGTGGGGGAGAACGATCTACATTTATTATGAGTTTTTGACCATTCCAAGTAATTTTTTATACGTTAAAAGCTCAAAAGTAGGTAACACTTAATATATAAAATAATGTATAGTATAATATCATTCCCAAACTGGGATTCCCCATGCCTTGGTAACTAGATGGTGGAAGATATATGTCATTTACGTAGATAAATAATCATATATACATCCATTGAATTTTATTTTTATTAATTTATCAGTCGGAACTGTATTGATCAATCCGTCAGACATCTGGTCACCAAATTCCTTTAACCAAAATATAATTAAAGTCAAAGTCTATATAAAAAAAATATCTCCAATATTAATAACAAGAAAAAAATTTGGATCACATTAAAAAAATACGGTTAAATGTGTTTTTTCTCTGTTTTATGTGTTGTTTTTTTTTTTTTTTAAATAAATAATTAATTTCTGATTTCGATGAAGTGGGACGTCTCGTAATTTTTCTTTAAGCCTCTGAACTGTCCACTGCTGCATAAGGACCTCTAAAATGTCCACTGCTACTTGAGGGCCTCTTCACAAAGGCGAACTAACCATAACCGACACACATGGCAGGAAATTGTGCCATCGAATTAACAGACAAATTGCCGATCATACGCTAAATAAAACATCAGCAGTGTACTTTATAAGATTTAGACCGGTACTGTACCGGCGGTGGTGTCGAGCGAGTCCAGCAGCTCGCTCTTGAGCGCCTCCAGCTCCTCGTTCAGGTCACGGCGCAGCTTCTCGGCCTTGGTGCGCGCGGCGCGCTCGGCCTCCAGGTCCTCGTGCGCGTCGGCCAGCGCGGACTCGGCCTCGCGCGCCGCCTTCTGCGCGCCCGCTCGCAGCGCGCCCTCCTCGTCCGCGCGGCTGATGGCCGCCGCCAGCTCCTCCTCGCGTTTCGCTGTAATCGAATTATTTCATGTTTTTAATGCACTTCGGTTATAATCAGAATAATGATTCAAACAGACAAACAGATACACAAGAGAGCCCCTTGATATTGCGTTGTCATCCAATTATGAACTATGTTTAGTTTCCTAGTCTCTAGAGCTCAGCGGGAAGTGCAAAATTTGTACCAAACAGACAAACAAGAAAGTGTAATAAAAATTAAAACCGGCTGCGGACAAGGACTACACTATTATAATGATGATATCCACAGACCTACACCGTCTATTCAACTTTAGCTTAAATATATAGCAAGTTCTTGTATATAAATACATAACTAATTCCATATCAGGTAACATCACATGTAAATAGTGATAATGGAAAGCAACTCTGTTTTTGGTTTATACAAAATCTCATGTTAAAATTAACAGGTTCAGCCGATACGTCCATATCTCTTATGTCTATCCATCTCTCTTCCTCTCAAATGCTCCCCATTTCTCTTTCCCACTCATTTTGGTTATTGTAAAGAAAGAAAAATAATTTAATTCTGATAAAACACAATTAGACTCACTAAGAACAATCTGCAACTCTTCAACCTGAGCTTTCCTCTCAGTAAGCTGCTCCTTGACATCCTGCAATTCAGTCTCCAGCTTCCGCTTCGCTCTATCAGCTTCTTGACGGAGCTGATGATCCTGTAACATAAAAAGAGAACATACAACATCGTTATATCTTTTTAATATATCTATGTCAAATACAGTCACGAAACAATGCACTGCTCATTTTGAAGACTGATAAAACTGTATCAGAAGTAAGGAATATTTTGCGTAATTGAAGTACCACAGTAGCGGATTGAATTTGACCTCAAATACGATATCAAAGACCAATTTACAACCTCCCGGAAATATAGGTTTTACAAAAATAAAACATATATGTTTGTATTCGTGCTGAACATTTTACCTTAGTCTGTCTTTAGCAATACACTATATTTCTCATTATAATTAGTCAAATTAAAACCGTTATAAATGTGAAACTTACAGCGTTGCGTTAAGGTTGAGAATATAAAAAAAATGTACACATGACTACACAATGAATGTTTACCTTGAGCAACTTCTCTTCCAGTTCAGCGATGGCGGACTCCTGCTTGGTCTTCAGCTTGCTGAGGTGCTTAGCCTTCTCTTCCTCTTCTGCAAGAGCTTGCGATAGGTCCGTAGAGCGTTCTTCCAAGATCTGTTAAATTTTTTTAATTTGAGTTCTATCATATTATAAATGGATAGTTTCTAAATTATATAATACAACAATTGGGTAGTTGACCCTGACTAAACTAATTTTGAGAAATGGGAATATATGTTAACATATGTAATAAATAAGTCAGCAATTAACATTTTACAAACATTAATTTTTTTTTTTTTAATTTATATAATTATTATCTATTGAGACCCTAAAATTAGGCCATACAATGGGCGGACTTAATGCCTTTTGGCATTCTAGACCAGTCAACCCTGGGTGAGAAAGAAAAACATGTTGGCAGGTTACGAATAAATAATAAATTCTATGGACTAATTTCACGACATTATATTTTACTTATTTATTAATATATATGTAACATTATAAGAGTACTTATCTATATTTGTATATATTCATTAACGTTTTTATTTATTATTGTGCACATTAATTAATTTTAATTAGTATGTAAGTGTGTTAAGGTTTACATTTCTTTGCTAGATTTAATTTTTTGTTGTTATTTTCTGATTTCACCTGCCAATATTGTTCCTTATCTCCTTGGGTTGACTGTAAGAGAATGGCACAAAGCATTAAGTCCGCCAATTGAAGCCTTTAGTGTATGCAATGAAGAATAAATAAATAAATTAATATAAATTACATAACCCTTATAATATACTTTCATACTTATTACATACATAATACAGTGACACATAAACAAATAAAATATGGAGAGGAAAATCTCAGATGGCCTTTGCCTTCAATTAGTGACGACTGAGCAGGGTTTTAAAAGAGTTTTTGTTCGAAGCTTTCCTGATATCATCGGGGAGAGTGTTCCAAAGAAGAGTAGCTTGTATGGTAAGAGAAGAAGAAAAGAAACTAGTATTATGTAGTGGAACACTAACCTTCAGGCTGCTTGGAAGTTCGAGGCACTCGGTTATGACTCGAATAAAGAAAATTTAAGTTATTGTTAAGATATGAAGGAGAGTTTGGATCGTTTAAAATGGAATAAAGTACTGATAAGATTCTGGTACTACGCCTTTGGTGAATAGAAAGCCATTTTAGCTCTGAACGATAGCAGGAAATGTGGTCATACTTATGCAAACCGAAAATAAATCTTATGCAGCTATTGAGAGGGTGCTCCAGTTTAGTGTGGAGATATTGCGGTGAATCTGGGTAACACACATCTGATTTGGTTTGACAAGAGATGAGTTTTAAAAGGTAGGAAATTATTAATGATTAAAAAATGTATTTTTTCAATTTGTATGTCACATATGCATAAACGCTTATTGAGTATCAAGAAGTCACTAGTAGAATAAACATTGACTCGAAATAATTGAAGGAAAATTGCATTATAGTTTAACAAAGCATACCAGCAATATGTTGCATGCTTAATACTTGTGTGTTATATTCGCTCCAAAATTATTTTTGGCTTTGATGGTTTATTTGTTATTTTCATTATGACGTTAGCCACCATCGGCGAGCGTTATGCGTTTGTTTATGTAAAAAAAAATCTTTTTATACTTACTTAGTTAAAATCAGAGATGCATTCAAACTTTATAAAAGTTTTTGGATATAAATAGTATCAACTACCCTGTACTAAAATGATAATAATATAAATAGAGCTATATTCATACCTTCTTCTCCTTGACGAGCTTCTGGTTGGTGTCCTCGCTGAGCGCGAGGTCCTCCTCCAGCTTCTTGAGCTTGGCGTCGCACTGTACGCGTTCCAGCTGCAGCTTCTGACGCGCTGCCTCTTCCTCTTCCAATTGCTCTTCAAGATCCTGGTGAAGGAATAAAATATTTTAGTCAGTCCACTACAGGACACAGACCTTAGACGCTGCTACCCGTCATCAGTCTGTTTAATTTTGATCTGCTATTATTCATGATGGTTATCCCACCACCAGGTGGTAGCTATTGCGATTACAAGGCTTTTCCCTTAGCCGCCGCTTAAATAATGAAAAGCAATAAAAAAAAAATATATTAATATTAAATGAAAATTTGATAGCAAATGAAAAAAAACGTCAAATGTGACTAAATGAAACAGAGCTCTGTTTTTTATGGGACGTTAAACAGCACCATAGTCTTATTGAACTATATCTATTAAGGTCAATCAACTATATAATCAAAAATGTTAGAAAAATATCTGTATTCTCAGAATAATGTATTTTCATGGGCAAATAATCTAGATTACTACATATTGTCTATGAAACCTTAGACTTTGACCCCACAGAGGTCGATAGGCCTAAAATGGGAATATGGGACGCACCTGTATGTTGAGCTGCAGACGCTTCTTCTCCTGCTGCAGCGCGGTGCAGCGCTCCTCCTCCTCCTCGATGCGGCCCTCCAGGTCATGCAGCAGTTCCTCCAGCTCCTGCTTGCGGGCCGCGGCGCGAGCCCGGCTCTCTTCCGCCTCCGCGCACAGCTCCAGCTCCGCCTAACGGGAAAACATTAACTTTTACTATCCAGAACCGGTATGGGTTTTTTTTTAGATTGGGGTGACCAACGAAGTATCCGCCCAGCTGATGATAAATGGCTCCTTCAGCCCACGGACCACCTGCGAATAACTTCAATCGACAATCTGAGGTCTTAGATGGAAAACCTCACAGCATGTAATTTGTACTGGCTCGGTACACACTGGTTGACGGTATAAAAAGGTACTTGATAGTAAATAACTAACTTTGTTTAAGTTTGAAGTCTATGATAGAAAACTGTCTGTCTTTATCATACAGAAATAAATTTGAAAATGCTTATAGGTTGCAGACAAAATAGAACCTCGGTCAGAATCATCATATATGAAAGAAAGCTCTCTTTCTTCACATATGGCCAATAGACGTTTATATACTAGACATTTATATTCCGCTCCTTCCGAGTCATTGATGCTACAGAGTATTCTTAAATTTCTGGGCACTGGACACACAACCAGAGTTCTAACATAAAAATTATGTACTATATTCATCATAGGTCATTTAACAATCAATACATGTTAAGAGTAAAATCTCGCGATGAAACTGCATGTATCGAGAATGAACTCAAAATATTTAGAAAAAAAAAGGATCTGATGTAGGCCAATATCAAACTATTTCTGGGTGCTGAAGAATGAACTCCTTCTAACACTTTTAAATTACTAAATAAAAGGCTGAACTAAATATTCACCTGTAACTGTTCGGCGAGCTGAGTCTTCTCCTGGGTGGCCTGTTGGTACTTCTGCTCATACTCCTGGCAGCGCTTCATCTGGTTATCCAACTTATCCCTTATGTGACGGAGCTCATTCTCCTTTTGCGTTAGCTTCTCCTCCTGCTTCGTAACTTCTAGTAGAGGTTTCACCTGGAATGAGAGAATATCATAAAAATTTCTGTTTTTTTTTTTGTTTCCGATTGACTAGCAACCAAAGAACAAAAAAACGAATGCTATATATATCACTAATAATTATAAACTAAGCAACAACGTTCAACGTTGGTGGAACAGTTTGAATGTTCTTCGAACGTTTGAATACTCTTTGACCGTTGGAATGTTCTTTGACCATTCAGACCACTATAACCTCATACTTGAAACACCATAACCATTTCTTCTAAGGCATAAAACTACCGACGTTGTATTTACATTAGTTAATTTGTTAACAATCTGTATATTATACATAATGTCAATAATAAATTATCTAAAAGCAATTATTAAATGTCATCATTACATTTTAGTCCTTTTAAATGACTATTGTATAATGCTGCTTGGTCACAAAATACCTGCAAGTGTCTTGTTGCCAAAAGTTCACTCGTTTAAATTTGGTTAAAATATTATCAAGAAAGTTATCCCCCCATTGACTTTAGCATTAATTGCTATGATAACAATAGCTGTATGGTGTGAGTGATTCAATACAAGTGAACCCATCAGTCCATATGTTCACAAAAACAGTTGCATAACTCGAAACATTGGATAATTAACAATTGAAATACTTCACTATCGGACACAAAGGCTGTAAGGGACGAAGGTATTTTGAAAATATGATGAATCTATTCCAATATTAATATAAACACCTCGATGAGTCTCTGCATGATTATGATTTGTTCATTTATTAACATAAATATTTTCTTAGTTTATATCAGATCTACCTGGTTACTTCGGATTCTGACACAGGCCATGACAAGTATCAGGCATTTCACCCCCTCCATCCCTCTCCCCCAACCGCCATCAGTCTGTGGCAGATCTTCTTAGGCCGTGGCCACACAGAGAATCACACATCTAAGTCAGGGGAAACTGACCTGTGGAAACCTGTTAGGCTATGCTGAGCCATGCTGAATCCTTACGGATAGGATTAGGTCTCTCTGCCTAATCCTATGTGTGGCAGGTGTAAGTGTTAATATATTAACAGATGGGCACAATATAAATAGAAAAATATGAAAATGTAGTTAAGAACTTTCAAATTTATTACCTTTATATATAGCCTCCACCATTGCCAGTTTCTGAGCTTCAGATACGCAGCGCAGTTCCTCTGGATGATCCGTATAGCATTCAACTGCTGCAGACGTTTCTGATAGTTTCGCCTAGCGAGGTAGCCCCGGCAGAACGCTTGGAAGTTCACTATCAGATCCGTGATCTTGTAATCCCTCTCCTCTTCCAGATGCGCGAGCACTCCCGCTCTGAAGAAGATCTTCGACTGTCCGACGCGGTACAAGTTATGGTCGAGCTCGAGCGCTTCGATCATTTGCTCGCAGGCCTTCTTCCCGTCCATAAAGCCTTTGGGAATGATGTTGGGAGTGAGCAGCTCATATCGCTGCCTGAACTCCTGGAAGGGAATCCTATTAGGGAAGCCCTGCCTGCATATCCTGATGCCCTCGAGCACACCATTGCACCTCAGCTGGTCTAGCACCAGAGCGGCTTCGATTTTGCCCGCTTTCTTTTCGTGGTTGGGGATGATACACCTGACGAAGTTCGGATTGGTGTTCCTTAGTGTCGCCATCAATTTAGTGAGCTGCTCCTTGTACAGTTGAGAGACGGTTCTGAACATGCCCTTTCTCGTTCTGGCTCCAAATTGGGTGTCTGTCATCGCCTGCTGTGCCATGCCAACTATTTCCGCGTCCTTCCAAATGTGGCACACGAAAGGATCCTGTGATGATTGCAGCAGAGAGACGACGTTCTCATTCAGTGGATCCATGTTCTTCATAAGCCATTGTGATGCTGAGTAATCGACTTTACCGGCGTAGTGAATGATGGCGAAGTCAGCGACGCCTCTGAAGTCGGTCTTCATGAATTTCGGATGGACGGAGTGTGCCGACACGAGCTTCTCCACGAAGCTCTTGTCCGTGGCTTTGGGGAACCAGCACTCCTCGTCTAAGAGGGCCATGATACCCATGGGCTTATCGATCAAATCGATCGTCGGTTGCAGATCCAATCCGAAGTCGATGAACTTCCATTCGATTCCCTCCCGCTGATACTCTTCCTGTTCCAGAATGAACATAGTGTGATTGAAGAGTTGTTGCAGCTTTTCGTTCGTGTAGTTGATGCACAGCTGCTCGAAGGAGTTCAGCTCGAAGATTTCAAAACCGGCCATATCCAGGATGCCGATGAAGGAGGCGCCTTGTCTCTTCGTTCTATCGAGTGATCTATTGATCCTGTTCACCAACCATCGGAACAGCCGTTCGTAGCAGGCCTTGCCTATCGCTTCCACGGAAAACTCGACCTGTTCCTTCGTTTGGGCCTTCGTCACGAAATCACGGCCCACCTTTATTCGAGGCTTCAGGAATGCCTTAGTCATTTCTGTCACTGAAAGACCTGGAATCGAGAGAATGCAACAGAATATAATCTTTATTCTAATTCATTTAGGTTAACAATCGACTGTCGAACTAGTGATCTGTGTCTGGAGAGCCAGTGTTTCCCCAGCCGTGGTATTGATTTAGGCTAAGTATTAAAAAGAAAAATAAAGTGATAACAAATTCTAAACTAGAGTGCAATGTAAATCAAATTTTACTTTCAATAAAGAAAAGTAATGAATAGAAGGCAACCTCAACCATGTTGAGTAGATAAAAGAGAGAGAGAGAGAGGGGTTAGCAGTAAACTACAAGTAACAGGAGTGGACGGACGTTTCTTACCAAGCAAGTGCGCGATTTTCTGCGCAACAGTATTATCAGGTAATGTGGCTTGATCAGAGTTCCTCTCTTGCTTGAACTGCATCGAACCGAAGAGAAGAACCGCAGACACTATCCTGAAGATCGAATTGAAGTCCTCCATATTCATCCCCATGATGTTCATGGATTTGATCGTCGCTTGGAACTCCGCCGCGTCGTCGATGCCGGGGACGGGCAGCGAGGAATTAGTCAGGAATGGATAATTCTTCGCGTCCTCTATGATGAGATCCGCTTTCTGCTGAGGCGTGGCTCCGACCATCAGCTGGTAGAAGATGTGGAAGGTTCGCTCGTCCTTCGCCTGCCTGATCGCTCTCGACTTCTCCAATAAGTAGGTCTCGATGTTCGCACCGGCTATGTAGCCGGACGCGTCGAAGTTTATTCTAATGAATTTACCCTGAAATTTGATAAAGAGCCACATATTGAATGTAGTAATGGTTACACAGCTTTTATGTCTTACGTAATAAGGTAAATGTAAAATAGCAGTCCGTAGATGGCCTCAGCTGGGCAAAATCCACCTCAAACATCTGAGAGGGTTTTGGAGCCAAGAAGCGTACGATTCTTCATTCATTCAGCACTGAAAATTGCTATTAAGTGGTGCCGGCACCGACGATGGAACCCTGGTCACTCGCGCTCTATGAAATGAAAGCAAGCACCCAGTCCATAAGGCTACTACGGCTCTGACTTAATAATCAATAAAAGTCGATTATATTTTAATCGAAATAATCACCTTACATAAACATTATCAAATGCATATAGTATTCAAAAAATTCATAACTGTCATCCTAGAAGTTTCATCACGATGCATATTGCAATTTTATAGTTATTAAAAAATATTTGACACACTTGAATTATTATAAATTATTCCGCATCAGTGACGTGAATTTTTGGCGACATTCCAAAGTCACTCACCGCACATCTACTACAATATGTGCATTCAATTAGGAGGTACGAGGTCGTTAGCGAGAGAGTTGCCATTATTGTCGCCGCCCCGGACCTACCGACAGTACAGAGTATGTATAGTTTAATTATTTTTGTATTCGACTGGAATAAATTAATATAATTACAATGTTTTATGCAGCTAAGGTCTTATTATTTCAGTTTATCATGTGTACATAACAATTGAATTACTAATTAGGTTCGAAGTTGGGTAACAATTACATTTGTACTTAATTACAAATGTTCTTTGTTTTTATTGGATTTCCAGGTGACAAACGAGGCAACAGTCCGCCTGATGGCAAGTGGCTACTGCAGCCCTTGCCACTTAGTCACTTAGTCAGGTTGGCAAACCTTATACCGAAGAATGTCATAGATGCGTTGTCATCCCCGAGGACTGAGATGGAATACCTCACCCGTAATTATACTGGCCCCTATATACCTTTCTAATCGGAATACAATGGTAAGTGCACTGCCGTTTGGCGGAAAAGTCTGGTAAGAGTATGGTATCCACCCGGACGACTCCTTGTTTATTTACCTAAATGAGGAATCCACCACCACACAATGTTCTAACGGCTAGAAATATTTTTTGAGATTAGCAGATCAATTGGGACACTTAACTCATGATAAATATACAATCGTACGCAGAATGATTTATTTGTCGATAAAAATTGAAACAATTGATCATTTCATATATTATTATGGTCCTCCGAGCCGGATGAGCCGACGCAAACATTACCCTCCAGTCGTTGTGTGATGACTTGGTCACGTTTGCTAAAACGAAAGCCAAGTAGAAACTTCGACAAAATGTATACTTACAAATCTCGAAGAGTTGTCGTTCTTCACGGTTTTTGCATTACCGAACGCTTCGAGGATTGGATTGGCTTGCAGCAGCTGCTGTTCAAGCTCACCCTATAACATGATGAAAATGTGAATTATCCCATAGCAAATATAATTTTCCACTCCTTTAACAATATTTGATTATGAATAACACACGCACACGCACACATAAGCAGATAAAAATTTTTGTTAATTAAAATTTGAATGAACACAACAAGAAGCAAAAACCCAATCATACCACAGTGACATTATCCACAAGCTACTAAACTTTGATTCATACGCACATTTCTTTAGATACGAGCTTCTTCATAATAATTAAAATCGTAGCCCGGACAATACTATAAAACCCTTACAAACGAAATTGTCTCAATCACTTAATAAGGAACAGAAGTGTTATGTGCGTCAACGATTAGTAGTTGCGGTCTTATGTTATACCTAGAGCAACGCCCTGTTTAGACTGACATTCCAGTTTTCATGATTGTATCGCTAAAAACTTGCGCGTATAGGAGTTTTTTTTTATAATGAATTCAAATCTTCAGGACTATTGTGTTATGGTGTCCAGATTTGCATATTCAATTTTCGAAAGACAAAGATTGGAGGAAATAATATTAATCGGACGAATCTATTTAATCAACGAGTATTCTCCCAAGATTCAGAAAAACTATTATGAGAGGAAATTGTCATAGTTGCCGCGCATGGCGAGCGGCTTGGCAACCGCAGTATAACGTTTGGCAAAATAAATATTGCATCCACGGGACAATATGAAGATTGGATATTATTTAGAATTTCACTAGTAGTGATTTTAGCTTGATGTTAATATCAACAGTTACCTCAAACGTAGGTCCATAGCTCTTTGATAAAAAGCAGCGTGAAAAATGGAAGTTAATGTAATGAAAACAATTACTAACATAGATGGATGTCCTCTCTATATTCCGGTTAAACAATTTATGTCAGTATACGCGTACTCGAAATTTATAAGCCAAGTAAAGTGAGGTAAAACAAAAAAATTACTTATTTACAACTTAATCTGCAAAAGCTAATATGGTTAATTATAGTTATGGCATGTGTGATATATTAATAAATCGCTAGGTAGTAAAAATAATCGATGTGTAAGGAACATCAAATATTAAACTAAATCGATTTCGATTAATGCATTAAAATCGTGTTTTCCCTTATCAAATCAATCAATCGATCGGGTTCATTAATGCCTCTAATAATGATAAACTACTATTATATTATAGTGCTCAATTATTTTACTCTCAACAGATACAGTTGTATTATTTCGCCTAGCTTCATTAAAATAACGTTTGTGTACAGTCTTGACTGTATGCAGCTATCTCTGTCACACAATACGTGATCATACCACCGCTGTAACAGAATGCGAGTATTTAGGTAAATCATTACGCATGTCAAAACAATGTCGGGTCCGATAACACTTATCGTCTGCCTAAGTGACAGAGAAAACGTTTAACTTTAACGAGTAAATGTTTCTGGACATTAAGAGCTGAACCCGTCTACTGCGTTCCTAACGACATTTAAAGCGACAACGACATTTGTACGTAACAATGATTATTAGCTTGCGGGCCTCCTGCTCGCGAGTCTCTACCTATGTAGCTGTAAAGGCCACTAGGCCAACAGCATATCTACCGTGGGGGGGTTTTAGTCGGTCCGACATCTTCAATGCTGATCCCGACATAATCAGTCACTTGAGACGGTGACGGGTAGGTTCGAGCACTTTTGCCCCCACGTTAAACTAAAAAAAAAAATACGTAACGATGGTAAAGGTAACATCGGCCCGGGTGCTGCTTGACCATCGTTCTTATATAAATGATTGTTGATCAATAACAATTTCTCAATATATTTTAAGATAAACTAGGTATAAACTACTACTAGGTACAGTTTAAAACTGAATATAATCGGTTAAATGTTCAAGCATGAATAAATCAACTAAAGTACGGTGAAGCGGAGAGTTTTGTTTGTGAAACACGGTATAAAGTTAGTCACGAATGTGATATTTTGTAAAATTTACACGTTAGTTCCCTGAACCGGTAAATAAAGGCACAATAATCCTTGACAAAAGCATGCGAACAGTTACGAGTTTATGTATTAATGTAGCTAAAATGAGTGGAGAAGCTTCGTAATGTATCATCCAAATAGCCCAATTTAGATCAAATGTTTGCCATGCGCCTAACTATAGGTCACACATCACACACTACACAAATACTCCGAATGTTTGAAGCAAGCATGAAGTTTTCGTTTCCTTTAGACTTACGATAATCAACTGCGGCGACGGACCCTGTAGTCATCAACAGCACGGGTGCGAGGAGTGGAAAAAAAAAAAATATATTACAAAAGCACATCACATAGAAGAAAATATGTATTATATAATTTTAAAAGTAATTTGTTTTAAGAGCATATCTTTTCTTGGACGCACGCACGCATTGGAGTGGAGAAGGTTCTCTATATACCAGGAAATTGTTTGTAATGCGCCCCTCCCCCATAATCCCATGGAGTTTGTTAAAACTCCATGCTCTCGAGATTCGTGCTAACAGCAATACAAGAAGACGTAAATAGACAGAGAGTTGTTCCGTGCAAGTGCTACCTAACCTAGAATTGAGTGTAAATTTAAGAAAAAAAAACATATTTTTTGAAAATGTACGTAAAAAAATTTGCTGAGATTTATCATTTTTATTTTCACACTGCGAATAATTTCTTATATAATTCATAAGATGTCTTCTCTAAAAATAATTCAACGATGAGCTCTTAAAGTAGACATTTAATTATAACGGCGTTGAATTCAAATGTCGTTTGTGGAAACGATAGATAAAAATGTAACGGTATTTCTCCATATATGTACAAAACTTAAATATAAACATGACTCATGATGTTTAATAATGCTTAATATTAAATAAGCAGAGACCACACCTAGAGCACACTCATCGTTCGGTGTATATTTAATGCTAAGGGTGTTATCACACCGCCAGCGGTGGCGAAGCGTTTTTGAAAAAAATATACCTCGCTCGCTGACAAATTATTATGGCTTCATAGTATTACGATGGGTTAATTCCACAGGTTATTAAAAGTAGACTTTCGGAGCTTGTACACTTTAACATTTTAAAAGGAAGGAAACGTGAAAACTTCATAGACTTTCCACTGGGCGCAGACCTTCTCATTTTTGGAGCTATTTTACTTGGCAGATGTCCTCAAAATTCCTACTATTATATATTAAATCTTAATTAAAAATCGAAGTTTATGATGACCGGTATTTAGGTTAACACATATTCATGACTAAAAACAGATGTTAATAGAGGACGTAAGTCGAACATTATTATGCCATATAACCTTGGTGTATTCGCTCCTTATTCCCACGTAGCAACATAGATAGTAATTGAAAGCGATAAAATGCAAATGTAATCTCTTTTTAAGGGAATTATTGAAGACCGAAACAAGTAATAATTACTCACATACTATAAGAGTATAAATAGTTCTGTTACATATTAAAAATGCATATCTTTTTCGAACAAACAGTATTATATAATATGTATATATATTCAATAAAGTTTTAGCGATGAATTAAAAAAAAATAATTCAAAGTTTGGCAGTACGTTCAGCATTTGCCTTTAATCACTGGCCACAAATCTATGGATTCTATGGTTCGTTAAACTGCCTCCGTGGGGAAATTAGCCAACGTCATCTCCACTTATTTCTTGAGGCTTTGTTTCGTTTCGAGCAGACCATATCCTCTAGTACCGACCGCAATTTCTAGACCAACGAGCAAAATATTGTGTAAATTGGCGGCAAATCGATCAAAGTTTCTTACACAATAAACGCGTACCAAATTTGAATTCGGAAAAAAAAAACTTTTTAAATTGTAAAATTATTTGTGGCCAGACTAGTTAGGTCAAATAGGTAAATATTGTTAAGGTACATCATATCGAGTCGAAGACAATAAAGATTAAATATCTGAATATTTGTAAGCCTGTCAAAGTTTATGTATGTATGTCATTAATAGTGCTGTACGGCGTGCGTCCTCAATCGATAAAGGCATCTAGCGTAACGATATTGGAACAAAGGAGTTTATTAAATATTTAATGTGCATTACTGGCTTTACTGGGGCACAAGAAATATTCTTACCCGATTTCGGTAGTCGAACCAATAAAGAAAGCGCTTCAAAAAAAAATAAAAATATTAAAATAACACTATGCCCAGCGAGCCTTATCGACCAAAGTAGTGCCTTAATCAATATTTGGAAATGATTTGTATTTTTCCTTTGCCACATCACCCTTCAAATAAAAATAAAATACGCGAAACATTTTTCGGTAGCATTACGCAAATAAACCATTTTTAAAATTCGAACGGAATTGAATTGGAGTAGAAAGATATGATAAAGTGGAAGATAAATAAATTAATCTTAAGTTAAGAGTGCATACGCCTCCAATGGCTCAATAGAAATCGGCGCGGCATGTGGAAACTTACCGCTCCCGATCCCTTGGGCTTGGAGGCGGCGACGTACGCCAAATACTGGATGACCTTCTTGGTGTTCTCGGTCTTACCGGCGCCGGACTCGCCGGTGCAGAGGATGGACTGGTCCTCGCGGTCTGGAACAAATTGTACGTGATTATAGTATTTTTCAGAATAAGCTTACACTTTATATTTCATTCGTTTTATTACTGGGTGGTAGGTAGACCTCCTTCTTCGCCGTTTGTGTGCTGTTTAGTATCAGCGTAAGAATCTGCCAGCCCTTTTTGATCCCGTGTGTGTCCTATCACAAATACCAATCAAAAATACCAGATCAAAAATAAGCATACCTGTGACGAACAGCAGCGTCATAGGGCTTGGCTGGCTGGCTGGGTTGTCTGGCTGACTACAATCGTCAATCTACACCCCCCTGGTCTAGATTCCCAAACTATTTTGGGCAAGGGACCCCTTTTCCAAAATTAACTGACACCTCAGACCCCCATAGCCACATTACTTTAAAAATCTTTTCTGTAGCTTTTTTCCTATTGATACAAAATACTTACCAATTCAAAAACTTTGCAGTTGGTTAAGTGACTAAACTTAACATCTTTTTCTCATCAAAATTTAACAAAATAAATAGATATAAAATTTAGTAAATATCAAGTGTAATTAATAATTATTAATACAAATCGCGTACAATTTTTTTTAAAACGCTACAATTAAACTTCTTACTACTTTTTTCCTATTGATACTTCTTAAAATATTAGTCACTCTTATAACAAATTGGTACACGTAACAACTTATACAGTATCTTGAAAGTATCAAATGAGAAATTGTGTTAATTAATAGGGGTGAATTTTTAGACCTCTTCGACCCCCAAAATCAGTTTTCGGTTTATGTCGTTCCCTGGGTAATCGATATCCACCACTTTGAAAATCACTGATCCAAACTATAGCAAATCCTCCTTATATGGGTGGCCTATGTCATGCGGTGGACAACTTACCTACATGGTGTTAAGGTAAGATACATCGAAATTAACATAACATAGTCATAATTGCTCGTACAGAGGTTGTGGTCGCATACGTGTGGAGGTTGTAATATCCCCTGTTCTACACACGTGTCCAAGCGTTGATCTATGATCTATGATGTCGATATATTTAGTGTTCGCGTGAAAACAAGTAATCAGTAAACATTCGAGTGGATTTCATTGCGGTTCTAAACCATCATTTAGAACATTGCACGAGGAAGGTTTGTTGTATGCATAGCCGGTATTGAAATTTTACGTTACGTTTCGTAATCAAGCCGTCAAATAATGGCTTTTTAGAGTGCTTACGTAATGCACGTCTAAAACATTAAAAACACATGATATTAAAGTAAAAAAAAAAAATCCGCGACTTTTTAAGGATAACCAACGACCATTTTTGTATTGGCTAAAAATAGTGGTTTACTTTCGATCTTGTTTGGGCGCATAGAATCTTTTTTATTTATTTCATAGATCAGGCCAAAAGGTTGACCACTAACCGGTATGATATTAAACAGCTTTGCGGTGAAAAATTTAACCCACATCCCAGATGCGCAAACAAACTCCGGATAAGTTGTTCACATACAGATACAATTGTTCCCGTGCAGGAATCGTACCCGAGACACGCAAAGCTGATGCCAAGCTATCTCTGTTTACTTCTTTCACAGATAACCGTTTAATAAAATCAATTAACGGTATGCTACAAAGCAATGACCACTTACGGCTCGACAAATCTTTGTAATATAAAGTCATGTTGCAAGTCCTTTGGAGAAATACTAAATATTTACATCATAAAAAAATCTTGATATACATTTGACATTGTACTGATTTTATTATAAATTGTAAATGACTTTGCAACATGTCATAAAGAAAAAACCCTGAGTTTCCGGCCGGTCCACTCCAAGAAGGTCGTGTTTTACCAACCGGTGTACATTTTGACGTTCTTTAAGAGCTTTAAGCGAGCCTAAATTGAATAAAACATTTGTGACTTGGACTTTGAAATTCTGTAAATCTTATAGCGATCGAGCAGATCCCGCAGGATCGACAAGTGCTACTGTAACTAGACCAGTGCAGCCGTGGGCGCTATCAACACTCAGTGCCGTGTCTCTGTTGAAGAAAGACTATAGAAAGAAGCGCCAATAGCCTAATGGGGTTAGGGTGCGGACTACGAAACATGACATCGTAAGTTCGAGCCCGCCATTCGACTATTGTCGTGAACCACCCCAGATACAAGCTGTAATGCTTAGTTGGAGGGTTAACAGGGATATTAGTAATGTTACTTTAATATCATTGCTAGTAAAGTAGCAGCCCGTAAGTGACCACTGCTTGGCAAAGTACTCCTTCTCAAATACGAGGTATCAGAGAGGGTTTAGGAGCCGGGAAGGGCCCGCCACGCTGCTCCAGGCGTGTTGACGTGCGTTCACATATCCTCGAAATAATATTTTTGTTATTTCTCAGACATGCAGATTTCCTCACGATGTTATCCTTCACCGCCGAACGCGAGGTAAATGCAGCACTTAAAATTACTATTAACAATTTTAGTGGTGCCGGATTCGGGGATCGAACCCTGGCCACTCGCGTTCTATGAAATCCATGTGAGCGCCCTGACCACTAGGCTACCACGCCTATTTGCCTTATTTAAGAATACTTTTCTTATAAAAAAAAAACTATGAATTCCTATTCATTATCGAATATGCCTATCTCCGTCGCTAACTTGCACGGACGCACAGCAGCAACGTGCCTTTGTGTCGCACCGAAGGGTGTACGCTGAACGAATGATAATGAGCCGTGAAGAGGATTTCCTTGGGTTTCTCTGCTCAGTTGTTAGTTGAAAAAAAATAATCTTAACAGAGCTAGAAGCAATATTTATCGCATCTTGTGCTTCTGCGTTTCGTTCGGTGAGTGTGGTAACCTCACCCCTCTTCCCCTCCCCATCCCCCTCCAGATCCTCCTTCCCATCTCTCAAATACACTTAAAGGTCGACAACACACCTGCAGCACCTCTGGTGTTACATATGTCACGTACATATGCAACGGTAATCACTTACCATCAGATGAACCCATTGCTAGTTTGCCGCCTTTTCCATAAAAAAAAAGGATTCTGAATCAATTAAACGATCCGTTGACATTAGCCTAGCCCGGGAGGAAATACTATATATTGCGTGTATACTAGATAGGTAGGCCCTTTCTACTCGAGTGCCATCTTGGTACGTAACACCGTCTCACTTATGCGTCCCTAATCAGCGGTATTCCGGATTGAAGGTTATAGGAAGCAAGTATCAATACAGGCTTGCCCCGATATATCATTAGCACTGCAGCGATTTACTTCTATTAACCCAATAAAAGGTGCGATCTATATGAAACGCAGCGAACAGAGGACTATTCTTGAGGTGAATTCAATCCGGACAGACGTTGAGCGGGCAGTGTTGCCACAGCATTGCGACCGGCTGGACAAGGTAAGCGACAAGTTTTGAAACGGCCATTTGTCTGATTCTGTTCACTAATCGCGACAGGGGCGCGCCGAAAAGTCCGTGTCTAAGGTAAAACGTTATGAACGATGAAATACGCCAATATGGCGTCGCAATTGATTTTTTTTATTTAGAACGGGCAGACGTATTACGTTAATTCTGGCAGGAAATAAAAATAGCCGATTGAATAAAGTCCAAAGATAGGGAACAGTCGCGTAGGATTTATTTATTTGTCTCTATTTAGAAATTGTAAATATGTGTCTGTACATTAATTTAAAAAGCCTTTTGGGATCAGATAACTAAAGTAACACTAAACTTAACTCCGAACGCAGAATTTTTTTTTTTAATTTTTTTTTTTGTGCCTGTCTGTTCAACTGTATGTTCAGCCATCACGCAAAAACTACTAAAGCGATTTTCATGCGGTTTTCACTTTACGAAAGGGTACGACGATGATGTAAAATTTGTAGATTCGATGACAGGTGCTTAACAACAAAGTTACCTAGTCAAATACATAGGTAGTAGATACAGGCTGCAACAATAAAAAAAAAAACAAAAAAGGTAATGTTCAACAGCTCGCAGATTATCAGCAAGAAGGGTCACCTCGAGGGTGCAGCACACATCTAGATTTGTCACCGAGTATGACGTCTATGGGACCAGTGACCACTTGAGGCAGAGACCAGACTCAGATGTAATCAGGGTTCAGTTCAAAGGGGTAATGAGTTGATTTTTTAGTTATTTTTAATTACCTTGCAGCATGGAGCGGTACGCGGTGTCGGTGATGGCGAACACGTGGGGCGGCACCTCGTGCCGCTTGATGCCTTTGTAGCGCTCCATGATCTTCTCCGTGTAGATCGGCAGCTTCTTGTACGGGTTCACCACCACGCAGAAGAGCCCCGAATATGTCTGTAAAGAAATCATGAAAACGCTATTAGTTTATTACGCTACTGGAAAAAATTACTTCAAAACATATTAAAAAAGAAATCCTTCTCTCTACCAACAGTCCGATAATCCAAATGAAACCCAAGCGTCATTCGTAAAAATGGTTTACAGACTTTACACCGGAGGGCGGTTTTGTCGAGGTTTGTATGATCCTTTTCCCCAAACGCAAACCTAAATCTGAACGCGGTGTACTCGGCTAGTGCAAAAGAGCCGAACCCAGACCCCCACGGAACAGTGGTAGGGACCAGCACCAGAAGTGCAATGATGACGTCGCTGCGGGCACCAACCTACATGAACCCTACGTGATTTGTATGTCGAACCGCCCATAAAATGCGTACCAACTTTTATTGGTGTATTTCAAGAAAGGCTTATATCCAGCGCTGGGCTAATAAAGACCGCTGGCCTAATGATGTTGACGTAGACGATAATCAAAGTAAATAGTAAATTGATTCTTTTAACAATAAATAATTACGAATCATCTTATTTAGGAGCACCAAATGCTGAATTATTAATTTACCTTTATTCATACATGTACATGTAACTAGTCCACTGTAGGACATAGGCCTCTCCCACAAGAAGGATTTGCCATGATCGCCACGCTCGGCAAGCGGATAGGCAATCGCAGTGAGAGACACCTCGCACCTTAGACGCTGGTGCCCACCATCGGTCTGCTTAATTCAATTTGAATTTTTCGTGACAGTTATCCCGCCATCTGTCTTACGACACCCACGGAAAGAAAGAGGTGGCTCACGTTTGTATGAAACCCATCTCCTAGCCCTACGAATCCCCGGCCTCCCAATCCCCAATTACCCTCAAAGGCCGGTAACGCACCTGCAGCTCCTTTGGTGTTGCAGTAGTACGTGGGCGACGGTAATCAGGTGAGCCGTTTGCTCCTCAAATAAAAAAAACCGTCTCGGTATCAGAGAGACATGTCCAGCACTGGACATGTTAGAGTTTAGAGAGTGCTGGTTATAATGTGATTTATACAGAAATGTGCATATACCTTAAGTGTATTTGATATAGCGTAACTTCTGAACGACTGGACCGATTGAGGTCATATTCACATGATATATTTATTTTGTCGTGTGTAACCGATATAGTTAATATAGTCAACTTATTAACAAAGTCTATATTTATAGATCAAATGATTCATATTCACAATATAAAACATGTAGATTAAGTACCAAAAAAGGAAGTCCACATAATTTGTACCTGATAGGTGGTGCTGTGATCGAGTTATTAAGTAATTAAGAAATCGAACTGGTTGCGCCACCTGCCGGAAAGGGCAAAACAACGTCTGCTAGTGTAGTATGTATGCATATCTGCTATATATGCTATGTAGTATAGTGTATTTATATAATTATCGGCATGGTAAATATAATATATGGTAATATAATTAATAATCAAAACATTTAAGATGATACGTGGTATAAATAGCGTAAATTAACACATTGTGTTATTATTACAAAGCGTGGTGACCTAGTGGTCAGGGCGCTGGCTTTCGTTTCATACAGAGCGAGTGACATGGATTCGATGCCGGCACCACTAAAATTGTTAGTAACAATTTTCACTGCTGAATATGAAAACATGCTCGGCGGTGAAGGATAACATCGTCCCGGCTCTCAAAAACCGTCTCAGATCTTTAAGAAGGAGGTCTTCGGCCGAGGCTGCTATTGCACTTTTGTCTATCAACACACTCTTCATACGTTTACGTTGGTACATTGAAACAAGATCGACTCTCCCTTGTTTATCGCTATAAAGCGCATCGTGCTTCGTACGTAATATTGACGATTCTAAAAATTATAAACGCGGCGTAACAAGAGGATCGAGACTCGCTATAGGATAGACTCGCTGATAGGAGCTCCGTCGCGAAGTTTGTTACGAAATTTGTAAGGCTGGCTACCCTGAGTGTCATAGAGAATAGAGACAGGTGATTTATGGTAAGATGGCTTCACCCGTTGAGAGATCGTACAGTTATATTCGAGACAGCGGAGGAGGTGGAAAGCAAAAGTGCGTTTACTTGAGGACTAAACTATGTAAATGTTGCACCTGGTTTATAATTTTAGTGTTAACGCGCGATACCATTGAGAAGGTTCAGGGAGAGCTGTAAGGGGTGGTCGGAGGCTCTTCAGGGACAAGAGGTCCCGTCTAAGAGAGATCACGGTAACAGAGACGCTCGTCAAGATTTTAGAATTATAGATTATTAATTCATATAATAATGAACTAATTCAGGTTAGAATCTCTATATTCCCACTACCGATCCCCTTTCGTTGACTGCGCCTCGCGATTGGGATTCGACACGGACTGCAGCTAATGTGAGGGGTGAACGGACTACAATTACACGTCAACGGGATGATGATTGATAGAATCTTTAATTGTTCCGCTTCGTTAATAGGAATTATCCTTTCATTTAACAGTTGATTACAAGAACACCACGACGGCCGTGTGATATGCGTCCGAATGAGGTAACCAGTGTTGGATCACCTGCGTTGTGGGGTTACGGACCCATTGAGCTTTTCGTAGCTGCCCAACAAAGATACAAATCTTCAGTACGTTTGTTTCGTTGGCACGAACCATTACAACGGCGAACGATTTTCAATTGCGATCTGTTATACTGTATTTACCGAAGGGCTTTTTAAAAAAAAAAATATTTATTTATTTATTCTTTATTGCCTTAAGCTTAAGGTTACAATGGGCGGACTTAATGCCGAGTGGCATTCTCTACCAGTCAACCCTTGTTATGGTGAAAGGTAGTTGGCAGGTATAAAACAAAGAATAAAAAATAAAATAAAACAAAAAACTCCAATAAAAATAAGTTGATAAGTACATATAAATAAACTATACAATTAAATAAATATTTATAACATAAAATACACTAATACGTATACAAGTACATAAAAGGATACATAAATAAATATATAATAAAAATCAAAAATAGATAAGCCGAATATTGTCAATGATCTATTATTATATTAGGTAATTACGAAGTAGACTCTTAAACAGTTTCTTGCTAGGAGCTGCTTTTATCTTATCGGGCAGGGCGTTCCAGAGGAGTGTAGCTTGAACAGTAAAAGAAGAGTTATAGTATCCTGTATTATGTTGTGGAGCTCGAATCTTAAATTGGTTTATGGAACGAGCCTCTCTGTCATGAGCAGAATAAAGATATTGGAAATTATTCTTAATATAAGAAGGAGAATTATGATCAGTTAATACAGTTAATAATAATTATATTTAGTTAAAGTATTTAATTGGGCAAGAAATATATGGCAAGTGTCACGCGCGGATGTTGGAATCGAACTGGCTGACTCGAATGTAATCATGAACGCGAGAACAAACAGAAATGCTGACAAGGCTAGTGTTAGGGGCAGTGAGCATTAATATATACAGTGTGTACATATAACAGATCCGTCACGTTCACTTGGTGAAATTTCTTCACACTGTCACGCCTACAGGTGTCACGGCACATTTTATTTATTTATGTAAAGTAACCGACATCGATATCAATTATAATTGAATAGCACTGAAGATGTCCGGCCGGGAGATCGCATCCAGGGTCACCAGCGCTAAACTAAAGACAACCACCCTGACCACTACGCTACCACGACTTAACAATGAGTAGTTAGATGGAAAATCAATTTCACGAACTCTTGTACAAGCATCGCCGGGGCAAAGATCCAGGTCAAGAATATACCAATAAATCGTCCATAAAATCATAAACAAACAGCCAATTAACTAAAGACAACAACCACCCTGACCACTACGCTACCACGACTTAACAATGAGTAGTTGGATGGAAAATCAATTTCACGAACTCTTGTACAAGCATCGCCGGGGCAAAAATCCAGGTCAAGAATATACCAATAGAATCGTCCATAAAATCATAAACAAACAGCCAATTAACTAAAGACAACAACCACCCTGACCACTACGCTACCACGACTTAACAATGAGTAGTTAGATGGAAAATCAATTTCACGAACTCTTGTACAAGCATCGCCGGGGCAAAGATCCAGGTCAAGAATATACCAATAGAATCGTCCATAAAATCATAAACAAACAGCCAATTAACTTACAAAACATTACGTCTGCCTCGTTTAAGTGATTGATAATTGCCGATATCGTGGAACCGCGACCGGAGATAGGGACCTTAATGACTAGATAGGGAACTGAATGACGGCTCGATGACGGTCAGCGTTACCGCTGCGTAGGAAATGGATCAATTTACGCGGTGGAGCCAAGCGGCGGCTTATGCCGTGGCTCGTATGGGCCGGCTGGACTGGGGTAGCATCGCGAACCCGCAGAATACCGGCGTGAAGTAGAGGCATCGTGTGCTTTTGCGTTTCGTTGGGTGAGCGAGGTAACCGGATGCCCACATTTTCCGCCTCACGATTAGAGACTGGCAACGCACCTGGAGCCCCTCTGATGTTGCAAATATACATGGCCGTCGGTAATCACTTAGCACCAGGCGAGCTGCTTTCTCGCTTGCCCCCCCCCCCTCCCTATACCATAAAAAACCATGATATTAATTTAATTAACCAAGTAACTTGAACAATGTAGAATGCCCTATCTGTCTTTGTAAGCACTGTGGGCATTTATTATTTTTCCTCGAGATACAACGCAGCAGTACAAAACGACGGTTTATCTGGTCGGCGGCATCAAAGGCTTGACTCGGGACAGCGGTATCTTATCAGCGCGCCGATAAAGGGGGCAGCGGCGATATTCTGAATCAATTTGCATTTGAACGATCACCCGACGTACGCGCATTTAGCATAGAATATACATGTGTGTGATACACTGACTGACAATGTGTGACGTTTTTATTATGGTAAACATGTCCGTGGTAGATTAATGTGGTTACTTTAGTTTCACAGGGCGTGAGTGAACTGGGTTCGATCCCCGATGGCGACACCGCTAACATTGTTAATAGTAATTTTAAGTGCTCTATGTACCACGTGCTCTGCGGTGAAGGAAAACGTCGTGAGGAAACCTTCATGGATAAAAAAAAAAAAATCGAGGATATGTGAAACCCGCCAACCCGCACTGGAGTAGCATGGCGGACCCTTCCCGGCTCCAAAGCCCTCTCAGATATTTAAGCTTTATGCTTCGTCATACAGCAAAGAACTGAAATAATTCTCCTGCGTCTGAATCCGAGATGGTCGTCTCTTAAGTAGTGTGAATAGGCTCTTACTCGGCTAGAGCTAAGGCTTCATCATTGACACCAGGTGAGATTGTAGTTAAGCACTAACTTATGTTCACAAAACATTTGCCAGACAATTGGCGCTCTTTTCTGTATATTGTACATAATACATATAATAAAAATGTGAAGGTTGTATATTGAAATAAAAAAAAAAAAATTTGAGGAATGTATTAGAAGCCTATACAGCAATTTATTTAATTCTTGTCTGTTCATCTATCTATCTGTTTGCGCGCACATCACGCAAAAAATCATGAATTATCTTGTTTTTTGCGAATTACAAAGATAATCATGCGAGTCTATAAAGTTACAATTTTATGTATACATTTCTAAGTTACACATTCAGATATAACGCGTGTGAAGACGCGGGCACGGCCTGTAAATAGTCCACTGCAGGGCACGGGCCTCTCCCATAAAGAGGAGGATTTGCCCTAATCGCTCCACGCTCGGCAAACGTACTGCCGATGGCAGTGCCCTTCATCGGTCTGCTGGATTTATTTTTCGAGATGGTTATCCCGCCATAATGGAATAGCCATTGCCATTTACAAGACACTAACACGTAAGAGTCTCTAACACGTCTAGACACGTAAGAGTGTTGGCCAAAGAGAAAGCCACCATCCACCTTTCTTCCCGTGATATAATCAGAAGTGAAAGGTGGGTGGCAGATTCTGATGGCGATACCACGCGGTTGTTCACTCGTACATAGCATAATAGGTGGTCCATGCTGTTTGTTGATCGCTATATTCTAGAAGCGTGACTTCAGTTACTTATGAAACCACAACGCCTTATTTTTATTTATGGGAAAGGCGGCAAACGAGCATTCGGTTCGCCTGATGGTGAGTGATTACCGTCGCCCACGTATATCTGCAACACCAGAGGTACTGCAGGTGCGTTGCCGGCCTTTAAGGCATTTTGGAAGATGGGAGGGAGAATGAGGAGGGGAAGGGGGATGGGGAGCGGGCCTCTGGTTACTTCACGCACCGAACGAAACGCAGGGGCACAAGACGCCTCATCCGGTCGAGCCGGTCCATTCGAGCAGCAGCAAAAGCCGCCGCTTGGCTCTACCACGTTTAAAATAAACACATTATAATTATTGAAAAACAGTACTGACTTTCTTTCACCTGTTTCTTCTCCGTCAGAGGAACTTCAATACGAAACGGTGGTAGTTTGTAAAAAATAAACTATAATAAGATTTGGCTTTGCACAAACAAAATTATCTTTCTTACGTCGAAGAATAAAAAAAAATCATTACATTTCACAGCCAATAGGCTGTTCAAGGCTGTACGTAATATTAGTATAACAGTTGAAGTTATTTAGGAGACCTAATTAGAGTTCAAGTCTTGTACTTGGTCTTACGTCAACGTTTCCAAGAGACGAGGCCGATCAATTATTCCTTCGTATAATGCACGTTGTGAAGCAAACCAGTGGTGTGCAAGAACTAGCAGGCCGGCATTCCCTCCGTCGGACCGGCTCCTAATTTGATCGCACTGCGTTCGAACCACCCTGATGGGTGAGATGCTAAATGTTTTTGCGAAGTGTGCACAAAGTATTCCTTGGAGATTTGTGTGATCGGTTTAAAAATGTCGCCTATAATTCAATAAGTATCAAAATTAGAATCGAACATCTAGAAAGCATCTTCCGGTCTTAGTACGCGAAACACAATTCGATGAAAAGGATTTGATCCTCGATTGACGACCTGGCTGTGCGGTATCAGCTTAAGCATCTGCCACCCCCTTTCGTGGGTGGATAACCATCTCGAAAAATACTGTATGATCACTAAGCATACCGATGAAGGGCAGCGACTAAGGAACAAGGTTTCTACAAATTCTCCTTCAGTGGTCTATTTACAGGTTGTTAAGAAATTAGATATTAGTAGGGTTGCATACGAGCAAGTGACCGACATCCACGTACATCTGCTACAGCAGAGGAGCTGCACGTGCCGACCTTTAAGGATATTTCGGGAGGAGGAAAAGGATGAGGGAGAGCCGCGGTACCACCTCGATGGAGCCTGCTCATTCGCCTCGCAGAATACCGGCGAGAAGTAGAGACATCTTGTCATAAGCACACGTTTCGTTCGATGTGCGAGGTAACTGCGGGCCGTCTACCCAAATATCCTCATATCCTCAAAGGCCGGTGGTAACACATCTGCAGCACCCCGTTTTGGCAGCATCGGTAGACAAAAAAAAATGTTCCAAAATCTTCGAAATAACGGGAGTAACGCCCGGAATTATTGAGTATTGGAATCCAATAACTATCGTCGTCAGTAAGTCGGGAAAGCAGGTCTTTACCCGCCCACACGACGCTGCTCACCCCCGTCACGAGTCTTTGTTTTCTGTGATCGGTGTTATCATACGAACATTCCGCCATCAGTCGTCCACCAGGGCTGCTAAATTCCATGCACAAACTTAAGGAAACATGAGCAGTTACGCTATAACGTTATGGCACACAATCGCGTGGCTCGCGCGATGTGTAATCAGCTGCAAGGAGGCTGAACGGTGTGACCGACACATTGGCCGTGACTCACGCGCATAACACGCCACGTTGAGACTAACGAAATGATGGATCGCTGCGTTCGAAGTACTTCACGACGCCATCGAATGTTAGGTGGCCATTGTTACGTGCGTCGAAAAGTTAAAAAAAAATCTTTCAATATAGAAATCATGAAACAACCTGAGCAATGTAACGAACGAACAGACCGACCAGGTGAGTCAACGGCGAGGCGCACCTCGCATCTGAACAAACAAACAAACAAGGTCGCGCGAAGACGCATCATAATCGCCTGATTGCCCCCTCTCATGTAGCGGCATAGTACTAACTTGCTAATGCTTTGTAAGAGTAAAATGAGTTCAATAATAAATCACAAGCTGTTATTGTATAATCAATTAACATAGAAGAAAGAGGACCAACGAGCCAGGGGCTCGCCCGATGGTAAGTGATTACCGTCGCCCACGTACATCTGTAACGCCGGAGGAGCTGCAGGTGCGTCGCGTGCGGCCTTGAAGGATATTTTGTGCGGAGGGAGAAGGGATTGAGACTCCGGTTTTCTCAGTCCCCGAATGAAACGCAGAAGCACAAGACGCCTCTACTTCACGCCGGTATTCTGCGAGGTCGCGGTGCTGCCCCGGTCGAGAAGGCCACTGCTTGCCTCTACCGCCTACAAAAGTTAATTAAGTAAAGCTGAAGACCGTTCTCAGTGGTGTCTATACTCAGCTGTAGACTGTCGCACTTTGTTTATAAGCCTGTATTGGTCACTTGGACACTTGGTCCTTCACTGCAGGCCGTATGAGGAAGCTCAAAGTTGCTCAGCGCGCTATGGAAAGGGCTATGCTCGGTGTTTCTCTGCGTGATAGAGTCTGCAACGATGATATCCGCAGCAGAACTAAGGTAACCGACATAGCCGTAAAGATCACCAAGCTGAAGTGGCAATGGGCCGGCCACATAGCTCGCAGAACTGACAACCGTTGGGGAAAAAAGGTTCAAGAGTGGCAGCCACGTACGGGCAAACGCAGTGTAGGACGACCCCCGACAAGATGGAGTGACGACCTGCGCAGTGTTGTGGGAAGTCGATGGATGCAGGTGGCTCAGGACCGAGCTTCGTGGCAATCCTTGGGGGAGGCCTATGTTCAGCAGTGGACTTCTGATAGGCTGAAATGATGATGATGATGATGATGATTAGACCACAGCTGGACATAGGCCTTTCAACGAGAGCGTCACCGTCATGTTTCTCCTTAGACTGCCAAATGAATTAAAATTTTAATTGCTTTACTATACAAGACCTAGGTACATGACTGTTTGTTCATAAAGAGATCGCGGGCGAGGCTGTCCATATCTATCGGCTCGACCTTCGGACAAAACGAAACACCTCTATCGCAATGGAGCACAGCTCAAATTCTCTAAGAATTAATTATTCAAGAGCCAATGAGTCAGAGAGACGTTTATGGCGGCTTACGTTCACGGGGTACGTGATGTAGTTAACCATATATGGTCATTTCAAGACTCGGCCGTGATATAGCGTTAATGCACTATGCAATGGCACAGCACATTCACGTGACCGTAAGAGTAGTGTTCGTTTTTTTTTTTTTCTCATATAAATCACGTGTCAGGTGGCTGAAGGACGTTGCCTTGTACGAAACTAGCGTGACTGGGCCATAAGGTGTAGAGGCTGAAATGAATGAAACATGACGTGTAGTGTTTCGTTTTCATTGACACACTTTTACTCAAAAGGACCGGACGCAGCTCCATCACATGAAATTATATTTAATGTGATAGACCATAAAGCTGTCGCGGCATAGGAATTCCGAGGAAGGCGCCAGCGAAAACCGGCCAAACATTAATTAGAAGGTTTGCCCATAATCACAACGCCGGGCGAGCGGGATGGTGGGAGCAGTGCCCTAGTGTTGGTGTTCACGAGATTAGAAAAGCCTCCCCTTCCCCCCTACCATTAGGTCGCCTGAGCCTGGTGCGTTTGCTAGCTAGGGTGCAACGTGCACATGAGATTGGTATTTAGAAAAAGAACTGGCATCTCCCCCCTTCCTTATGTATAAGATTAGTAAGAGAATCTGCCATCTATAAAAATCTTAACAGTCAACTAATGGAAACTTCATCTAACTCCTCTAATTGTATCTAAGAAATAAATGAACCCGAAATTATCCAGAGCCGTGACGGCATGGAGCAGCGCCCGAGTGGGTGGTGAGTGGTACTGTACCCAATCCCCGTGCCAAAAATGGCAAATCCTCCTCTTTAGAAAGCCTTATGTTCAGTAGAGGATTATCAAAATTATAGAAGATAATTAATAAATGAAAAAGCTTGCTACATGCAAGCTAAGTGGAAAGCTTGAGTAACGAATTTTTCTCTGTTAAATGTATCGCTCAGAGGTTTCAAAAGGTTCAAAAGTTATTACAGCTGTTGTAGTGTTGTACGAGGATATGGTAGCTCCTTTAACGGCAATAAAAGTAAAGTAAAAGTAGCAGCCTGTGCTAATGTAAGTGCCCACAGCTGGGCAGAGGCCTCCTTCTCAAGTTTTACCCTTTAAGATGGTTTTGGCACGTTGCTCCAGTGTGAGATAGCGGGCTTCACATATCCTCGAAATAATATTATTTATTATGCAGGTTGCATGTCTGAGAAATCCTCGGGATATTTTCCGAGGACGTGGTAAATACAGCACTTAAAATTGCTAGTAACAATTTTAGTGGGATCGAACCCAGCTCACGTGACGCGTTCTATAAAACTAAAGCGAGCACACTGACCACTCGGCTGTCACGGCTCTATGACACAAAAACAACGGTATTTTCGTATGTTATATTTGATGTAAATATTTTTCTTCAAAAATATACGGAATCCTTCTCTAGACAGTTTAGATAAATTAAAGCAACGATTATTTTTGTGGTTTACAGAAGTTTACAGACATAAAGTATGAGAGGTCATTAGTGTGTTTAAATAGCAAGAAACCTACGCAGTGTAAATGGATTCTAAAATGTCTCGTTCCCAAAAACCAATGGTTCCCAAACTTCTTGCCGAGTACCTGCACTTGTCACACACTCTCTATGATTTATAAACATCTAAATAGTCTCAAGAAACATCCATCCGAATAATGAAAACGATGTTATTCCTCAGAATTTTTTTCTATCGTTAGGAAATAATAATAACGTACCAGCCTACCCATGTGGATAGACATCTCTTCAAGACATGTCTGCTTTTGTTAACTCTTTCTTGAAAGGGTATATATATATATATACATATATATATATCAATAAGGAGACTTAGACATAGATGAATGAATCTCTATTGATTGTACATTATAAATATAACAATTAAAATAAAAAGGAAGCTTTCACCAGAGCTTATTATTCTTTATGGACAGTATGTCACCGTCCAAGTCACACATCGTATATACAAAAAAAATCATTGGTACAAACCCTCCGCATCGAACCGGATCGAACTCGAATCTCCCGATTCTGAGACATCCCCCAACCAATCGGATATCGTGACTACCACTCGGCATTACCATTTCTTGTTTACATTCAAAGTTCATTAAACTATGATTTATTTTTTGTTTATATCAGTGGACACGATAAAATGTAACGTTTAAATCAGCCACACTAAAATGGTAAAATGCAATTTTAAGTGGTGCTTTACCACGCGAGTGGCGGTGCAGGAAACCGAATGCAATTTCTTCCTCAGTAGATACATTCATCGATGGCGAACAACAGATTGAGAAGCGCTGTCCTAAACAGTGCCCACTTTATTGAATTATCTGTGTACATTTAAAGTACGCACTATCACCCACGCACCGCCTAAATTAGCAAAACAAACAGACGATTTACTTTTATGGTTGCCGCGAAAACTTTTGTAATAAAGGGGGGCAAACAAGCAATCGGTTCACCTGATGGTAAGTGATTACCGTCGCTTACGTATAAATCCAACACCAGAGGTACTGCAGGTGCGTTGTCGGGCTTTAAGGATATTTAAAAGTTGGAAGGGAGAATGACGATGGGGATAAGGGAGTGGGCCTCTGGTTACCTCTTACCTCTGTCACCGAACCCCAAACCGAAACCCAGAAGCACAAGAACCTCTACTTCCAACAGCAGCAAAGCCGTCGCTTGTCTCTACCACGTTTAGTAGCGTACGTTTGTATAATGGTATCTTACATAATTATGCAGTTGACTGTACACGTATGAACGCATATAAAGCATCGTGTAGTACGGTACCAATGTAATGATAACATTTACCGCTCCGAATTTAGACTTTGTGGTCGATTTCGGGTCCAGCGACATCCGCACCATCCGGCACGCTCTATCTAACGGACGAAAACAAGTCGATGCACTACCTTAGGTTTGAACACGAGCCTTGCTAAATAATCTTTATAACTGTATAATATTTTCGTTAAACCAAGCGGTAAGATCGTGTGGTTAAGGCGTTAGAATCCGTCAGGTTCTCACCGCGGGTGTCGTAAGAGACGAATAAGGGAAACGCCTTAAAATTTACCATGGCTACCGTCAGATGGCGCGATAACCTTTTTAACCGATACATTTTCGGTTTGCATAAGTATGACCATATTTCCTTCTATCGTTCAAAGCTAAAATGGCTTTCTATTCACCGTAGCTCCAGAATATTATCAGTACTTTATTACGTTTTAAACGATGCAAACTCTCCTTCGTATCTTAAGGATAACTTAAATTTTCTTTATTCGAGTCATAACCGAGTGCCTCGGTTCAAACAGCCTGAAGGTTATTGTTCCACAACATAGTACTGGTTTCTTTTCTTCTACTTTCACCGTACAAGCCACTCTTCTTTGGAACGCTCTCCCCGATGACATCAAGAAAGCTCCGAATAAAAACTCTTTCAAAACCCTTCTCCGTCTTCACTATCTGAAGGCAAATACAATCTGAGATTTTCCTCTCCATATTTAATTTGTTTATGTATGTATTATATGTTTATGTATAGTGAATTATGTATGTTATAAGTATTTAAGTATATTATAAGGGTTATGTATTTAATATTAATATTTAATTTACATTTATTCTTTATTTTGAACCTGCCAACATGTTTTCAGGGTTGACTGGTAGAGAATGCCAAAAGGCATTAAGTCCGCCCATTGTAAACCTTTTTTTAGGGACACAATAAAGGATAAATAAATAAATAACCATCTCGAAAATTACCAGAATAAAATGAAGCAGACCGATGACGAGCATCAGCGTTCAAGGTGCGAGGTGTCCGGTACTGCGATAGGAAATCTATGCTAGAGCTAGAGCTATGTTCTACAGTGGACTGGTTAAGGTGAGGTAATCGGTAAGACCATTACGGGATAACAATCTCCGATGCCCATGGCGATTACAGCAAATCCTCCTTATGAGCTATGCCCTGCAATGGATTAAGACTAATATCATTAAAGTTGCCAATGTGTCGTAGAACCTTCCCGTAGCCATCGAAGTTAACTAAGGAAAATTTCCAGATTAATCGCGTGATCTAACAGACGGCGGAATAAATAACCGACTACGATGTACAGCACATGAAGATTCCGACCGGGGACTTGCAGCAACGTCAAACGGGACGCTCATGACGCATTCTTCCATCGGAGGTGGTATCTCTCTTTTTTTTTTATGGGAAAGGCGGCAAACGAGCTAGCGGTTCACCTGATGCTAAGTGATTACTGTTGCCCGCGTACATCTGCAACACCAGAGGAGCTGCAGGTGCGTTGCCGGCCTTTAAGGGTATTTGGGAGATGGGAGGGAGGATAAGGAGTGGAATGGGGAGGGGGAGTGGGCCTCCCGTTACCTCACTCACCGAACGAAACGCAGAAGCACAAAATGCCTCTACTTCACGCCAGTATTCTGCGAGGTCGTGGTATTAATCCGGTCGAGCCGGCCCATTCGAGCATCAGCAAAAGCCTCCACTTCGCTCTACTGAGCTTAAAAGCGCATCTCTAAGCGTGCTTCTTAGTAACGTTGATGATTTTGTGATGCTCGATACAATGAAAACAGACGACAGCATCGAGGCGAGTAAAAACGCAGCAGTAGCGCAGCGGAAGCGCAGCGATACGCCGCGGGCGAGGTTGAACGGACCCCAATCGCTAATTGTTGTACGTCGCTGCGATACGGAAGCAGCACGGACGTCGCGACAGTCGGAACAGCTATAGAGATAGAAGAGCGGCATGAGAATAGACTATTTAAAACATTTATACTTTTTTTAATACGTATTCTACTACTTTTTTCTTCTAAACGTCACTGTAGTGTATGTGATAGTATACCTATTAAATACAAACTAATAAAGGTATGGAATTCAATGTATTTATAATATGTATGTATAATTCTGTCGTCTCAGGCAATGCACTACCCGGTCCGCGGTTGTAACCAAAGTGCTTATAAACACTGCGTTAGTAAGAGCCGAGGTTATTCGATCGAGCCGATGCGGAGTGAAGACGTAGTGCGTGGTCTATGAGCCGATATCCGTCTAATGTTATAGCTAACTAAGTTTACCTAAAATAAGTGAACACTACAGTTACCTTTCACTGTAGTAATTTTTCCTGTGTCGACACGAATTGCACATGGACAAACCGCCCGGACCGGACCGGGAGCCCGGACCGGATCTGTAGTCCATACAAATACTAGTTCCGTACAGGAATCGATCCCGAGACCCACTGCAGCGCCGCTGCTAAACGTTTAGCCACTACGCCTCCGAGCCAACTCCTGTATAGCTGTTCTTCCTCGTCAACTAACAACATTTCTGCTTGGTGGTGCTTCAGTGGTGCCCTGACTTCACTGACTCCTGCATAGACGTGTCTTACACAACCTTATTGTCTACAGACAGATAATTACAATAAATTAGTAATAAAAGAGCTTTCGCGATCGTTTACTCAATGTCTTTTAGACAATGTGATCCGGTGGCCGTCTTAGTTTTGGTACACTCATTGGTACGAGCCCTCCCTATTGGGTATCGAACTCGGAGTCTCCTGATTCGGATACAGAGACCCTAACCGCTTGGTTATCGTGGTTATAACTTTAAACGGCATAGATAATTGCGCAAAGCCTATATCGGACACGAACAGAATGGCTGTGAGACCAAAGAAGGGGGATAATTGAAAACGGTCGAGTTAAGGCTTTACTCCGTTGATATAAAGAAATTTCAGTATTTAAAATTAAACTATTATTTATGGATTTTATCGCGTCTAATTTTTGTTTTTATGTTCCCGTAGTTTCGAGTGTTGGACGACTTAGGTGTTGGACGTCCCGATGTCATAGTTAACTCGGACTACCTCCAGCTTTTATTTATTAATTTTGTTCCGATCTACGCAGAAAGTGCATACAGTATGTTGAGGACGTGCAGTCGTATACTTGGTTTTATGCTTCATTTAATTTATTACTGGATCCCAAGCCCGTGGTAGCACCCAGCCATCTTATCTGTTGAAATTGTTTTTTTTTTTTTTCGTAACTCGATAAAATCCGTAAACAATGGTTTCATTTCAAAGGTGTTTTTTTTTTTTCATTATTAATTTCCGCTAGTATCTTCTTTAGCTGACAGATTAAGGCATAATACAAAGCGCCCGAAGCACTTAATAAGCCTCGGCTCGGACGTTTCGTGTTTCGGTCATGACGTCACTCGGCAACGGCTTATCGTGTCACGTCAGCGCGCCACCCCACTATCTAATGTGGCGGTTTCCTTGACGGGAAACAACGAAACGAGTCGAGCGAATATGTCCAGCTCAGAGGGCGGGCCCTGTTTAATTGATAACGTGCAATAAATTTGACACTTCTGGATAAAACACTTTTATTAAAAAAAAAAACGTGAACATAAAAACTATCGTAAGAATTTCTGTGGATTACTACACTACTTACTGCTCTTACAAACCTTAACTTAACTTGAGATAAAATAGAGATTAAACGGCTAAGTGCGCATTGAATGGTGGTGCAGGACCGACCGACTCGCAAGGTTGCACTTGCACAATGTTGCGAGCGGCCGAGGTGGAGGTGCGGCTCGGGACCGTGCTTCGTGGCTGTCTTAGAGGAATACATATGTTCAGATGATGAAAGATTTTTAAACAGCACCAAATACAGAGCCGTGGTTGCCCAGTGGTCAGGGCGCTCACTTTACTATCATAGAGCGCGAGTGACCTGGATCCGATACCCCCGGTGCCGGCACCACCTAAATTGTTAATGACAATTTTAAGTGCTGTATTTACCACGTGCTCGGCAGCGAAGGAACACATCGTGAGGAAACCTGCATGTCTGAGAAGTAATAAAAATATTATTTCGGGAATATGTGAAGCCCGCCAACCCGCACTGGAGCAGCGTGTCGGACCCTTAACGGATACTAAACCCTCTCTGATACTGGTATTTGAGAAGGAGGCCTTTGACCAGCAGTGGGCACTTACAGGCTGCTACTTTAGTTTTTACTTTTACCGAATACAGTTCTCGTGATAGTTAATATTGGAACCAGATGAGACCAAGAATCTATTTAGATCCTCGTCTAAAAATATCAGACAAATAAATCATCACACACGAACCCCTAACACAATTCCGTCTGTACGCGACACGGTAATCTTTCAAGTGAGGGGCCGGTCCGCGTTGGTAGGGCGATGCACCTGCTCTTGGAAGGGGGAGGTGGAGGGACAGCGGGGCCAGCCACCTGTCGCCGATACCATCCCGTAGCTTTCGTTCAATAATCAAATGGAAATATTTTCGTTAATAAATAATAACATAGAGACTCAGTAGCTACGCCTACACCTATCACTGTATGCATACGTACTATAGTATATAGTGTTGTACTGTATTACGGGTCTGTGTACTATATACTGTAGAAGAAATTTAAAATACTACAAAAATACTATATCAAACTTTTTTTACACCACCGAAACTAATTACAAACAAATTCTTCACATTGCAAACTAAAATATTAGTAAAAAAGAATTGTGACCTTCGTCTTTTTTTTTGTACTGTTTCCATTAAAAAATATTTTTTACTGTACTGTGTGTTTATTTCAACTACATAATTGTACTAGGGTTACCAACATTCTGACTAAATTTCAACAACTGAATGAACTGTAATAATTTCTAGTTTCGAGTTGTTTAGATTCTGCGATGAAGAACCAACAGGTCAATCAGTTAGGGAGATTTCTCTTTTTTGTAAGGTTTCAAGGGTAAACGAGCAAGCGGCTCATCGGGTGGTAAGTGATTACCGTCGCCCACGTACATCTGCAACAGCACAGCCGTTCCAGATGCGTTGCCGGCCTTTAAGGATATTCTAGGATAGATTCAGGGAGTCTAGTATTTATCCCTGACAAGATTGGGAGAGTGGGAAGTGGACATCCGGTTAACGCACTCGCCGAACGAAACGCAGAAGCCCAAGACGAAGAAGAAGAGAAGAAGCCGGTATTCTGCGAGACCGTGACACTATCCCGGTGGAGCCGGCCCATTCCAGCGGCAGCAAAGCCGCGGCTTGACTCTACCGCGTTCAAATATTTCAACACACACACACACATACATTCACACAACCATATCAGCTGTTTGTGTGTAAGCAGGGCGCAGTATTTTAATGCTGCGTACTATCGTGCATCGAGGTTAACAAAATAACAATTATTGGAATCGTGTCGAGGATGTTGCTCGATTTAATTATGGCGTTTAATTTTCCTGTTTCTAGTGCAAATACTTATTAATAACAAACATTATTACACGGCTATTTAACTTTCATTTAATTATTTATGTATTTCCTAGAGACTTTATTACAGGCGTAAGGATCTGCCAACACATTTCTTTCGCCGCGGGCATTTGTTCCAAAGGGAAAAGCCTTGAAAATTTCATGACAATCTCTATCTCGTTCTCGTCAACCATTAGATTAGAACCCCGCTAGCGGTAACAATTATATCACTTTAATAGCAGCTATAAAATACAACAACATCGCAACGATTAGATAAAGGGGCGTACAGAATCAAACAATACATTCCTAACTCAACGCCACTGAATCTATAGCGAGGCTAGCCTTTTTTCAATGAAAACCATCGCACGGTAAAATCGTGCGCGATGCGTCACACCCCGCCCCGGCTGCTGAGCAGTTATAAACTTACATGGCAACGTTTTAGAGTTAAAAATTGCACGTCACACTGATATGTTTCATTAGCGATATCAATTCGCAAACATATGACTCATCGGGTACACGAAAGTCCGGACATCCAACGCCCAGTGTTAGACGTTCCTTTTCGAACGAGACCGGCGCCTGTCGTCTGTCTGCTATAGCCCTCGCTAGATCCGATAGCTTCCTATAGATACGAACTAATTATTCCATTTAATACATACACTAAATGTTATTTCATGACATTTTTTTTTTCGGAAAAGACGCCAAACGAGCCAGCGGCTCCCCTGATGGCAATTGATTAACGTCACGCACGCACATCTGCAACACCAAAGGAGCTGCAGGTGCGTTGACGGCCTTTAAGGATATTTGAGAGATGGGAGGGGTGGTGAGGAGGAGGATGGGGAGAGGGAGCGGAGTGGGCTTCCGGTTACCTCATTCAACGAACGAAACGCAGAAGCACAAGGTGCGTCCATTTCACGCCGGTGTTGCGCGAGGCCGTGCTACCAACCCGTTCCAGCAGCAGCAGCAAAAGTCGCCGCTTTGCTCTATCACGTATGGAATGTGAGATGCGAGAATGTAATGGGCAGCAGTAGTAACCATTAGACAACAGATGGAATATTAGCTCGTTTTTCATCACAATTCAATAAAAAAAAAAATCAAGTATTCCTCCGCTGATATAGGATTCCTCCCTTCCTTAACAAGAAGTATTTTGACCTCGTCAACGCAATTAAACAAGCGGATCGTGGTATGTTTTAACGTGGTAGAGCCGAGCGGCGGCTTTAGCTTCTGCTCGAATGGGCCGTCTCGACCGGATTAATACCACGACCTCGCAGAATAGCGGCGTGAAGTAGAGGCATCTTGTGCTTCTGCGTTTCGTTCGGTGAGTGAGGTAACGGTAGGCCCACTCCGCCTCCCCATTCGACTCCTTATCCTCCCTTCCATCTCCCAAATACCCTTAAAGGCCGGGAACGCATCTGCACTGCCTCTGGTGAACCTATTGCTGCCTTTCCAATAAAAAAAAAAAATTATGTAGCGCCAGACTTCGCGCACCTTTGTTTAAGCTGTTCGCTACCCATAACGCTTAGTCGAGTTTTAAGACAACCAAAGAACGTGACGGGGATGACCGATATTCTAGAGCTGTCACTGCACGGTGATCATTCCGTGCCGTAAGTGTCCATGCCTCATACTGGATGTGACTCTTAATTCTTAAGCGATACGGTCAGCACAAAAACTTGTTCCGATCTTCGTTTAATTTTTCGTCGTTGAAGCCATATCTGCAATTTTTGTAGATACACAAATCCAAAAAGAACGTAATGAGTTTTATAGAGTACTCAATATATCATGAGCTCGATGGACACAGCAATATCAGGAGAGGGGGGTATCTGACTGCTGACCAAAATGCTTTTGTGCAAAACTTTTTTCTATGTAAAAATTTATTGATTTTAAAATTCGATTCTATTGTGTTTTGACCCGTGTGTCAGCGACACCTTCCTCACTGTTGTTTGTCATAGACAGAGCGTCTCTGTGTTTGCGAGTAAACTTACGACACTACAGCATATCCTGCACTGTTCATAGCTTCAGATAGCAATGGGAGGCTATCGCCGTGCTCGAACTCAGAAAAAATTACATCGGTTTTTGTTACTGGATTTCTTTACAGATCGCACTGTCTCTTACAGCATCGACCTCCAATTACGTGTTCTATTTACAAATGATTCCTATTCAATAGTCGACGATAGATTTATCAATAACTGTCATAAGAGCGTTCCTACCATTTGTACGTTAACTATGCATTATTTACGTCTAGTTTAGCAAACATTGGTTTGTTGATATTTAAATATTGTAAACAAGTAAGCGTGTCTACGTGTGAGGCCTATTCGCTTCGACGTCGTCCCGTTGCTCGGAGCTGCTCTACTATAACTTCAGAAGTATAAATCGTCCAGGGCGACGTCATCATCAGCGACGTGTCCATTTTTTTTTTAATATTAGAAAAAGCAGGAGACGTGCTACGATGCTAAAGAAGACCTTGAAAATAATCGAAGTGAGACGTGATGTAAGACTTTTGTTAAACGGAGTTTTTTTTTTTATATGGGACTTGGGTGGTGAAGAACGAGCTAGAGCCAACAGTCCTCATAATAAATGGCTATTGTAACGCCATTGCTATTTTCAAGCTTAGTCGCCACGTTTTGTTTTGTCGCCTCCTGCGACACCCGCGAAAAGAATACGGATAGCAGATTTATACTACATTCTTACTATTATGTCATTACAGTGGTTTCGTTTATTATTATTCGTACATAGATTAAATAGTGTGGTAGCGGCGTTAGAAACTGCCACCCTCTTTCTTCTCGTGAATGACGTAACAGGCGAAAATTACAAGCAAATCCGGCGACGATGCTCACCCCCTCGTCACGTACTATCTATCGGAATATCAAAAAATGTCTCGGGGCACATCGACGGGTGGCGGACGTGTCACATTGAATCGGTTTCCAAACCTACTAACCGGACAGAGAATTTTATAACCTTTCAAATGGTTAAACAAAGGAGAGTGTTACACAGGACCGGTTGCTAGTTGTGAGCTAACTGCTCCATAAGATTAAGTATGATTCCAGTTCATGGCATCATCGAACAGACAATAAAGCCATTGCGGAGCGCGTGCTCGACGCCAGCCAACGTCAATCGCCTTCGTCAGATTGCAGCCTTATAAATAAATATAAATTCCTATTGTTTGCCTCAGCACTATTGTCAGCGAACGAAGGCAAATGCATGCTTGTGTTTAATTTATTACCGACCTTACACCTCGGTGTGAAGTGGCCCTTACGTGGCCGAAAAATAAATACGACAATTTATAACTATTCCTGTACACATTTGTAGATTACTCTGTATCGAACCCTATCCTGTATACATGAATTATTGGTTTAATGAGTATTCGGGCAGGCACGACACGTGTTAAAAATACTCTCTACTAAACATTACTACATTTGAGATGGACACAGCTAGGCTTTACAAACGAAAACGAAAGAAAATCGCTCAAATTCACTGCTATGTGGGGCTTACGCCGACGACGCCTTCGTGACCCATCTAAATAACTTCAATACTTTCTCGTGGAACGTCTGTATTTACCGGCGGGAAGTGGCGGCGGGAGGATACATCACCATCGAAACCGTATCCAAAACAACACAAGGAGGTTTCACAGGCCGCACATGCGCCAAACTAGCCCGTGTCCTGGGTTAGTTTGGCGCGTGTGACTCAGGTATCAGCAATCTCGGCGGCGTGCATCATCTGGGTCAACGCACCGCGTTGACTCATCGCGAACGCAGCCTTTCCCCCGGGGCCTCCCTTCTTCCGCGTGTTTGTCACCTAGCGTACATCGTTCGAAGGTGCGCTCATACGTGAGGAATTCTTCTAGCTGTTTTAACACAAAGAAGCGCGAGCGATTCTCTTTCGCTCGGTCATCTTTTAATCACGGCAGAACCCATCTTAAATCCCTCTTCATAAAAACGCTTCACATTCCCACTCATTCTCTGTGCATGCAGTTATATTGTGGAATTCTCTCCCACCAAATATACGTGACTGCAAAACTATTTCTGTGTTTAAAAAAAGAGTCAAAGACCACTATATGTGATTGGCAGTATGAATTATTGGTACTTTTCTATTATGAATATATTTATCTATATATTTATTCAAGTATATACTTATGTATCTTTATATATACGTAGGAGTATGTAGATTTATATAGAACGTTTTGCATATATGTATGTTTTATTTACTTTTTGTATTGTACGCGCGCAATCTACCGTTTACTAGCTATTCCCCGGTCGCAGGTCTGCGGGAAAAAATTTCTTAAGAAATAAACAGTACCTTAGTAGAGACCATTTCTTCACATTACATTTCTTTTTTTCCGTTTTACTTGTGTGTACATAAATTATTAAATAAATAAAGAAACCATTTGCTGCGCTCCGTCCGTAGCGCACGGAGATTTAAGAAATTGAATTTTATTTAAATAAGGAACTAAAGATGTAATGATATCAAAGAGTATATGATTATAATGCACCGAGGCGTGGTGGCCAAGTATATTCTTGACCTGGATCTAAACCTCGGCGGTGCTTGTACAAGAGTTCGCGAAATTGATTTTCTATCTAATACCCATTGTTAAGTCGTGGTAGCCTAGTGGTCGGGGTGCTCGCTTTCGTTTCATACAGCGCGAGTGACCTGGGTTCGATCACCGGTGCCAGCAATTTTAAGTGCTGTATTTATCAATTGCACGGCGGTGAAGGAAAACATCGCGAGAAAACCTTCATGTCTGAGGAATGATACGAAACCGCACCGGAGCCGAGTGGCGGATCCTTGTCGACTCCAAAATCCACTCAAATATTTAAGGCCTTTGCCCAGCAGTGGACACTTAAAGAGAAATAAAGGTCCAATTCAGTGTGACTTTGATTTAGCACAATCGCTATGCTTGACAGACGCCAGGCATCTTAGATGTAGCCCTTCATTGCTACCAATTTATATCTGTTATACAGACGAACCCCCACAAAATGGAGCAACGCGACCTGCCCAATATTGCGGAAGGTCGATAGATGGTGGTGGCTCAGGGCAATGCTTTGTGGCAATCGTTGGTGTAGGCCAGAGTTCAGCAGTGGATTTGTGGCAGGCTGAAATGAATGGTGATGATGATGATGTTTGAGACGTTCATTCCGCCATTGACCGGAGGGCAGAACTTTTTTTTTGATGTTTGCCTCACGGCCGTTCTCTTTCTACTTCCATGTCTCTTCTGTCATATTTCTATCTCCAGTATAGCAGTTCGTGGATCGTCCGTTAGCCGAGTTTCAGGCGCTCTTATGATACCCTAGTATGTTCGGTTCTCTCACGACGAACAACTGCATAAGCTCAATAGGAGGTGTTTTGAAACTCGACCCCAATCAAATGATTCACGTTCGGAATAACACAGTTACGCACATATCAACTCAAAACCGTGCCATATTGAATCACGCGGCGTACGAATATTTTCGTGTAACGCCTTATTCATCGACCCGATAAAGTAATTCCGCGTACGAGGCGACGCGCTGCTGTCCGAAGAATTGTCGACGCTAGCCCCCAGAAGTAGGCCATCGACTGCTTAATAATATTTTTTTTTTTTTTTTAAGATATCTTATTTATTATGTATGTATACATATTTATATATACAACCAGACCAGACGAGTATATGTGTAAATAATCCCAAAAAAAATATAATTAAATTTTAATATTTGTGTCTATAGGTTACCGGCGGTGGTAAAAGTGTTATACTATTCGTTATATAATCGTGTGCTTCTTCCAGTGGGTGTTGAAAATGGCGACTAAGGGAATAATCTTGAAAATCTCAAAATGACAATCGCCACCCGTCACTTTCCACCTCACGGAGCTGAGAGTCTTGGCGATTTGTAATTCTCACGGCCTTAGTCGCTTCGTTAACACAACAGTACAGCCCTGGGGACACACGCTGCCAACCCTAGCCGAAGGAGCGACGACTCACGTGTTCGCAACTGCAAGCCCTAAACAATGCTCACTGCAAATCGTAAATCAGCATTAATATGCCATAAATTATTAAAAAAAAAAACTTATTCCGTCCAAAGTTTTGTTTTTATGATAGAGCGAAGTTGTCAAGCAAGCAAATATAATCACCGCGTCATTTGTATTACATCTGGCAACAATATTACTAATGTGGCGACATATTTCTACGAAGCCTAAGCTAAGCTGGTGCTTGACACCGATCCCACCACGTATTAAGTGTTGGTATAGTCCACAGTGGTAGCCCACTAGCCCAGCATTAACTCGGATGAAAACTCTGACGCGGGCAAATTATGCCAATACCCTGAAACAGAAACTGCGAGCCAGGAAGAAAACTTCGGTTAACTATGATTTAATGATATTGAAAACAAAAACGAGGTAGAGTATAGAGATAACTCTAGATATTTATTGCTCTATACATTTTCGAGTATACAACACTATAAAAGTTCGAAATGTTTCACAAAGACGTGGAACGTACAAATTGGTAGTTGGGAATCAAGTATTTTTAAAAGCATGATCATGAATAGAAGAAGCTGCTGTATCTATACATAACCAATATACGAGAGTTCCCCTAATACAAAGATGGTTGTCGGTAAAAAATTGTGAAACAGACAGACATATGGTAAATAGCAGGCCATCGAAGCCTCGAAGCGCTCGGAGTCGATTGCGGCGCACGACGACCCCACGCGATGACTCATCCCAACGGTGGCGGTTATCTCTTCGGTTGGACGCCCTTTGATAAAGCCTGAGCGCTAACAACGATCAACTTACGTTTTCATTTATTTATTTATTACAATACATAATATACTTTATTGACCTTGAGTTTAAGGTTACCATGGACGAACTTAAGTGCCATTCTCTAGCAGTTAATCCTAGTCATGGCGAAAGGTAGTTGGTAGGTCCAGAACAAAGAATTAAAAAACTAAAGGAGGAGACTTCAATAAAACAATAAATTAATATATATGTAACTACTATGTAATTAAAGAAAAAATAAATATTTATAATATAAAACAGACAAATATACAAAAAGATACATACATAAACATATAATAAATAGAGAAAATGGACATGCCGTATATTGTCAATGATCCGTTAGGTAGTCACAAGCTTTAATCCTATCGGGCGGGGCGTTCCAGAGGAGTGTAGCTAGAAGAATAACAGCATAGTTAAAGTATCCATTATGATCGTTTATTATTCATTAGCAAACGATAAGCGTGGTAGAGCCAACACCCCTTTCCCATCCCCCTCCTCATCCTCTCTCCCATCTCCCAAATACCCTTAAAGGCCGGCAACGCACCTGCAGCACCTCTGGTGTTGCGGATGTACGTGGGCGACGGTAATCACAATCACCTGATGGTGAACCGCATGCTCGTTTGCCGCCTTTCCCATAAAAAAAAAACTGCTGACTAGGAACCCATTACGAAGGTGAGAGAGGCTACAACTGGATCTTGAACCGGCAGAGACCAGATGGTGCCCGCCGCCCACATAACCGATAACTGAGTCACATGCCCCAAACTCGCCCGTGTCCTGTGAAACCGCCTTATGTTGTTTTAGATACGGTTTCCATGGTAATGTAAGCCGGCTCCTCCTGCCGCCACTTCCCGCTGGTAAATACAGACGTTTTACGATATTGAAGTTATTTAGATAGTTTCGTAGGGCTACAACTGGATTGTGAACTTGCAGAACTTTTTAAGCGTGGTAGAGCCAAGCGGCGTGTTTAGCTGCTGCTCAAATGGGCCGGCTCGACCGGATTGATACCACGGCCTCGCAGAATACCGGCGTGAAGTAGAGGCATCTTGTGCTTCTGCGTTTCGTTCGGTAAGTGAGGTAACCGGAGGCCCACATCCCCTCCTCTTCCCTCCCATCTCCCAAATATCCTTAAAGACCGGCAACGCACCTGCAGCATCTATGGTGTTGCAACTGTATGTGGGCAGGCGACGGTAATCGCTTACCATCAGGTGAACCGCTTGCTCGTTTGCCGTCTTTTCTATAAAAAAAAAGAAAGAAACCCCTGGAATACGTAGCAAAGATCACGGCGGAGACAGGAAGACCGAGATAGCGATCTACGGTGCTAAAGTGAGCTTGCGATCTTGTGAGTCGCGAATAAGACCGACTTAGTAATTATGTTTTTACCCAAATGTTTGTGAATACAGCGCTGATTCTGTGTGGCATATGAAAGTTGATTGGTCGGAGTAATGTCGGGTGACGAATATTGCAAATTTTAAGAACGTATAAAACCACCTCTAAAATGTTTCACTGACATTTAATAGGCAAGGCGAGGCCGGACGCGGGATGTGTAGCAATATATATATATATCGTTGATGCCTGGTCTAAAGAATATGGAAGATTTCAAACAAATGCGATCGGCATATAGAACGCGTCGCCTAATCACTCTCCATGAATCACAGTCATAATAGGACACAGATATTATCTATCAGGTGGACGCGATAGGTTCGCAAACTATCACTAAACATTCATTTGTCCTGCTGTTACGCCTACGAAACTGCCTCAGTTACGTTATGTGATTCATAATATATATCATTTGCCTGCATGGATGGGCCGACACGAGCGGGATAGCACCACGGTCTCGCAGAATACCGGCGTGAAGTAGATGCATCTTGTGAGCGAGGTAACCGGAGGACTCTTCCTCCTCCTTCATCCCCAAATATCCGTAAAGACCGGCAACACACCGGCAGCTCCTCTGGTGTTGCGCACGTACGTGAGCGTCGGTAAACACTTACCATCAGGCGAGCCAGTGGCTCGTTTGCTCCCCCATTTTTCATAAAATAAATATACGCAAAATTACAGTATCATATGAGCCGTGGTAGCCTAGTGGTCAGGACGCTCACTTTAGTTTCACAGAGCGCGAGTGACCTGGGTTCGATTCCCGGTGTCGGCACCACTCAAATTGTTTATAAGCAATTTTAAGTGCTGTATTTACCACGTGCTCAGCGGTGAAGAAAAACATCGTGAGGAAACCTGCATGTTTGAGAAATAATAAATATATTATTTCGAGGATATGAGAAGCCCGCCAACACGCACTGGAGCAGCGGGCTCTTCCCGGCTCCTAAACCCTCTCTGATACTCGTATTTGAGAAGGAGGCCTTTGCCCAGCAGTGGGCACTTATAGGCTGCTGCTTTACAGTATCATAGTTGTGAGGACAATTCCGACGAGAAGACAAATTAAATCAAGCTCTCTCTCTCGCGACACCCAAAGAGCAACAACGCCGACACGTCCGTATCAACATGTAACCCAACGTGACGGGGACGCGACGATCCCAGTCACGTAACCTCAATACGCTGCGAGAATACCGATCCAATGTCGTCACAACAAACGATTGCGCAAACGTTTGCGGGGAAACGTCGGCGATCGGCGTATGCGGCGGTAAGGATATGCCAGCCCCTCTCCCCGTGCGTATCGTAAGATGCTACTAGGGGAAATCAAAATCGATATGGCTACCGACAGATGGCAGATGGCTCTGCTTCACGCCGCCGCGAGCCCGGGTCGAGCCGAGCAGCAGCAGAAGCCGCTACCACTTGGCTCTAACACGTACAAAAGGTGTGCCTTACGTGCGTGCGCGAGCCTCTTTCCCATAAAAAAAAAAAAAAAATGGCAGCCCTAAACAAGCCGATCGGCGTCCTTGGCGTGCCTCGACACAACTTCGTTTACATCTCAACTGGACATTACTCCGACGGCGTAAAGTCTAAAATTGCGAATTCAAAACCGTTAAGGTTATGTAACTGGTTTGGCATGTTCGGATTCCAGACAGAGGTTTGGTACTTTAGTTCGTGCGTAAAAGAAAAAAAACTCACTAACTTCGACAGATTTAAGTACCCAAATAGATAAGATATAATTCCCATACATCACCTTCGTGCCACCACAGTCGGAGTTTTGGCAACGAGGGGGAAAGGTGCTCGCACCTACCCGTCACCGTCTCCGGTGACTGGTTATGTCGGGATCAGCATTGAGGATGCCGGACCGACTAAAACCCCCCGCGCGGTAGATCTGCTGTTGGCCTAGTGGCCTTTACAGCTACATCGGTGGAGACTCGCGAGCAGGTTAAATAAGTAAAAAGGAAAGACGACGCTGCTGATGCTGTGTCGCGCTCGGACACCTGTTAACGAAAGAAAGACTCTCTGGAAAGAAACTAGGATAGAGGAGGGGATTAGGTTGCAATCGAATTTGGGAAAACTTTTATGTTAGGAACGCCTTTGCACACGAGTAATCCTCGTGTATGGAAACAATCAAACATCTACAAATTAGATTTTCTACCGCGCGCGATGACTTTCGATCGACCGGGACATGGTCGTGTCGGGGGCGGCGCGGGGACCCGTCGGAGCGGGGGTCGTCTAGAGACCGGGACCATACGCCGGGCTTCATATTCAAGAACTTACAAGATAAAAGTGAATTATAATTAAAGTTTTAGAGAAGGCAACGACTTCTAACCATATTTTCCCATCCGCAGGGGTGGAATATATTGGACCACCACGTATAGCCTATTCAATAAAAAAAGGAAGCAAAAAAAAATACAATCGAATTGATTACCTCCTTCTTTTTCGAAGTCGGTTGAAACGGTTCGCGTAAATACAAGAACTCATGCCTGTCAGTTCTATACATGTATTGCCCTGTAGGCAGAGATTGCGTGCTTCAAAACCCGGTCTACGCCTCTACCGGGTGCGCTAGCCTCTTCGCCGAATTAAGTTATAAAACAACACTAACTTGGGTAAAAAAAAAGCCAACATTAGAGCATGATTTTTTTTTATTAAATTCTGAATGAATGCTGAAGCAACAAAACGTGAATTTTTTAAAAAAAAAAATGGCAGCCCTAAACAAGCCGATCGGCGTCCTTGGCGTGCCTCGACACAACTTCGTTTACATCTCAACTGGACATTACTCCGACGGCGTAAAGTCTAAAATTGCGAATTCAAAGACCGTTAAGGTTATGTAACTGGTTTGGCATGTTCGGATTCCAGACAGAGGTTTGGTACTTTAGTTCGTGCGTAAAAGAAAAAAAACTCACTAACTTCGACAGATTTAAGTACCCAAATAGATAAGATATAATTCCCATGCATCACCTTCGTGCCACCACAGTCGGAGTTTTGGCAACGTGGGGGAAAGGTGCTCGCACCTACCCGTCACCGTCTCCGGTGACTGGTTATGTCGGGATCAGCATTGAGGATGCCGGACCGACTAAAACCCTCCGCGCGGTAGATCTGCTGTTGGCCTAGTGGCCTTTACAGCTACATCGGTGGAGACTCGCGAGCAGGAGGCCCGCAAGTTAAATAAGTAAAAAGGAACGACCACGCTGCTGATGCTGTGTCGCGCTCGGACACCTGTTAACGAAAGAAAGACTCTCTGGAAAGAAACTAGGATAGAGGGAGGGGGATTAGGTTGCAATCGAATTTGGGAAAACTTTGATGTTAGGAACGCCTTTGCACACGAGTAATCCTCGTGTATGGAAACAATCAAACATCTACAAATTCGATTTTCTACCGCGCGCGATGACCGAGCGATCGGGACGTGGTCGTGTCTGAGGCGGCGCGGGGACTAGTCGGAGCGGGGGTCGTCTAGAGACCGGGACCATACGCCGGGCTTCATATTCAAGAACTTACAAGATACAAGTGAATTATAATTAGATATAATTAAGTTAATTAAATTTAAATATAATTAGTTTTAGAGAAGGCAACGACTTCAAACCATATTTTCCCATCCGCAGGGGTGGAATATATAGGACCACCACGTATAGCCTATTCAATAAAAAAAGGAAGCAAAAAAAAAATACAATCGAATTGATTACCTCCTTCTTTTTCTAAGTCGGTTGAAACGGTTCGCGTAAATACAAGAACTCATGCCTGTCAGTTCTATACATGTATTGCCCTGTAGGCAGAGATTGCGTGCTTCAAAACCCGGTCTATGCCTCTACCGGGTGCGCTAGCCTCTTCGCCGAATTAAGTTATAAAACAACACTAACTTGGGTAAAAAAAAAGCCAACATTAGAGCATGATTTTTTTTTATTAAATTCATTCACTGAAGCAACAAAACGTGAATTTAAAAAAAAAAAAAATGGCAGCCCTAAACAAGCCGATCGGCGTCCTTGGCGTGCCTCGACACAACTTCGTTTACATCTCAACTGGACATTACTCCGACGGCGTAAAGTCTAAAATTGCGAATTCAAAAACCGTTAAGGTTATGTAACTGGTTTGGCATGTTCGGATTCCAGACGCGGGTTTGGTACTTTAGTTCGTGCGTAAAAGAAAAAAAAAGATACAAAGAATATGTAGGCCAAATATAGACGAAACTTAGCATTAAACAAAAGTTATCTGCCTAATACCGATTTGTAAAGGACGATATGAATACGCACTGTTATAATATAAGTTGATCTTTGCCATGTTTTATAACTGTGCAAATCGATTTGCAATTGATATATCAAACGTTAGCCACAAAATAGGTATTGATTCGATTACGATCTTGAAGGTCATTGTGAAGGTCAAGAAATCTTTCGTTAACGTCCATCAGGACGAACAAGGTCGAACAGTCGCGTGTCCGACCTGGTTTAAGACTATGTGGTTAAATATTTCTGTTCATCATTATACAGTTCGTTTAACCTTAATAGCTTACAAAGAGTCCACTGCAGGACATACCTCTCTCGTAAGGAGGATTTGCCATAATCACCTCACAGTCGCTGCTGCCCGTCACCAGACCGCTTCATTTTAGTCTGGTATTTTTCGAGATGGCACGGCTGCCACGTCATCTATGGTTTAGCCGTTCCTATTTTTAAAACGTTTCCCTTTTTCGCTTCTTACGACAACAGCGGAAAGAAAAGCCTCGGTAGATTCTTAGGCCGATACTATACGAGTATGTTTGATAAAGGTTAATATACAAGAACGTTTGTTCTTATCGATATGTATGACGATGATAAAATTGTTTTTTTTTTTTTGGCCATCTTGGTGAAGCAGTTGAACAGAAGCTACGTGGGGCAGATTCAATTCTACATTTCTTTCTTCAATTGGTACCCAAGTGGTAGGTACGATTCGTGTATTCAGCTAAAAAAAAAAAATTTAATTATCTCCATTTAGGCGAATGATTGGCCGGGTAGACAGACTGCTTTAACGAGACTAGCCTGTTAACGGGGTGTTTTAAACGTTGTTCAAACAAACGGTGCGATTCCATGACGCCACTTGTGGAGGCATTATTCGTGCGCTCGGGGGGCCATCGGCGGTTCTCATAAAAAATATTATAGTGCCGTGAGAACAGAGGCACTCGCTATTCCCCACCTTCCCGTATCCGATGTTGAGCTTAAACGATAATATCGGAGCAAGCGTCAAAGTCGGTGCAGGAAAACATCGTGAGCAAACCTGGCATGTATGAGAGATAACAAAACAAAAAAAAAAAATATTTCGAGGAAATGTGAAGCCCGCGAAGCCGTGGCGGACCTTTCGCGGCTCCAAAACCCTCGCAGACATTTGAGAAGGAGGCCTTCACCCGACAGTGGGCACTTACAGGCTGCTACTTTAAACGTCAAATATATTGAATACAATATGAAGAAGCTCTAAAACAAACTAATTTGTGTGCTACACATAGATTGACTCCAGCCGGGAATCGAACCCACGACATGTTCAAAATCAATATCACATTTGAGCCACATCTTAGCTTAACCATGCCACGCTTCTCCGTGCCAATTTTTGTTAGAACCGACTCAATTATTTTCTGCTCTAAACCTGTCTCGAACATAACCCATAAATGTGTGCTCAATCGATCGAGCAGTTAGTTTGCTATGAGGGACGAACAGAGAAACATTTATTTTAAAATACATAGAAAAGGAGAGTTAAATGTTTTAATTTAACGTGGCCTACATTCACACCGACGGCTGTAACTTTAGGTAGCAGCAGTAGACATGGCGACCGACGGCCTTGCCATATTATCGAACACATTTTGTTTTTTTAATACTACACAAACGAGGTCACGTGGAGGCAAACAATGCTTTCTCTAATTTCCGAACAATCTATGCGAGGTGCGCTAATAATGCGTTATTTATTCCTTCATTACCGAAACCAGTTAGATAACTGCTATTAACATTAAACGGTCGTTAGCAGTCGTTGATGCCGAACTGGGTTACGGCGACGTCACTCTAATTGTTCGACTTAGATAATTCGTCGCCATGCAATTTGTTCTCAGGTTCTAATCATTAATACTAAACGACAAACTCTTTCTACTAAACTAAACTTAGTTTAGTTTAATTAACTAACTCTTAATTTTTCGAGTTTATGGAATTTACGTGATTTAGAAAATCCTCTGCTGCTTTATATTTGTTTGTCTGCTGCTATAAGTCAATATTTACCATCTGTCAAGTACACTATCCCTCTACAAGATGCAGGTACAGGCAGTGTACAACCTTGATTGTGAATGTGGTATCTCTAACATAGGGCAAACTAAAAGATCTGTTCCCACCCGCGTGAAAGAACACATAGCTGCCGTGAAACACGGACGCTCTAGGAAGTCTGCAGTCTGTGATCATATCCCAGATCGCCCCGGCCGTTACATCAGATTTGAAAGACCACAGGTCCTCGCAAAGGAACACCGATTCCTGCCAGGGTTGATACGCGAGGCTTGAAATAAAAAAAAACATCCTAATTTCAATAGAGAAGATGGCTGGGTAATATGAACAAAGTAAATCTAAAACCAAGCACACCACTCCACCACCTCAAGATACTGTGAGCAGATTCTGCGTAGATCGGATCAAAAATTAATAAATAAAAGCAGATGGTAGCTCGAGTTAACTATTATACACCACGCTCCTCGCATGACCATGGCTGCGGTAAAGCAATCGAAACGTCCGGAATATAAAACAAGTAACTTAAAAGCGATAAAATCCGTAAATAATTGTATCATTTCAATTAATTAATTACTTCCAACTATATTACAATTATATTTACAGTAACAAGAACGCTGGCTGCGTTTCTACGCTATACGGTTAAACTTAACCTCTGATCGGGAGAAGACACTTGCCATCGGCGGTTACGACGAGTCGCGGGTATGATTCCAAATGGAATCAAGCAGAAGACCCTAAAAGGAGGTGCACCACGGGTCAACCGTCTCTACGGCAAATGGCACAATTTCAGCCACCACCGACACCGCTCCGGCCCTGGTCGATGTGTACTTGATATGACGGGCAGCCAATGTATACACACGAGGAAATGAAATCAGTTATTAAACATCATCACTTGTCAAACGTCTTTTTATTCTATCACCGTTTCGTCATGAGCTTCCTTTGACGGGGAAGTGACGGGCGAAAGAAACACCGTAGGTATCCTCTTTGTTTTTTTTAGTAAATATTTCGAAACAAAACGTTTAATTGCAATTTTGTTTCTAGCAACGGCTTGGGAGCGATGGACTCATTCCCTGGGGTTTATTATCACCCAGGTAATTTGCCTCTGTCCCAAGGGACCAAAGTATACCGTCTCAGTCACATAGCGTCATCCCTTAAAAAAACGCAAAGCTCAAAAAACCGAACGAATGGTTATGGAGACAAGAACCCTACGCATGACGTTATTCAATGAGCCGTGAAGAGACAGTCTGTCGGCTTTCTCGTGGTTAAAAAATTCATCTTCAATTCATTCTTTATATGAATTCCCAATTGAATGTGTCATCACTTCTTTGTCAGTGAAATAGGAAAATACATGATAATGTCATGTTGTCGTCAAATAAATCTTCCATATTTACATAAAAGTAAAGTAGCAGCCTGTAAGTGCCCACTGCTGGGCAAAGACCTCCTTCTCAAATACGAGTATCAGAGAGGGTTAAGGAGCCGGGAAGTGCCCGCCACGCTGCTCTAGTGCGGGTTGGCGGGCTCCACATATCCTCGAAATTATTTCTCAGTCATGCAGGTTTCCTCACGATGTTTTCCTTCATCGCCGAGCACGTGGAAAATACAGCACTTAAAATTGCTACTAACAAATTTAGTGGTGCCGGGACCGGATAGCGAACCCAGGTCACTCGCGCTCTATGAAACTAAAGTGAGTGCTCTGACTGCTAGGCTACCACGGCCATATTTACATACCAAAGTGAATTGTAATAAACATATGGTAACTTAAAAATATTTATCAACCAAATTAAATTTATCGAAAGTCTATCGAAAAATTAACTTACGACGTGTTCCAACGATATAGATTGTTAATACGTCACGTTAAAAGTTAACCGAGGTATACCAAACGTGTTACACAAAAAAAAAGCGAATGAAAACATGGCCGGCCTGTATAACAATTTTAAGCATGGTAGAGCCAAGCGGCGGCTTTTGCTGCTGCTCGACTGGGCCGGCTCCACCGGGTTGGTACCACGGCCAGAATACCGACGTGAAGTAGTGGCATCTTGTGCTTCTGCGTTTCGTTCGGTGAGTGAGGTAACCGGAGGCCCACATCCCCTCCCTATTCCCCTCCTCTTCCCTCCCATCTTCCAAATATCCTTAAAGACCGGCAACGTGGCTGCAGCATCTATGGTGTTGCAGATGTATGTGGGCGACGGTAATCACTTATCATCAGGTGAACCGCTTGCTCGTTTGCCGTCCTTTCTATAAAAAAAAATAACTAACTTTTTTTTTTGTTTTATTCAGTTTTCCTTCAGTACTTTTTGCATTTTACTGATGCCGACAATGTTCTCCACGCGTCTTGCGCCCCCACTCGCACGCAAACATAGACAAACTATCCATGTGTCGGATATTACTTCTTATATCTAAATATAATCGTGTACGCTTCGGTTATTTTCAATTACGTTTCAACCTTCATAGTTTTAGGGCACAGGATCGCCCGCAACCCGCAGGACATTCCGCGTGTCGGGGCGAGTGCAGCCGGGTCGGAGGAGGTCATCGTCATACCTTTCCTTTTTTCTTTTTTTGTCCTTTTTATGGCTTTTGAAATATTTTCATTTTTTTTATTATGCGCGATCATTTTTTTGCCATCACAATTCTGGCCGGTATCGTTTCATTCGTTTTCACAGCGTTTAAACGCTTTTGTGATAATAAAAATGTAAATACACTAATATCCTCTAATAAATGCTGAATAAACACACATAAATGTTATTAGTATATTGTAAAATTGAGGTCAGACAAGGACAGAAGTAAGAGATTGTCGTAAATATATTTCCCAGCGTCGGTTCCATTTAACACCTCAACCCTAAGCCGGGACACTAATCATGACGGAACCGGTAAACCTTAGCGCGGGATCGTAACCGCGAGCCGGGAGCCGCCGACCCGTAATCCAAATGCCATGGGTGAGGTGACGGCGTCCGACGACCGGTTCTGTCGCGGGATTTAAGACATAAAATCATATGTAGCATAGGGAATCTTTCGCTAACATCCTTCAAAATGACCATCGACCATGGTGATTTTGAACACCTGACCTTGCTTAAGAGTCTGTGGTTACAAAGTTCGTTTAACCTTAACAGTCCAATGCAGGAGATAGGCCTCTCCCATATGGAGGATTTGTGATAATCGCCACGCGACTGGCGATTCCAGTATCGGACACATCGCACCTCAGACGCTGCTGCTCGTCATCGGTCTGCTTCATTACATTCTGGTATCTTTCGAGGTTGGTTATAGCGCCATCTATCGGTAGCCATTGCTATCTTCAAGGCTTTGCGCCACCCGCAAGGAGAAAGGCAGTGGCAAATTGTGACGCCGTAGAATAGTAATACTACACTAGTAATCGCTAAAATAATTTAAACAAACATAATTTCAGACCTTAAGAAGTAAATTATATTGTAGATACTTAGCTAATAAAACTCCGTTGGTAGACCCATATCGATTGCCCGCATGGCTGAAAGCCAAGTAGTTGGAAGAGAACATTGAAAAGGGTATTATCAATCTATTAAAAATTCATAGGTTGTCAGCAACTTACCAGAAACAAAAGACAAAACATCAGTACAAAATACTTATAAATAAAACAAATGCTTAATAAGTTCTATATATCTACTTCATCAGTTTCCATGCCAAATAGGAATTCGGTTCTGGTCCGGGATCTGTTCCTACCGCTATTGAGACTGGCTAGAGTTCTCTATAATACTATTTAACAAAAAAATAAGAATTTACTGATGACCGTTCGCGATTTATAAATGATCTTATGTGCACCCCTAGGGTTAGTGACCCTAGGTCACCTATCCTGTTATGACTCATATCAATAGAATTTCAATTGTTTCAAAGTGATGACACATAAAAATTTGATTAAGATCCGTTCTAGTGATTCGGATGACAACTATAATGTTGTCATCCCAGGACCACATTATATACTATTAGAATAGTTCGATTGTAAATACTTAAAGGCGCAGTGGTAGACTAGTGTTCAGGGTGCTCGCTTTAGCTTCATAGAGCGCGAGTGACCCTGGTTCGTTACCCGGTGCAGGCACCACTAAAAATGTTAATAGCAACGTTGAGTGCTGTATTTACCACGTGCTCGGCGGTGAAGGAAAACATCGCGAGGTAACCTGCATATTTAAGAAATAATAAAAAATAATATTTCGTGGATATGTGAAACCCGCCAAACCGCACTGGTGCAGCGTGGCGGGCCCTTTCCGGCTCCAAAACCCTGTCAGATATTTGAGAATGAGGCCTTTGCCCAGCAGAATGCACTTACAGGATGCTATAAAAAATACTTAAAGAATCACATTCTGTAGATACGACCTCTAAATCATCACACCTGCCTTAAACACAGGCTCTGCTTAGTTTAAGGATCAATATTAATCTCTCTATCTGTAACCATTGTCTTGTCTTTATTTTCTTCTTTTTTGCCTTTTTGTCTTTGCTGCTTTTCTTACCTATCTGCTCTCTTTATCTTTCTGTATCTTTCTTATCTGATTGCTTTTCTGTCTGCTGTTTGGAATCTGTACGATGTTAATAGTACACGAATCAAAATGAAATCCCAAATTCGTGGAGAGTTTGGATGGACTGCTATGATCTTCAGACATTGAATACCCATTCCATATATTGGAGTTTCCTTTGTTAATCCAGATATAGATCTATCAACCTATTTCATGAGCGTAAGCGACTTTACGAGACATCATGCCGGCACACTACGATCGATTCGAAGAGGTGGTTCTGTCCAAGGTGCTGATTGGGTTGACTATTGCTGCAGAAAAATAGCACAAAAATCTTAGGACTAATGCCAATGCCAGAGGCCGGGGCAGAACTGGCCGATCTAATGCCATCGTCGCCCAGCAATAATCGCTGCTCAACTCAGACAAAAGACTTACGCATCGATTACCGACACATAATTTCCCCTATTATTGAATTCGGAAGGAAGCTTCTGTTAAAAGGAGTTTGGTTTCAAATTCGCAACAGGCAAACGTAACAATTTTTTAAGGAATGAAAGTCGGAAACTACAAAACTGTTCAACTGCTTAATTACGTAGATTGTACAATGATAATATGGGGAAATGCAGAGTAGCCGTAAGCGAATATGTACGTAACAGTAAAACAAATAAAGCTCGCATAATTATGAGAACTAGAGAATAATAAAACAAACAAGTGCACACAATACGTATTTAAAGTCGCGATGACAGAGGAAAAAGTTTGAATGGCAGTGGAAGTATTATGAACGCGGATGACGCATGCGCCGTGCACAATAGTTGGGAGCATGTAATGTATACATACATACATACATACCATGGCGTAAAAAGGAAAGAAATCGTAGGTGTTTACAAGACGGGTGAAGGCGACGTAAGAGAATCTGTATGGATTTATTGCTAATTACAAAAAATAAAATGCCCGGACATGTTAAGTTCTAGACCAGAGCTTGGAGCTAGAAACTCATATTGGTACGAGCCTCCATCACATCGAGTTCGAGGGATCGAACAAGAGTCTCCCGATTCGGTGGCAGATAGATCCCCTGATCGCTCGGGTATCGTGAATTTCGTTCGATCTATGACGTCCGGGTACTACGATCGATATTAACAGCCTACCAAACATGTCGATTACGACAAATCCTCCTTAGAATAACCCCCAAGCCTTATCGGTGGTATGTGACAGGGTGATGAAAAAAAAAATTTCTGAAAATCGCCGTGGAGCCGTGGTAGCTTAGTGGTCAGGGCGCTCGCTTTAATTTCATAGTAAACGATTGATCCGGTTACGACCCCCGGTGCCGGCACCACTAAAATTGTCGACAGCAATTTTTAGTGACGAGTTTCTCCATATGCACGGTGGTGAAAGAAAACACTGTTGCTACTTTACTTTAAGCACATAATCCTCGTCAGTTGCACCGTCATTGCACCTGCAAACAACATCAGTCGAAGGAGTTTGCAGATGTGTTGTCACCCACTCTTCTGGACTTAGATGGAATGCCTCAAAGCCCGCAATTATACCAGCTCTCTATACCTATCAAACCGGAACATAGACCGGTTACACTGCTGATTGGCAGCAGAAATATGTAAGAATGCGAATGTGTAACCCAGACGACTTCTTGGTGGACAGGCTGGGTTTACTGGTTGGTAGTAAAAGTCTGTCACATGTCCAGTGCTGAACATAGGAAACTTACATTTCTGTAACAAATATATTTCGAGAATGTGTAATCCGCCAACCGGTGGTGCAACGTGGCGGACCTTTCTCGACTCTAAAACACTCTTTGCCCCGGCAGTGGGTACCTTACCTGTTTATGAAATGCATACTTTTAAAATTAAATAATTACATCTGCAAATCCATAATCCGTAGGAATGTCGTTAGTACCATATACCTATTACTTATGTGTATTTTTGTAAATATAGGGGTAAAATTAAATTATTCTTATTTAACATATATGTTTCAGAGTATCCACGTAACAAGCCTCTGTAGTACTTTGTTAGTACTTCAACATCCATAGCTTGCCATGCTGCGTAGAGATTGTCGTACGTACCAAGTCCGCGAAAAATAAATCTAATTAGGCAACCTCACGTTTATTTCGATTACTGACGTATTCTAGCGATTGGTCGTGTGAGTGTGGGAAACGCGTGATCAAAACCATAAACAGACCTTACCCATACGCCGATGAAACCTAATCACGACCCCTTAATAACGTTTTAAGGCACGGTCACACTGTAAACAATGTCCTGTATCGGCCGTATCATCAGAAGCAGTGTGATGGGAATATTTAATATAACTAATAGATGGCGCCGGTAGACCGTTTGGTAGCCGATGAAGAAGAAACGTGCAAAGACTAAGATAGTCGTTTGAAATTACGCGTGTTGAGAAATCATTAAAAACATCCACGGGGGCAATACTTGTGTAAGTATTAAAGGACGCCTTGTAAATGTTTATTACACGATCAATTTTTATTTCGTCTCGGTCCTAAATAACTTCTCAAGAGGCCTGTATTCAAGATTAAGTGGATTTCGGCCAGGGGCGCTGTGGAAATCGTGTACTTATAAGGTAAAACCTTTGTCGCAAGGTGTTGCGCGTTGTTGGCTAGCAATCCAAATTACTATAATTATAAATTAAGCACTATTTTTTTTTTAATTTTTGTAAAACACAACCAGCACCTTGAGTGTTATGAAAATTAACGGGTGGCGTTCTGTGAATTTACAGTAACCTTCGTGGTTGAGATAAGAATGACGGGTGGGAGGTGATTACAGTTATTGCGCTGTCTTAAATACTCGGATTAATTAAAAAAAAAAAAAGTAGTATCAAATTTACCTGTAGACTTATAATTTATATTTTTTACTAGCGGCTGCCCGCGACTTCTCCCTTGTGGTCACAAATTTTGTTCCATGAGAGCTCATTAATGCGATTAAAGTATCCCATTTCCTATTCCATGGCATATCATCATCATGACCGTTCAGTGGCATAAGCGTAGTTGTTCAAACAAACATTTGTTATATTAATAACATAAAACATGTTATCCTATTGCACTTACGGGATCATAAAAAAAAATCAATTAAAATTCGTGAAATAGATCTTAGGTTAAATACGTTGTAACATACATACATACAAAGAACTTTATAGTATATATCACCGGCAACCGAGAACAGACGTCCATGCAATATTTACGTACATCATACGCTCAATCGTAAACATTTCCCACGAGCCTAATTGACAGGCATGCTTACGGTTAAACCGCCACACCATATAAGTTCATCATAACGATAAAAATCGAAACGCACACGCTGGAATCGAACCCGATGTGCCGTTGCGTCATCCGCGTAACGCGGCGTCCTGCGTGCGTGCACATAAAGACCATATGGTGCGCTGTGTTGACCTACATCGCGAAGGTCCGAACCGGCCCCGCCTTGTAAGGCGGCGCAGGGTTGCGCAAGCCGGGTTGAGACCGCTGCAGGCAGGGCTTACGTGTGCAGAACGTTGGTGATTATTATCTAGCCTGCTGCATTATTCCGACCCGGCGTAACTCATTGGGTCAGTAGGGGTCGGCGAGTGATCTGGGTTGAAATCCCGGTGCCGGGACCACTATATTAATATTGTTAATACCAATTTTAAGGGCTGAATTTACCTGAAACCTGCATGTCAGAGAAATAATATAATGATATACGTCGCGTTCGCGACAATCAATCCGCCAATCCGTACTGGAGCAGTGTGGCGAACTCTTCCGGGCTCCAAAACCCTTTAAAATTAGTCTGTCAAGCTATCGAGTCTGCCTTACTTCGAATTGAAAGCTATCGATTAATTACCACTAGAGTTAGGCAATAGGCGGAACCCGGGGTCCAAAGCAATCTCATCTCTCGTTCAATTTTGTTTTTATATTCCCAACCTTTCGAGTGCAGTCGTGGTCACGGAGGGACTGAGGTCGTCCCTCCGTGACCACGTTAGACGTCCAGATGTCATAGTCAGCTCGGGCTACCTTCAGCTTTTAAATGCGATGAAATCCGTAAATAATACTTTCATTTCAAATGTGTAGTGTTTGCGTAAATACAGGAAAACATTATTGAGAAGATGCCTTCGTCCAGGAGTGTGACATTTATAAGGTGCTTCTTGTTATGTGAACGTGTCTTGGAAGTGATGCTAGTCTGTCTAATTCTTAGAATAAAATCACCAAACAGACATAGTCGTATGATAGAACATGTATAAAAATCGAACATCTGACAACCCTAACGTCATTATTGTATAAGGAGCGTTATACAATTTATCGATTTCAAAAAAGTGCAATCCGAGAAGGTCGTACGAATTAATTAAATAAAATATTTATCCACAACATGGAGCCAAGTCGGACATTTTAATGATTCCGATTAAATTGTTAAGTTATGCGCAACAAGAATGCGGCCAAGTGCGGAAACTTTTTTAAAAAATTAATTACGAAATTCAAAAAAAATTTAACGTAGTGATCGTTAACATAATTATGAAACTTAAAAATGGAACCTTTTCAGTTGTGATATGCTTATCAAAAACTGTTTTGTTTTCTATTACTTGGATAAAACTGTGGTTGCGTGTGAAATTAAAAAAAAAACCCCCTATCAAGAAGCTAGCAGGTATATTGCGTTTCAATTTGACGTTTAGTCACTTTGACAGATCGCGTCGTAGACTCGAACAGATCAATAACATTCGTTGCGACGTGACGCATGTGGTAGGCTGGATTGATAATTAGCTTTGTCGAAGGTGTCTAATGGCAAATATACTAACTTCTTTCCATAATTGTGTGCGGTGTGAAAAGAGCAGCGACAGACTGGACAAGGCCAAAGTGAACAGACATCTAGGCAAGCGTGTACCATCCTAGGCCTCAACTTCGCTTTCCATCGGGCAAGATTGAGGTCAAACGCAAGCCTATTTTTTATAAAAAAAAAAAAAAAGAAGGCGCGTTTCGTTACTGAGTATTTTTCTTTTTTTAAGAATGGTTGTTCTATCTGTCAACGTATAACCTATATCCGTTGACAACAGAGAAGTCTTAGAAAACAACTTTAGGAGTACAACAGTCGTGAGTTGTGTCGTTGTTGTTATTTGAAAGAAAGGGTTACTACAGTTAACGAAACCGATAGCGTGTAATCATTCGGTGGCTGCGAAAAAGATTCTACCGCCATTTCACTCCGTGGACGCCGTGGAAAAAAAACGTGATTTCAACCACGGCGACGACTTCCTAATATACTTGCTGACCTGGTGATTTGGCCTCACCTTGGCGTTCCCGGCATAACACTTGGGTGAACAGACTAAGATCTTCGATGTGAGAGAGGGCTATGATCAGCAATGGATTATTTACAGAAAGAATAAGGTAGGAAGTGAATATATTCCCTGAGTACAGCTGAAATTAACTCTGAGCTATTTGATACAAAGCTAAACGCGAGTTAACGTAATCTAAAAAAAAAAATATTTTTCATCGGTTAAACGTATAGGCAGTCCCGGCTATACCGCTAGAGGTGGAGGAAAATGTACCACTAGGGGGACGCACGCAGCACAGCTCCCCCCACCACAGAAACACCGTGCAGTGTAAAAGGTCCGAATGCGAACGGCCATCGCCGTTTAGAGCTAATCGATGCAACATCTGTACGCCACTCGAGGCCCATATGGCGTCTACAACCGCACCATATATAGCCGGGATGTGGATAGAGCGAATAGATTTCGCCGTACTTAGGCGACATGCTTTCGAGATGAAGGACAATGCTTTTGAAACGGTCGACGTGCGGCCGCCGCTTTTGGGCTGCGCTCCGTGTAACGGTACGTCGCTATCACACACGCGCGCGGGCGGGGGGAGGTGGAGGTGGGGAGGGCTGTTGTTCCTTTCTTTTTTTTTTCGTGGCGAATGATTCATGGTGTCGTTGGACAGGTCAATGCAATCCTCGAGTTTCGAAAGGGTATACACTCAAGTACGAGTATGTTAACTGTATAGGTACAAATTGGTAGGTCTGTTAACATCTGTGTTCGTATTATACATCAGACGACCGGGAGGCTTAGAGGTTGCCGAGACCCGAGTTCATATTTCATATTTTTTGCAAAATTATTGGTTGGTGGTTATGTTGTGCTGTGTCCCGGGTCTCTGACACCTTACCTGACCCCTTCCTCCGATATCTTTGTATATACGTTACATCGGACACGGAAAGTAAAGACGCGTGTATGCCTCTTATGTTGGCGCGTACACTTGCGGCACTATAATATCTCCCGCGCAGTTGACTACTGACGAAAGCAATTGGAAGTTGTTGTCGATCGTGGTCGAAATCGTAAAGAAGTTGTAGTAATAGGTACCAGATGCACATAAATTTTCATCCCAACATATGTAGAGATCGCTGCGTATCACTTGCCCGACGCGTTGAATGAATAATACCAGGGCGTCATACGAGTTTGCCAATTATGAAGTGCCAGTTGAAGAGTTAGTTCAGTTTGGTGGCCAACCGGTAGATGGCCAGTCGTATAATGACATAAGTAACGAAGCGCCTCTCTCTGAACATACTGGCACCTCAATATTCCAGAGATGACACCTATCTAGACAATCTTGAAGAGTTAGAGCAAGAGATCATCCAATTGCTAGAGCTATTTCTGAGAAACCACTTACTTATTATATATAATATAGAATTGCTCGCTAATAATATTAAGATAAAAGTAGGTAGTAGTCGTAATTGGCATAATAAGTTATGACGCCCAGCGCCATCTAGTTTGTTCACCAGCAATTGTCATTTACGCAGAAAACATAGTGCCGTGAGTATTGATGCCGAAACTCCGAGAAACTCATACGTCTTATGTTTCCCGTACCCAACGTAACCATAATCGAGTAAAAATCTCTAAAACTAATTGCTACCTCTACTACATCTGCGTTCCGTTTCGGTGAGAGTGGTAAACGGAGGCCCATTCGCTCCCTCCCTCCTCCCTCATCCCCAAATATCCTGTGTTTCAGATGTACGTGGGCATCGGTAATCAATTACCATTAGGTGAGGCGTTTTCATAAAAGAAAAGGTATATACTTCAGTGATACGTTCGAATAAAAGAAAGAGTCCATAACATATTATTATTTTACCTTTATATACTGAGAACAAACAAATCTATGTGCAGGATTGTTAAGACATAATAACAATAATTCAATAATGTACCTAACATTTATCAAATACCGGGAAAAATATTTAAAAAAAAAGCTTTCATATACGAGAGAGTCAAGAAATTTGCCACGTTGCTCCTGTCTGACTACCATATGTCGTCTAAATATTTCTTTTTCCCTGTCACGCAGGTTACCTTACAAGGAAAACATTCCTACGCTGCTAAGTTGTTTTAACAATTTCAGTGGTACATTAGGAATCTAAATTTAGGACAACAGTCCGACCCGTACGCAACTCAGCCTATTAAACATAAAGATGTAAATAAAAAAAAATAAAAAAAACTACATGTTTCCCGCTTAACGCCCAGAAAAGGCAGTGATAAACCTTTGACATTAGACTACATTGAACACAATTACCGTCTCGGCGTCCCTTTAAACGGATCGTAAAGAACCTCCCGTCTCATATTACGAAACGATAAAACGTTTAATTAACTATGAAAAATAACGCCGGACAAACACAAGTGCCGATTGTGCAGAATATACTTTAGAAAATTTAATACAACACGCGCGGTTGATATTGAACCTTGCGACAGTAAGCATAAGAACTAAAACGTACTACACGAGGTTGATAATTTACAATGACGCTACGGAACAATGATACTTTGACCTATGCTAATAGGGACTAAAGTCGCCGCAAGTCAAGATGGCGAAGCATTGCGAGGCGAGCCCCCCGCGTCGATTGCATCGCTTGCATTATGGAAAAACATTCTTAATATACGCGGGGTTCATCGACACCGGGGAATATAATTTGCAAGTTCGAAAATTGAATTGCGGCCGAGCGAGCTCTTTGTTAACGCGGGGCATCAAGTTGGCAGTTCCGAATAAATAAAAAAAAAAAAAAAAAATTATTACGATCGACGACCGCGTCGCCCAACAGTCGGCATACCTAACTGTTGAGTCATGAGTTTGAATCCAGGATAATATTTAGAATAATTAGATTTAAAACAATATTATGAATAAGCATTATCACGATTTGTATTATCTCATCGAGACAATCAAAAGTGTCCAAGGCGATGTGCCCTGATGGTAACCATTGAGACTTGCGGTACCAACCCCCCGGCGGTGTTACCACATTATTATATTGTCGTTATGACATTATAAATAAGAAGATAATGAAGAAAAACCTAATTAGTAACCACAACACAGTCGCTATGCAGCGGTAAGGTCGCCAAATTATACCTCCCAATTTACTTTTTTTGTTTTCTGTATATTTGTTCTGTGGTGTATTCATTCATTCATTCAATACAATAGGCAGGTAGTAAAACAATGACCAACAAATAATTTATTGACACTGTCCGATCCTTCCACCTCTCTCATATCACACAAGCGTTACATAGCGATCTCTTCACACAGTGGGTCTGGGAAGGCGCAGAAGAGCGGTTACCACTATGATGCGCTTATAACACTTGCGGCTTTATAATTATCCATCTTAAGAGAGTCATTACCAAAACAAGATGTAAAACCAGAGACAATGCAAAACTGTATATTGGACATTGATAATAAATAAATATAATACAGCTGTGGTAGCCTTATGATCAGGGCGCCCAGTTTCATAGAGCGCGAGGGATATGGGTTCCGATCCCGGTGCCGGCACCACTAAAATTGTTAACAGCAATTTTAAATACTGTATTTACTACATGCTCGGCGGTGAAGGAAAAATCGTGAGGAAACCTGCATGTCTGAGAAAAATAAAAAAATAAATTATTTGCGGACAAGTGAAGCAGCGTGGCGGGCCCTTCCCGGCTCCAAAACCACCTCAGATATTTAAGGAGGCCTATACCTAGCAGTGGGCGCTTACAGGTTGTTACTTAATTACAGAAAGGATACGGTTGCCGAATAATTACTGAAGATGTGTTCGAGCTATCCGTCATCACTACTGGTCTGATTTAGTGGAAATGTTGCCATATATATAGAGACAAGCAATAAAGGACTTTGCTCTGGGTCCTAACAGGTCACTAAATGGTTTTCAAGATATAAATCCCAACGACTGGTACGCGAGTAAACAGCTAATCATCAATATTCTTTATACCTATAGCCCTTTTTTATATCAAACAGAAATATACTACTTTCCATGTTATTAAAACCGTATTTGTTAACTTTGTGTTTAACTGCAATGACTTCTGTGTAGGTAATTTTGGATTTTTTTTTTAAAATTCAATTAGTCTTATAAGGCAGAGACGGTTGTGGACAGTTGGTGGTACATTTGCCAATACGTTACTATTTTAATTTAAAAAAATATTCCATTATTTATGATTTTATTGCAAAGGCCATTTAATTTGAGCAATAAATAAACCAGGAGAGCATACGTCGTCAAGCGTCGCGACGCAATGTTGCAATCACTTCCACGTCGCCTCCGATTTATCGGGGATAAGCCAGCACTGACACAGATTGGAGGCGATATGCGCCCGATAAGGAGCCCGACGACCAAGTGAACGTTGCTCCGTCGTCTGTATGTTTAAAGGCCTACGGTTGTCACGACGTCAGGGCGCCAGTAAGGTCACAGCTTTTAATTAAAATTAATCATATACATTTTCAGACTTCTGAAATAGAAAAAGACGTATATATAAATGTGCGTTCATTGAAAAAACAGCATTTAAAATCGCTATTAACAATTTTAGCGGTGCAGCTATCGGAGATCGAACCTAGGCGCGTCGTCAATCGCGCTCTATGAAACTAAAGCGACCGCCCTGACCACTAGGCTATGGTATTGAATTATGTAACCCTTGTGCAGATGTATGCTACGCCTTAACCTTATTAATAGGAAGTTCCGTTGTTTCACATAAGCTCTTCGTGAAAAGTAGATGGAACCTACTAAAATAAATAAACTTCTCACCAACCCGGGTATTAGATTCCGTATATCTAATACCTTGTGGTGAGAGCTTTTATATTTTTTAAATTTTTCCGCTTGTTTTATTTACACACACAATTTTAATAGTTCTTATGTAAAATCGTTGTACTAGGCACAGTATGCTTCTTGTCCGGTTGTTCGTGAGGTCAATGAAGGTCCCGATAGAAAAAACAGTGGTGTGGTGCTCCCATAGATTATCACTGAGACGGGATCCTTTTTGACATTGCACAACGAATTAATGTTTTTTGTTTTTAATTTTTGTTTGCCCAATAAATATGTTTCTCTTTTCTTTCTTTCTATCTACTTAAATTATAATAAACAATAATTAAAAGACGGACAGTGCAAGCATTTCGATATATCGATATAAGATAGGGATAAGGATGCGCCAGCGTATGGCGGTCTGTGAATTTCTCATCCCCTCAGCCGTACCGCGCGCAAGGAAGCGGAAATTCTGATCGGCTTATAATTATCAAATTTATTACTTTCCTCTCACTGCTTCAGATTATATATTACTCGTAATTCTTACTATTACATAATAATAAACTGCAATAGATTATATTTAGTGATAGGTGAGGTAAAGACTGATACTTAGACTGAACTGAGAATATATCATTTAGCTATATAATTATAAAACAATAGTAGCTGTAGAAATATTTTGAGTTAAAATACTTCACAATTTTGTAACCAGTGGCAAAATTGTTAAGTTAGTAGGCATGGACGAGTAAGTCGACATAAAGTAAACCCTGTAAATGACACACCACACGGCAAAGGCCGCCATCTCACAATATCGGAGAGGGTCTTGGAGCTGGGAGTGGTACGCCACGCCGTTACAGTGCGGATTGGCGGACGGCTCGTGTCCGCGTGTTTCCTCACGACCTTTTCCTTCACTGCCGAGCAATTTTGCCGTTGTAAGTATTATTTGCTCGTTATGTTTTTTTGCATAGTAATTTTTTTTTCATTCATTTCAGCCTACTGCTGAACATAGGCCTCCCTCAAAGATTGCCATAAAGCTCGGTTCTGGCCACCTGAATCCATCGACTTCCCGCAACACTGCGCAGGTCGTCACTCCATCTTGTTGGGGGTCGTCCCACACTGCGTTTGCCTATACGTGGCTGCCACTCGAGAACCTTTCTTCCCCGACGGTTGTCAGTTCAGCGAGCTATGTGGCCGGCCCATTACCACTTCAGCGTGCCGATTCCTGCCACTATGTCGGTTACCCTTGTTCTGCTACGGATATCATCATTGCAGACTATCGCGCAGAGAAACTCCGAGCATAGACATGACCAAGATAAACACATGAAATAACAAGTGGTTATTAGGGAGTGTAGTAACACTATAGTGGCGGTAACTTTTACCGATCAATTTATTTAAACGACATATCTAAAATTCGTATTTCAATTGTTGCCGAACGCTGCGCTAGATTTACGCTAGCGGTGAAATAGTCAAGGGCTGCCAAAATGTAACACTATCGCATACTAGGATACGTACGTGATTTTATGTACAGATCATAAAATGACGTACGTATCCGTGAATTCATTCTTTCATTGATTGATGAAGCAATAAGAGCGTGGCGAGCAAGTTCGCCGCGACAACACAACAATGAGCACATCCAAGACTAGAGTCTTTCAATACATCCGAGGCATTACATCACCGCCATAACTGAAAATAATCATCGGCCTGTTCCGCACCGCGGACACGTAACAGAGCACGCGCGCGCATGCCGCACGCATGCCGCACGCGGTGTCCAACCTTTGAATTATTCATTTATGATTATTTTGAACATCGCTTCTTAGTTAACTACTCGACGCCGGTTAAGTGTTTCCATCTGTTTAACAAGAAAAGTGGAATCAAATTCAATGTCGGGGACGGAAAATAATCACAACGAATCCTAAACTTTTTGCTAATTAAAACTACTAAACTAATTTTTTTGCTGCCGCTCGAATGGGCCGGCTCGACCGGGTTGGTACCACGGCCTCGCAGAAGCCGGCGTGAAGTAGAGGCATTTTGTGCTTCTGCGTTTCGTTCGGTGAGAGGTAACCGGAGGATACTTCCCCTCCTCATCCTCCCTTCCATCTCCCAAATACCGTTAAAGGCCGGCAACGCACCCGCAGCACCTCTGGTGTTGCAGATGTACGTGGGCAACGGTAATCACTTACCATCAGGTAAACCGCTTGCTCGTTTGCCGCCATAAATTTAGGTATAAAACTTTAGCCAAAAATTCTAATAGCAGCTATCATTGATCATTGTTATGGTCATTCTTATTCTAATAAAGTTGACAGTAACTATCATGTTACTTTCGAAACAAGAAGTCGTTACTAGCATGTTAAGCATCGATATATATTTATATATCGATGAAGTTGTGCCTTCCTATCGAGTATTTTGTGAAGCATCTGCAGTGCGGAAGAATAGCCGACGTCCGGAGAGACTGCATTGCCAATAAAATACAAATCCACTATGTGTACGTACTCTTTGATAAACTGGTAACATTCCAAAAGCAACACGCTTTATTTAAAAATTTAACATTGATAATAGTTTGAAGTGTAAGGGGGAATACATCATCTCTTCCTCCGTAGAGTAGAACTTAATGTTCTACTCTGTACACTTAAACATGTTTTAAAAGACAACGGACTCATGAAATTCAACCGTCTTACTCCCTATCTCATAAACAAGCATTGCACAAATTGGTATGGTGAACCAATTCATAGAGAGGCCAATGTTGCTTTTAGACATTATCGAATACACGCCTTTTCGCAATCAACAAAACAAATTCGAGATGACGTAGCAAAAAAAACTGTTATACGTTTTCGTTTCGATTCTGTGTCTGTTTATACTAATAATGAAAATAAACGCCTTTAAGTCACGGTTTTTTTTTTTTTTTATGAAAAAATAGGCCTGCGTTTGACCTCAATCTTGCCCGATGGAAAGCGAAGATGAGGCCTAGGATGGTACACGCTTGCCTAGATGTCTGTTCACTTTGGCCTTGAAGATATCCAGGTTATAGGCCTCCGGAAAAACCGACCTCGGCAGAGAGTTCCACTCCTTAGCCGTCCGCACAAAGAAAGAAGAGGCAAACCGCCTCGTGCGTAATGGAGGAATGTCTACAACATAAGGGTGGTACTTCTCGCCGCGTCTAGTCGTTCGGTGATGGAAAGGGAAGAGGGTATTAGGTTATGCAAAACCTCCGCACACTCTCCGAAATGAATTCGATAAAAAACCGAGAGGCAGGCCACTCGTCTACGGTGTTCGAGGCTTTGAAGTTTTGCCTCTACTAGTGAGTCACTGCCTATGATCCTCTTCGCTCGGCGCTCCAACGAGTCCAAAGCATCAAGCTGATGTTTAGCCGAACCATCCCAGAGGTGGGAACAGTATTCCATGCAAGAGCGGACTTGAGCTTTGTATAGATTTAAGAGCTGCTCCGATGTGAAGTACCGTCTCACCCCGAGAGGATACTAAGTTTTTGGCAGCAGTGTTTGCTATGGACTCGATGTAACGACCGAAATTTAGGTTAGAAGAGAGATCTAGACCTAAGAGCGCAAGACGGTCATTTACCGGAACGGAGACATTCCGGAAAGTCGGAGTCAGTTGGAATGGACTCCGTTTCGCCGAAAAAGACAAGCCTGTGTTTTAGAGGGTTAAACTCGACCAAATTGGCATCACCCCATTGGGAAACAGCCTCCAAAGTCGAGTTCACCCCTCAATCATCGATTCTCTGAAAGACTGGACTTTTGCCCCAGACTTCGCATCGGACAAGTATCTCCCCGAGACTGTGCTGTCATCTGCATACCCAAAGATATCGGGTGTTACCAGCAGGTCGTTGATGTGCAGCAAAAAGAGTCGCGGAGAGCACAGACCCTGAGGCACACCGGCATTAATATCATGGAGATCGGACGAGGCGCCATTAACGACAACCCGAATCGATCTGTTCCTCAGGAAATCCTCGATCCAGATGCAAAGCTCGGGAGCAATACCATATGCCGGAAGCTTGCCAATGAGACTTGCGTGCCAGACCCTGTCGAAAGCCTTAGAGATATCAAGAGACACGGCAAGAGCTTCACCGTGTCTCTCAATGGCTTCGCTCCAGTGGTGAATAGCATACACAAGAAGATCCCCAGTAGATCGGCCTCGACGAAACCCGAATTGACGGTCACTGAGAAGGTCGTTGTCCTCCAGGTATGCAAGGAGGCGGTTGTTTAAAACGCGCTCCATAACCTTACAGAGTATGGAGATGATTGCGATAGGTCGGTAGTTGGCAGGGTCGGCACGACTTCCTTTCTTAGGTAATTTAATTTTCGGGGTCCCTGCGGGTCTTAATATTATGGCTACCTTGAAAGAAACTGTTAAATACATATCACATAGTACAAGGTAGGATCGGAGGTAGATCCTCCAAACACTGCGCTATCATGGCACTTGGCCATGGCACTGGCTCCTTGGCTTTTATTCGTTCGTTCATTTCAGTCTATCACAAGTCCACTACTTCTAACCATAGGCCTCCATGGTCCCATACTGTGTTTGCCTCTACGAGGTATGGTCTGCAAGCCCCGTGACCGGCCCATTGCCACTTCAGCTCTCTGATTCTTACACCTATGTCGGTTATCCTTTTTCTGCTGCGTATATCGTCGTTGAAGACTACTGAGAATAGTGTTTTCCATCGACTGCTGAGCAACTTTAAGGAAATTCGTAGCACCTGCAGTGAAAGAATTGTAGTAGAATTTGTTGTAGAACCGGTTGTAGAATTTGGTATTGAGGTTTTAAGGTATACTCGACGAGAAGATGTGATATTCCCGAACGCTGCCTAGCCGAGTTGGATTGGTTGATTAACTTCTGCTCTTATGATATTTGAAAATGAATTAAAAATAATAGTTAACGATAACTCGAAAAGACTAATTTACTACAATCGATAACATATAACGTTACTAGGGGATGCCGTCATTAATGTCATTGGTTAATTGTGAAGCCGAATATTATTTTTATCGATGATTTTACCGACCCCGTCCCAACCCTATTTTTATTTCGCAGTCATGTGCAATAACACCTTAAATTTTCAGCATATTCAGCACCGTATCCACCCAACAAATACAAAATGCAGGTACAACTCCAACCCTTCACATCCCGCAAAGCTTTGAAGTACACCCAGTATTTTACGTTCGCTTGTTTTAAATTTACACGTTTTTTTTTAGTTTCGATTTTAATTTTTAGGAACGCATACAATTCTATGCTTTACTGTTTCAGTTTAAGTGACAAAGGAGCCACATGTTTTTGTTTTAATATGTTGTGTCCAAGTAAAAAAAAAAATTCGATGATTTCAGTGGAGACTTAAGCCATGTTGTGGACAGCCTATAGATAGCGCTCGTTAATTGTACCACAAGAGACGGTGCCAGTGACATCGATCTGGATCTTTCAAGTCATGCTAATCCAAAAACTCAATCGATAACAACTATGAAACAATAATATCGTGTATACCATGTCCTGTTTATTAATTTATTTTCTAGGGTAGACAGACATCTGTTCTATTGATTCACTAATCGTTCAGATAGTCTGGCGATAGATCGACTTCTCAAGTCCTCGACCGGCAACAGAAGATATCACTCATGAGATATGTTACCCAGTAAAGCCACTAAGGATCAACTATCCACCAAAACAGACGCCAAGAAATTATTTGAAAGAAACCTTAATAAATATCTTCTCAATACAAACGGGAACAAATGTAAAAGCAAACCGTAGTCACCCTTGCGATGAGTTCACGACAGCCATCGTACATCAGATAAATCCGTTAATACGAACAATCCATTCGCCTCGACTGAAACTTTCATTTGACCCATGACCCTCCCCACCCCCCTTCCCACCCCTGTCTGTCTGTCTCCCTCCCTCCCTCCCCAGCCGGAGAGCCGTCTGCGTAGGGTGCGGTTTTCACTCGTTGAAAGGTAATGCAGCCTTCATAAATACTTTGCATGCAACTTTGCTGTTTATTCTCAGGAAGTCAATGTTCGGAATCGGATGAACATGATGATACTTAATTAAGACTTCAAATAAGAGTATACTTCACGAGTTGTTTGAGAATTGCATTCCGTGAAAAGTGGATGATGAGAACGTCTTAGTTTTTAAATCAGCAAGATTTGCTGTCTATAATAGCAAAAGTAAGTAAAGATGCATCCAGCACAGCTGGGCAAAGATCAAATATTCAAGAGGATTTTGATTTTGCTCCAGTGCGGGTTGGCGGGCTTCACATATCCTCGAAATAATATTTCTTGTTGTTTCTCAGACATGCAAGTTTCCTCACGGTGTTTTCCTTCACCGCCGAGCACGTGGTTAATACAGTTCTCATGTTGGATCCGTCTGAAACTAGAACTATATATTTTAATTCCATTTTAATGCACATATGTGGTACACGTGGAAATGGCGCCATCTTGAGTTTTTATCGCCGTGTGGCTTCGTGGTTAGCGTTCTTGACTGCCGGGCCTGTCCTTGCTTCGAAATCCTAGCCGAAGTCAGTATTTGTGTATAAAAACATATAGTTAGTTTTTGGGGTCTGATTTCATTGTCATTGCTGATCAGCAACATGTCAGCTTCCGTCCTTTCCTCCGATCTTATCGCATAAGCGTTACATCGGTTATAGGAAGGTAAACAACAAGTGCTTTACAGTGTTTGAGCTTTTACTTACAGCAATATAATAACACCCAGCGACCAGGAGGACATCATCGTAGAAGATATTATTTAAATAATCAAGTCTAAAAATAACATGTGCCCATTTGTGAATAAACAACTTGTAGTGCGGTGAGCGTTAGGATCGGCCAGCACATGTGGCAATAGACCGACCACGCAGAACTGACGGACTGACGGGAAGAAAGCTTCAGCAGTGGCAGCCACGTACTGACGACCTGCACAGTGTTGCGGGAGCGCGACAGATGCAGGTGGCACAGGACCGAGTGTCTGTGGCAATCTTTTGGTAGAGGCCTATGTACTATGGACTTGTGATAGGGTGAAATGATGATGAGTGTGTAATTAGTATAAATTCAACGAGCGGTGTTTAGAGTTAGCGGGGTAAGGTTAAAATTACACGCATCCGTCCGAGACGTGATGCTGTGTCGTAAATCAAGTTTAACGCCGATAACACGCGAACCGATGTGAACGAACGCACGGGTGTACTTGTGAATGTATTAACATCTCCTGCGATATTACGCGTAAGACAAAGCTTTTGAAAGCAATGTAATACTGTTTAACTACCAGACCAGGAATTCGATTTTTAAAGTAATTTGGATATGGGGGTGTCTGAGGTATCAGTTCATTTTGGAAAAGGTGTTTCTTGTCCAAAATAGTTTGGGAATCCCTGTACTAGACCATATATATAATTAGCCCATCACTGCCATAGATTAGATAAAACTTACCCACTGCTCCTAGTACAAAACTAACTAACTAACAAACCTTGACCACTCGGTGGCGTAGTGACTAAGCGTTTAGCTGCGGCGATTTAGGTCGCGGGTTTGATTCCCGCACGGGATTAGTATTTGTATGGACTACAAATAATTGTTCCCGGTCTGGCTATTTGTCCATGTGCAATTCATGTACCTAAACTGCCTGCGCGACACAGGAGAAATTCATACAGCGGAAGGTAACGTTTATTAAAAAAAGCAAAGCAGAATACGTATAAAATTACTATTTAGAATTTTCTTACAAATCTGAGGAGCGACAAACGGCCGCTTAGTCAGTCTCTAGTACTCTAGCAGTCAAGATGTGCTGTCACCTCTAAGGAGTTTCATCGTTGAACGTAATCATGAGTTTAACTTTTTATTCGACAGACATACTCACAGATTAAAACACTTACTGGAAAAAATAGATATGCCTCCATGTGCTTTTTTTCTTACTCAAACATTGTATTAAGTTAAGTATAATATTTAATGAAAAAATCGACTTCCGTCCAATGTATTAAAATGTCAAAAAATTAGCAGAGACCTCACTGTAACTACCATATCCTACCTTTCGGATAGAAATATATCATATTAACAGTTATCCTGCCAAATGACTTGTGGTGATTCTGCTTTGGTATACTCTATATAAAAGTTGTTCTATAAGAAAACGTATAATAGGTGTATATTTGTAATATATACATATATGATAATGTACGCTACACTCTCTAAGAACGCTGCCTATCCACCACACGTTCAGATTTCTGACCTTAACTATTAAAGTTACTATAATTAACGTCTGACGTTTGTTTTAATAATTTTAAGTAAAAAAAGTCGTTGGATGCAGGTAGATGGGCGGGACCGAGCTTTGTGGCAATCTTTAAAGGAGGCTTAAGTTCAGCAGTGGATTTGGCTGAAATGATGATGATGATGAAATTAAAAAAAAAACATAGTTTAACATAACGTGTTATAAAATGTGATGATTGAAACATTACCAATCATCAAGTATTTCTACAATAATACAGTAATTTCCTCAATATCAATTTCGTTTTACGGTTTGTACGAGTTGACATTAAAATCAACCGCTCGCTTTTCAACAGTCAAATCGCATTAAAATCGATTTTGCTGTCAGAAATCGATTGACGCGGAGAAAATTACGCTCGCTTTAATGCTTCATTAAAAAGCGATTATAAAGCAATCTTTTGTAACGACAAGTACTATGCCGAAATCCTTATTAACACTAAACTCTGTATTATAACGTTTAATATCTAACTGTTATATGAAATTAAGTATATCTGAGTTTTATACGAAATATGAATGAAAGGGTTTATCGATTTATGAACATAAATCCTTTTAATCCAGTCCAATAGAATCCTGATATAGGTATTTAAACTTCTCTGATGCAAATTATAATGGTGCAATGTAACCACCACGGGTCCCGGAATCGAATCCCAACCGTAGTCAATATTTGTCAAAAACACTTATTTTTGGTTTCCGTATTTGGTCGTGTCGTGTTTCTAGTGTCTCTGACATTGCCATCTGACCCTACCTTCGACCATATCGCATGTGCTATACGCATATTAGTGCTTGCGACACTAATATCTAAATATATCTACTGCGCGGTTGACCTCTACCAGATGTCGCCGTGGTCGAAATCGACCAGGCATCATCATTAGTGTGAACCAATAATGATTGTCTTGAATATCTTGAATTTTTCTTTTATGCATGTCACATTAGAACAGATGTTTTTACAATAAACAATCTTTCAAAAATCGAATAATGTTTTTTTTTTTTAATAACTTGACGACATCGAACCGGCAAAGTTCTGCTCAAGTACCAGGACCGCAGACCATCTGGAGGTTAAACGCAGGGCGTATATTCGCGTGGGCCGCTCTCCCCCTGCGCCGCCTCCCCACGCGCTTCGGGTCAACGACCGGCGCGGCCGATTCGGCCGACGGCGCGCCTCACCTTGACATTCATCTCGAGCATGCTTTGACCAGGCGTTTGACTGGACCAGTATAAATCCGAGAAAGTTCGAAGATGATTAAACTACATGCAGGGAACAGATTCCTATGGGGAGAAACTGGGAATGCCTTTGACACGATTGAATATTTCCATAATATAGCATAAAATCTGCAATGGCTTACAGTTTATGATAGCCTAGTATAAATACAAGAAAGAATTTATGTTTTTTCATTGGATTACTTAGTACTCGGGGTTTTTCTGAGATTATAATATATATACATTTAAATAAGGAAAAGTTCAACATCCTTTTCACCTCTTTGTTATATTTTTTACGAAACAATGGAACGACCTTTCGTTTACCGTTACTTGCGTCAGTAGTATTCTAATTACGAAAACAGAGCCACTTTGACATTATTTAACGAATTGTGAGCGAGTTGAGGGTTTTTTTCTTTTTTTTTTATAAAAAAAACGCTACATTTTAGGATGTCTCGTTCTGTGGTTAGTTAGCTCCATTGTATTTTCTCCACTCCAAGACCAGGCACTTCACAATTTCTTTATTGTGTAGCTAAGTTTTTCACATTAAAGTAAACATGATGTCCTCCTGGTCGATTCCGACTACACCGACAACAGCACATCCAAATACTACTGTTGTCAACTGCGTAGGAGATATTATAGTGCCGCAAATGTACGCGCGCAAATACAGTGAACAAGGTCTGTAGGCACTGTGAAGGTCGTTGTACTAAGTATGCATAGGTAGTAAGAAATGTCACTTATCTCGTAACGAACTGATAAGCATTAAGTTAGACGTTGAAATGGTATCTCGATAGAAAGTATGGTATGCTGAATTGATAGGAATTAAAGTTAAAAAAATGGCGATGCTAGGGTAAAAAGCGTTCAGATGCAGATTAACGCTACGTTTTTTTTTATATTATGTGAATAGGGGCAAACGATGAAGCGGTGCACCTGATGGTAAGTGATTACTGTCGCCCACTTAAATCTGCAACATCAGAGGTTCATCAGGAGGCTGCATGTTGCATTGTGCGTCGCCAGCCTTTGAGGATATCTGGGAGTAGTAAAGGATGAGGATGGGGGATGGGGGATGGGGAGGGGGAGTGGGCCTCCGGTTACCTCACTCACCGAACGAAACGCAGAAGCACGAGAAGCTACTCTACGCCGGTATTCTGCAAGGTTCTGGTATTACCCCAGCCGGCCTTTTCCTCACTAAGGAAAATTTTATGCTAGAAAATACAATTGCATGAGAACCCCTAGGGGGTGAGTGTAGTTAAGTTAAGTTTACGCACCAACCGCAAAGTTTTTAAATTTCTAAGAATTTGGTACCAATAGGAAAAAAAGATAGATAGAATTTTTAAAGTAATTTCGCTATCAGTTCGTTTTGGAAAAGGGGTTTCTTGCCCAAAATAGTTTGGGACTCCCTGCTCTTTGGTAAATATATTTCCTACAACACACAGGTCACTGGTGTTCTTTATGAAGACTGGAAACTATTCAATTGTGTCCCTTTAGACTGCGCCGAACTCCGCTGATGCAACGAGAAGTGACAGTTATGGAAAAATTATAACTTCGTCGAGTTGTGACGGCACAGTGTAGACCATAGAGCACGGATGACATACGCATCGAATTCGCAGAAATCTATGAACGTGACAAATTCGAACGTGCATACATAAAATATGGTAATGTGTTATCGTTTTTCGGTGTGTGACAGGGCGCTTACGAGCGCAGCGCCGCGGCTTCGCACCTATCGGTACGGAGGCATTCGAAAACGGCGATGTTGCCAGCTCGTCCCGAACCAATGTTTACTATACACAATATACATATTATATATGCAGTCTAAGTTATACTTACAGTGCTTAATAAGATTTAGAGGTCCGGTCCCGGCTCTTAGTTAATAAATTAGACGCACGCATTACGTTTGCTTCGTACAACACGAAATATTAATTAGCTTATAAATAAATAAATCCGGTCAAGTTCGGATCGCGCTATAATGGTTCCGTGCAGGATAAACGCTAATAATATGAATTTTTATTTATCTCCGTGGTTGAGCCAAGCGGCGGCTTTAGCTGCTGCTCGAATGGGCCGGCTCGACCGGATTGATACCACGGCCTCGCAGAATACCGGCGTGAAGTAGATGCATCTTGTGCTCTGCGTTTCGTTCGGTGAGTGAGGTAACCGGAGGCCCACATCTCCTACCTATTCATCTCCTCCCTATTCCTCTCCTCTTCCCACCCATCTCTCAAATATCCTTAAAGACCGGCAACGCACCTGCAGCATCTATGGTGTTGCAGATGTATGTGGGCGACGGTAGTCACTTACCATCAGGTGAACCGCTTGCTCGTTTGCCGTCTTTTCCATAAAAAAAATAAAATATGAAATTCAATTACAAAAGTAGGGGGGTGTAATCCCCTTTACGATCTCTTTCGCCTATCACCCTCATCCGCACGCGTTGCACCCTAGTAAAGGTCGTGGTTCAGGCGATCCTCCGTTGGCTGAAAATCCATGGGGATTTGTGGCTCCGGTTACATCACCCATCGAACGAATGGCAGAAGCTCGAGATGCCTCTTCTTCACGCCCGTATTGTACGAGACCGCGGTACTACCCCGATCGAGCAGGCCCATTCGAGGAACAGCAAAAGGAGCAGCTACCGCAGAATAAAAATTATTTTTGAGTAGTATGTATATATTGTCATTATATGTTACTGTTTTTTTTTTAATAAATTTAACCTACCTACTGAGGGACAATAGGGATTTCGCATGTGTCGTGGAGGCAGATAATATAGAGATGCATATGGACAAACGTCCAGATCAGAAACAATTATTTATTGTAATACAAATAATCGTCCCGTTGCGGGTGCGATTCCCGCACCCGCAACTCCCTGCGCCACGGTCAAACACTTAGCCGCTGTGCTACCGAACCGTCTGTTTGAATGTTTGAACGGATTTAATTTTATGGCATTTTTTTATCCATCATGGGCCCCGTTTTATAACACTTAATATTACAAATATTAAAGTTTGTCCTTCAATGGACTGAAGTGATATGAACGAAATTCGGATATAATGAGTCGTAATATGACTTTTAACAATAGAATTTCAAATGTTTCTTTTTCTCTTGGGACCAAATTTGCGACCATGTGTTCTAAAATTAAATATAACTACTCGATCATTTTCTTAGCTTCAGCAAAATGTACGATTTCGTTGCTGAGGTAACTAATACCTAGTTAACATAACAAAATAACTCGAATTAAGAATAATTCCTTCACTAACTCAGCGAATTACGTTAATTCAAAACGTAGGTACAACGGCGACCGAAACGTTGAAATATAAAAAAAAAAACGTGCGGCCTGAGTACGTGCGTGCACGACCATTGTGATTTTACATGAGTCATTGAGGCGGTTATGGTGAACATAGCGAACGTGGCTTACGAGGAAAACATACGCGAAACGATCCAATAACGTCATGGCTTGCTATAACCCATTATTAACATTCAAAATTAATGTGACAATTAACATTACTAATGTAATAACAGTCAAATCTTTTAAGCTAAGCATGTCTTGAAGTATCAAATAAAAACTGTACCAAAACATCAAATTGAATATAGTGTATTATATGTAATATAATATGTGCAAGGGAAAAATACCATCTTTTTCTTAAAGTTCAACCCTCTCCTGCACGCTGCCTGCTGACTAACAGATAACGCTCTACTGACCAAATTATGATGAACAGTCAATTTGAATATACCAAACCCAAATTACACAGATTAGTTACAGGATGTAGCATGCTATTCCATGGATCACCAACCAACTTGCATAGTGTGGTGAATGTGCGCAAAGCTTCCATTCATGGCAAATCAACTTTTGTGGATGCCTTCACAGAAAGACCTATGTAAAACCGTGAACATAGACTGATAAAGAAAGAAAATAAAATATTGGGTATTTATTCTGTGTTGTACATGAATGGCATCTTGTAATATTTCTAAAAGATTTAAATAACATTATGTTAGAAGATAACTAATACTTACATACAACTGCACAGTATCAAACGCAATACTATGGTGTTGTATGAATAGCTATTGCTTGTGTGGAAGTAGATATTTCTAACCTGAAGCTGGAATATTACAATATTAATTTTACTTCAAAAATGACAGATCTCAACTAAAACACAAATTTTCATCCCATATTTTACCCACTCAGGTTATAAGTAAGTGCTTACGTTACAAATGGAACCTACATTCCAAATTACATGTTTCTAGTTTCAGTGGATTTTTTTTATCTAAATACATAAGAACAAGCAAATTATGATATCATTCACACTTTATTTGCAAAAGTATTCCCATGAATACAATGACATGTAGTACTCAGTATTTTAAGAGAATTGATAATATGTGGAGTAATGAGCACATGATTGACAATTAAATGAATTATGAGCATTATAAAAAAACATGTCTGTACATTGAAGAAAATGAAAAACTTTTGGGGAATACAAAGGATATACATACTAAATCTAAACACAAAAACATTTTTTATTTTAATTCTTGTCTTTTTGTCTGCTTATTAAGACATTACACAAAAATGTTTACCTTGGATGTAGTTTTCACCTTTTGTAAGGAAAAATCAACCTAAAAATTGCAATACTTCTTAAAGCTGGAAAATAATGGGATTGACCGTTACAGGAAAATGAGACAACTTAACATATCATAATACAAATTTGGTTATAGGGAAGTATCCACAAATGCCAAATATTTGCAGTGTGTCTGGTTACAATACCATGAAGTGCTGATTTTCAGGCACTCCTTTCTCCCTAATATGTTATGAAATAAAGATTTAATGGTCAACTAAAGAAAAACAAGCATACAAAAATTTTTTGCAGTCATAAAATATATCTGGTAAGATTTATTCCTAATTAAATGTTTTTTTATCTACACTGAATACCTCTTCCCTTCGATCTTATTAACCTTTTAACAGTCCATTGCCCAAGGAAAGGTCTCAATGGGAGGCTTAGCCCTAATTGTAACACTAGCTAACAGGTTGACAAATGGAACCTACATTCCAAATTACATGTTTCTAGTTTCAGTGGATTTTTTTATCTAAATACATAAGAACAAGCAAATTATGATATCATTCACACTTTATTTGCAAAAGTATTCCCATGAATACAATGACATGTAGTACTCAGTATTTTAAGAGAATTGATAATATGTGGAGTAATGAGCACATGATTGACAATTAAATGAATTATGAGCATTATAAAAAAAACATGTCTGTACATTGAAGAAAATGAAAAACTTTTGGGGAATACAAAGGATATACATACTAAATCTAAACACAAAAACATTTTTTTATTTTAATTCTTGTCTTTTTGTCTGCTTATTAAGACATCACACAAAAATGTTTACCTTGGATGTAGTTTTCACCTTTTGTAAGGAAAAATCAACCTAAAAATTGCAATACTTCTTAAAGCTGGAAAATAATGGGATTGACCGTTACAGGAAAATGAGACAACAACATATCATAATACAAATTTGGTTATAGGAAGTATAAATGACCATACTTGTAGGACCAGTTGCAACCTTAGGTTTTATTTATTTTTAGTAGGACTAATTCATAAACATTATCGAGATGAAAAACATTAAAATGAAATTGATTTATCGCCCAAAATTACAAACAGAAATATTAACTTAAAAAGCCTAATACTTACATAAATTAGGCCGGAATAGTATCTGTCCTTGATGTTGTGCAGCACGGAAGCCTCGTTGAGGCAGGTCAACTCCGCCATGTCCTCCACTTTATCAAACTTCGGCGGGTTCATCTTTTGAATGTCATCTATGGGCACCAACATCCGCTTGCCGGATTCGGCTATTTCCACCTCGACTTCATCTCCACGTTCTCCCTTTATCCCTGCCGCAACGAAACCCTGTGACTCATGGGGCACCCATACTAAACGTTTCTGGGTCCATTCCGCCTGCGTGGCCGGATCATTGAAGCTGTTCCGGTCCACCGACAGGTACCGGAGCTCTGGGTCATTCCTATCCATGTCCACCATCGCGCTCAATCACGCCGCGCGACCCGACTTGCGATAACCTAAAACCGGCGCTGAATACCACATTAAACGCACGCCCCTATTGACACTGCACACAACACTCGGTTTTTAAAAGACACTCCTAGGTTTGTCTCGTGTCGTTAGCCTGGTACGACACGTACAAAATGACGATAGCGACTGACACGACTGACAGAAACGCAACGGTTATTACGGGTAGAAGGGATGAACCGGTCGACGCCCGAATTCACGCTTACTTTTGCCTAATATATAACAAAACTTTCGATGTATTCCCGGACGGAATGATGTTAAGATCTTTTACCGCAATTTATAACTTATGCTAGAAGTATTATATTATTACGGTAGGTAGCAAAAAACACTTTTTAGAATTGAGAAAACAACAAAAATGAGCGGACAAAACGCACCATTCCATCTATTAACGTCACTCAGACAGATGACAGTAACAGATAACTACTGTTAAAACGATTGTCTCGCGACAGTTCGGATATTGTCGAAGGTTGATAAATTAATTGTTATACTGGCCCAACCTACATGGCGGGTTCATAGTTCATCTCTTCAAATCATCTTCAGTCCATCTCGTTAAATAACGACTATGAAGCGAGTGCGTTTTTACGTCATCTTTGATTAATTACGTTTACAAATACAATATAATTTTTATGTTTTATACATAAAAAACACTAAGGAAATGTCACGCCAAATTTAGATTTCTCATCGATGCCTGATGTCAAAATATTCAGATGCTTCTTAACCTGTACCCGCCAGTGACCCATATAATTGTGTAACAATAAAAAAGGGGTTCACAGTATTGTCATTAACTGTAAATAGGTCCAGAAATATCCAAATCAAATCGTAATCTCATTTGGTTGTTCAGATACTTAAGGGTATAACATTTTTAAGATTGTTTTATAATTGTTTACAGATTTGTAAATTTTATCCTTAGAAACTAACTTTCAATACGAGAAAAATGTTTTGTCATTAACCACATGTTTTGTGAAGCACAAATATTTAATTTTAAGTTTATTTCTCATTTTCTATATTATACCTATTATATCAGAATTAACTAGAATTCAAATAAACTTATTATATCTAATTTAAAAATTATAGATTATATTACAGATTTAAAATTTTTACCCACTATAGGTAAAATTTGTAAAAACCAAACATTACAATGCTATACTATAGTATTTTCATATGCTAAACTATAGCAATGTCTACTACGTACCTAATTAGTCTGAGTCTCTCTCGCGCACTCGCACACAGGCTTCCGTTGTCTCGTAACTCATGACAGCAAGATAAATATTTAACATATCGGTCAAGATCTTTCGTCAACTTCAAATATGAAAAGTAATGAAGTATTTAGTTTTCTTATTTCTTGCACACTAGGCTTAAGAATAATTTTCAGGCACTCCTTTCTCCCTAATATGTTATGAAATAAAGATTTAATGGTCAACTAAAGAAAAACAAGCATACAAAAATTTTTTGCAGTCATAAAATATATCTGGTAAGATTTATTCCTAATTAAATGTTTTTTTATCTACACTGAATACCTCTTCCCTTCGATCTTATTAACCTTTTAACAGTCCATTGCCCAAGGAAAGGTCTCAATGGGAGGCTTAGCCCTAATTGTAACACTAGCTAACAGGTTGACAAATGGAACGCACATTGCTGCCGTAATGAATAAACGAAATGAAAAGTCTTGTGTTATAAACAAAATTACGGGAGTAAACCTTTCAAATAGGGGAACCACCTTTCACTTTCTATAGTTTGGGATGCAACCTAGTAGCTTACAAACTATTTGATTATGGCGAGTTGTTACAGATAGCAATTTGTAATCTTTGCCTAGATTCAAAGGTGACAGAGGTGTGAGAGGAAATTTAAATGACCATACTTGTAGGACCAGTTGCAACCTTAGGTTTTATTTATTTTTAGTAGGACTAATTCATAAACATTATCGAGATGAAAAACATTAAAATGAAATTGATTTATCACCCAAAATTACAAACAGAAATATTAACTTAAAAAGCCTAATACTTACATAAATTAGGCCGGAATAGTATCTGTCCTTGATGTTGTGCAGCACGGAAGCCTCGTTGAGGCAGGTCAACTCCGCCATGTCCTCCACTTTATCAAACTTCGGCGGGTTCATCTTTTGAATGTCATCTATGGGCACCAACATCCGCTTGCCGGATTCGGCTATTTCCACCTCGACTTCATCTCCACGTTCTCCCTTTATCCCTGCCGCAACGAAACCCTGTGACTCATGGGGCACCCATACTAAACGTTTCTGGGTCCATTCCGCCTGCGTGGCCGGATCATTGAAGCTGTTCCGGTCCACCGACAGGTACCGGAGCTCTGGGTCATTCCTATCCATGTCCACCATCGCGCTCAATCACGCCGCGCGACCCGACTTGCGATAACCTAAAACCGGCGCTGAATACCACATTAAACGCACGCCCCTATTGACACTGCACACAACACTCGGTTTTTAAAAGACACTCCTAGGTTTGTCTCGTGTCGTTAGCCTGGTACGACACGTACAAAATGACGATAGCGACTGACACGACTGACAGAAACGCAACGGTTATTACGGGTAGAAGGGATGAACCGGTCGACGCCCGAATTCACGCTTACTTTTGCCTAATATATAACAAAACTTTCGATGTATTCCCGGACGGAATGATGTTAAGATCTTTTACCGCAATTTATAACTTATGCTAGAAGTATTATATTATTACGGTAGGTAGCAAAAAACACTTTTTAGAATTGAGAAAACAACAAAAATGAGCGGACAAAACGCACCATTCCATCTATTAACGTCACTCAGACAGATGACAGTAACAGATAACTACTGTTAAAACGATTGTCTCGCGACAGTTCGGATATTGTCGAAGGTTGATAAATTAATTGTTATACTGGCCCAACCTACATGGCGGGTTCATAGTTCATCTCTTCAAATCATCTTCAGTCCATCTCGTTAAATAACGACTATGAAGCGAGTGCGTTTTTACGTCATCTTTGATTAATTACGTTTACAAATACAATATAATTTTTATGTTTTATACATAAAAAACACTAAGGAAATGTCACGCCAAATTTAGATTTCTCATCGATGCCTGATGTCAAAAATATTCAGATGCTTCTTAACCTGTACCCGCCAGTGACCCATATAATTGTGTAACAATAAAAAAAAGGGGTTCACAGTATTGTCATTAACTGTAAATAGGTCCAGAAATATCCAAATCAAATCGTAATCTCATTTGGTTGTTCAGATACTTAAGGGGTATAACATTTTTAAGATTGTTTTATAATTGTTTACAGATTTGTAAATTTTATCCTTAGAAACTAACTTTCAATACGAGAAAAATGTTTTTGTCATTAACCACATGTTTTGTGAAGCACAAATATTTAATTTTAAGTTTATTTCTCATTTTCTATATTATACCTATTATATCAGAATTAACTAGAATTCAAATAAACTTATTATATCTAATTTAAAAATTATAGATTATATTACAGATTTAAAATTTTTACCCACTATAGGTAAAATTCGTAAAAACCAAACATTACAATGCTATACTATAGTATTTTCATATGCTAAACTATAGCAATGTCTACTACGTACCTAATTAGTCTGAGACTCTCTCGCGCACTCGCACACAGGCTTCCGTTGTCTCGTAACTCATGACAGCAAGATAAATATTTAACATATCGGTCAAGATCTTTCGTCAACTTCAAATATGAAAAGTAATGAAGTATTTAGTTTTCTTATTTCTTGCACACTAGGCTTAAGAATAATTTTCGAGCTACTGAAGTACTGAGTTAAAGATTTAGACTAGCGAGCGAGCCACTCGATCGGACTATGGTGCTTAGGCGGGAGCCACATGAAAGAGAGAGATACGTACCTAAGGCTCAATTCGGTTCATAGACTGCAGATTCTATTGCTCTGCTTTCTACAAGTGAAAAAGTACATAGTGTAAATATGTACGGCTGATGAAGGAGAGAAGGAAAAGGGTAGCTTCCACCAGGTCGGGTGTTCGTAACCTAAGGAGGATATCTTCTTCTCCAGTGTGTTTATTTTTAAGTATCGTGAAGGAAAGATGGAAACATCTGTTATTGAAGGCTGTGATCGGGATTATGTCCGGATCAGTAATAAGTGCCGGACCGACTAAAACCTGGTGTTGGCTGTAAAAATAGTTTAATTTGCAATTACTGTAAAGACACTGGTGCCACGCGATCCCCTGTTAACAAAGGAAAGACTTCCGACAAAAACTGGAGAGGAGCGCGCAGCTACCCATGGGTCCTCTTAAGGTAGTACCAGACCTACGCTTGGGTTACTGTCGACAAGCGTGAATATGGGTCGAGTTTAAAAAACGACCCTGTACACGAGTATACGTTGTGACGGTGAACCTGAAATAAGGACCTCGCGTTCTACCGCGGACGCAGTGATGAAGGACTGTACGCATTTGTATGTTTTTTTTTAGTTTTACGTGGGGGAAAGGTGTTAACACGTACCGATCACCGAAGGCGGTGACCTGTTATATCGGGATCAACACTCAAGTTGTTGGACCGACTAAAACCCCCCACGGTAGATACGCTATTAGCCCGCTGGCCTTTACAGCTTCAGTTCAGTTGGGGAGAGGTGCACTTCACCACCAACGATGGCGATATTTACAAATACTTCTACAAATCACACTATGGAAGTTACAGATCATAACATATATACACGATCTATATAAAACCCTGGAACTTGTTACTTTAAAGCCTTCTGCTCGCGAGCCTCGTCACCGGGCCAACAGCGTTGATATAATTTCATATGAGGAGACTATTTGTGAGTATGTCCAACAAGATGAACTTGTTTGTTTACTTTTTTTATTATTTTATTAAAGTTTGAAGGGAAATCGGTAGAGCCATCTGGCAATATTGTTTCATTACGTCAAAATGATAAAAGATTGCTCAATAGCATTATTTAAAATGAATGCTTAACAATTATAAACCATATTTTTAAGAAGTTGAGAATGTTTTTTCAATAGAGTACTTCAGTACTTAAAATTATCCATATTATTATCAGAAACCTCTTGAGAAGTTGTTTTTCTTGATGTTTTAGTCTATAATTAATTATACTACCATCACATAAAGATCTATCTTAAGTGAATTCAATCAAATGTAAAATCAATGCTGTTTTTTATGAAATAGCAATTGGCACATGACTATTTTAACCAAAGACAGACACTAGTCTTTCAAATTAGCGAATTAAATCTCGTCGTTTTAATAGGTGTTCTGGCTTCAGAAATAGCACTGAGTGCCTACGAAACTCCCTGGATTAATCATGGCCTATATAATAGATCTCAGATCAGACACAGTGACAAAACCTACAAAGTCTATGAAACATGCAATGGTGAATTCTGCACTCGGCGATGATGTATATGGAGAAGATCCTACCGTAAATGCCTTGGAGAGTAAGGTTGCAACACTTTTGGGAAAACAGGCCGCACTGTTTGTGCCATCCGGTACAATGTCTAATCTAATAGCTGGTAAGGTTGTCGGATACAACAGAACAAGTAATATTATTTTTATGTATTGAACATATTAAACAATTACATACTACTTCAATATTTTCAAAAATGTAAAGTGAACCAAATAATTATGTTTTAAATTTTGAAATTGATCTATGATGGTTTCTAAAACCATGTTTAACTTTATAATTTCATTAACAAAATAGTTGAAATTCTGGCTTTTGTATGTATAACACCTGATAATGTGTCAATGAATTCAAATATATTGTTTCAGTAATGGTGCATTGTAATAAAAGGGGTGTGGAGGCATTTACTGGGCATCTGTCACATATTTACAAATATGAACAAGGTAAATATAGTGGAACAAGCACACAGGCACTCATTTGTCTTTAGGACCCATGGCTTAACTGACTGGTATGGTAACTACATGGCTTTGATGACTGCGTGGCTTACCTGACTGCTGCGACGTGGGTTTTGAGTTAGATTGACAGCTGAAGCCAATATTTGTGTAATAAGACTAGTTATTGGTTTTTGGGGTCTGGTTGTTTTGACTTGTGTCCTGTACCTCTGATACTAAATTTCACACTTCATTAAATCGGATATGGGAGAAAGATGGAAAAAGATAAGTGTGCACTTTTGTGTTTGTGCATACACTTGTGGCTCTATAATATCTCCTGGACAGTTGATAATTATCGTAAGTCGCCTTGGTTGTAATCAACCAGGAGTACATCATCTTCATGGTAACTATCAATCAATAAGCGATACAAGCCTTCTATTAAATTTCGCCCCATTCAAAGAGGTACCAGGCTAGTAGTACTATGCCTTTAATTTCATACTTGCTTCTCAGGCGGTGTGTCTCACATCGGTGGGGTACTACTTAGCACTTTGGAGAACAAGCCCGATGGTACGTTTGACCTTGCAGAGCTGGAGCGCCGCATACGAGGAGATGACTTGCATGAACCTGTCAGCGCAATGGTGGCGATTGAAAACACTCACAATGTGTGCGGTGGCAAGGTCTGTGTGATAATTATTAGCTTCCGGTTGACTTTCTACATCTTTTTTTGTTTTTATTAGTTTGTAGAATAAGTCATATGCCTAAGTCTACTGCTAGACATAGGCCCTTTTCATTTATTTTAAAGGATTTCTATTAACTTTACTTAGGAAAGAAGCATTTCCTGACTTGCCATGGAAGTCAATAGATACAATTGAGTACAGTTAAAAGAATAATCATATTATTATCATCTATTACTTATCTAAATTTAAACACTAATAAGTTATACGAAGCTACAACTTGACAACAGTATAAGGTGATAAGATAGAGAAGAAAAAATAATTAAAATCAAAAAAAAATATCATTTTCCTTTTCAATTAAATCGTAGGTTTCTCCAGGAGATTGTCGTCTGTATTTTAGTTCTGAGCTCAGAAATTTTAGCTGAATATATGTCGACATCCATTTCTTTATAGTAAAGTAAAATATGAAATTTGAGCCTTTCATAAGGGCTTCTTCAAAAGCTGGTATGCCATGAATGGAGATTTGCCCAGATTCATCACGCGTGATTTGGTAAGCGTAGTGTCGGTACCCAAGCACTGGGAGCAGTTCCCCATAAATACTGTATGTGGGTTCGGCGTATTCTGTTGGATTTTCTGCTATAATTCCGTCGCCAGAGCCTCGGCCGTTTTACAGCACTGTGCAGGCGAGGTTGACCTCTGGAGAAAAATGCATTATGTTCTCCTTTACACCATTTATGTTTACCTGGTGTGAAATAAATAGCGATCTATCTTTTGATAGACTGCTGCCCATATTCACAAACATTGGTGTGAGCATATTTTTATTTATTCTGTGTAAGCGTTAACGAACCCAATGAGTCTATTTATGAAGCACTCTTAAGTGACGAAAGACACAACCTATGGTTCTTGTGAATCTAACGGCGCTGGGCATGATGAATACGTTGTCATGTACTTTACTTGTGCATGGTGCTTCTTCTTCACTTGGACAAGTATTGTTTAAGAATACGGCCTTTAGATGTCCATCTTAGCTTAGCTTCTAGAAGGTTCTCTCGCGGTCTCCACATCAAACCAATTCACGGTTTATATCATTCTTTAAGATAAATGTGAAAGTTTATCGCTTCATCGTGTCTAAAGCACCGAACAGTTTTAGATGAAATTTGGAAAAAAAAAATGCACGGAATCAGGCGTAATATCTTGATTAATTCGTGACTATCTATAGTTATGACACTTGAAGGACGAGTAACGTTGGCACAAAAGATTAGATAACGGGCGGGCGACTTGAAACACGAATATTACCTTGACCTCACGACTGACTTGCTGCTGACCCTTCGTCCGAACTTATCGCGTGCGTTAAGTAAAACATGATGACCTCGGTGCTGCTAAATAAACGTGTTATCTGCCTAGATGACGAGAAATCGGTGCGTATAGTGAATGTGTAATGAGAATGTTAATGTGAAAAATGATAGATTACGGTGCACACTGGTGGAGAACGTGCTACCACGTAGGGAGTGTCAAGCGGCTGCTTTTGCTGTTGCTCGAATGGGCAATGAGCAGGCTCGACCGAATCAGTACCGCGGCCTCGCTAGAATACCGGCGCGAAGTAGAACTAGCATGTGCTTCTAGGTTACCGCAGGCTCCCCCTCAATCTCCTTAAGTATCCGTAAAGGCCGGCAAAGCACCTGCAGCTCCACTGGTGTTGTAGATGTATGCAATGTACAATGTATGTGAACAATGTACAGCATCATCGTCATCATCGTAAGCTGTTTCTATACTTCTCTGTAATATTTGAAATGAAACTATTATTTACGTATTTTATCGCGTTTAATTATGTTTTTATTTTCCCGACGTTTCTATTCCTTAACAGCAACCGTGGTCACGTGGTTACTGAAGTGTTAGACGTCCTGATGTCATAGTTAACTCGGTCTAACTTAAGCTTTTATTTATTAATTTTCGGTCCGATCTACGCAGAATGTGCTCACAGTATCTTGAGGTCGTGCAGTGGTATGCTTGATTTTAGATTTAATGTTGTTTATTACTGGATCAAAGGCGGTGGTAGTACCCAGCCATCTTCTCTATTGAAATTAGGATGTTTTTTGATTGTTCTTTAAAACATTGCTGATGTGAAACACCGACGCTCTAGAAAGTCTGCAGTCTCTGATCATGTCCTTGATCGCCCCAAACGTTACATCAGATTTGATAGACCACAAATCCTCACAAAAGAACACCGTGCAAACTGTGCCGTGAAAGATTTTGTGCTTCTGCATTTCGTTCAGGGTTTGAGGTAACCGGAGGCCCACTTGCCCCTCCCCTATTCAAATATCCCTAAAGGCCGGAAACGTATCAGCAGCACCTCTGGTGTTCCAGATGTACGTAATCACTTACTATCAGGTGAGCCGCTTGTCCCCTTTCCCATAAAATATGAAAAGTGTTTGAACTTTAGGTGCTGCCGCTAGAGTGGGTGGACAAACTGGGTGAGTTATGCACAAGGCGCGGGCTGGCACTGCACGTAGACGGCGCAAGGTTGCTCAATGCGAGTGCGTACAGCGGCGAAACGCCCGCGAGGCTGGTGCAAGGTTGCGACTCCGTGTCGCTGTGCTTCAGCAAGGGCTTGTCGGCGCCCGTCGGCTCGGCGCTCGTTGGTTCTTATCATTTCATAGAGCAGTACGTACAAATTTTGTATGTTTTCTTATATTAGAGTTACTAACAAGCCTTAACAACAAGTGCCTGTTATTCTTCACTAGTCCACGTCGACAGAAGCGCTAAGATTTAAATGTCTTCTCGCATAAACATTGTACTGGTTATAGTCGATTACAATCTTAAAACAAATTCTGTAAGTTCGCATAGTGTTTTATTCCTATAATTAATTAACTGTACTGTAGTAGTTCAAATGGTTTCCTACATGAATCTACAAACCACAGAACACAAGTCACGGTGTCATGGCGTCGAAAGTCTTGACGTTCATTCGTCAAGATAAAAAGAATTGTGACAATACTTTAATGTCGCATGGACTACCTTTTTAAATTTATACCTATCGCTGGTCACTAATAATATTTCACTACCTTTCAAAAAAGAATGGTGAAACATATTTAATAAAACACCAGTAAAGTTCAAGAAAACTGTTTAAGATGTTCTTTGTAATCGATGCATTTAGGAGTTTGAATTATGCACCGCTAATGAACATTACCTTTGTTATTTGCGTGGATCATGTTCTTGTTATTGATATTAATACTATATTTAAATCATGTCGAGTACACATTTTTTGGAATGCTAAAACTAGACCAGAATATTAAATATTTATTGTATTTTTCATGTATTGGATGATTTGTGACATCTCGAACGCTAATCGAAAATATAATGTCTTTTAAGCGCCAGAAAAAAATCTCTTAATTCCCCTTGGCTTAAATTATTCTAAACAACATATTGCATTTATTTGGTAAAAAAAAAGTACAATAATGACAAGAGGACATGTTAATGTACGCTATATGTTATTCTGACATAGCTAATAGTTCATTTATTTATACTATAAATAAAACAAAAGTTATTTAATCACATAATTATATTGGCGTGTGAGCACACGATATCTCATGAAAAACTTAAAGATTCACTTTGATATTAGATTCGTAATTTAATTCTATTGAATTCTAACATCATTATTGTAATCCGCCATTTTTTTTCTCCACAACTATATACAGTTCTTAGTAATCTTCATTGCACGCATCGCAAGTGTATTTTTTTTATTTTTAATGACGTAAATAATGAGGTGAATTTTCCAAAATTTTTGACAATAAAAGGGTTTGAAATTAAACTTTTATTTACAGGTTTTATCGCGTTTAATTTTTGTTTTTATATTCCCGTCGTTTTCTATCTGTCGTCGTGGTCACGGGGGGAATGACGTGACAGACGTCCAAGATGTCATAGTCAATTCGGGCCACCTTCAGCTTTTCATTATTAATTTTGGTACGATCTACGCAGAATGTTGTCACAATGTCAGGAACGCTAAAACAAAAATTAATAGCCATGAAGTCCTTAAATAATAGTTTCATTTCAAATGTGTAGTGTTCGCGTAAATACAAGAATTCTTTATATAAAAGTGTCATAAGCTTCCATTGTACGACCAAAACGACATACGAAACACTTTTATGCAATTGCGACGTATAAAAGATATACATTAAAGTTACAGCCATTTTAAAACTTAAAAGATATTTAAACGCAATCGTCGATCAACGAAATACGACTTTAACATTTACTGTTTTATGTCGGATATATTTCTGTCTGCGATGTCTAGATTTTTGTAGCATATAGCTTAGTTCGACTTGAACAGCTCTCGCGTGATGAGATTAGGACGGTGGATTCTTTTGCGCGTTCTCGTCGGCGATGTAATGAATGTGCGGTGCAGGGCGCGGCGCGTGCGCAAGATGCTGGGCGGCGGTATGCGTCAAGCGGGCGTGCTTGCCGCCGCCGCCGCCGTGGCGCTGGTCGAGCTGGCGCCCCTGCTGCACCTGGACCACAAGCGGGCGCGCGTGCTGGCCACCAGTAAGCTATATTACACTAAAGCCTCGTTTAACTATCTTCCCCGTGAATTTTAACTTATTATAACACCTTTGTTGGGGATGTGGTAGTGTTTCTTCAAGACTTTACTACTTTTAATCTTGATACTTACTATTTGGCAGCTAGGACCGCATTGTATTTGCGCGTCCAGGCGGCCGTGTCGCATATGTCGTGGCTCGATCTTAGAAATGTCATTTTATTAAATTGCATTTATAAGAAAAATTACTGTCTATGGTCTCCTATGTACCTACTATGTAGGTCTATGTGGCTTGCCCAGATGAATTAATAGAAATCATCTGTCGTTATGGTAAATTAAAGCACATCCATTTTTTAATATCGTCGAACATATAATGAAATAGCGAATCAGATAGTAAAATGTTTTTCTTTTATCCTCTTTTGATTCTTTATTTTTCAAAGTAGGAAAGATAATTTCGATTGTCAAAGGTTTAACCTTTTTACAATCTACCACCATTTCGTTAAGTGGTTCCTCTGACGAAGAAGAAACAGGGAAACAGAGAAAGAAACTACGTAGGTCCTCTATAATATTTAACAATAATAATACATATCATAAAATAAAATCTTACCAGAATATAGTGATTCAAAAAGTTAAAACACAGATGCTTTTGCAAATGCCACTTCAGCATGCTGATTCTAACGGCTATATCGGTTACCCTGGTTCTGCTAAATGGACATTTCATGATATTACCTATTCTATGATCGCCATGACATATACAACTCGGCTCCTCTGACTCTCTCGCTCTAACATATGAAGCTCTTGTGGTTGCACTCTACTTAATTAAAACGATTTACAACTTTGCAACGTATGCAATGTTTATCTAAACTTTCGAAATCATACAATCTCTTAGGATATGGGGCAGATCCCCTCCGGCCGCCATCGCACTGCAGATCGATCACTGCCGCATATTCACAGGGAAAACCAATCCGCCCAAAATGGAGGAAACGATCATCGAGCTGAGCACGGGCAGGTTGTGTGACACCTTTGTGTTACACGTTCATATTTCCTGATTACTAATTATTGATTCCTTCAGCTATCCAAGGTCTATCGCTGAAGACGTTCTCAGTGGACGTGGACGGCCAGCACACCAACATTGTGTTGGTGAGGATCGCGGAGTCGAGTCCACTCACATCTGACGTGGTGTTGCAGCGGCTTGCCCAAGTCTGTCTGGCTGAGACTCAAGTGAGTTCATGTATTCTTTTTTTTTTCACGAATTTATAGGAAAGGCGGCAATCGAGCAAGTGGTTCGCCTGATGGTAAGTAATTACCATCGCCCATTTACATCTGCAACATCAGAAGTGCTGCAGGTGCATTGCCGGCCTTTAATGGTATTTGGGAGATGGAAGGGATCCCATCTCCCAAATACCGTTAAGTGGCGGGGAGGGGAGCGGGTCTCCAGTTACCTCACTCACGAACGAAACGCAGAAGCACAAGATGCTTCTACTTCACTCCGGTATTCTGCGAGTTAGTGATACCGCCGCCGTTTGACTCTACCACGTTCAAGCTTCTAGTCTGTTACGGGATAGGCAGAGACTAATAAAGATATACATCGATATAATTTTCACTTTCGATTGTTGTCGCTTGGTGAAACTCGATCATATTGACAATTACTATTATTTCTTGTACTAGTTAATTTTCATTATAATTGAATACCTCGAAGATGCCTTAAGGAAACCGGTCGGTTAATATATAAAAAAATAATACATGTTGAGAAACTAGTACAAGAAATAATAATAATTGTCAATAAAGTTCGATGTTTACAAGCAAAGCCGTTAATTCGTTTATTGAGGGCCTAATCACAAATATTATGGTCGCCGGAATTCGTTTTTGCATCTCGTTTTGTCATTTTTAAATGAGACAATAATCTTTTATTTCAAATGTTCGAACATTGCCTCAAATCATTTGCGCTCTATATCTACGCCAAGGCACCGGTTCCCAACTTTTAAGTAATTAAAATTTTAATTAAATAATTTTTTTCAGGGCGATTGCAAGACACGCGACGACGAAGGTGTGATTGTTAAATCAATATGCTTTAACACGAAGACTTTAAGGTTCACTTTGCACAACGACGTAAACGACGAGGACCTCTGGCTGGCCATCATGAAGATCAGCTACGTGTTTAAGGAACTGGACGCGGCCAATCCGATGCAATGATATCTTTGGATTAAGCCTAACTACTAAGTTCCTTAAAGTTAGACCATTGGTAGTAAAGTTTATCCACGGTAGCTTAGTGGTTAGGGCGCTCGCTTTAATTGCATAGTACGTGAGTTACCTGGGTTTGAATCCTGCTGTCGGTGCCTCTGAAATTGTTAATAGCTAAATACAGCGCAAGCTCGGCAGTGCAAGCAAACATCTGCATGTCCGAGAAATGTTACGAAAAATATTATTTCGAGGACATGCGAAGTCCGCCAACTCTCATTACAGCAGCGTGGTGGATCCTTCCCGGCTCCAAAACCCCCTTTAAAGTATTGAGTGGAAGTGCCCAGTAGTGGGTCCTTTACACTCTTCTACATTAGCACATTTCTCTTAAATTCTGTCATGTGTAGGCAACGAGCCGAGTGGTTAGGATATCTGCTTACCAATCAGTTGACTCGAGTTCGATCCTCTCGGCGGAGGTCTCGTACCATAGAGTATTTTACTTGACTCACTTACACACTTGGATGACGACATGCTCACCACTTGTATTATATGCAAAAGGGTTGAAATGACTGTGAGGACCTCTGACCTCCCCGGTTTTACAGTAGTGACACTTTTTTATTTATATATATATATATTTATATATAAAGTCGACAAATTTTGAAAATTTTAAATTCATAGTTTAACAAATTAGTCTTAATTCTAGGAAACTTGGGGCAATTGTGTCACTATTTTTGACTGTCATTCAGATATGTTATTTAGGGTTATGGTTCCAAAGTTTAAATGAACAAAAATAATAAAAACTAACCACAATAACCGAAAAATGGTTACAGTTTGACCAAATTTCTAGGTTTTTCTTAAAATGCCGATAATTTTCAAACTGCATGGGATAGATGTTTTTTCTGATTTTTCTCATGATGGTTACGATCAATCCTGTCACCCCGTTTCGGCTTGACGTTGAGTTCTTTGACATCCTGTATTATATGATACGTATTTATTTATATATATTCTGCAACACGGTGTATTTCCATAAATAAAAATGTGATGAAAATTGCTCAAAATCAATGTAAGTCCTGAATATAAATAATGAATTTGGATAAAGTTACTCTTTTCATTGTGTAAACGGAATCGGTGAATTTTTGCCGAATGTAAATCCGGTACGGAATGAAATGTAAATTCGGTACGGATTGAAATTTAATTCGGTACTGTATGAAAAGTAAATTGGGTACGGAAGGAAGCAAAGGAGACGCGGGAACTGGCTATCCTTGGCTCTTGCAGAGTAGACTGTGCGTGTGTGAAACAAGTGCAATAATGTTGTAGTAAAGGAATCTCATTGAAAAGCTTTTACAGAAGGTGCATATAGGTATTTTAATATTATGTGCAAGAAGCATTTAAACAATTATAATACAGTGAAATTGCAAGTATACGTATACAATTATAATTTAATTTAGCAAAAATGTATGATTATTTTAAATTGAATGTATCTAATAGATACGAGATGTTAAACGGGTGCTTATATACAATCTTACTTAGGTTTAAGGGTAATTAAAATGAACATATTTACAGGCCTACCAATGCATTAATGGATGTAGACAATGAGATCATTGTGCGCTGTGGTTGAGAGCCTGGTCACACGAGCACCAGCATTATTACGTTTTAACTATTAACATTGAAACTGCGACTTAAGACGACCGATTTCGGTGTAGTGTGTAGATGCTCTTAACATCTGTGCCATTAAAAAAATTGAATGGCTTTGGCAACTGCTGGAATGGGTCGGCTCGACCGGGGCAGTACCGCGAACTCGCAGATTACCAGCGTGAAGCAGGGGCATCTTGTGTTTGTCCGTTTCGTTCGGCGAGTGAGATAACCTCGGGCTCACTGCCCAGCATCCCTCCCTTCTGCCGAATATACTCGAAGGCCGGCGACGCACCTGCAGCGCCTCTGGTGTTGCAGATGTACGCGGGCGGCGGTAATCACTTACCATCAGGTGAACCGCTTGCTCGTTGCCCACTATTCCTTAAAAAAATGCTGTAGGTGATGTTATATAGCTCGTGTGGGAAGTTTGTATTAATGTAACTATGTTAGTGTAGACCAGCCTCTCATTAGTTTAGTTTATAATGTTGACACAGGGGCGGTGCAATTTTTACTAAGAACAAATCATGATTGTTAATAAAATGTTTGATTATATTATTTGTGTTTGTTTTTTATTTCTTCGCTATTTCCCTACTAAACACAATACTTGTGCACCACTAAAATAATACTTTTGATTTGTGGTCTAACCTCCGATGTTATGCTTAGGCATTACATCGGGAAAATTAACACGTGAGAGTATGCGGATAGATTCGGCATACATAAAGATGGATTCGGCATGTTATAAATTGTTATTGCTAAATGCAATTCTTTCACAATGTCATGTACTCCCCACATCTGGCAGCTGGATTAGCAAAAAGTACAAGCCTCCTCGCACCTTCGAGACGGTTAATGGTCATTCCGCCATGTCTCCGTGGTCACGTGACCTTCCCGGGCACTCCTTTAACTGTCTATGCGCGTTTCAACTCTAAATCAAACAGACAGAGACAGAGCTTTAGTCGACGCTCCGAATACAGAAATTAAACATGTAATTTTTATATAAATTTAATACAGGAACAAACAGACACAACATTAAACCATTTTGTTTTTTTACTGGCAACCTTTTTTGTTCGTAAATCGTTTGAAGAATTTCGCAATACAACGTCATGGCTTGTAACGGACGACTTGTAAATAACCTTTTTTTTTTGTTTTACACTTGGGAAGGGTTCTAGCAGCAGTCACCGAAGGGAACAATGAGCAACGACACTGCTGGCGCTCAGCGTCGCTATGCTTCTAAACCATTGTAAACTAAATCCGATTCATTAATATAATTTAATGTCATCATCATTCATCATCTTTTTAGCCTATCATAAGTCCACTGCTGAACATAAGCCTCCCCCAAGGATTGCCACAAGGCACGGTTCTGATACCTGCATCCATCGACTTCCCGCAACACTGTGCAGTTCGTCAGTCCATCTTGTGAGGGGCCGGTCCACAGTACTTTTACCTGTACGTGGCTGCCACTGTAATGCCTCGACATTATCGTTGCAGACTTTATTGCACAGAGAAACACCGAGCATAGCCCTTTCCGTAGCTCCCTTAGCAACTTTGAACTTCCTCATACGGCCTGCAGTGAAGAACCAAGTACCGGTTCCGTACTTCATCACTGGCAACACGCACTGGTTGTATACTTTGCAGTTGAGGTTTGAAGTACTGCTGGTGACAGCTGATTCCACAAAGTCTAAGTGCGTGGCAGAAAACTTCCATCTAGGTGGTATTCATAGAACTTTGAATTCTGTCGCGATGTACGATGGTGAAACTCAGCGGCTGGGATCAATCCGAAAAGTTCCTCAGAACGTTCCCCGTGATAAATATTGTAAAAAATGCAAAGAGATCTTACATCTCTTCGCAAGGCCAAAGGATAGAGCCGATCAGAGAGAGCTTGGTCGCCGAAAATTCGAGCCGCTCGACGTTGGATGCGATCAAAGGGAAGGAGTAAGTATATGCAAGGAAACATCAAACCAAATTTAGATTTCCGATCGATGAGTGATGGCAAAAATATTCAGACGCTTGTTAGTCTGTGACCCAAATAATTATGTAACAATTTAAAAAAAAAAGGTTTTCACAGTATTGTCATTGACTGCATAGAGGTCCAGAAATATCTAGATCAAATCTTAATCTCATTAGGTTGTTCAGATACTTAATGGGTATAAAATTTTTAAGATTTTTTTATAATTGTTTATGTATTTGTAAAATTTTTCCTAAAATCTAATGGTAAAATTAGTTATCACGTAATGTAATGACAATATTTAAAGGATTGAAATATTCTTGTCATTAACCACGTGTTATGTGAAATACACATATTTAATTTTAAGTTTATTTCTCATTTCCTTGTCGAGAGTGAAACAAAAAAGTTCAAGGATTTTATGCATATTACCTACTATGTCAGAATTAACTAGATTTCAAATAAACTTATTATATCAAATTTAAAAATTATACACTTATGGATAATATTATAAATTTCAAATTTTCATCTCTACTCTACTACGTACCTTACTTGGTCTCAGTCTCTCTCTCTCCCACTCGCACACAGGCTTCCGTTCTCTCGTAACTCACGACAGAAACATAAACATTTCACATGAACAAGTAGTTACTTCTTTTATATACTTAAGATTAATTTTCGAGCTACTGAAGTACTGAGTGAGAGAATGAGACTGGCGAGCGAGCCACTCGATCGGACTATGGTGCTTAGGCGGGAGCCACATGAAAGAGAGAGATACGTAACTAAGGCTCAATTCGGTTCATAGACTGTAGATTCTATTGCTCTACTTTCTACAAGTGAAAATGTACATAGTGTAAATATGTACGGCTGATGAAGGAGAGAAGGAAAAGGGTAGCTAACGCCAGGGCGGGTGTTCGTAATCTACGGAGGATATCTCCTTCTCCAGCGTTTCTTTTTAAGTCTGGTGGAGGAAAGATGGAAACATCTGTTATTGAAGGCTGTGATCGGTTTCAGTAATAAGTGCCGGACCGACTAAAACCTGGTGTTGGCTGTAAAAATAATTTAATTCGCAATCACTATAAAGGCACTGGTGCCACGCGCTTCCCTGTTAACAAAGGAAAGACTTCCGACAAAACTAGAGGGGAGCGCGCAGCTACCCATGGGTCCTCTTAAGGTAGTACCAGACCTACTCTTGGGTGACCATCGACAGACGTGAATAAGGGTCGAGTTTAAAAAACGACCCTGTGCACGAGTATACGTCGTGAAGGTGAACGTGAAATAAAGACCTCGCGTTCTACCGCGGACGCGGTGAGGAAGGCCTGTACGCAGTTGTTTGTTTTTTTTTTGGTTTTACGTGGGGGGAAGGCTAACACGTACCGATCACCGAAGGCGGTCACCGGTTATATCGGGATCAACATTGAAGATGTTGGACCGACTAAAGCACCCCACGGTAGATACGCTATTAGCCCGCCTTTACAGCTTCCAGGGTAGAGACACGCGAGCAGAAGCCTCGCAAGGTAGGTGCGATGTTGAAGAGTTTCATCCTCTAGCCTGGGGCAAGGTGTACGTCACCACCAACGATGGCGACTATCCACAAATACTGGTACACATCACACTGAAAGTGTCTACAGATCATTGCTACGAGCGTAGACCGTTTCTACGAGCCTCTTCCGGCGTAGCTCTCAAGGTCACCGGGCCAACAGCGTTGGTACAATTTCATATTAAGAGACTATTTGTGAATACGTCCAACAAGATGAACTTGTTTGTTTGTTCACTTTTTTATTATTTTAGTAAAGATTGAAGAGAAGTCGGTAGCTCCATCAGGCAATATTGTATCATAACGTCAAAATGATCTAATATTGCTCATCAGCGTTACTTTGAAATGAGTGCTTAACAATTCTAAACCGTATTGTTCAGAAGTTGAGAATGTTTTTTCAATAGAGTACTTCAGTACTTAAAATTATCAATATTATTATCAGAAAGCTGTTGAGAAGTTGTTTTTCTTGATGTTTTAGTCTATAATTAATTATACTACCATCACATAAAGATCTATCTTAAGTTAATTCAATCAAATGTAAAATCAATGCCGTTTTTTTATGAAATAGCAATTGGCACAAGACTATATTAACCAAAGACAGACTCAAGTCTTTCAAATTAGCGAATTAAATCTCGTCGTTTTGTTAGGTGTTCTGGCTTCAGAAATAGCACTGAGTTCCTGCGAAACTTTTACTGCATTAATCATGGCCTATATAGTAGATCTCAGATCAGATACGGGGACAAAACCTACAAAATCTATGAAACATGCAATGGTGAATTCTCCACTCGGCGATGATGTATATGGAGAAGATCCTACCGTAAATACCTTGGAGAGTAACGTTGCAACCCTTTTGGGAAAACAGGCCGCGCTGTTTATGCCATCCGGGACAATGTCCAATCTAATAGCTGGTAAGGTTGTCTGATACAACAGAACAAGTAATATTATTTTATGCATTGAACATATCAAAAAATTACATACTACTTGAATATTTCCAAAAAAGTAAAGTGAACCAAAAACCTTTGTTTTAAATTTTGAAATTGATCTATGATGGTGTCTAAAATCATGTTTAACTTTATAATTTCATTAACAAAATTGTTGAAATTATGGCTTTTATATGCATAATACCATATAATGTGCCAATAGTAATTCAATTATATTGTTTCAGTAATGGTGCATTGTAATAAAAGGGGTTCGGAGGCATTTACTGGGGATCTATCACATATTTACAAATATGAACAAGGTAAATGTAGTGGTACAAACAAACAGGCACTAATTTGTCTTTACCTTCCCATATCCACATTATGCCTATGAGTTAAGATAGAAGGAAAGGGTCAGACACATAAACTGCAAAGCAAGACAACCACACCCAAAAACCAGTTATTCAACTATAAGACTGGCTTTGATGACTGCTGCGGCATGGGTCTTGGGTTAGATTGCCAGCTGAAGCCAATATTTGGGGTCTGGTTGTGTTGAGTCGCGTCCTGTGTCTCTGATACTACATTTCACACTTCATCGAATCTTATTGCATATGCATCGTATCGGATATGGGAGAGAGAGGGATAAAGATGTGTGTGCAACTCTGTGCTCGTGCATACACTTGTGGCTCTGTAATATCTCCTGCACAGTTGATAAATGTCGATAATTCTCGTAAGTTGTCGCCTTGGTCGTAATCAACCAGGAGTACATCATCTTCATGGTAACTATCAATCAATAAGCCATACGAGGCGTCTATTTCGCCCCATTCAAAGGGGTCCCAGGCCAGTAAACAGACTAAAAAAAGTACACTACCTGAAATTTTGCTTGTTTCAGTAATAATAATATACTATGCCTTTAGTTGCATACTTGCTTTTCAGGCGGTGTGTCTCACATCGGTGGGGTACTGCTGAGCACTTTGGAGAACAAGCCCGATGGAACGTTCGACCTTGCGGAGCTGGAGCGCCGCATACGAGGTGATGACTTGCATGAACCTGTCAGCGCAATGGTGGCGATTGAAAACACGCACAATGTGTGCGGTGGCAAGGTCTGTGTGATAATTATAAGCTTCCGGTTGACTTTCGTTATCTTTGTTGTTTTTATGTCTGTCTGATGTATGTCTTATACATAAGTCTACTGCTGGACATGGGCCTTTTCTTAATGATTTCTGCATTTCGTTCAGGGTTTGAGGTAGCCGGAGACCCACTTGCCCCTCCCCTATTCAAATATCCCTAAAGGCCGGAAATGACGTACACGGCAGATGTACGTATTCGCTTACTATCAGGTGAGCCGCTTGCCCCCTTTCCCATAATATACGAAATGTGTTTGAACTTTAGGTGCTGCCGCTAGAGTGGGTGGACAAACTGGGCGAGTTATGCACAAGGCGCGGGCTGGCACTGCACGTAGACGGCGCAAGGTTGCTCAACGCGAGTGCGTACAGCGGGGAAACGCCCGCGAGGCTGGTGCAAGCTTGCGACTCCGTGTCGCTGTGCTTCAGCAAGGGCTTGTCGGCGCCCGTCGGCTCGGCGCTCGTTGGTTCTTATCATTTCATAGAGCAGTACGTACAAATTTTGTATGTTTTCTTATATTAGAGTTACTAACGAGCCTTAACAAGTGCCTGTAATCCTTCACTAGACCACGTCGACAGAAGCGCTAAATTTAAATGTCTTCTCGCATAAACATTGTACTGGTTATAGTCAATTACAATCTTAAAACAAATTCTGTAAGTTCGCATAGTATTTTATTCCTATAGTTAATTAACTGTACTGTAGTAGTTCAAATGGTTTCCTACATGAATCTACAAACCACAGAACACAAGTCACGGTGTCATGGCGTCGAAAGTCTTGACGTTCATTCGTCAAGATAAAAAGAATTGTGACAATACTTTAATGTCGCATGGACTACCTTTTTAAATTTATACCTATCGCTGGTTACTAATAATATTTCACTACCTTTCAAAAAGAATGGTGAAACCATAGACATATTTAATAAAACACCAGTAAAGTTCAAGAAAACTGTTTAAGATGTTCTTTGTAATCGATGCATTTAGGAGTTTCAATTATGCACCGCTAATGAACATTAGCTTTGTTATTTGCGTGGATCATGTTCTTGTTACTGATATTAATACTATATTTAAATTGTGTCAAGTACATATTTTTTGAAATACCAACTAGACTACAAACTAGTAGTTTTGTGTACCTGAATTTATGGATGAAAAAAATGCCAATTACCCATCTCGATCGCTAACCGAAAATTTAATGTTTTTTTAGCGCCAGAAAAAAAACTCAGCCTTCCACTCGGCTTAAATTATTCCAAACAACATATTGCATTTATTTGGTGAAAAAAATACAATGATGGCAAGAGCACATGCTTATGTACAATGCTATATATTATTCTGACATAGTTAATATTTCATTTATTTATACTATAAATAAAACAAAAGTTATTTAATCACATAATTATATCGGCGTGTGAGCACACGATTTCTCATGAAAAAGTTAATGAATCACTTTGAATTTTTTTATTAGCTTCGTAATTTTATTCTATTGAATTCTAATAACATCATTGTAATCCGCCATTTTTTTTTCTCCACAATTACATACAGATCTTAGTAATCTTGATTGCATTCTTCGCAAGTGTATTTGTTTTATTGCTTGTTTTGAATTATGTACATAATTGAAGTGTGCACATGAATTTTTCGAAATTGTTGACGTAAAAGTGTGCAATTTCAAAAGTTTGGTGTTCGCGTAAATACAAAAAAACATTATATAAAAGTGTCTTAAGCTTCCATTGTACGACCAAAAGGACAAACAAAACACTTTTAAGCTATTGCGACGTATAAAAGTTAAAATTATAGACATTAAAGTTATAGCCATTCTAAAACTTGAAAGATATTTAAACGCGTCTTGTCGATTACCGAAATATGTAACGTTTACTATTTTATGACGAATTTTTTAGTTAACGTGGGCGAAAGTTGCTCGCACCTACCCGTCACCGTTTCCTGTGGCTGGTTATGTCGGGATCGGCATTTAAAATGCCGGACCGACTAAATCCCCCCCACGGTAGATATGCAGTTGGTCTAGTGGCCTTTACAGCTTCAGCGATAGAGACTCGCGAGTAGAAGGCCCGCAAGTTAATGAGTCGGATATGTTTCCGCAACCAATATATAAGAAGCTTCAGCTTTACTTTTACTTTAAATATGTAAGATTCTTTTGCGCGTTCTCGTCAACAAACGCAAAGAAACCACCGTCGACGGCGATATAATGAATGTGCGGTGCAGGGCGCGGCGCGTGCGCAAGATGCTGGGCGGCGGGCTGCGGCAGGCGGGCGTGCTGGCCGCCGCCGCCGCCGTGGCGATGGTCGAGCTGGCGCCCCGGCTGCACCTGGACCACAAGCGGGCGCGCGTGCTGGCCACCAGTAAGCTATATCTAGATATGACTAAAAAGAACCGAGTCTAACTTAGACTCACAAGAGCCTCGTTTGATTATCTTCCCCGTGCATTTTATCTTATTATAACACCTTGGTTGCGTATGTGTCGGCCGCTGGCCGAAATTTAGCGAAGATACCGAACCGTCGTTTCTTTAAATTACATTAATTAAAAAAAAATCACTAAGTCTATGGTTTACATTATGATGTAGCATGGCCCATCAATTAATAGAAATCGTCTGTCGTTATGGTCAAGTAAACGCGCGTCTATTTTGTAATATCGTCGAACACATAATGAAATAGTGAATCAGATAGTAAAATGTTTGCTTTGTCCTCGTTTGATTCTTTATTTTTCAAAGAAGGAAAGATAATTTCCTTTGTCAAAGGTCAAACATTTTTTTACAATCTACCACCATTTCGTAAAGTGGTTCCCCTGACGGAGAAGAAACAGGGAAACAGAAAAGGAAACTCCGTAGGTCCTCTCGATAATATTTATCAATAACTATCATAAAATAAAAGGTCACCAGAATATAGTGATACATAAAGTTAAAACACAGATGCATCATTTGTGTTTTAACTTTCGCGTCATATTAGGACTTATGACACTGGAGATTATTTAATGCAGTTAGTACAATAATAAATAAGTTTTTCATATTTCGAATTTTTATTACACATTTTAGCCCTTCGTTAATAATATGACCGAACGTGGCTGGACAAATCGACAAACGTTGACGATTGAACGTTATGGCCGGTATTCGTTGAACATTTCATGATATTACCTTGTCTATGATCGCCATGACATATACAACTCGGCTCCTCTGACTCTCTCGCTCTAACACATGAAGCTCTTGTGGTTGCACTCTTCTTAATTATAACGATTTACAACTTTGCAAAATTATAACATAAGCAATGCTTATCTAAACTTTCGAAATCATACAATCTCTTATGAATAGATACGGGGCAGATCCCCTCCGGCCGCCATCGCATTGCGGATCGATCATTGCCGCATATTCACTGGGAAAACCAATCCGCCCCGCGCTGGGCACGGGCAGGTTGGTGAACGTGGTCTTCGCATTAGAGCTGCTGGTCCTCGTCACTGGCCTGCGGGGTGTATGTCCGGCGCAGTTGAATGTACTTGGACAGAGCCGGACGTCCGGAGTCCGTCGCTCAGCAGGGGGTGCATGGCGTACAGCTGTGACATTTGTGTTACACGTTCATATTTCCTGATTACTAATTATTGATTCCTTCAGCTATCCAAGGTCTATCGCTGAAGACGTTCTCAGTGGACGTGGACGGCCAGCACACCAACATTGTGTTGGTGAGGATCGCGGAGTCGAGTCCACTCACATCTGACGTGGTGTTGCAGCGGCTTGCCCAAGTCTGTCTGGCTGAGACTCAAGTGAGTTTATGTATTCTTTTTTTTCACAAATTTATAGGAAAGGCGGCAAACGAGCAAGAGGTTCACCTGATGGTAAGTGATTACCGTCGCCCTCGCACATCCGCAACACCCGAGGTGATGCAGGTGCGTTGCCGGCCTTTTAGGGTAATTGGGAGATGGGAAGGAGAATGGGAGGGGGCTCGGGAAGGGGAGTGGGCCTCCGGTTACCTCACTCACGGAACGAAACGCAGAAGCACAAGATGCCTCTACTTCACGCCGGTATTCTGCGAGGCCGTGATACCAACCCGGTCGAGCCGGCCCATTCGAGTAGTAGCAAAAGCCGCCGCTTGGCTCTACCACTTTCAAAGTTCAAAATTATATGCTCCCTGCCTGTCATCTAATGTAATCTTTCAAACTGACGTAACTTCAAATTGAATTCAATTGCTGTTACAGCAATAAGCAGCAGCAAAAGCCGCCGGTTGGCTCCACCACGTTCCAGCTTCTAGTCTGTTACGGGATAGGCAGAGACTAATAAAGATATACGCCGGTATAATTTTCACGCAAGCGATATATATTCACGCAAGTGATATAATTTTCACGCAAGTGATATAATTTTCACGCAAGTGATATAATTTTCACGCAAGTGATATAATTTTCACGCAAGTGATAAATATTCACGCAAGTGAAAACTCGATCATATTGACAATTACTATTATTTCTTGTACTAGTTAATTTTCATTATAATTGAATACCTCGAAGACGCCGTAAGGAAACCGCGGTTCGGATAATATATAAAAAAATAATACATGTTGAGAAACTAGTACAAGAAATAATAATAATTGTCAAAAAAGTCGATGTTTATTTAACAAGCAAAGCTGTTAATTCGTTTAGTGGGGGCCTAATCACAAATATTATGGTCGCCGGGATTCGTTTTTGCATCTCGTTTTGTAATTTTTAAATGAGACATAAATCACTTATTTCAAATGTACGAACACTGCCTCAAATCATTTGCACTCTAAACTTACCCTAAGGCAGCGGTTCTCAACCTTTCACCATGAAACCCTGATATATAAAATCAATATTGAAAACTTAGTAATTCAAAACTTTTTGAGTAAAATGCTTATTTTTTTATTGTCCATTGAATCCGCTGACTCTCTGGTGGAACAGGAGGGTCCTGCGGCAGCCACTTTCGAAAACACTAAGGTGTGCTTATTTTTACAGGGCGATTGCAAGACACGCGACGACGAAGGTGTGATTGTTAAATCAATGTGCTTTAACAAGAAGACCTTAAGGTTCACTTTGCACAACGACGTAAACGACGAGGACCTCTGGCTGGCCATCATGAAGATCAGCTACGTGTTTAAGGAACTGGACGCGGCCAATCCGATGCAATGATATCTTTGGATTAAGCCTAACTACTAAGTTCCTTAAAGTTAGACCATTGGTAGTAAAGTTTATCCACGGTAGCTTAGTGGTTAGGGCGTTCGCTTTAATTGCATAGTACGTGAGTTACCTGGGTTTGAATCCTGCTGTCGGTGCCTCTGAAATTGTTAATAGCTAAATACAGCGCAAGCTCGGCAGTGCAAGCAAACATCTGCATGTCCGAGAAATGTTACGAAAAATATTATTTCGAGGACATGCGAAGTCCGCCAACTCTCATTACAGCAGCGTGGTGGATCCTTCCCGGCTCCAAAACCCCCTTTAAAGTATTGAGTGGAAGTGCCCAGTAGTGGGTCCTTTACACTCTTCTACATTAGCACATTTCTCTTAAATTCTGTCATGTGTAGCCAACGAGCCGAGTGGTTAGGATATCTGCTTGCCAATCAGTTGACTCGAGTTCGATCCTCTCGTCGGAGGTCTCGTACCATAGAGTATTTTACTTGACTCACTTACACACTTGGATGACGACATGCTCACCACTTGTATTATATACACAGGGGTTGAAATTATTAGACGGTGAGGACCTCTGACCTACCCGGTTATAGATGTGACACTTTTTTATTTATATTATATCGTACGTTTTTATTTATATATATTCTGTATCATGGTGTATTTCTTTAAAAAAAATGTGATGAAAATTGCTCAAAATCTATGTAAGTCCTGAATAGATGTAGACAATGAGATCATTGTGCGCTGTTGTTGAGAGCCTGGTCACACGAGCACCAGCATTATTACGTTCTCTGTAGTGTGTAGATGCTCTTAAGATCTGTGCCATTAAAAAAATCGAATGAAATGGCTTTTACAACTGCTGGAATGAACCGGCGTGAAGTAACCTCGGGCCCACTGCCCATCATCCCACCCTTCTGCCGAATATACTCGAAGGCCGACGACGCACCTGCAGCGCTCACTTACCACTTACCATCAGGAGAGTTGCTCGTTGCCCCCTATTCCCTAAAAAAATGGTGTAGGCGGTGTTATATAGCTTGTGTGCTATGTTAGTGTAGACCAGTGACTCCTTAGTTATAATGTTAAACACAGGGGCGGTGCAATTTTTACTTCGGTCAAATGATGATGGTTAATAAATTGTTTGTTTATATTATTTCTATATTTTTTTTAATTTTCTTCCCTATATCCCTGCTAAAAATACTTGTGCGTCTCGAAAATATTACTTTTCGTGTGTGGTCTAAACGCCGATGTTATCGCTCAAGCATTACATCGGACACGGGAAAGTGAAAACAAGCGGGTGTCTGCAAGCGTGCCAACTGCATGTCAAGTGACAGATATGACCCTGGCATCTTTCTTACCAGCCTGTACAAGCTCGCTGTCCGACAGAGGAAAGTCCTTTGAATGAATCATATGAAGGTGTCAAATAAAGCTGGAATGCCACGCATGGAACATTTGCCCTGGCTCGCCTGGCATTCGCATCAGACCGCAGCGCCGGTACCACTGGAGACGACGCTTCCAATCACTAGTTTGTATGATTTTAGTTCGGCATATTGATATGGATTCAGTCTGTATAAGGATAAATTCGGCATATTATAAATTGTTCTTGCTAAATGCAATTCATTCACAATGTCAGGTAGATATGTTTGCTGTACTCCCCACATCTGGCAGCTGGATTAGCAGAAAGTACAAGCCTCCTCGCACCTTCGAGACGGTTAATGGTCATTCCGCCATGTCTCCGTGGTCACGTGACCTTCCCGGGCACTCCTTTAACTGTCTATGCGCGTTTCAACTCTAAATCAAACAGATAGAGACAGAGCTTTAGTCGACGCTCCGAATACAGAAATTAAACATATAATTTTTATATAAATTTAATACTGGAACAAACAAGACTGTTTATTAATTTTATGTTGCAGGTTAGTCGTGCGTCACGTCCGATAAGTAAGACCCTGTTGTAGAAGAGGGGGTAGGCTGGCGCTATATGAGCTCCCTACAGTCCCCGATGTACGTCACTGCTGTATAATTAAATAGATGTTCATCTATTACCCGGGAATCGAACCCAGGTCAATCGCGCTCTATTTATGCTCATTTTATGGAAGTATTTTTATGGAAGAGACGGCAAACGAGCAAGCGGTTCACCTCATGGTAAGTGATTACCGTCGCCCACGTACATCTGCAACACCATAGATGCTGCAGGTGCGTTGCCGGTCTTTAAGGACATTTGGGAGATGAGAGGGAAGAGCAGGGGAATAGGGCGGGGAAGTGGGCCTCCGGTTATCTCACTCACCGAACGAAATGCAGAAGCACAAGATGCCTCTACTTCACGCCGGTATTCCGCGAGGCAGTGGTACCAAACCGGTCGAGCCGGCCCATTCGAGCAGCAGCTAAAGCCGCCGCTTGGCTCTACCACGCTTACTTACTTAAAATTGTTAATTTAAAGTGAATTTTATTATCATCGGTTCATAATACGTACATTCCAAATTATTGGTACATCTGGAAGTGAGCAAACATCGATACCTACATACATACAGGTCGACGTGTAAAAATAAAAAAGGACAGGAATAAAAAAAAATTAATTCAATATATTTACCTATCTCGCCCAGAGCTATAAATCTCAATCATAAAACATTTACTCTCTCTCGCATTACCTATGTAGGAGCTAAGTAATACAGTCATTACATAATATCGTTTCAATTATGTTTACATAATACACTTTGAATATCTTAATTCAAATATATGGATGCATATTTATATATACACACACACACATACATATATATATATATAGGTGAAAATTTAGCTAAAAGTCCCCCTAATGGTAAGTGTCTCCTGCAGCCCATGGTCTCCTGCAGACAACTTCAATCGAAGAAGTTCACAGATGCGTTGTCGCCCCCGAGAACTGAGATGGAATACCATACCTTAGTTATACAGGCTCTCTATACCATTTCAAACTGGAACACGACAGCTGCTTCCACTGCTGTTTGGAGCCAGAAGTAGGTGAGAGTGTGATAACTGTACCCGAGCCAGACGACCTCAAGAAGAACACAGAAGGAATACACCACCTTGTAACATGAGCCTTATGTCAGAGCCGTTACGTTAAATCTGGACATCTTTAAGGCCAAAGTGAACAGACACCTTCTAGGCAAACGTGTACCATCCTAAGTCTCAACTTCTCCTCCCATCAAGCGAGATTGAAGTCAAACGTAAGCCTATTTTATATTTAAAAAAAAAAGTGAATTACGTTTACTTTCACATAACTTCGAAGGAACTTATCTTAAAGTGAGTACATGTGGGTATTTTAAACGACTAATATATAGTATATAATAATATACAAGTTTTTCTTGAGAAAATAAAGTATAGAAACATCTTTTGCGAGTTAAAGAAAAATTATAAGCAAATGTAAGATAAAAAAAAAACGAATCAAGATTAAATCTAGAATGTTCGAGTCTTCTTACCTTTTACAAAAAAGTAAGTCATTATTTTCATGCAAGAAAACAGTACAAAAGAAAACATACATAAAATATGTTATTAACTAAACTAAGAACTATGATAAATATCTCAATTTGTAGAGGGTTTTCATGTGTGTGTTATAGCCGTGTCAAGTCGGGGGCTTTATTCACTATGTCTAATGAATTCACAAGTAATTTATGTGAAATCTTATGTAGCGTAGTGTCCCAGATATGAATAGTACATTACAATAAAATTGCATGTGTTTTAAAAAATAGCAATTCTACTATTCAGTACCATTTTAAATTAAAGTAGCATCTTGCTAAAGCCCACGGCTGGGCAAAGGCCACCTTCTCAATTATCTGAGAGGGTAACTTGGAGCCGGGAAGGACGACCTTTATAAATTCGTAAAGGTAAGTAAGTAGTTCAATTTGCAAAAGAATAGACTAGTTAATGTTCTCCCTTAGGAAGTCCACCGACCAGCAGTGGACCAGTAGCTTGTCCCAGGGGATTTCACATTACACCGTTCTGCTCGCTCCACACCGACACCAGTTCGTCGCGGTCCCCGTAGCCGTGGGAGGCGATGACGTCACGGTAGCCCGCCTTGCTGTAGCTCTTCTTGTAGAAATGGAACCTGGGACAGTGCTTCGGCTCTATGCCGACCTTCTTAGCAACGATGCCCAGGTACACGTCGTCGAAGCGGAAGTGCTTCACGAACAGGCTGCCCACGTACAGCAGCCTCATCGCGCCGTTGGAGAGCACGTAGGAGCCGGCGGTGACGTACGGCGGCCACCTGTTCCACGGGTACTCCTCGAGCGACACCCGCCATTTGCTCGTGCGGAACCTCTGCGGCGCGGATCTGAACACGTAGCCGGAGAAGACATTGCTTCCGTCGGATGAAGGGTCCCGCACGTCCGTCCGGTTCGTGGCGCGCGTGCCGCTCGGACGCTGCTGCTGGACGTAGTCCAGAAGATTGGCGACGGATATGTACATGTCGTCGTCGGTGAAGAGGTAGAAGTCTGCGATGGAGCAGTGCTCGAACAACCACCGGAACGACATCATTGTTTTTATCGTGTTGTTGTAATAGTTGTCGAGGAAGTCGATTTGTATGATGTCCCTGTACTGGGCCATTTCCACGTCGATCCGCTTCTGGGTGTCCGACTTCGGTGGAGCGTCCACGCCGAGGAAGAACAGCGTCCTGATGATTCTTCCCGGCATGGAGTCCTCCTGGCCGTACGTCTGCCTCACGGCTATCCTCTGATCGAAGTTCCCCATGGCGGACTTCACGACGATGAACAGATCGAGCCTCTCCAGCGTGGAACATTTTCCCGAATTAGTAAGGAACCTGTGGGGGTAGTAATTTATGGGGATGATGGCGGGCTTCTTACCCGCCAGGATCTCGGCGACGATCGGCTTGATGTCGATGTTCAACGGGTAATCGAACTCTTCATCGAAGTTTCTCGAATAAATATAGTCCCCGACGCCGAAAAAATAATAGATATACAACAGAACACACGCGCACACGCCATATTTATAGCATAGCCTTCGTCGCATGGTTGCTACAGTTCGTGAGGTTCTGAAATCACTTGGATGCTGACACCTGCAAAGAACGGAATCATTTCAAATTAGGTTTACGTCAGACCCCATAGGGTTCTATACGCGGTGGAGTCAAGCGGCGGCTTTTGCTGCTGCTCGAATGGGCCGACTCGACCGGGGTCGCCTCGTAGAGGAGGCATCATTTTTCGTTCGGCGAGAGATTCAGCCAGACGTCCACTCTCCTCTTCCCAAATATCCTTAAATGCCGACAACGCGACTGCAGCTCCGGGTGTTGCAGATGTGCGTGGGCGTCGGTAATCACTTATCATCAAGTGAGCCGCTGAGAGATGGGAGGGAGAATGGGTGAGGAGGAGGAGGATGAGGAAGGGTAGTAGGCCTCCGGTTACTTCACTAACCGAACGATATGCAGAAGTATTAGTTGCTTCTACTTCACGCCGGTGTTCTTATTGGCTTGGAATTGTATTTGAGAGATGGGAGGGAGGATGAGGAAGGGTAGTAGGCCTCCGGTTACCTCACTAACCGAACGAAATGCAGAAGCATTAGTTGCTTCTACTTCACGCCGGTGTTCTTATTGGCTTGGAATTGTATTTGAGAGATGGGAGGGAGGATGAGGAAGCGGGACGGGGAGAGGGAGTGGGCCTCCGGTTGCCTCACTCACCGAACGAAACGCAGAAGCACCAGATGCCTCTACTTCACGCCGGTGTTCTTATTGGCTTGGAATTGTATTTGAGAGATGGGAGGAGGATGAGGAAGGGTAGTAGGCCTCCGGTTGCCTCACTCACCGAACGAAACGCAGAAGCACCAGATGCCTCTACTTCACGCCGGTGTTCTTATTGGCTTGGAATTGTATTTGAGAGATGGGAGGGAGGATGAGGAAGGGTAGTAGGCCTCCGGTTGCCTCACTCACCGAACGAAACGCAGAAGCACCAGATGCCTCTACTTCACGCCGGTGTTCTTATTGGCTTGGAATTGTATTTGAGAGATGGGAGGGAGGATGAGGAAGGGTAGTAGGCCTCCGGTTGCCTCACTCACCGAACGAAACGCAGAAGCACCAGATGCCTCTACTTCACGCCGGTGTTCTTATTGGCTTGGAATTGTATTTGAGAGATGGGAGGGAGGATGAGGAAGGGTAGTAGGCCTCCGGTTGCCTCACTCACCGAACGAAACGCAGAAGCACCAGATGCCTCTACTTCACGCCGGTGTTCTTATTGGCTTGGAATTGTATTTGAGAGATGGGAGGGAGGATGAGGAAGGGTAGTAGGCCTCCGGTTGCCTCACTCACCGAACGAAACGCAGAAGCACCAGATGCCTCTACTTCACGCCGGTGTTCTTATTGGCTTGGAATTGTATTTGAGAGATGGGAGGAGGATGAGGAAGGGTAGTAGGCCTCCGGTTGCCTCACTCACCGAACGAAACGCAGAAGCACCAGATGCCTCTACTTCACGCCGGTGTTCTTATTGGCTTGGAATTGTATTTGAGAGATGGGAGGAGGATGAGGAAGGGTAGTAGGCCTCCGGTTGCCTCACTCACCGAACGAAACGCAGAAGCACCAGATGCCTCTACTTCACGCCGGTGTTCTTATTGGCTTGGAATTGTATTTGAGAGATGGGAGGGAGGATGAGGAAGGGTAGTAGGCCTCCGGTTGCCTCACTCACCGAACGAAACGCAGAAGCACCAGATGCCTCTACTTCACGCCGGTGTTCTTATTGGCTTGGAATTGTATTTGAGAGATGGGAGGAGGATGAGGAAGGGTAGTAGGCCTCCGGTTGCCTCACTCACCGAACGAAACGCAGAAGCACCAGATGCCTCTACTTCACGCCGGTGTTCTTATTGGCTTGGAATTGTATTTGAGAGATGGGAGGAGGATGAGGAAGGGTAGTAGGCCTCCGGTTGCCTCACTCACCGAACGAAACGCAGAAGCACCAGATGCCTCTACTTCACGCCGGTGTTCTTATTGGCTTGGAATTGTATTTGAGAGATGGGAGGAGAATGGGTGAGGAGGAGGAGGAGGAGGATGAGGAAGGGTAGTAGGCCTCCGGTTACCTCACTAACCGAACGAAATGCAGAAGCATTAGTTGCTTCTACTTCACGCCGGTATTCTTATTGGCTTGGAATTGTATTTGAGAGATGGGAGGGAGGATGAGGAAGGGTAGTAGGCCTCCGGTTGCCTCACTCACCGAACGAAACGCAGAAGCACCAGATGCCTCTACTTCACGCCGGTGTTCTTATTGGCTTGGAATTGTATTTGAGAGATGGGAGGAGGATGAGGAAGGGTAGTAGGCCTCCCTGGGGGTGGCGATGGGGGCTGGGGAACTTCGGTGCCGGCACCACTGGAGTTGTTAATAGCTAATTTAAGTGCTAAATTTACCACGCGCTCGGCGGTGAACGAGCACATCGTGAGGAAACCTGCTTGTCTGAGAAATAATGAAAGAGAATGGCCTGCTACTTCACTTTACTATTTGCACATATTTGTATAGATTACCGTCATTTGAAAAAAAAAACGCTGATATGTTTGGTCCTGTGTGTTGTAATAGGAATACACCGGTTCCTTTTAACGAAACCTTCCTTGTTTTTAGTATCATAATAAACCACAACAGAACTAAATAGTTACGAAGATATCGTAACGAATTATCAAATCACTTCACTTAACTCAACGGGTGACAATAAAAAGAACCACAATCCGAATCTTATCTGTTTGTGTGAAGTAATTATAGATAAATTAAATATATAATAGATATAAATTACTACTATCTGAATATGTAACGTGAAATGGGTAATTTTTTATTTTTTATTTATTAGTTCTTTATTGTGTCCCTAAATAAAGAAAGGAATACAATGGGCGGACTTAATTTCTTTTGGCATTCTCTACCAGTCAACCCTGGGTGAGAAAGAAAACATGTTGAAAATTTATCGGTAGAATCGAGAGAGGAAGACCAAGGCGAACATTTCAGGATCAAATCGGAGACGTTCTGAAAAAACGTACATACTTGCGGTATCGCTCAGTCGATTTCGACAACACCTGATAATGTCTGTCGGATATAAATAAACGTCGTAGTTGAAACTATAATACCATTTGCTCATAGTTTGACGTTATAAAAAAAAAACTTACTAACAAAGCGGGTATTCCGTCGATTACAAATTGTTCTGTGTATTGGAAAAATAAATTTGTTTAGAATATTTTATACTTTGATTTTAGAATTGTTACTCTGTGTGTTACTCTGTGAATATATTTTTTATATTTATTTATTTGACCAAACCATCAGCTTACAAATATAAAAGGCGAGTGTAAATGGTAGAGTCGTGAGAGGAAGACGTAGGTGAAAGTGGAAGAAGCGAAAGACGTATGTCAGGACCGTAGCAAGTGGAAGAATTGTCTCTGCCAATCCCGTTGGGAAAAAGGCGTGAATATATACATACATACAAATAGGAACTTTCATAGTGAATATAAAGAAATTCGACGGCGTATCTAATACCGAGGTGGTCTAGAGGAAAGACGTACTTGGTCTTTTCAATCTAATTTACATCAGAGCTTATTTGGAGATAACGTGATTTAATGTCCGACCAATCCAACGATACGAATTGTACGTAAGTTCAGAAAAGCTAATTGGTTCCTCCGAAGTTTCGAAACAACGAGCCCGGGGAGCGAAGTCGACTTTCCACTCCAGTAAATTAGAGCTTTCAAGAACCCTGAATCGAGTAAAAAGTATTAACTTTTGACTTTATAGTGGTCACGCTAGCAATAATATTCACATTTCAAACGCCTTTTAATGGTTTGGTAAGCAAATTTAAAATTAACATACATAATTTATACGATGTCTCATGCTCTGAACATCTACTAAACTCAAATAAAGAAATTCATTTTTCCCCGCTGCCTCCGAGCACACCGAATGGGTCTCCACTTAATTCCCTTAGTGGGACCTTGGTCCGTCGTCCAACAGAGCTGCAAATAAGTATGACGATGGTTACCAGTTTAAAGCGATGTGTCGACGGTGGAGCTGATCGAGACGGGGGGCAGGTAGTGTGCGCGGATCTGTCCGTGCAGGCGGGCCACTTCGTTGTCGGCGCGTTCTATTTCGCGCACCAGCTGCGTGAACTGCACTATACCTGCGGGTGATATTTTGTTATCTTTAAATTTTCCATAAAGATTAGAAAGAGCTTCATAACGAAAGAATTTAAAGTTATACATGTAGCGACATCTATGTCGCCCTGTTATATAAGCTTAAGATTAAAATAAATTACATAAAGCTCTCCTGACCGTAGACCAGCACTGGGTTGGCTAGAGAAGGTCCAGAAACTTAATTTAGTAATTTCAAATTATTAAATTGAATGACGAAATTAAGTTTCTATGCTCTATGCTCACTTTAATTTTTAAATTAAAAATCAGTTACCTTCATATCAAGAATTCACAACAAATTTGTCATATACAAATGTTTTGAAGTGTTTAATACATTATGTATTACAAAAGTATTATAAATATTTTCTCTACAAAAGTCTCCATGTTGCTGTTTTGCCCATGTCATATCTGTCAAAGTTGGCCATTACTGCAGGACTGTTATGTGAATGGTCCTATATAAAGACTCGAGTTTTTGAGGCACAACAATCAAAAGTATCACACACAAATTATATATAACATTGATACAAAATATATGTATATTGCAAACTCTGTCTGTTTTTTTTGTGAATGGATATCACCAAACATCTACTAAAGATTAATGACATTAATTGGATATGTAATAAACAAAAATGAATTGTTTCAACGTAATCTGGTTCAACATGATTTCTGAAGTCCACGCAAACAATCACAGACAATGTTTAGTTGCAATAAATAAGATCATAACCGCAATAACCTTTTGATAAATGTGTCCCGAAAATAGCATTAAAATACTGTACTTATTTACTGACCTTCCCTAGAGTTACAAAATCCATGTCGCTTAATAGTCTCCATCTCAATCTGAACAACCATGGGAAAGACAATCTGCATCATCTTCAGCATCTCATTGCCGGCAGCCTCCTTGGCTTCGTCCAGTTTTGGTGCATAGTCAGGTGACTCCAGGGCTTCAATAACTTCAGTCAATACCAATCTTACTTGGTCTACTGTAACACTCAGCGGTGAAGCCATTTCTTGAACAAATGTAACATTTATTCCTGTAATGTGGAAGAAAATTTCACTATGAGATATATTACAATGCTATGGAAATCGACCAGATGATAGGAACACCCCTCCACCCTGAAAAGGTTCCAGAATTGTCATGGTGGGTAGCTAACTAGCCATAACTTGGTCTGTGACCTTAAGGAATCTACAGCTTAATGTAAGTAAATCGGGAGAGGATTACTATTGTAGCTTCGGCCACTAAAACAAGAGGTGGAGTCAAAGGGAAGAGAAGTCTACATCCAAAATTCTACAACTTTTAAATTATTTTCAAGAGTTTGAATCAATTACAATAAGAATTGACACAAGGAAAGGTTCCAGAATCTAAAAACAAAAAATAATGAGTATTTTTTGTAAATTATTGACATAATTTGCTAAAAAATTTGTCAAGTTTCAGGAAGTATCAGCAATCGCATGGAAAAATATAAAAGAACAAAAATTGTATAAAAATTGCTTTAGTTGCATGATAAAAGTATAATACACCAAGTTTTCACTGCAGCGGCACGGTCTAATTATTTGTTTTTTGGCAAAACAGTCAATTTCAAAATGGCTTTGTGAATAACAGCTATTAAATATATAACTCTCTATATAACAACCACAAAACATACTACAGTTTGTGATTGTGTTTATAACACATTTTAATAACAGGTATTTCAAAATTTGGTCATTATTTGCTACAGTTTATGTAATGCTTCCACTATAAATAGTTCATAGTTTATGCAAAATTTATCTGTATTGGTTATAATACTTTAACAGCCTAGAAAAAGTCCACTGCAGGACATAGACCTCTACAATGAGGAGGAAAGATGATTGGCAATTACAGTAAAAAAGTTTTTGAAGAGTTAATGTTTCCAGTTATAATATCTTTTTTTTTATTATTTTATTTTTGAAGAGAGTCCCCAAGATTTCACTAATAATTCTTAGAGGCATAATATGGCATACTATTATAATCAATTCTGGATTTTATCATATATTTTTCATTATGACAGAACTTTAAAAAATATTGAAAGCTTTTAAGTTGATTGTTTCACTTTAGAGGTACATTTGGAACCTCATATCTGTCCTACCTCCTACCTCATATAAAAATGACATGTAAGAATAGTAGTTGGTATATGAGTTAGTGGATATTTTCTCAAATGTAGAATTCTAGCGGTTGTGTGGCAGCCAACATTACGATTAGACATGCTGGTCTGCATAAGCTAAAGTATAAAATATAATACATACATAATGTAAACAAACAATAAATCAAAACGACTAGTTTAAAGCAGTTCCTTACGTAAATTTGAGAATTTACATTAATCCAAGATATTGAGTTATTACATGATTACTTTGAGAAGTTTCTTAGAAATATCAGACAGAGAAGTCACACAATTTTTTAATATTGATAATTTTATGCAGTAACACCTTTAAATATCAGGCAAATTTGAATATAAGATCTGTCCTCCGTCCACAGGCCTCCGACGGATATATACGGTCCCAACAAGCGCCAGACATGAAGCCTTATTCGCTATGACATAAACGTTCCGTGAGACATACATTCCTTTATTATGCATAATTTGACGAGTACAAATTTAAGGACAATTTATAGTAAGATATGAAATGAAATCATGTTTTGGATATGAAAATATAACGTTATTATTTTATTTTCCGGTAATTTGATTCCTCTACAGCTTTACATTATCCATTATTCACTACTCAAGACAGTCCTAATAAGACAATAATTTTACTTTTACTTACAGCAGTTTCTAATTATGATGAGACTAATTTCTGTATATTGAAATGGCATTGATTACATGGAGATTGAAATTTGGAAAAATAAAAAATTATTTACACAAATCACAATTTAAATAACGTTTTAACACAATGAAATTACAAATGCAATAATGAGATAGTGAAACACCCATCACGGAAAGTAATAGTCAAAATTTAGTGCAGTCTGCAATTAGTGCACTGACCAAAGAGTAATGTATATATGCACAGACACAGAATAGGGACAATAATACTCTATCTGAAGAAGCTATTGACGATTATTACTAAAAACAATAAAATTGATCGATTATTCATTGGATTTCAATCGAACTACTAACAGAATTCTTCAATTGTTAAATTGTTACCGAGCGTTTAACGTGCGCGCGTTACCACTATGCCATGTCGTCTCGGTCGTTAATAACCAGCAGGCCGGCAATAGTCCGTCAGCGGAACGCGGAGTTCCAACGCAATGAACGAATAAGTCAATTGCACGGTCGATTGTAAATGTTCGATTTTTAGTAGAGGAATCTTGGGCTTCTGCGTTTCTTTCGGTGAGTGAGATAACACATGCCCAATCCATTCCCTTATTACATAGAGTAGAGGAGGAGCTCTGCTCTACCTCTCCTCTAAACCCTTAAAGGCCGGTTTTTGCGGAAGGAGCTATTAGGTTTAGGTTTGACCTACACAGACTAAGTACATAAAGATGTTGCTATAAAATAAGGTACTCAGGAAATAGTGAAATTGCAATATAAAATTTATATATGAAAGAAGGGAAAAAATATATTTTTTAACTTTGTCACCTTAGCAGGTTTTTTATTGTTTATCAACTGCGAAGTTAGCGAAAAGTAATGTATCGTGTGAGTATGTATGTGTGAGAAACGGACTTTCTGAGACTTTATGTTTTTTGACAGAGAACCCTCAAAGCTTAGAGACGTAAGTACGGTGCAGTGTTTTTAGCTGCAAAACATGCGGTGAACTAAAAATTAGCGGATAACGTTTTATACGTAAGTACTCGAAAATGATCTTTCATAAGAAATTAATTAAATTTATTGTTACAGGATGGTCAGTTATCTTGGAAATAATATTCACATTTTAGCATGTATTATTATAATTGCACAATATATTTATTCACTCCTAAACTGATTCATAAAGTCCAGAGAAAGCCGTTGACCATATTATTATTTTGGTTATTCTTTTACACAATTTATTTGATTAGTATAAGTAAAGCTAGTAAGGAAGGTACACAAATATTACCTACGGATTATGAGCTCAGCAGACTCATAATTAATAATTAAAATTTTATAACACAGCAGGATAATTTTCTACGAGATTTCATTCCTCTACAATGATGTGAATGTACAGTATTGTTGTTTTGTACACGCGCGTTTGCTGTTCAAACACGTTACAATAAAATTAAATATCTGTGCACTCGACTTTTACACGGCACACCACTAGTGTCAATGTCGTTTAGTGTTATTGTCATAATGTCAATGTCAAATTGGCAGACTATTGTAGCACAAATTCAACAATAAACAAAACATTATATTATAATTAAGTGATAAAATGCATAAAATAATCGCACTAAATCAGATACACTAGTCATAAATTGTTTATCTTATCGTGAAGTATGATCATAATTTAGTACTGGAAATACTTGTATAATCTATTCAGTCATTTCTTTTTGTATGGGATATACTCATAACACTGTTCAGTTTATTTTCCTATTGATAAAAGTAAGTTCATTTAAATGTTTCATTTTCTTGATGAGTATTGAGTTGTATTTATAAAAAAAGAATTCTTTTCTATGATCTTATGGTTTTTAACATTATGTGTAATGCTCATGCATTCAGCCATTTATGAATGGAATAAAACGTCAGGTTATTGTTTTTTTGTTTATTGTTATAGATTCACTGCTGTACTAACTTGATTTTTTTTGGCAATTTTTTTTTTAATCTTAAACAATTTTAGTACCCATGTAGAGACCATGTGTATATTGTTCATGAAAGCCTCTGTTCAAAAGCTTCTCTTAGGCTAAGAAACAGCAGTTTAATGTTATTAGTCAGAATCTTGTTTATCTAGTATCAATAGTTATCTGTTAACCCCAATAAATAGTATATAGATAAAAAAATATGCTCTCTCATACACAGATGTTTGGTCATTCTATTCTTCAATCCATTTTTCACCAGAGCTTATTTAGGACAACTTGACAGGTGGTGAACCTGTTGCAGGGTATTGAACTCGAGTCTCCTGATTCAGAGGCAGATCCTCTAAGGAGCTGATAGCTTGCCCATAGCTCAGAAATTGCTGTCTCATGTTATTAGTTCAGAAGAATGTTGTTTATCTATACCAATAGATGTCTTTATAATTTACATAGACATAAACTGTTGTAACTTCTAAGTTTCCGTTATCCAGAATGGAGGACCAGATAGAGGAAATTGAGTTAAAACCTGTGAATGCTAGACGCACTTTCACCTTGAGGAATAACGTAGCCCGTCATGTGGCTGTCAATTTCATGCCGTCAAGGCAATTGCCATATGGTAAGTATGATATTAAATTATCCAGTCTAGAATTGTAATTATTTTTATTTAGTACTATGGTAGCTTAGTGGTAAGGGTGCTCACTTTAATTTTATTCTACGGAGTGATGAAGGTTCTAATTCCGGAGTCGAAAGTGAAAGAAACTTGCATTGTAATATTGTGTGAAGAGGAGGAGAGGCGTTTGTCCAGCTGTGGAACAAAATGTAATAAACTGGTTAATATACCACTGCTGGGCTGATAACGGCTTATTCTCTTATCACAGATGAGGTGATAGTTACTATGTAAATCTTATCTTTAAATAATATACCTACTAGGACCTAGTCCACAGTCCTTACCAGTCTGATAGCCTACTGTAGGACATGCCTTCTCCCACAAGGAGTATTTGGCATAATCGCCGCGCTCGGCAAGCGGATTGGCGAACGCAGTACTCGTGGATCCTTCGACGCTACCGCCCGTCATCGATCTGCTCGATTTTGGTCTGATATTTTTCGAGACGGTAATCACGCCATCTGTCGGTAGCCATTGCGATTTTCAAGGATTTTTCCCTACTCGCCTCCCACGACAGCCACGGGAAGAAAGGGGGGTGGCAGATTCTTACGCCGATGCCACACGACACGATTGTTGTATTGTATGTGCCTTATAATCTTTGTATGTTAAATCTGTGTGTGTACAATAAAGTATATTTCATTCATTCATTATGTGTTGGATATTTAATGACCTCTTCTTTTTAAACTCTTCCGGTTATTGCACGTCTAATGGCGCGAAGCGGCGTGAGGTAGTGCTTTATACCCGACATGTCAAGTTCGAGCGATTCGGTGGTCTTCCAATACCTCTATCACAATTATATTGCACATTTATGCTAATTTGAATAGACTCATATCAAGAAAACACTTTAATTAATTCATTAAAACAATTATGAAAAATCATTTAATATTCCTACTTTAAAAAAAAATGTTAAAAAAATTTGACGTGGACGTCAGGATTTTATTAGGGATGTAGTCACGAAAAGTTGACGTATCAAGACCGGGTTTTTTTTATCAGTGTTCAGCATTTTATCTACTGTTTTCCTATTTCATATCACGAGTCTAGCACTTATAGTTGTTTTTTTATTATTGCTATTATTTTTTCTTATTGTTTTCATCTGCAATGGAAATGTCTTGAAATGTTTGTTTGAACCTCAATACGATTTATTTTTCTTTAGATTTAAACGAGCGTCATGAGGCGTACACTTTTGGAGTTTCCAAATTTGTTTTCGTTATTATATTTGATGTAGATTTTGACTTTTAAAATTAAAACGAATTCAGTGTCTGTGTAGCTGTAAAATCTAATCTAGTCTATGCCCGGCGTTTGGTCTCTTAACAAGCTCTAATTAAGTTAGTAGCTTAACGCAGGAATGAAATAGCTCCTAAATATTGAATCCAGTCACCGAGTTACCGCTGCGTGATTCAATATAAAATTATACTCTTAAAATATTCGTTAGTTATTTGTAGACTGCCGGTACGCTCAGTGTTTCTTTTTAATCCTTTATTATTTTTAAAATGAATCCAGTGCCGAGCGATGAATTTGTTACGAGTCTGTTTTCTAGTGAGTATGTTAAAATAAAAAGTTATTCTTTTACGTTTAGTCTTCAACTCTAGAGGTTAATCAATTACTTCGGAGCAGATGACAACTAGGGCGTCATATTCCGTTTAATGATCTTCAACTCTAGAGGTTAATCAATTACTTCCGAGCAGATGACAACTAGGGCGTCATATTCCGTTTAATGATCTTCAACTCTAGAGGTTAATCAATTACTTCCGAGCAGATTACAACCAGGGCGTCATATTCCGTTTAATGATCTTCAACTCTGGGGTTAATCAATTACTTCCGAGCAGATGTCAACTAGGGCGTCATATTCCGTTTAATGATCTTCAACTCTAGAGGTTAATCAATTACTTCCGAGCAGATTACAACCAGGGCGTCATATTCCGTTTAATGACTATGGGTTAACTGCGCGTGTTATATTATGATGCTATGCTACCGAATGACCTTAGTGGTTAGTACGTGGTTGCTATCAAAACTTCTTGTCCTAGGTTCGTCTCCATTTGAACCTTGAACTTTCCTGCTATCTTATCGCATGATGCGTTACATCGGACATGGGAAAGTATGGACGAGCGAGTGCTCTCTATGTTTGTGCGTAAGTGTGCGGCACTATTATATCTCCTGCACGGTTGACAACTGCCGTTAGTTTTGGGAGGTTGTCAGCGCGGTCGAAATCAGCGCTCAAAATTGGTCAAACAGAACCGAATGATGTGTCCGCATAGGACATCACACAGTGGGGGAAATTAACTATTGCGTAATACGTAAGTAAACTCAGGACTGGAGGTCCCGGTACCCGACGAAGTACCCGCGGTAATTCGTAAAAACACCAACCTGTCCGGTTCAACTGTCCGTGATGGTGTCCACGCCGATGCCGATTAGAATTGCAATTACCCGTTTCACCGGGACTCGAACACACATCACTCGCGTCACAAATTAAACCGAGCGCCTTCACCCACGAGCTATCACTACAGTTCTCATCTGTGGGCAGGGGCACCCCAGTACCAAGTCCTTCCATTTGACCGCATCCAACGTCGAGCGGCTCGAATTGTCGGCGTCCAAGCCAATCTCTCTGATCGGCTTGATCCTTTGGCCTTGCGAAGAGATGTTGCGTCTCTTTGCATTTTTTACAAAATTTACCACGGGGAATGTTCTGATTGATTGAACTGTTTGGATCGATCCCAGCTGCTGAGTTTCACCATCGTACATCGCGACAGAATTCGAAGTTGCATCGATACCACCTAGATGGTTAGCATTCCACTACAGTGCGTTTTAATCAAAGTTTTCTGCCACGCACTTCGACTTTGTGGAATCAGCTGTCGCCAGCAGTATTTCCGAACAGTTATGACTTAGGGACCTTCAAGAAAAGAGCTTATTCCATCCTTAAACGCCGGCAGCGTAGCTGTGGCTCCTCTACCGTTAAGGATGTTCGTGGGCGTCGATGATCACTTACCATCAGGTGAGCCGCACGGTCGTTTGCCCCCTTCTTCTATAAAAAAAAAATCACGGCTAACTATCAGAATAAAGTCTATTGTTACGTTAGTTTACAATTGAAATGTATTTGACCCGTTTCAGGTACGTTAAGGATGCGTCGCACCACCTCCGAAAGCAACGTGCTGCTGGATGCCAGCGGCGATGAGACAGAGAAGCAGGCCGTCATCATCGTCCGCGAGATGGAACAGCACCAACGCCTAATGGAGGACAACCCCGCATCCGAGGAGCTCAGGAGGTCAGTATCGTGCCGCGCAATCCAGAGTTGAATATTCTGCAGCAGAAAAGAGAAAACTGATGAGGATCTTCGAGCAGGGCCCCGTCAGCTCGGACGGCGTCAGACCTCTTGCGGTACAAAACTAGACGGAGTGTAAAAAGTAATTAAATCGTGCATTCAAACAGGGAAAAAAGTTTATAAAACACTATGGTTCACCCGTGGTCGCGTCAGTTTCATTTCAAACATTACGTACAGACAATTTCGACGGCTCGTTGCCGTAGTGGCTAAGCGTTTACCACCGGCGCTATGGGTCGCGGGTTCTGTTCCCGCACGGGAATGGTATTTGTATGGACTATGAATAAAATGCTATGGATGTTTGTCCATGTGCAAATTATGTACGTAAACTGCCTCCGCGACGCAGGAGAAATACCTACAGTGGTAGGTAACTATTGAAAAGAAAAGAAGCAAAAAAACTTCTGGCGTAGTATCTATTTTCGACTCTACGCTTGAGCTTTTAGACGCATTTTAGCGGACGCCCATGTACACCTGAGACAGAGGAACTGCCGGTGTGTGGCCGGCCTTCAAGGATCCTTGGCCTGGGGGGAAGGTGGAGGTCAGAGAAGGGCGGTGCACCGTCTCCCTTACTCACCGAACTGTTATATATAAACACTGTATATATTAATGCTCACTGCCCCTAAAACCAGCCTTGTCAGCATTTCTGATTGTTCTCGCGTTCATGATTACATTCGAGAAAGCCAGTTCGATTCTAACATCCGCGCGTGACGCTCCCCATCCATTTCTTGCCCAATTAAATACTTTAACTAAAAATAATTTCTTTTAAAAAGCCCTTCGGTAAATACCGTATAACAGAACGAAACGCAGAAGCACGACATGCCTCTACTTCGCACATTAGCAGCAAAAACCGCCGCTTGGCTCTAGCATATGAAAATACACGTAACTTTATAACCGTATCATACCATGCCATGTTTTTTCTTAACATGGTTTCGTCTAACCGACGCATGGTTACCAATAAACGAAACCATTTGTTGGATGTGAAAAATAAAACGGTATGAATTTTTCGTGGAATAACTTCTCACGTAATTGTTGTGTAATATGTTTATAGCATAAGGCCCTATGCTTGCGTATGGGCTTTAAGCAAAGAATAGGTACATAATTGTACCTTTTGAAACTTTTAGATTTTTATGTACAAGTGTAAATCTAGAGCCATGTTAGCCTAGTGGTCAGGGCGAGCGGTTTAGTTTTATAGAGCGCGAGTGACCTGGGTTTGATCCCCGGTGCCGGCACCACTAAAATTGTTAATGGCAATTTTAAGTGCTCTATTTGCCACGTGCTCGGTGGTGAAGGAAAACATCGCGAGGAAACCTGCGTGTCTGAGAAGTGATGCGGCGGGGTCCTACTTCCTGGCTCCAAAGAACCCTCTCAGATATTTGAGAAGGAGGATAAAGGAAGTAAGTGCCCGGCTGTGGTCACTTATTTCCTTTTACAGTGTAATTTTAATTGACATCACAACGTTGCAGGGAGGCCTTGCGCGACCTGCCACAGGGCCTGACTATGAAGAGAAACGTGCGCGCCAAGCTGTCGGCCTCGGTCAGCCTGCGGTCCAAGCGCAGGCCCATATCCATGCTCAAACGGCTCAAGTACAGGACCAGCTTCGCGTGGAACAAGGTCAGAGTGTTGATGCATAACTTTGGTGGTAATTCATCACAGAGGCAAATTTCTCTATAAAAACGTAATAAGTAAAAAAGGTTGCTTTTTTTTTTTTTTTTTATAGAAGAAGGGGGCAAACGAGCGTGCGGCTCACCTGATGGTAAGTGATCACCGACGCCCACAAACATCCACAACACCAGAGGAGCTACAGATGCGCTGCCGGCCTTTAAGGAAGGAATAAGCTCTTTTCTTGAAGGTCCCTAAGTCGTAACTATTCGGAAACACTGCTGGCGACAGCTGATTCCACAAAGTCGAAGTGCGTGGCAGAAAACTTCGATTAAAACGCACTGTGGTGGAATGCCAACCATCTAGGTGGTATCGATGGAACTTCGAATTCAGTCGCGATGTACGATGGTGAAACTCAGCAGCTGGGATCAATCCGAACAGTTCCTCAGAACATTCCCCGTGGAAAATTTTGTAAAAATGCAAAGAGAAGCAACATCTCTTCGCAAGGCCAAAGGATCAAGCCGATCAGAGAGCTTGGTCGCCGACAATTCGAGCCGCTCGACGTTGGATGCGGTCAAATGGAAGGAGTTGGTACTGGGGTGCCCCTGCCCAGAGATGAGAACAGTATTCCATGTGGGGCCGAACTTGCGCCTTATAAAGTTGCAAACGGTGGACCGGCATGAAATACTGTCCCGCTCTACAGAGCACACCAAGCTTTTGGAGGCCAATTTGGCCTTTCCTCCAAGTGACCACGGAACTGAACGTCGCTCGATATGTCAACGCCAAGGATTCTGATACTGGCTGAGGCAATAAGGGAATGTTCTCAAAAGAGGAGAAACGACAAAGGATTCTTTTAGCGGTGAACGCGCAAACCTGTGTCTTTTGGGGTTGAATAGGACCAAATTACGTCGACCCCAATCCGAGACTTTGAATAACAAGGTCTCGACTTCAGACACAAGTTTGTTCCGGCACTCGTCGACGTGTTCCCGAGAAATATTCGCACGGCCTGTATATAGGGCATCACCCGTGCTGTCGTCTGCATAGCAATGAATGCTACTGATTTGTAGCATGTCGTTGATATGCAGAAGGAACAGAGTGGGAGATAGCACACAGCCTTGTGGAACACCAGCCTTCACGGGTTTGGGGTCCGAGCATGCACCGTCGACAACAACCTTGATGCTCCGATCCGTGAGGAAGCTGGTGACCCAGTTGCACAATCTCTCAGGAACCCCGTAAGATGAAAGCTTTGAAAGAAGCGCTTTATGCCAAACCCTATCAAATGCTTTCGCTACGTCCAGACTAACCGCCAAAGCCTCCCCCTTAGACTCAACTGCTTCTGCCCATCGGTGAGTCAGGTAAACTAGAAGATCACCAGCTGATCGTCCGCGACGGAAACCGTACTGTCGGTCACTGATCAGCTGGTGTTCCTCCAGGTACCTCAGGAGCTGGGTGTTGATGAGTGACTCCATTATTTTAGATAACAAGGGGGTGATGGCAATAGGCCTGTAGTTGGACGGATCAGAGCGGTCGCCTTTTTTCGGTATTGGATGCACAAATGCTGTCTTCCAAGATTCCGGGACGACGCCTGAAGAGTAGGAGTGCCGGAAAAGACGCGTGAGAACCGGTGCCAACTCAGGGGCACACATCCTCAGCACAATTGGAGGGATTCCGTCCGGCCCACTCGACTTATGAATGTCCAGGGAGCGGAGTGCCTTTCGCACTGAGCTCTGCAGAAACTGAATTTCCGGCATGGAGCACTTACACCACGGGATGGTAGGTGGAGAGTTTCCCCGGTCATCAAGAGTCGAGTTGGATGCAAAAAGAGAGCCCAAGAGATCGGCTTTCTCTTTTGCAGTATGGGCCAGCGAATCATCCTCCTTGTGTAGAGATGGGAGAGATGGCTGACAGAAATTCCCCTGGACAGCCTTGGCGAGAGACCAGAATGCGCGGGATCCCGATGGGAGGCGAACTAGTCTCTCGCCAATTCTGCCAATGTGCTTTAACTTTGCCGCAGCGATAACTCTTTTGAAGGACCTGGAGGCAGAGTTGTACTCGTTTTAAGAGCACTGGTTTTGCATCCCGAGACGCCGATGCATCGGCCCAGGCCTGGTAGCACTTCCGCTTTCGGCGTGACGCTATTTTGCAGGTGCGACCAAACCAAGGCTGGGATTTACCTCCGACAGGCACTGCAGAGAACGGAATAAAAGTTCCATTCCTGAAGTACCACATCGGTGACAGAATCTGCAACGGCGTTGGGATCATCCAGCGAGAAGCAAACCTGCCCCCATGGGTAGGAAGCAAAGAAAGACCGCATTCCATCCCAATCTGCCGACCTATAGTGCCACACACGGCGGAACCCCGCAGATCGCGTTCGGGATCGGCGCGCGATAGGCACTACACTCCGGATCAGACAGTGGTCCGACGAGCCAAGAGGGCATCGACTGAGACCAAATATCCGTCCGGGTGTGAGGTCAGCAAAAGGTCCAACAGGAAGGTGTATGACCTTCCACGTCTGGGATCCGCGTCGGCGAGGTTACCAGTTGTGTCAGGCCATATGCTAATGCAAAGTCGTGAACAGATCTCCCGCATGATCAGTTATGCGAGAACCGAGCCAATCGGTGTGGTGGGCATTAAAATCGCCGAGAATCACGATCTCTGCGGATGGGATCTGTTGTAGCACGGAATCTGTAGCCATTTGGATGTGGTCGATGAGTCGGTCAGTTACGGTATTACCGCTATGGGACCTGTAAAGGCACGCATAGACGCGCGGATGGTCGTCGCTGTCGATGCGCAGCCAAAGGGTAGAAAGGTCCAAACCTTCAAGACTACCGAGGCGTCGAGAACAGATATCATCTCTGACGTATACGCAAACTCCGGCACGGGGCACAAAGGAGTGTTCCAGTTTGTACCCCGGGTAATGGAGATAAGAGGTATCAGCCGGAGACGATATCTGAGTCTCTGTAAGAAAAAGCAAGGCCGGCTTCGCCGTTTCAAGATGGTAATGAACGGCGCTAAGGTTCGAGTGGAGTCCCTGATATTGCAGAAATCCACGGCGAGCGCGGTAGGGGATGCCATAGTTTCTTTGCTGCGTTTGCCTCAGTAGGAAAGAAAGAGAGCGGAATATTGCCCCAGAATACGCGGGGCAGACTGAGCATCCACGATTAGGTAGCGTAGGAAAGCCTGAACGTGGATGCTCAGTGAGGGATTCTCCAGAACCGTAGGTACTGGTACCCTCCTGGGGTAGCTCAAAATTATATACCGCTACCATATTTGGGGAGGGGGGAGGGGGGAGAGGGCCTCCGGTTACCTCACTCACCGCACGAAACGCAGAAGCACAAGATGCCTCTACTTCACGCCGGTATTCTGCGAGGCCGTGGTACTTATCCGGACGAGCCGGCCCATTCCTGCGACAGCAAAAGCCGCCGCTAGGCTCTACCACGACAAAAAATATAAGGTTTTCACAAACTCTTGTAAGTTCTCTACTTTCTAAAAGGGGGCAAAGCCCTGTAAGCTTAGGTTAAGTAATCTACTAAAATGGGTTGAGTAATCTTACTCAACCCATTTTAGTGACATGAAATAGGTGTTTTCGTCAAAGTGTATTTTATAAAAAAACATTTTAATATTCTATGAAGTTTTAAAATACGGCTTCACGCTGTTAGTTTGAGAGTGTGAGAGTGTGTATGTTTGTGTATATGCATGCGTGGGTGTGTGAGTACAATTGGTGTCTCTGTAATCACGTGACTGAATTCTTGCTGAATAGATTTCAGCAAGAATTCAGTCAAATCATAACTTTTAAGTCGGAGCCATGACGCTACTTTAAGCTGGCATTCGTTCTTATTTAAACATAGTAGTACAGCCAAGCGCCGTACGGCTTTTGCTGCTGCTCGAATGGGCCGGCTCGACCGGATCGGCACCACGGCCTTGCAGAATACCGGCGTGAAGTAGAGGCATCTTGTACTTCTGCGTTTCGTTCGGTGAGTGAGGACGCCCACTCCCCCATCTCATCCTCCCTTCCATCTCCCAAATACCCTTAAAGGCCGACAACGCACCCGCAGCACCTCTAGTGTTGCAGATGTACGTGGGCGTCGGTGATCACTTACCATCAGGTGAACCGCTTGCTAGTTTGCCGCCTTTCCCATTGAAAAAAAAAAAATGTAATCCATATAAGTTTAAAAACTTTGCTTACAAGATTGTAAAGACCCCGAAAAGATTAGACAGGGGCCTTCCCTTTTCGTCAGGCGCAGTGTCAGAGGCACAGGGAATTTCAGAAATATTGACTTGCTTATATTTCTGAAATTTACTTTAAATTTACTTACTATTGGCTGGGATTCGAAGCCCAGGATCACGGGTCACTAGTCAGCCTGTATCATTGTAGTAATGAAAAACCGTTTACAGACACGAGACCGTGTGAGAGATCTGATTTTCTCCATCGAGCTGTGGTACGAGGCCATTCGGCACGTCGAGGGCCAGTTCGGGTCCGCGGTCGGCTCCTACTTCTACTTCCTGCGCTGGCTGTTCGCCCTCGACCTGGTGCTGGCAGTGCTCATGATCTCCTTCGTCATTGTACCTCAGACGTTGCACGACGAGCGCCGTGCCAACACCGGCGACATGGGGTTCTTGGACTTCATCGGCGGGAAGGTATGTCGTTAATTGAATAGCCCTGAAGATGCCGTGTGGCGGAACCGGTCGGTTCCTTATATAAATAAATTATATGTGTTGTGAATTAGTACATAAGGTAATAATTATTGTCGGTATGTTCTATAATTAATTTATGTATTTGATAGATAGATATATAAATATTTACCTATGTATTAAATCTTTATTTTGTTTTATCTATTCTGTAACCGCCTTCGATGTTCGGTCACTCTCAAAGGTTTTTTTTTTATTTAATAAGGAATACTAGCAATGCTATTTATTAAGCAACAATCACTAATATTCCTGTTAATCCTCCAACTAAGCTCACAGCTTGTATCAGGAGTGGTTCACGCCAATAGTCGAACGGCGGGCTCGAACTTACGACGTCATGTTTCGTAGTCCGCACTCTAAACCATTCGGCTATTGGCGCATAAAGGTTGACAAGCAGAGAACACTTTAAGCGTTATGTCCGGCTTATGATCATCTATTCCACTCGTAAATGGTTCAATAAAGAATATATAAATAAATAAATATATTTACCTCGTCCAGCGTGATGATTATGGCATACCATCCTTATGGGAGAGACCTATGCTCTGGAGTTGACTGTCTGTAACTGTTAAGGCAGTGACGCCGCTTGCGGAGCAAATGCGTTCCTGGCCTTGAGGGATATTAGGGAAAGGGATGGCCTGTGGGGAGGGGGAAGCAGAGTCGATGGAGGAGGGGGGGAGGATAACTCATATCCGTCAATATCGGTCTCAGCACGCACACGTGCGTTGAGACATATAAATACATGCACAAACACATTCAATCGGTTCCTATGTTTTTGGAGCGGACAATGTTATGGTAGTTTATCTGTACCTATATTGAGCTCGGTCCCAGTATCGCTGCAGCATGAGGCTCAAGTTCATAAAGCACGTGGTCGGCAATTGGCCAAACTGTTTATTCCCTTTCAGGGTGGCTTCGAGGACAGTCTGCTGTTCTACGGGCACTACCACGACGGCGACATCGCCACGCCCGGCCCACTTGCTTACAACATGCCGTTTGCCTACTTCTTCACCATGCTCTGTCTGTACTTTTTGTTTTTCGCTGTCCTGTGCTATAGGTGAGTTTTTGTTTACCCACGTACATAAACAACAGCAGAAGAGCTGCAGGTGCTTTGCCAGGCTTCATATCATTGGGAATGGCAGAGAGAACGTGGAGGCGGGAGCGGAATCCGGTTAACGGCACTCACCGAACGGAACGCAGAAGCGCAAGATGCCTCTACTTTCACGCGAGGCCGTGGTACTCATCCCGGAGGCCCATTCGAGCAGCAGCCGAAGCCGCCGCTTGACTAGAGCCAACCACTTAACGTGGTTCTACCACGGTTGTTATTAGCGGGCACCCAGCCTCTAAATGCCCACCGCTGGGCAGAGGTCTCCAATATTCGAGAGGGTTTAGGTGTCGGGATGGGTCCACCGCGCTGTTCAAGTGCGGGTTGGCGGACTTCACATCTCTTCGAAATGATATTTTTGATTATTTCTTAGACATGCAGGAAATGGGAGGCAGACGAGCGAGCAGTTCATCTGATGCTAAGTGATTACCGACGCTCGCGTACATCTGCAACACCAGAGGAGCTGCAGGTGCGTTGCTGGTCTTCGGGGATATTTCGGGATGCGCGAGGTGGATTTAAAATTGCTAATAAGTCTAGCAGTGCCGGCAACGGGGATCAAGCCCAGGTCCCACGCGCTCTATGAAACTGATTGCCCCGACCACTAGACAACCATATCTTAACATTTACATTTATCATACATAAATATTAATATTTGTACCCGAGGCTTGGGCTATTATCTGATATCTACCATCCAATACCAAGACACAGGGTATCCTAGTTCGGGATCGAATTGTTAAACATAAGTTAGACAAGAATCGTCTTTAACTTATTCTATCTCGACAGTGACGGTGCTGCGTATGATATTTATAAATGTCGGCGAATGTTGCAGGACGGCGTATTCGTACCGGCGCAACTTCATCGAGACCGCGGGCGGCCTGAGCAACGTGTTCGCGGCCAAAGTGAGCAATGTTGCATTCAATTTAAAAATAAAAATAATATGATGCTGTTTGACAGTCATTCTAACCACAAGGACACATCTTTTGTTTTGTTGTTTTTGTTTGTTTATACTAGATGGCGCTGCCTGAATTTTGCATCGCGATGTCGTTTGCATGCTCCGGAGTCATTGGATAAAGTTTGTAGATATCAATCAATGAGTACAGGATACGTATAGTTGTAGTTGATATTTATTATATGTTATCCATAGATAGTATCTAGTTTAACATAAGCTCTCACGTCACTGTGCCTATCGTGGGAGGGGTGGTCAGAGATCCAGATATTTATTTTAGTCTAGTCAATGGAGCGTTATCTGGGACAAGGAGATAGGCGGTGAGTTTCCATTTTCGGAAGCCCATCATCATCATCATCCCCTAAACCAGGGATTCCCAAAGTATTTTGTATCAAAAGGAAAAAAACTGGAAAATAGGATTTTTAAAGTCATTTGGCTATAGGCGTCTAAGGTATCAGTACCTTTTGGAAAAGGGGTTTCTTGCCCAAAATAGTTTGGAAATCCCTGCCCTAAACGCTCTGCTGTCTCGTGTTAAATTTCTTTTATTCGATTTGCTTGTGATTAAATAGTTTCTCTTCTTCAGCCTGTCTTCAGTTGGTGAAGTAACACCAAAAGTTGGGATTGTTGGCAACTGATGGTTGGACAGTTAGTTCGTTTCTCACATTAGGCGGATTAGCCAATGAAAGATGGCTCACCATACTGGGCAGGCGGATTGGTGCTGCTCCCCATCATTAGGCTGAGGAATTACAGTTCCGCATGTTCATATGCAGTAGTGGGACATCCGCAGGCTGCTATTTTATTTCAGGGTCCATTTTCTGTATGAGTTGCACCGAAATGTCGGTATTGTATTAAGGTACCGTAATTTATAACAAAATCGTTTCTACCTTTATTTAACGCATTTCTGTACCGATATCTAAACGTGGTGCGGGGCGTGGCAGGGGGACCATATGGACCAATCAGGGCAGCGATTGCATTTGCGGCTTGCTTTGTGCGACACCTCCCAGTGATTATCAAACTTTTAGTATCGAAACGAAAAGATAACTAAAACGCAAAATCGTGATATCATTATTAAACAGTATGACTACTTCATGATGCAATTTAAAAGTACCTTAATTTACCGGTTTTTCAGTCCCCGCTTTTTACTTTAATATAAAGAGACATCGATTATTTATGTGTAGAGACATCTTTTTTTAATCATCTCTCCTGTTTGTTCCTCAGGTATTTTGTGGCTGGGACTTCGGTATCGTGTCGCAACACGCCTCCGCTCTTAACGCTTCCAGCATCTACAATGAGTTTAAGGTATGCTATATGTTCGCTTCCGGAGCGTCCCACTGCTGGGCTGGAAATAATAATTGTGTGAAACATTAAAGTATATTTTCTCTTTGCGCAGGAACTTCTTAACGAACAGAACAAGAAACCGGTGACAAAATCGTTCGGCACTAAGTTCTGGCAGTGCTTTGCGAATATCGTCGTTACAGCGTTAGTTTTAGGGTTCATAATCGGCCTGGAGTACGGACTGTGGCAACTTCTCAGCTTGAAGACTAATTTGGCGCACTGGGAGATATACGTGTCTTTGATAGTGACTCTAATAGTGGCAGTGTGCCCGGTACTGTTTCATTTGATCGTCCGGTGAGTTGGTTTCATATAATTTTAACTATTTGTTATAATGTTCTTTCTGGGTTGTCTGGAAGAAATCGCTTCTTAGCGAATAAGGCCGCCTATTGTACTTTTTGTTTTTTGTTTCCTTATAATCTTTGTATGTTAAATCCGTGTGTGTACAATTAAAGTATATTTCATTCATTCATTCATGTTCCTATGTCATATAATCCATGTGAAATTAACGGTTGTGAGTCAACAAATAGGTTTATAATGTGGAGTAACCTCAAGATTATAAATTAAATCTCATGTTCTACAGTCTATTTCTAAGTCACACACTAAATATTAACTATGTAAGTCGCTACAACAAATATACAAAATACCAGCCAGTAAGTCCCCACTGCTGGGCAAAGGCCTCCTTCTCGAATATCTGAGAGGGTTTTGGACCCGGGAAGGGCCCGCCAAGCTGCACCAGTGCGGGTTGGGAGACCGCAAACATCCTCGAAATATTATTTTTCACTATTTCTCAGACATGCAGGTTTCCTCACCTTGTTTTCCTTCACCGCCGAGCACAACTTTAGTGGTGCCGGCCACCGGGGTCGAAGCCACGTCACTTGCGTGAAACTAAAGTGAGAGCCCTAACCAGTAGGCTACCACTGCTTTCGTGGTTAATATCCAAACTGATTATGAAATGAAGATGGTATTCTTATTATAAAAAACCGCATAAATAGTGTGAAAATGTTGAGTTACAACTTTTTCATCAACCCAGTTTAGTCCACTGCTGAACATGGCCTATGTTAACCAACAAACGAACTCGGCCCAGATGACCGAATGATGTTGGAGTATCCATCCGAATTCGCAACCCGCCACCCCAATGTGGTGAGTATGGGTTTTTGCTGACGTTCTCTCTGAGAGGCCTTGGTACAGCGATCGACTAAAATGCTGATATGATGAAGTAGTTCTAATTTGTAGCATTTTTTTAATTGCAGGTTGGAGTACTACAAACCCCGCACCGCTGTGTACGTTACGCTGGCGCGCACCGGCCTGCTCGACATCGGGACTCTCACTCTGTTGTTGGTTTTTTGGGCCCGCTCAGACACCGAAGTAAGAAAATCTATATTTACTTCTTTGTCTCTTTCTTTCTTTATCGTCATCATCGGTCTTTTTCATTCTGCTACTGAACTTAGAGCTGCCCAAGAAAACAATAGCAAAAGCCTTGCAATATTGATACTGCCTCTTCCCCCCCCTCATGACTAATCTGCAGTATTTCGGCGCGGCGAATTCGGATGGATTTCACGTCATCAATCGATCACCACGGGCAGGTTAGGTGTGGAGAGAAAGATGGTATGTTTTACCTTACTTGCGATGATGGTGCTGCCCCCTGTGAGCCCAGAACGAAACTCACCGAGATTGGATAAATCCGGATAGATTTTCCGCTATCACCCGGTCGCCATTATCTACTGTCAGCTATCGGGGAGCACTGCGTGCAAGCGATGCTGACAGTATAGAGAAAAAGTTACAACTGGCAATTCACCAAAAAGGTTGGATGCGACGGTAAGACATTAAATTATACAACATGTTCCATATGTTATTTCTAGGTACTACACCGAATATGAATTATCCCTGATCGTGTCATCAGTCCTGATATGACCGAGTAGAAACCAAGAAGTCTGACTCGTAAACAATGTAGTTTGAGAGAGCTTAGTGACCTTGGAATGGTTCTCAAGTTTGATTTGAATTATGAATGTATTTAAGTTCTTTGAAAAAAAAATTCTTGTATCTGTCGTATGAAAATTTCGCAATTATTACGAGCACTATTAATAACCGTGTTTTCATTTAATATCGTACCTTCGCATCCTGTATAAAACCTTAGGAACCTTTCGAAATATTATATTATCTGTCCAGAGAGACTGAAGCCAGCAAGAAGTTTGGCTCCCTGGTGGGTACTTTATGTTTGCTACGTTATTGTCTATGTGAAACGAAATGACACAATATTTCCAGTGCTGGGAGACCTCGATGGGGCAGGAGAGCTACCGGCTCGTGATACTCGACACTTTGCTTTCTTTGTTTCTGCTTCCTCTTGTTGAGTTCGCTAGAGGTATCATTTTTAAGTAAGTTTTTGTTTGCTTTATCGCATTTATTTTTATTTTGTTTGGTTTAAACATAGCTACTTTTCTTTTTATTAAGCTTTAGTATAATTTATATTAAGCCTTAATCCTGCTTGGAAACGGTATGAATGGCAATATCCCATAGGAGGTCGAGAATAAAAATAATAATAATTTTTTTCTTTCCCTTCCTCCCTAACCCACGGCCGTCTGATCTCCCCTGCCGGGGGGGCTTCCATCTGGTTGGGTTTTAGTTTTTATTATATATATAATTTATAAAATTTGATTTATATTATGGTATTTATTTGTATCTATATTTATTTATATATACATCCCAACCAGATGAGTAAATATAGAAATACCCCCTTAATAAATAATAATTTTATTTATATGTCAATCTAACAGATGTGCAATACAAAAATACATTTAATGTCACTGATTGTAATAAAACTTTTTATATACATGTTTGATGCGACCTTATTGACTATTATTGACAAAAATTGCTAGGACTAGTGGTAATATGGAATGGAAATAGAAAATAAATAAAAAGTAACCCTTTCTCCGACAAATTGAAAATCCTAAAAATAAAACACATGCGCTGTTTGTCATAACTAATAGTTTACTGACCTCGGCTAGGGCGTAGACCCCGCGGGAATTCATCATCGGTGCGTGGGTATCAAACGCGGACTGCAAACGATCGATAAGGTCTTTGACCTGGTTGTCGTCGGTCTGCTTAAATAGGAGCGTAAATATATCAAGTGATTTAAAAATAACCAGTAGAATATGAGGTTAAATTTAATGTCGTAAAGTCGCATCCAGTTTTATCTAGTTTTATAAAGGACTATTAGTCTAAGTAGAGATTGTGGTAAACAAAACATTTGACGAAAATACATCGCCTTTATGGTACTTTACCTTCAGACGACTTTGTGCCATGTGTCCAGCATACATAAATCCAAGAAATACGTGCCGATTTGCTGGCGAGGTGAGGTCTATGCTCAGCAGTGGGATATGTTTCAGTTAATAATATTGAACCCTTATTGTTTCTTCAGATATAGTAATGCGATGTTGTTGCAGACTGAACCCTAACTCGTCGCCGCCAGAGTTCAATATCGCGTACAATTCATTGACACTGATCTACAACCAGGCAGTGCTGTGGTACGGCATGCTATTCTCACCTTTATTGACGGTGGCCGTTACGTTCAAGTTCTTACTGCTGTTCTATGTGAAGAGGGAGTGTGCTCTGCGAGCCTGCCAGCCGGCTCGGAAGGTATCATTCAAATTATAACTTTGTAGCCAAAGCTTTGCAGGTTAAAGTCCAATGTCTTCTTTCTATAGTTTTTTTTATAGAAAAGACGACTAAGCAAGCGGTTTACCTGATGGTCAGTGATTACCGTCGCCCATATACATCCGCAACACCATAGATGCTGCTTTTGCACCATAGATGGTTTTTAAGGATATGTGGGAGATGGGAGGGAAGAGGAGGGGAACAGGGAGAGGGAGTGGGCCTCCGGTTACCTCACTCACCGAACGAAACGCAGAAGCACAAGATGCCTCTACTTCACCCCGGTATTCTGCGAGGCCGTGGTACCAATCTGGTCGAGCCGGCCCATTCGAGCAGCAGCAAAAGCCGCCGCTTGACTCTACCACGCTTAAAAATTTTTTTTTTCATCTAGAAGTTGTTTTCGTATAATTATTTGATTTGAAATGCTATTGATTTTGTACTAGTTGTTGATTAAAGGGAATGTAGGGAAAATAAACGGTGAATAACGGTTATTTAGCAACTTAACAGAAATAACCCTTTCAAATATGACTTAATTAAACTGGTGACTAATACTGCGGGCGCCAATTCGACTGACGAGCTTAGCGATAACGTAGATTCCTTGCAAATTGGGAGTAGCTTAGGTCCAGAAGTGACTACCAGAGACTGCTGATTTCCTCACGAGGTTTCAATAGCCGAGCTCGTGGTTCATCTAGTAAGTCAGTAGATGTTGTTTGAAGTTTCTTTGTTATGATTCAACATGTAGTGTTTGTGACGCAGGTATGGCGCGCCGCTCAAACGCAGACTGTGTTGTACATGCTGGTCACCTTGTCCCTGTTCACCACGCTCTTCACCATCGGGAGTCTGTTTGTACGGTGAGTATGTGTGACGTTGGCGTCCATGTAGGTCTATAAGGATATGTTACTGGTTCTACGGAAATTGCTCTAACGATTTGGATGCAATTTTGTATTTATATAATGTTTGTTTCACACAAATAATTATGAATGTTGAGCTACTAGTATGTTCAGAGTGAGAGAGAGCGAAGCGCCAACGTTAGTAATGTAATATTAATGTTAATAAAGCGACTGCCATAGTGCAGATTGCACCAAACCTTAACTTAAGTTTCTTCTAGTCTTCATCTGGTACTTCATAATTGACAAATTCAATAATCGTAATTTCGGAGTATTAACATGTTTATCTTATTGGCTGTAGCGGCTCGTCACAACATTGCGGCCCGTTCCGCGCGTACGACGCGGTGTTCGCCGTCGTCAGCGAGGGTGTGCTGGGCCTCGCGCACAGACACAGCCTGCGCGCCGCGCTGGCGTTCGTCACGCGGCCCGGCGTCATCGCCTTCATGCTGCTGTCGCTCTGGTAACTGGCAGCCGACCGCCGAGCGGCTCGCGCGCAGACACAGCCCGCGCGCCGCGCTGGCGTTCGTCACGCGGCCCGGCGTCATCGCCTTCATGCTGCTGTCGCTCTGGTAACTGGCAGCCGACCGCCGAGCGGCTCGCGCGCAGACATAGCCCGCGCCGCGCTTTTCCATCTGCGTCGCAAATTTGGCAGGATCACATGAACACGGTCTATAATTCCACGTGAGAAACGGTCGAGTCCGCCCCTACCCCCTTGCCCCCTCCCCCCCAATAGAGATAGGGCAGAAAAGCACTCCGAAACATCAGCTATGTCGGTTGCTTGTGTATCTGGTCCATGGATCGGCTATCGATCACATTCCGGCCGCGGTGGGACTCCACCTGGGTTGGGAAGGGCAGCGAGTATGCGGAAATCCTGTCCATCAACACGCTGTCGGAGGCGGCTCGCCAGCCCCCGCTCGGTGCGGCCACGTCGCTACTTCAGCCCGTTCCGACTTCAATACGTTTTGCTGATGTGATGTTGCTGTTGCAGCGTGGCCGTGTACTACATGCGGGCGAAGGCGCGCGCCCAGCGCTCCATGGTGTGCATCCTGCGGCGCATGCTGCTGCTGCAGGCCAAGGACAAGGACTTTCTGCTGGCCGCCATAGACAAGGTCTCCAACGGAGGTGATTTCTAATACTTATTCTTACATTGGCTACTCGGTCTTCGGCCAATAACGACGTTGAAAATAGTTTACATTTTTTGGAATGATATTAAAATTGCTGGGTACATCGTTAATCGTTCTCGGTTCGACAGTAAATTTATAGTCTTTTACCGAAGATTTCTAAGACTAACGAAACCCCAATGAAAATATTTGGCCTACGGTCTTGAATTAAATTTTCTGATCACTGTTTACATTTTAAGCACTTTCGGCATAATACACTACCAACGTTATACACAAAAACTCAAACTAAACAGACACAACGAATTTAATAAAAGGCACAATAGTTTTTGAATTCGCGTCAAAAGTGCTAACGGATGTGAGCCAGTATAATAACTTATCTATGGCCGCTGCTCTATATTAGCTACAGCTAACAAAGGGAAAAATTTAGTCTAATATTCCTGAATATTTTTCTCAGTACCTCTCATTGATATTTTATGAAAACTACTATGAACTAACTGGGAAAATATTCCAAAAAAAATTTAAATAACTTAATAATCTAAATAAAGCACATGTGGCGTCCGTCCACATGAATAATAGTTTACTGACTACTACAATCTTTGACCGTGAATCGGGGACATGGAACGCGAACATCGAACGTCGGCCAGCACCAAAACTCTCGCGGCTTCAAAGACAACAATACCGATGAAACTGTAAAAGCCTCAACGGCTAACAACACTGACTTCAACGAAAATTAATAATCGGTTTGGATGATGTTAGTTAGTTAACTAGTAGGGCAAATACATCTTGTGTCAAAATAACAAAAACTGAAAATGTATCTTCTGACTAAACTACCGTACTTATATAATTCACATTTGGTATATTACCCAGAAATGGTCTGTAGTATATAAGTTTAAATTTAATGTCTTAACATCGCATCCAACCTATATAGTACTAAATATAATTCTAAAGAAGTATCAGATATTTTTAAACTTTATTCATAAAATTTTCAGAATGGCTTTATAGTCCTAAACCGGAAGATCAAGGTCCCGACAGTCACACTTGGAAATACCTCCAAGAGGTCCGCAAACCTTCCAATGCTGGCTACCATTTCGACCCCACCAGGCTCAACCATTCAATGGTCGAGAGACCGTGCTCCTACATAAAGGAAATTCGACCTAATTCCTATCACATGGAAAGACGTAAGTCGAGCGAGGACGGTGAGACAGATAGCTCTTTCAGCTGGCAAGGGTCCGGTAATTGCTTGAATAAGGGGAACGATGGGAAGGAAGGGAAGTGGTAATGTTTTTTTTTTATTTTGTGCCATCTCCAATCGTCAAAGCTTTGCATTTTGTTATTACAGCCAACCACCTCCGGGTATGAGCGGACATTTTTTTAAAAAAAAAATATCTCTACCGGCTCACATGGATCTCCCCGATAGTATTGTGTCATAATAATGTCTTCCAAAGTATTATAAAATTCTACATTATACTAAAAATATTTTAAAATGGTTGTTATATAAATGTACTGTTGTTTGGCTTGTTAGCATTTGATACGTTATACGCGTAAAAGATATAATAAAGTGTTTGAAATGAATGAAGTGAGATCGAAACTTCTTGAGATTATTTACGTATATTATTTTATAATGAAGGCATTCGTTATTAACCAGCAACCATACAAAGTTTATTATTTTTAAAATTATATAAGTTAGACAGGAGCAAGCAATTAATGAGTAATGAGTTATTTAAATTTAGAAATAAGAAGCATAATAGTTCCTGCAACATATGTTCATCATAAGGTCGTATACTTTAATATTTAGGAACTTATTTTTTTATTTATTTAAAAGTAGAAAAAAAAAATATGATTAGCGAAATTAATTAATGTGGCAACCTCGTACAAACAAGATGGAGTGGCGACCTGCACAGTGTTGCTAGAAGTCGATGGATGCAGGTGACAAACTGTGGGGTTGGCCTATGCTCAGCAGTGGACATGTGGCGATGCTTAACTGTTGAAGACGATGCATTATACCATATTGTCTGCCATCATGTAGCAAGGTGATATATGTGATGTACCAATGCGTTTTAGAAATTTACGTACCATTTGATTCGTCGTACGGAACGTGTAGACGGCGACGGGCTCACCACCTGTCACGGTGTCCTAAACTATCTCTGGGGAAACGACTAAAATAATTGTTTCGAACTCTGTCACCCCAGTATTGAGGATGTACGGTCGTGAGAGCTTGTATACTTACAAAACAAAGCTGTATCTTTCGTGAAACTAACGTACCTCTATGTTAGCGTTTTTTTCTTTCTCTGGTATAGTATTTTGCGGTAGTATGGAAACAGTTTATATCATATAATATACACAATTTCTATATTAAAGTACTTAAACTATTATACATTTACTATTTGTGTATCATCACCATCATCATCATCATCATTTCAGCTTATCAGAAGTCCACTGCTGAACATAGGCCTCCCCCAAAGATTAATAATAATTAATAATTAAGGCGACTAATGATAAAAATTTATATTAGGAGATGGGCAGCAGCATCTTCCTGCACTAGAACAAAAAAAACTGCGGTTGCCAACCCGCTCGCCAGGCGTGGCAACTAAAACAAACCCCATGGTGATGATGATGTATATATATATATATATACTTTGTGCATTAGAAATGTACTACCCAAGCCATTTCAATAAAATTTTAAATGGCTTGGTTAGTATATTATGATACAGCTGGAAGAATTTTTTAGTTTATGGAATAAGTTGTGTACGAACACTATGTTGTAAATCTTTTGTCTTTTGTTTGTATGTAAAGAAATATAGTTTAGAAATGAATTTATTCTATCAGTACATATTTAGACCTGAATAAACAGTTGTGTTAAATGACATGTAACGTTATGTATTCTGTGCTATATACACGGTGCTCAGGTGAAAAAGAAAAATAGATTTCTTATGTTCGCTCGAACACTACACGTTAGAAATGTAACCATTATTCACAGAGTTGTTTCCCGGGTTTTAATTAAAAATCTAACCAAACGCGATAAAATCCATAAATAATAGTTTCAGTTCGAGAAGTAAATTAATAAAAGAATTGTTCGAATACTGTTTTATCCGTTAAATAGAATTTCAGACAAATTGCTATTTAAATTAGGTTATAACCGTTTGTCGAATTAAAAAAAACATGATGTCAGACGATCCTTCCAGTGTCATAAGTCCTGATAAGACATCTTAACAATAGAATGTCAATTGTTTCAAAGCGGTGACACTGAAGGAAAGTGTCCGGTATCTTTATTCGCTTTGAGATTAAAACTTTTGGTACAGCGTGTTGTAAACGTTATGCTTTAATTTTGTATAATCACCATCATCATCATCATCATCATCATCATCATCATCATCATCATCATCATCATCATCATCATCATCATCATCATCATCATCATCATCATCATCATCATCATCATCATCATCATCATCATCATCATCATCATCATCATCATCATCATCATCATCATCATCATCATCATCATCATCATCATCATCATCATCATCATCATCATCATCATCATCATCATCATCATCATCATCATCATCATCATCATCATCATCATCATCATCATCATCATCATCATCATCATCATCATCATCATCATCATCATCATCATCATCATCATCATCATCATCATCATCATCATCATCATCATCATCATCATCATCATCATCATCATCATCATCATCATCATCATCATCATCATCATCATCATCATCATCATCATCATCATCATCATCATCATCATCATCATCATCATCATCATCATCATCATCATCATCATCATCATCATCATCATCATCATCATCATCATCATCATCATCATCATCATCATCATCATCATCATCATCATCATCATCATCATCATCATCATCATCATCATCATCATCATCATCATCATCATCATCATCATCATCATCATCATCATCATCATCATCATCATCATCATCATCATCATCATCATCATCATCATCATCATCATCATCATCATCATCATCATCATCATCATCATCATCATCATCATCATCATCATCATCATCATCATCATCATCATCATCATCATCATCATCATCATCATCATCATCATCATCATCATCATCATCATCATCATCATCATCATCATCATCATCATCATCATCATCATCATCATCATCATCATCATCATCATCATCATCATCATCATCATCATCATCATCATCATCATCATCATCATCATCATCATCATCATCATCATCATCATCATCATCATCATCATCATCATCATCATCATCATCATCATCATCATCATCATCATCATCATCATCATCATCATCATCATCATCATCATCATCATCATCATCATCATCATCATCATCATCATCATCATCATCATCATCATCATCATCATCATCATCATCATCATCATCATCATCATCATCATCATCATCATCATCATCATCATCATCATCATCATCATCATCATCATCATCATCATCATCATCATCATCATCATCATCATCATCATCATCATCATCATCATCATCATCATCATCATCATCATCATCATCATCATCATCATCATCATCATCATCATCATCATCATCATCATCATCATCATCATCATCATCATCATCATCATCATCATCATCATCATCATCATCATCATCATCATCATCATCATCATCATCATCATCATCATCATCATCATCATCATCATCATCATCATCATCATCATCATCATCATCATCATCATCATCATCATCATCATCATCATCATCATCATCATCATCATCATCATCATCATCATCATCATCATCATCATCATCATCATCATCATCATCATCATCATCATCATCATCATCATCATCATCATCATCATCATCATCATCATCATCATCATCATCATCATCATCATCATCATCATCATCATCATCATCATCATCATCATCATCATCATCATCATCATCATCATCATCATCATCATCATCATCATCATCATCATCATCATCATCATCATCATCATCATCATCATCATCATCATCATCATCATCATCATCATCATCATCATCATCATCATCATCATCATCATCATCATCATCATCATCATCATCATCATCATCATCATCATCATCATCATCATCATCATCATCATCATCATCATCATCATCATCATCATCATCATCATCATCATCATCATCATCATCATCATCATCATCATCATCATCATCATCATCATCATCATCATCATCATCATCATCATCATCATCATCATCATCATCATCATCATCATCATCATCATCATCATCATCATCATCATCATCATCATCATCATCATCATCATCATCATCATCATCATCATCATCATCATCATCATCATCATCATCATCATCATCATCATCATCATCATCATCATCATCATCATCATCATCATCATCATCATCATCATCATCATCATCATCATCATCATCATCATCATCATCATCATCATCATCATCATCATCATCATCATCATCATCATCATCATCATCATCATCATCATCATCATCATCATCATCATCATCATCATCATCATCATCATCATCATCATCATCATCATCATCATCATCATCATCATCATCATCATCATCATCATCATCATCATCATCATCATCATCATCATCATCATCATCATCATCATCATCATCATCATCATCATCATCATCATCATCATCATCATCATCATCATCATCATCATCATCATCATCATCATCATCATCATCACGGTGGTTGTTCAGTTATTAACGATTGTAATAAATCGTAAATAATACGACAATAATGTTTTATTGACTGAGCGAGATAATTGCAATGTATTTATTTTTAACAGTTTTTGTATATCTTTACTTTTTAATAAAAGGCACAATAGTTTTGAATTCGCGTCAAAAGTGCTAACGGATGTGAGCCAGTATAATAACTTATCTATGGCCGCTGCTCTATATTAGCTACAGCTAACAAAGGAAAAATTTAGTCTAATATTCCTGAATATTTTCTCAGTACCTCTCATTGATATTTTATGAAAACTACTATGAACTAACTGGGAAAATATTCCAAAAAAAAATTAAATAACTTAATAATCTAAATAAAGCACATGTGGCGTCCGTCCACATGAATAATAGTTTACTGACTACTACAATCTTTGACCGTGAATCGGGGACATGGAACGCGAACATCGAACGTCGGCCAGCACCAAAACTCTCGCGGCTTCAAAGACAACAATACCGATGAAACTGTAAAAGCCTCAACGGCTAACAACACTGACTTCAACGAAAATTAATAATCGGTTTGGATGATGTTAGTTAGTTAACTAGTAGGGCAAATACATCTTGTGTCAAAATAACAAAAACTGAAAATGTATCTTCTGACTAAACTACCGTACTTATATAATTCACATTTGGAATATTACCCAGAAATGGTCTGTAGTATATAAGTTTAAATTTAATGTCTTAACATCGCATCCAACCTATATAGTACTAAATATAATTCTAAAAGAAGTATCAGATATTTTTTAAACTTTATTCATAAAATTTTTCAGAATGGCTTTATAGTCCTAAACCGGAAGATCAAGGTCCCGACAGTCACACTTGGAAATACCTCCAAGAGGTCCGCAAACCTTCAATGCTGGCTACCATTTCGACCCCACCAGGCTCAACCATTCAATGGTCGAGAGACCGTGCTCCTACATAAAAGGAAATTCGACCTAATTCCTATCACATGGAAAGACGTAAGTCGAGCGAGGACAGTGAGACAGATAGCTCTTTCAGCTGGCAAGGGTCCGGTAATTGCTTGAATAAGGGAACGATGGGAAGGAAGTGGTAATGTTTTTTTTTTATGAAAACTACTATGAACTAACTGGGAAAATATTCCAAAAAAAAATTAAATAACTTAATAATCTAAATAAAGCACATGTGGCGTCCGTCCACATGAATAATAGTTTACTGACTACTACAATCTTTGACCGTGAATCGGGGACATGGAACGCGAACATCGAACGTCGGCCAGCACCAAAACTCTCGCGGCTTCAAAGACAACAATACCGATGAAACTGTAAAAGCCTCAACGGCTAACAACACTGACTTCAACGAAAATTAATAATCGGTTTGGATGATGTTAGTTAGTTAACTAGTAGGGCAAATACATCTTGTGTCAAAATAACAAAAACTGAAAATGTATCTTCTGACTAAACTACCGTACTTATATAATTCACATTTGGTATATTACCCAGAAATGGTCTGTAGTATATAAGTTTAAATTTAATGTCTTAACATCGCATCCAACCTATATAGTACTAAATATAATTCTAAAAGAAGTATCAGATATTTTTTAAACTTTATTCATAAAATTTTTCAGAATGGCTTTATAGTCCTAAACCGGAAGATCAAGGTCCCGACAGTCACACTTGGAAATACCTCCAAGAGGTCCGCAAACCTTCAATGCTGGCTACCATTTCGACCCCACCAGGCTCAACCATTCAATGGTCGAGAGACCGTGCTCCTACATAAAAGGAAATTCGACCTAATTCCTATCACATGGAAAGACGTAAGTCGAGCGAGGACAGTGAGACAGATAGCTCTTTCAGCTGGCAAGGGTCCGGTAATTGCTTGAATAAGGGAACGATGGGAAGGAAGTGGTAATGTTTTTTTTTTATGAAAACTACTATGAACTAACTGGGAAAATATTCCAAAAAAAAATTAAATAACTTAATAATCTAAATAAAGCACATGTGGCGTCCGTCCACATGAATAATAGTTTACTGACTACTACAATCTTTGACCGTGAATCGGGGACATGGAACGCGAACATCGAACGTCGGCCAGCACCAAAACTCTCGCGGCTTCAAAGACAACAATACCGATGAAACTGTAAAAGCCTCAACGGCTAACAACACTGACTTCAACGAAAATTAATAATCGGTTTGGATGATGTTAGTTAGTTAACTAGTAGGGCAAATACATCTTGTGTCAAAATAACAAAAACTGAAAATGTATCTTCTGACTAAACTACCGTACTTATATAATTCACATTTGGAATATTACCCAGAAATGGTCTGTAGTATATAAGTTTAAATTTAATGTCTTAACATCGCATCCAACCTATATAGTACTAAATATAATTCTAAAAGAAGTATCAGATATTTTTTAAACTTTATTCATAAAATTTTTCAGAATGGCTCTATAGTCCTAAACCGGAAGATCAAGGTCCCGACAGTCACACTTGGAAATACCTCCAAGAGGTCCGCAAACCTTCCAATGCTGGCTACCATTTCGACCCCACCAGGCTCAACCATTCAATGGTCGAGAGACCGTGCTCCTACATAAAGGAAATTCGACCTAATTCCTATCACATGGAAAGACGTAAGTCGAGCGAGGACGGTGAGACAGATAGCTCTTTCAGCTGGCAAGGGTCCGGTAATTGCTTGAATAAGGGGAACGATGGGAAGGAAGGGAAGTGGTAATGTTTTTTTTTTATTTTGTGCCATCTCCAATCGTCAAAGCTTTGCATTTTGTTATTACAGCCAACCACCTCCGGGTATGAGCGGACATTTTTTTATAAAAAAAAAAATATCTCTACCGGCTCACATGGATCTCTCCGATAGTATTGTGTCATAATAATGTCTTCCAAAGTATTATAAAATTCTACATTATACTAAAAATATTTTAAAATGGTTGTTATATAAATGTACTGTTGTTTGGCTTGTTAGCATTTGATACGTTATACGCGTAAAAGATATAATAAAGTGTTTGAAATGAATGAAGTGAGATCGAAACTTCTTGAGATTATTTACGTATATTATTTTATAATGAAGGCATTCGTTATTAACCAGCAACCATACAAAGTTTATTATTTTTAAAATTATATAAGTTAGACAGGAGCAAGCAATTAATGAGTAATGAGTTATTTAAATTTAGAAATAAGAAGCATAATAGTTCCTGCAACATATGTTCATCATAAGGTCGTATACTTTAATATTTAGGAACTTATTTTTTTATTTATTTAAAAGTAGAAAAAAAAAATATGATTAGCGAAATTAATTAATGTGGCAACCTCGTACAAACAAGATGGAGTGGCGACCTGCACAGTGTTGCTAGAAGTCGATGGATGCAGGTGACAAACTGTGGGGTTGGCCTATGCTCAGCAGTGGACATGTGGCGATGCTTAACTGTTGAAGACGATCCATTATACCATATTGTCTGCCATCATGTAGCAAGGTGATATATGTGATGTACCAATGCGTTTTAGAAATTTACGTACCATTTGATTCGTCGTACGGAACGTGTAGACGGCGACGGGCTCACCACCTGTCACGGTGTCCTAAACTATCTCTGGGGAAACGACTAAAATAATTGTTTCGAACTCTGTCCACCCCAGTATTGAGGATGTACGGTCGTGAGAGCTTGTATACTTACAAAACAAAGCTGTATCTTTCGTGAAACTAACGTACCTCTATGTTAGCGTTTTTTTTTTCTTTCTCTGGTATAGTATTTTGCGGTAGTATGGAAACAGTTTATATCATATAATATACACAATTTCTATATTAAAGTACTTAAACTATTATACATTTACTATTTGTGTATCATCACCATCATCATCATCATCATTTCAGCTTATCAGAAGTCCACTGCTGAACATAGGCCTCCCCCAAAGATTAATAATAATTAATAATTAAGGCGACTAATGATAAAAATTTATATTAGGAGATGGGCAGCAGCATCTTCCTGCACTAGAACAAAAAAAAACTGCGGTTGCCAACCCGCTCGCCAGGCGTGGCAACTAAAACAAACCCCCCCATGGTGATGATGATGTATATATATATATATATATATATACTTTGTGCATTAGAAATGTACTACCCAAGCCATTTCAATAAAATTTTAAATGGCTTGGTTAGTATATTTATGATACAGCTGGAAGAATTTTTTAGTTTATGGAATAAGTTGTGTACGAACACTATGTTGTAAATCTTTTTGTCTTTTTGTTTGTATGTAAAGAAATATAGTTTAGAAATGAATTTATTCTATCAGTACATATTTAGACCTGAATAAACAGTTGTGTTAAATGACATGTAACGTTATGTATTCTGTGCTATATACACGGTGCTCAGGTGAAAAAGAAAAAATAGATTTCTTATGTTCGCTCGAACACTACACGTTAGAAATGTAACCATTATTCACAGAGTTGTTTCCCGGGTTTTTAATTAAAAAATCTAACCAAACGCGATAAAATCCATAAATAATAGTTTCAGTTCGAGAAGTAAATTAATAAAAGAATTGTTCGAATACTGTTTTATCCGTTAAATAGAATTTCAGACAAATTGCTATTTAAATTAGGTTATAACCGTTTGTCGAATTAAAAAAAACATGATGTCAGACGATCCCTTCCAGTGTCATAAGTCCTGATAAGACATCTTAACAATAGAATGTCAATTGTTTCAAAGCGGTGACACTGAAGGAAAGTGTCCGGTATCTTTATTCGCTTTGAGATTAAAACTTTTGGTACAGCGTGTTGTAAACGTTATGCTTTAATTTTGTATAATTATAACGAAGGTGATGAGGGAGCGGTGGTTGTTCAGTTATTAACGATTGTAATAAATCGTAAATAATACGACAATAATGTTTTATTGACTGAGCGAGATAATTGCAATGTATTTATTTTTTAACAGTTTTTGTATATCTTTACTTTTTTTTAATAAAGAGCATAATTTGTGAAAAATGACGTTTCATTTCAGATTTCGTTTGAGTAGACGTGAGTGACTTAATGTAATATTTATATACCAGCCTATTGAGTTCGCCGTATCGTTCGTGGTAGCCTAGTGGTCAGGGTGCTCGCTTTAGTTTCATGGAGCGCGAGTGAACAGGGTTCAATCCCCGGTGCCGGCACCATTTAAATTGTTAATAGCAATTTTAATTGCTGTATTTACCACGTGGCCGACGTTGAAGGAAAACATCTTGAGAGATAAACCTGCATGTCTGTGAAATAATAAAAAATATTATTTCGAGCATTTACAAGCGGCTACTACAGTTTTTTTTACTTTACAACGCAAGTAACTAAAAACTCACAAACTATTTTACCGTAAGTAATTGGCGAGTCTGATCGGACCAAAGTCGACCGGTGTACGTACAGACAATTCGTGAAAGCATTAAAGAATAAGTAATAGTTTCTATTGGAACAGAAGTTGCACTCCTTTGATATTATAGAAATCGTGCCCTTTCTTAGCTACGCCCACGAGAGTATCTGGTCACTGAGTAAATATGGTGTCACTCTGCACCACAGATAATGTTTCCAGCATCACATTGGTTCTAAGAGCTTCAACACTTGCACACTCAAGAAACATTGTAAGAACTCAATGTTACGTTCCTTAGCCTTGCTAAGTGCACCCCTTGGGAGCTTATGGATGACGCTGATGACTATGATAATGCGGAAAAAACAGAAAATATAATTTAATATACCATAATCACGTAAGAAAAAGTTTTCTTTTTAACTTATGCTTATAAATGTTTTATTATAGTTATGTTGTCATTCGATGGTTCAACCATTTACTTTACTCTAGAGAAACAGAAACGTAACGTTTATACACTCCGTGAAATACATTACTTTTTATAGTATAAATTTACTTTATATCATATTTTGCAGATGCTATTCATCTGTGGTTAATATATTCTTTGACCGTTGGTAATGGTTTCCATGGAGACGCGTCCTTTACGTCAATTGTTGATTTTCTAAAAATTGTCTATAATTCCATATAAAATGACAAGCGTACACTTTTAACTGTGATTCGAGTTTCTTTGCTGGTTAGTAATTTATTGTATTATTTAATATTTAATGTGATTCGATTTCCGTTGCCGGCCCTATTGAAGTTGTTCAATTACAATGCATACTGTTTGGCGGTAAATGAAAACGTGAGCTCAGTCAGGGAACGAGGTTTAGGAGATCTATATCGCACAACCTAATAAATATCCCAATTAATATTTCTCTAAAATTATATTTGAGGCCCATATTAGTCTTCATGGTGCTTTATAAAACTCGAGACTGGCGACCGAATGGTGGCCGAATGTCCATCCCAATTTAAAGAACCAAAATCCCACAGACTGGTAACGGGGGGTGCAGAATCGTGAGTGCGCGGGCCCACCGACCCGCTGCGCTTACCGACCCGCTTGTGGTGTGTGTCGTCATGTGCGTTGTACTTCTACGAACTATATTTTTATACAAGTTATTTTACTCCAAAAATTATTTATAAAATATATATTTTCGCAGCATACCATGTTTGTCTAACAAAGTAAATTTCATTGTTTAATTGCGTACTATTTTGTTTCTTTTTTCTTGTAAGAATAGCGTGAAAATGGCGAGCGGTGATCGGAAACGATCTCTGCAGCCTAGCAAGCGGGATAAAGCTCCCGGTCCCCAATCCCGGTTTGTGCCGCTCCCTGCTCGGAGACAGCCCGCGCAGCCTCGGCCGCCGCGCGCCGGCCTGTCCCGTGAGCTGGACCGAGACAGTACACTGCTCAGGGCCGCTGGGAACTTTTATCCGGAAGGTAAATAGCGGTACAGAAGTCACGTGTTCATAAAAGAATGTCAAATATCGATGACGTGAAATAACTTGCCCATTTTAATAACATTATACTAGCTGGCTCGGCAGATGTTGTTCTGCCCTATTCAGTAGGTGGCGCGACATGTTTGATGACTTAATTACTTAATAACTCTACCACAGCGCCAACTACTGGGACAATGTTATATGATTTTCTTTTAGGTCACTAAACCAACATAATGTTTTGTGAAAATGACCCATAATTTTTGATCGCCACCATAACTACAGCGCCACCTGTCGGATTCTAGTATAGCTATGAACCATCGTTTCGACGGATGTAAAACAATTGTATTGTGTAAATATGACCTCCAACGGTCAAGTTGTACAGATGTTCACTTACCGACGCTCCAACGATTATATATATATAAAGATACTTTAAGCTATAAGCACTCACGTATACAGGCAAACGCAGTGTAGGACGACCCCCTACAAGATGGAGTGAGCAGGTGGCTCAGGACCGAGCTTCGTGGCAATCTTTGAGGGAGGCCTATGTTCAGCAGTGGACTTGTATAAGGCTGAAATGATGATGATGATGATACATCACATTACAGATTTAGCGTTGCCAAACCCACTGGCTCGACTCTCCGGGTAACAGAACATGTCTGGCGGGACCTGTGCGAGGTTTTCTGCCATTTTCCTAAGTCTACTTTTACCGACTCCCGCGCGATGCTAGATTATTTTGTGCAACAATCACAGGACAGTCCTCAGTTATTCTGCACCGTTTACTTAAAAATCGTTATAAGTGCAACAATTCAACTGAATTCTAATCATTCGGAGTACTTTTCGGACGTCACGTGAGATGAAGCATAGTGTCGCTTCCTGACATCTGCGGTCGCTTCACTGTCTGTTGACTGACCAATGAACGAAGCATGTATGAGAGAGATAGATAGACCGTATCTATCGTTTCACTTTTCGTAACTAGTCCGTTTCACAATACAGCAACTGTGGCAAAGCCCTTCTCTCAAATGTTTGAGTGAGCTTTGGAGCCGGGAAGGATCAGTCACACTGCTCACAGTGCAGGCGTACTTCACACATCCTAGAAATATATATATATTTTTCACCTATAACATATGCAGGTTTCCTCACGATGATTTCCTTCACCGCCGAGCGCATCACAAATCCGGCACTTTAAACTGCTATAAACAATGCATTAAATGTAATGTAAAACAAAACTTTGCGAACCAGGCGAAGGTGAAGGTGGATGCAGCGAATTCCCTCCCCTCATGCTGGGCAAGTCGTGGACAAGAGGGGTACCGTACCGGGATGGATTCGATCACGCCAAACCTTCCGATTCTATCGGTAAAGTAAACTGAAATAATTTATCGCATACTATTTAATTTTATAACAATCATACAAATTGTAAGACTAAATGTGATCGCTTAGCTGAGTGGTCATAGTCAGAAATGAAATATAATATATAATAATATATAATAAAATATAATGAGTGGTCATAGTCAGATATGAAATATAATAATATATAATGAGTGGTCATAGTCAGATAGAAAAAGATAGTCAGATATGGGGAGATAAAGACGAGCCTCTGTCTAAGCGCGCATACCTACGGCACTATAATATCTTTTTTTTTATGAAGAAGGCAAACGAGCAAGCGGTTCACCTGATGGTAAGTGATTACCGTCGCCCACATACATCTGCAACGTCAAAGATGCTGCTGATGCGTTGCCGGTCGTTAAGGATATTTGGGAGATGGGAGGGAAGAGGAGGGGAATAGGGAGGGTGCGAGCCTCCGGTTACCTCACTCTCCGAACGAAACGCAGAAGCACAAGATGCCTCTACTTCACGCCGGTATTCAGCGAGGCCGTGGTTCTAATCCGGTCGAGTCGGCCCATTCGAGCAGCAGCTAAAGCCGCCGCTTGGCTCTACCACACTTCTCCTGCACAGTTGACTAATGCCTAGCTATTTGAAAGTTATCGCCGAGCTAATTCGGATAGTGAGACGTCATAAGTGACGTTTTTGTTTTAAAACTTGGATGGTTATGCTCAAAGACCCAAATATTTCGAAACAGGCCTATTTGAGCTCATTAAATTATAGATAAGTGCAATGGAGTAAAGAGTAATAGACCGCCTTTTACAAAGGAGCTTTTCGAAAAAGCTTTTCTATCATGAAATGGTTTCCGCACTTCTGCCTCTCTCCGTTGCGCTAACAAAATGAATTGTTATAGCTGAGAAAGAATGAAGGAAGAAACAAAATTATTCAATAATAAACTAAAGCAACAATACGATGATGATGTCCTGGCTAAATTTGGACCGGGGACAAAGGAACTAACAGTCCACCTGATGGTAAATGGCTACTGAGACCAATGGTCACCCCTGAGGACTAAAATGGAATGCCTCACAGTTTTCTAATTATACTGGTTCTGTATATATTAAACAGAGAAGGAGCCTGCCTAGTATGGGCAACTATTCCATGCATTGGCATCCCAACTTTTGTTGACGCTATAATTTTTTTTTTAAAAAAAACTATTGCTTACACCTTTATAATTCGAGGTGACAAAGGGCGGACTTAATGCCTATTGGCATTCCCTGCCAATCAACCCATGGGTTGTTGAGATAGCCGTAGCAGGGGTATATTGTAAGGTCTTTGACTAGCAGTGGACATGTGCAGGCTGACGATGCAGTCTTTCACTGCAGGCTCTATCAGGTAGCTCAAAGTGGCTCAGGCTCGGTGTTTTTCTGCGCGATAGAATTCGTAAGGGTAAGCAAGCTGCAGTGGCAACCTGGTATACGCAGTGTGGGATGACAAAACCCCACCCCCCCTCCCCCCAAGATGGGAAGACGACCTGCACAGTGTTGCGGCAAGTCGACGGATACTGGAGGCAGGAGGGATGGACGTGCAAGCTTGGCGGGAGGCCATATATAGGCTGAAATTAATAAGTATTTAATTCCGCACATTAGGATTGTTGTAGAGCCTTCAAACGTAACCATTGTTTAAGTGTTGGATGTTATCCTGACCCTGTTTAGGTAACTGTTACACGATGGCAACTAAAACAATGCGCTGCATCAATATGCCGCCGAAGCGTCGCCCGCCCCCCGAGCTGTACGGGCCCATCGGACCTAACGGCGAACTGCAGTTCCCACCGCTGAAGCCTTGGGCTGAAAGAGAGAAAGACAGGTTACAAGCTTTGAAGAAGGAGCGGGAGAAGAAAAAGTTACCCAAGGGTATGGTAACATTGTTATAATTTTTATTGAATTTTTTAATATCTTTAATAAGTCTCTAAACACCTCAGGCGGAAAGTTTTCACAGTTTAAAAATCTTAATAATCGTAAGGTCTTCTGCTATTCAGTTTTGATTTTCGAACGACTCGGCTTGTTCGAAAGGTCTCGCTACTACTAGAAGCTGAGGTTTTCGATTTCGAAGAAATTAATTATTTACACTTTACCGAACGTCTATGAAGAAGGTGTTCCATGTATAGGTAAAGGTATTAATAATAAGTCGTGAGATAAGTGCCGTAAAAGCACGCCAACCCAATCCTTTCCGCGGGTGACACAAGAGGTGACTACAGGAAAAGACCAACTCGGCCTCCAAACCCATGTTAACAACGGTCCCCGAAGGAATCCGCTAACCGGAGTCCATAGGGATCAGCAAGGCGTGCGCTTATAACGCGCGCGAACCACATTTCTGCCGCGGAGGGTAGGGAGAGCGGCGCATCGTAATACCAACACTGCTTTCCCTCCCCCCCAACCTCTTGAGCCGAATGAAGCTGGGGGGTAAAGCGGCGCGACCCCCGCCAGAGTCAGAAAAGGAGCCTACCGCCTAGGTCAGGGTGGAAAGAGAATTAAAAGAGTTCGTGATTAAATATTACACTGCTACATTTCTCTACTCGTTGAGAGGAAAACAAATTAATAATAAATAAATAAAATAAATAATAATTAACTAAAAGTAGATCTCCATCGCAGGACATGTATTACTAGAAGATTTAGTGTCTGGAGCATATGAAAGAAGGAAAGCGAAAGCTGCCGACGCTAAAAAGATGAGAATTGAAAAGAAACGTCAAGAGAAGGAGGCTGCGGAAATAGCGGCAAAGGAAGAGTTAAAAAAGTATGTTGTGACATTAAAATTTTTTAAAGAAGATGGGGCAAACGACCATGTGGCTCACCTGATGGTAAGTGATCAGCGACGCCCGCGAACATCCGCCGGGACTGTTCAACAAAGTCTCGACTCCTGACGCCAGTTTGTTCCGGACACCGGCATTCGCGGGATTGGAGTCCGTGCATGCGGCGTCGACAACAGCCTTGATGGTTGCTCCGGTCCGCGAGGAAGACACTTTAGGACTATTGTCACAGTCTTGGGAATAATTCGACTCATCACTTTCCCTCGTCCCATACTTCTAATAATATACCATAGCTTTTAAGAGACGTCGTACATTGTATTCACATAGAAGATATTCGTGCCAAATGCGTATTTATTTTAAAACGCTTGACCTTGTCTTCTTGTTTATTATTAATAGGTATTTTATTATCTAAATATTGGTAGTAATTACATAAAAATGTGTGTTTCTTTGTTTGCCTCTTTCGCAATGTTGAGTTGTAGTGCGCGCGCTAACAACATCAAAGGTTTCTAAATTAATACAACCGTTTTACAACAGATGGCGCGCATCTCCTTTCAATAAATGACTATATATCATTAAGCTTGGAAACAGTTCGTCAGTTTATTATGAGTGCTATATCGCAATTAATTGAATATCACGCGGATGAAGTCGCGAGCAACGGCCGTTTCGAAGTCCATTATTAATTGTACAGTACATAAAGCATTGCAAGAAAACCTGCGTGTACAAGAAATAAACAAAAAAGAACAGAACCATCATCGTAGTAGAGTCTGACTTTAATGTCTGGAATCGATCGGGATCTAGAAATTGAACGATGTTTGTTTTCGTAGGCACCTAGAGAGGCTGGCGTTTGAAGTCCCACGTGATCCCGATCAGCAAAAGGAGGAAATGTTGAAGTTCACGGAAATGGAGCACTACAAATATATACACCCTATGGACATAGAGAGGATACAGTACTATATGACAACGGTTGAGTATGAAGTTTAGAAATAAATGACATAAAATAACATAAAAATATCATCATGTGATGGCATAAGAGAAACTGCTTCTTCATCTAATTCTCTGCGTGGGTTAAAGTCTACTTAGATAAACTTCATCCGACTGTCGTAGCCTCTGTCAGATGGTAAAAAAACATTTAAATGTACGGCAGACATGTTGCACCAACAGATTATTGAGTCTTGCAGTGAAGAATATATACATGGGAGAGTCAAGTAGGGGCTATTGCTGCTGCACGAATGGGACGACTCCACCGGGGTAGTACCACAGCATCGCAGAATACCGGCGTGAAGTAAAGGCATCTTGCGCTTCTGCAGTTCGTACGGTGATTGAAAGTAACCAGAGGTCCCACACCTCCCTCCGCAATCACCCTCTCCATTATCCCTGCCCGTACCCCGCCGAGGAGCAGCAAAAGCCTCCACTTGGCTCTACCACCTGCAATATAATTATGGGTATCAGTCGGGCGCCGGTTGACAGTTGACGTGCGCGTGAGGTTGAATTTTGAAAAAAAGCTCGTTATTTCCACCTGACATTCCTATTCAAAATCTATAATAAGTTGAATATATGAATTTCTTCTTTATAAAAACGTTACCTTCCGCTGCAGTAATTTCACCTGTGTCGGCGGAGGCAGTTTACACACGGACAAACACCCAGACCGGGAACTGTTATTCGTGGTCCCGTTCGGGAATCGAACCCGGGACCCACAGCGCCGCAGCTAAACGCATAGCCACTACGCCACCGAGCCGTGTGTGTTTAGTTCATCTTTTTTTTTTCATTCCAGTCGCTATCCGATAGACACTTGGCAGAGTTTCCTCGGGAGTTGTACAAGCGAGCGAAAGCCGAAGTAGACAAACAGACGGCTGCCATTAAAAAGCGTTTGATGATCCATGTTTATCAAGCCTGCGTGAGGCAGAGTGAGACCGATATAAGAGAGGGCTTTGTCACAGCAATGAAGAGGTTTACGCCACTTTTTCAAACAGCGTTGTATTAACTGTTGTCCGATAGCTCTCCGTTATTTAAAACGCATGCGACGGTGTGCACCATATTTTTTTAGTCGGGGTGAAAACGTGCCAACAGTCCACACCTGAACACCTGCAAACGACTTCAATTGAAGGAAGTTACAGATGCATTCAGTCGCCCTGAGGACGGAAGACAGAATAATACCTCACAGCACCTAATTATAATATAATTTGCAAAGAGGAACACAACAGTAATTGCACAGCGGTTTAGCTTGGTAGCCTAAGAGCCGTGGTAGCCTGGTGGTCAGAGCGCTTAGTATCATAGAGCGCGAGTGACCAGGGTTCGATCCCCGGTGCCGGCACCACTAAAATTGTTAATAGCAATTTTAAGTGTTGTATTTACCACGTGCTCGGCGGTGAAGGAAGACATCGTGAGGAAACCTGCATGACTGAGAAATAATAAAAATATTATTTCGAGGATATGTAAAGCTCGCCAATCCGCACTGGAGCAGCGTGGCGGGTCCTTCCCGGCTCCTAAACCCTCTCTGATACTAGTATTTGAGAAGGAGGCCTTTTCCCAGCAGTGGGCACTTACAGGCTGTTACTTTATTTATTTTTTTTAGCGCTGGAAATTGTTAAGTGGCTGCCCAGACGACTCCTAGGCAGAGAAAGAGTCAACCACCTATTAAAACTCTAAAACAGAAAAGATAAAATAGATAGCATGGTACTCTACTTTCGAGGCGTACTAAAACCCACTGGCTTAACCACCCAAGGTGTGTTGGTGTCCGATAGGAAGATTCGCCACTGGTCGCGGTCTTGTCCGGTCTTGTCCGAAGCTGGCTGAGATCCGCGTTGACCATATGGTCTCACCTACACCTGGGGCCATCGACCGGGTGTCGACCTATCGATTGACCCGGTTGCTAGGCTTTCTTCACAGCACGATCTTCACTCTCCCGTGTGGCTTAACTGACGGAGTCTCTGTGCTTTTTTTCACTCCGATGTTAATCTGTTAATCAGTCAAGATTTGGGATTCTTCAACTGTGGCAATACTTGCTTGAGACTAACCTATGAGGTAGGTAGCCTCCAGGTTGTTGTTCAGCAATAAAGGGTTAGCAACCCCATGGGCCCGACTTCATGAAAAAACTATCGTAGATGAGGAAATATACCTTTTTTTTTTCCAACTGTTAACCTCACCTGCAAGCAATGCAACTTGCTGAGTGATACCTTGCCGTGTGACATACTAGGTTCTTGTGGCTGTCAGATAGCGGAAAATACATACCATACACAGCACATGGTGTGCAGCATTTAGGTAGAAGGAAACCTGCGTGTCTGTGAAAAAATATGTTATTTTTAGGTCACGGGAAGTCCACCAATCCGCGCTGGAACATTTTGGCCACTTCCGGGCTTTAAAACCTACTGAAATATATAGTTTTCTTTGCCCGGCAGTGAAACATGTACAGGCTGCTACAAAATCCGATCGGGTTTCCAGGTGCCTTCTGACGTACGTCATGGAGGACCCCGGCGAGCGGGAGAGGCTGCACATATCGCACATGCCGGCGCTGTGGCCGGCGCTGGCGGTGCGCGCGCCGGCGCCCTGGCACTCCGCGGCCGTGCGCGCGCGGCACTCGCTCCACTACCGCTACTACCACGGCAACCCCGTGCTGCTGGAGCTGCGCCGCTTGTGGCACGTCAAGTGAGCAGTTGTCACTTGAACCTTAAGGTAGCCGTCCGATCATCGCGTCAAGTGACGGACAGGAACGTTCTCTGACCTTCGATGCTCGCGTCTTTGTCGCTACATAGAGCAATACAGACGTGTGTTTTGCTGACAATCGGGTTTCTACAGTAATTGACTAAGATGTGTTATGCTTTCTACAAGCATCCTTTATTTATCAGGCAGTCAATAAATGGTGGTTGTACTGTTCAACGCGTTTTATTAACTGCTCCGAATGCTTCAATAGCGAAGGACATTACAATTATATTATTTATTATCCATATCTTCAGATATGTTTCTTCATATAGTCTTTCTTTTTAGAGTATTTTTGTCACTTCACGTCATTAATTAGCTATGCATTGTTATATCCTATGTTTTTTTGTATTCCTGTTTTTAGATACGAGAGCATGTATATTTGTGACATGCGGAAGATGCAAGAGGAGCTTCCCTTCCCTCAGTATCCCGCGGAGTTTACGGAACGCCTCCAGAAGCTCTGCGCCGCGACCAGGGCCCAGCTGTTGGACGACTGGCTGATCGACGTCGCGGACACGATGGTGAAGATGCGGCAGCACTGGTCGGTGTACGTGGCCAAGCAGAGGAATGCTTCCACGTTTCAAGTTGAAAAGTTTTTTAGGTAGCGTACTATTTTTTTGGTCTCCTTGTAACATATCAACGCTATTAAAGTTTAATACTAATAACAAAACCCAAGGGATTTCATCATCTTGTTGCGAAGTAATAAACATTCAAATATCTCCAATGTCTTCATCACCATCATCATCATTTCAGCCTATTACAATTCCACTGGTGAACATAGGCCTCCCCCAAAGATTGCCACGAAGCTCGGTCCTGAGCCACCTGGATCCATCGACTTCCCGCAACACTGCGCAGGTTGTCACTCTTAAACGTCTTAAACGTCCTAAACTTAACTGTCTTAAACGTAAACATAATTTGTATGGGTACCAAAGAATAAAGGTGGATTGTACGTCACATTAGGAAATACAACGTCGTAGAGCCAAGCGGTGGCTTTTGCTGCTGCACGAATGGGCCGGCTCGACCGGGGCTGTGTGTGTTCTATTCAGTTTTGTTTATGTATATATTCACGCCTTGTTCCCAAGGGGGTAGGCGGAGACAAAACATATGTCTTTCGCTTTTTCCAATTTCATCAATCTTCGCATGCATGCTCGTTGGTTTAGAGTACTCTTGACCTGGCCTTTTTTCAGAACGTCTCCGATTTGATCGTGTAACGTTCGTCTAGGTCTTCCTCTCCCGACTCTACCGTTTACACTAACCTCATATATTTGTTTCGTCAACCTACTTTCAATCATCTTCTCCACATGTTCAAACCAGTTCAGCACCCCTTTCTCAATTCGTGTCACTACATCAGCTTTCACGCCACAACGCTCTCTGATCACATTATTTCGAACCCTGTCAGTTATCTTCACATCAATCATACTTCTTCACGCTCTCATTTCTACTGCATTTATCCTGCTTTCATGCCTCTTCTGCCATACCCAGCTTTCGCTTCCATATGTTAGTGTTGGTATCAATACCCTCTATGCACAGCCAAACGAGCTTTGTTAGATATCGTCTGGCTGTTCATAAATGTATGCAATGCCCCATTCACCATATTACCTGCCATCGCTCTCCTTTCAATGTCGTATCATTCTCATTCATACCTTCTATCTCTCGTAAACATTGTTCCCAAGTAAACAAACTCATTCACTTGCTCTAAACTATCTTCCCTAATCTTGATACATACTTCCGTCATCCTCTCCTCTCTTTCAAACACCATAACCTTTGTCTTATTAACGTTTACTTTCATTCCCTCTCTTTCCAGTGCCCTATTCGTTATTGTAGTTATTGCAGTTTCGAAGTAGTTAATTCTCCTTTCAGCTGCATACACGGTCTGATGTCCGGACAAATACGTGATCTGGTGGAACGGAGCGTTAATCACTTCGCTGAATACTTTGCGCACTATTGGGCAAGTAGTATTATATTGATTTCTTATAGCTTAAGTTTAAACTATTTTATAGAATTTAAAAAATTTTAATTCTTTACTAAAATATAAATATACGGTTGGCCAGCCAAACCGTACCGAAGCAGCGTGGCGGGCCCTTACCGGCTCCAAAAGCCTCTCAGATATTTGACAAGGAGACCTTTGCTCAGTAGTGAGCATTTACCGGCTGTTACTTTACTTACTTTTCGTGTCACTTGTTGTTGAAACTTGACAGGGAATACAGACATCATATTGACAGGGAATACTGTGAAGATGCCGTAAAGCGGAACCGGTCCGTTACTTTTGTAAATGAATATAAAGTGTTGTGAAACTAGTGCAAGAGATAATAATAATTGTCAACCGAAATCAATTTTTTTTATTCTTTGTCAAAAAGTTAAATTTGTAATTTTGTTTATAATCTTCCACCGTTTCATACGAGGACCTTCTGAGGAAGAAGAAACTGACAGAAGGGGTACTAACTCGAGAAGTAAGTATTGAGTCAATGATGTTGGGGAAGCTCAACTGTGGGAAACACCTGCGTATAGTTTAAAAGTGGTAGAGCTAAGCAGCGGCTTGACCGGGTTGGTACCGCGGCCTCGCAGAATACCGGCGTAAAGTAAAGGCGTCTTATGCTTCTGCGTTTCGTTCGGTGAGTGTGGTATCCGGAGGCCAACTCTCCCTCCCCATCTCCCTCCTCATCCTCCCTACCATCTCCCAAATACCCTTAAAGGCCGGAAACGCACCTGCAGCACCTTTGATGATCACTTACCATCATGTGAGCCCCTTGCTCGTTTGCCGCCTTTCCCATAAAAAAAGCACTACAAATGCGTTTTTTGTAATTGCAAAGTGGTACGTAAATATTATAAGGGTTTATTCTCTCCATCAGGAAGGCAACGACTACGGTGAAGAGTACCAGGATTACATGTTTATCAAGAAGCCTTTACTGCGCATCAAGGTCATAGCACACCCGGGAACCACCAACATCACGTTCGAGCCCAGCCTCGAGCAGATGAGGGTGCTGATTGTCAAATGGTTCCACACCATCATCAACGTAAACAGTCAGCTGCCGAGCGTGGACAGCATCATGTATCCCGGTTGGTCACAGTGATTTCAATTGTATGCAGGCTCATCACAAAATGACAGTTAAAACATTTTGAATTTATACTTAGCTTGGGGCGTTATGAAAAAATAACGAGAGTGAATTTTTTAACGATGCCCGCGCACTGGATGACACCAAAACCTACATGTTGAAGTTGCTCGCCAAATCCTGACGGTGAAGAACGACTTCACGCATAAAATGAAAAACCTGTTCACTGATTAGCTAACTAAAGTCATCTACATAAAAAACAAAATTAGGTTAATTTGTTCCAATTCCTATCACAAATCCACTGCTGAACATAGGCCTACCCAAAAGATTGTCACAGAGCTCGGTCCTGAGCCACCTGCATCCATCGACTTCCCGCAACACTGCGCAGGTCGTCACTCCATCTTATGGGAGGTCGTCCCACACTCTGTTTGCCTGTACACGGCTGCCATTCTCTGAGAACCTTTTTCCCCAACGGTTGTCAGTTCTGCGGGCTATGTGGCCGGCCCACTGCCACTTCGGCTTGCTGATCCTTGGGGCTCTGTCGGTTACATCGTTGCAGACTCTGTCGCGCAGAGAAACTACGAGCATAGCCAAAAGGCTTTATTATTCCATACAAATTTCCATTCTTCAGTCAATGAATGATAAATGTTTTAGTTTAAAATAATAAGATAAAAGATCAAGCCACAGTCCTCTGGAACTCCTAATAGGAATTCATTTAAGACACTAGCTCGTGATTCGGCTTTTTCGACTTATTTTATGTATGTATCTTTTTAAATATTTGTGATTTTTTTATATTATACATATTTATTTATTATTTAATTACGTAGTGTATATATTATGAATATATTAACTTGTTGTTTTTTTGGGTGTCCTTCTATAGTTTTTTAATTCTTTGTTTTACACCTGCCAACTTCCTTTCACCATGGCATGGGTTGACTGGTACAGAATGCCACTTGGCATTAAGTTGTACATTGCTCAAGCACAACAATAAGGAATAAATAAATAAAATTGTTGTTACTGTGTATTTGAATTTATTTATTGTTATTATTATTTAAATGATTTTAAATCTAATATCAAACGATGTAATGAATTATTTGCGTCCAAATTCAAAATTATGTTTAATCACCCAAAAGAAGGATCTTATAATACGCGTACATCATTATATTGTTTTTAACTTAATGTAGGCATGAAAAACGGGCTAGAAACTCTATGATCTCTTTTTCTTTCAATGCCATGTAATATGAAAAGTATTGGCACTCTCTAGGATTAGAATTCGTTTTCCTCTTCGGCCAGTTGAGTTCAAAAGTCTTGAAAATGAATGAACCGATATTAACGAAACTTTGTACTCATAAAGAAGCGGGATATATAGTTAGTCGGAAGCATTTCCTGTAAATGTCTAGTTACAAAGGAGATAAATATAATAATCTGTTATTACTATTCTGTCACTACGCAGCACTGCAATCACTCTAGTTATGCTAACCCTACCGGTTTAAATTTCGGCATTTCATCAACCATCTTCGATCTTAAAGGTGACAGCTTGTTGTTGTACATTGTAAATAGAATTAATTTCGCAGACGTGACACGTCCGAGGCCACACCTGCTGGCCGTGTACCCCGAGGAGCAGTACATGGTGCACATCATCGACAAGAGCGTGAAGCGTTTCAACGTGAACCGGCCGGGCCCGTTGAGTTTCATCAAACGCTACCGGGACCATTTCCACGTGCTCGACGGCAGCGCGCATCAAGAGCTCCTGAGGTTCTTTGCGCAAGTGCCCCCGCCGTACCTCAAGGTCGAGCTCCATCATCTATACCATACCATATTTTTTTATTTAGAAAACCCATATCGAAGTCGACATTGGACCGTTTTGGAATATTTTTTTCTTGACCTTGAGCTTAAGGTTACAATGGGCGGACTTAATGCCAAGTGGCAATCTCTACCACTCAACTCTCGTTATAGTTGAAGGTAATCGGCAGATACAAAGCAAAGAATGGAAAATCTAGAACTAAAAATTACTACGTGGTAGAGCCAAGCGGCGGCTTTTGCTGCTACTGGAATGGGCCGGCTCGACCGGGTTGGTATCACAGCCTCACAGAATACCGGCGTGAAGTAGAGGCATTCAACGCTTATGCGATAACATCGCAAGCAACCACGACCAGACCCAAAACACCCAATAGTTTACGGGTTTTAGAAAAAGAAACGAATTCCCGTACTATCTTCCTGGCAGGACTTTTCGGCGCGCATCTACATGTACGAGAACCAGCGCGACGAGGTCCTGTTCCTCCGACGCGACATTCCACTGAACATGGTCATGCTGGACTGCGGCCCCATCAACGACGCCATGTGGGACATCGTCAACCGCCTCCGTCAGCACATCGTGGACCACTTTATCGCTGAAAACAGAAAATGGAATAGATCGTAAGAAAATTCATGACAAAGTTCTGAAGTTTAAAAAAGTAAAAAAAAGCGTACTTATGTTTTTTTTATGCAAGAGACGGCAAACGAGGAATCGGTTCACCTGATGGTAACTGATTACCGTCCCTCACATACGGTGCGTTGCCGGTCTTTAAGGATATTTGGGAGATGGGAGGGGAGAGGAGCGGAATAGGGAGGGGGTGCGGGCCTCCGGTTACCTCACTCACCGAACGAAACGCAGAAGCACAAGATGCCTCTACTTCACGCCTGTATTCTGCGAGGCCGCGGTACCAATCCTTTCGAGTAGCAGCTAAAGCCGCCGCTTGGCTCTACCACGTTTCAAAATGTACGCACGTAAGAAGTTATAGGTTTACTTTACTTTACGTTAAACAATCCCGTAAAATATGCCGTGTGCCGTTACTCATACAGACACAAATCTTTCATTAACGTTATGGAGGTGACAAGAAGAGCAAAGTGAACACCTGACTCGGGTATTTTTTCACTTGGGGAGGGACCTCCGGCCCGGATTAAATTATATCATATCGTGGTATAACAGATGAAACATATTCAGCTACAGACTGTAGGTCCATATAAAACTATAGTAGGATGACGTCACGAGGCTCCAACTGAAAATCAGCGCCGCAACCTCTGCAGTTGCATTACCCTTAGTTGGATTTGGTACCCATTTTATTGACCGTGTTAAATGTTGTATTTTTGTTATTAATAATTTCGTCTTTTAATCTATGTATTTTGTATTCGTAATATTTTAAAATATGTGTACCAAATAAATCATTCTTTCTTTCTTCTTTCATATCAATGTACGTTTCAAAAGTACGTTTCGGTGTGCGGTATGAACTTGTTGTCACGTTTTGTTGTTGATTAGATAAATATGATTTGACTATGTTACTGAAATAAAGATCTGTGTTCTTTAGCATCTGCAACGTATACGAGGAAATGGCGGCGCGCGCGTCGGAGAGCCCAGAGACGACGGCGCAGCTGGTGGCGCTGCTGGGCTACGTGCTGGACTGCCGCGACTGCGCGCTCTTCGATCTGCGCGAGCGCGCGCGCACCTCCGCAGAAACCTTGCTGTTCCTCATGCAGCACGCGCACCTCCCTTGTAAGTGTTTAATGCCGGGCTACGTGCTGGAGAGCCGCGAATGCGCGCTATTTGACCAGCGCGCGCACCGCCACAGACTTCTTGCTGATCCTGTTGCAACACGCGCACCTACTTACACATGGAGTTACTCTTTGATCATTTTTATATGCTCCCTGCGTGCCATCTGATGTAATCTGACAAACTGACGTTACTTCAAATTGAAACCAATCGCTGTTACGATTATAACCAGAGTTAGGCAGTAGATCCGCTGGTCCATGACTTCGCCGATGTCTCCACCTTGGCTGCGAAAGACATCGAGAGCAGTGCCTTTGCCTCACCGATAACTCTCTGCAACTTTCATCGGTCGTGTGTCGCGGAGGAATGACAAGGACAACAACATCGAATGAACGTTACTTTGTTCCTACTGCTGTTCGAATACAATAGACCACTCATAATCTTAAGTTACTTAATAATATAAATGAATATGTACAATAAACTAACACACTTGCATAGATTGCTTGTTCAGATCCGACTCGAAGAACTCTGAATTTGGGTACGCCTAAGCGTCTTGAAGCGGCCACTCTGAGATGGCTTGCCTTTTTTTTTATGCGAAAGGCGGAAAACGAGCAAGCGGTTCACCTGATGGTAAGTGATTACCGTCGCCCACGTACATCCGCAACACCAGAGGTGCTGCAGGTGCGTTGCCGACCTTTAAGGGTATTAGGGAGATGGGAGGGAGGAATAGGAGGGGGATGGGAAGGGGATCTGGGCCTCCGGTTACCTCACTCACCGAACGAAACGCAGAAGCACAAGATGCCTCTACTTCACGCCGGTATTCTGCGAGGCCGTGGTACCGATCCGGTCGAGCCGGCCCATTCGAGCAGCAGCAAAAGCCACCGCTTGGCTCTACCACGTTAAAAAAGATAAGCTTGAGATAAGCCACCTGGGCTCAGACATAGCTACAAAACACCACCGCTTCGACAAGGAGGAACTCGTTTACTTCCGTCACTTAACTTAACCTCAATCATAAAACTTGATACTCGCTTGCCATTTATAATTGAGATTAATTTTGGTCCGATCTTCGCAGAAGGTGCTCTCAGTATCTTGATGTCCAGTGGTATGCTTATCTTTGGATTTGATTTTATTTACTACGGGATCCCAAGTTGGGGGTAGCACTCAGCAATGATCTCCATTGAAATTAGGATGTTTTTTGATTTCAATACCCTAGATCATCCTTGGTAGGAATCGTAGTTCTTTTGCGAGGATTTGTAGTCTATCAAACCTGCTGTAATGGTTAATGACCATCTAGAATATGATCATAGACTGCAGATTTCTTAGAGCGTCGACGTTTCGCATTAACTGCCTTGTTGTTCGAAGCTTCACTTGTTGATATTGTAATAATTTATTCTTAGATACAAGAAATACAAACTTCACTTATCCTATGGGTTAACATATTCTCCCCGTCGTCTCTTACGACAACAACTATATGCGACCACAGTTTATCTTACACCGCTATCACTGAATACGCTGATAATGTTATTTTATTTAGTTGAAGACATAAATCTAAACACACGGGTGTTCCTCTGGCCACTGGACATGGAGGAGACAATCGATTTGACGTTGAAAACATTAAACACCAAAAAGAACATGGCGGAGGACAAGCTGAGAAGCAAGAAGGCTATTTTCGAGGAAAAGTTGAAGCGGCACGAGAAAGAACTGGAGTTGTTTAGGAGATTCGATCCGCCACTATTGAACCTAGATCTTTTGAAAGAAGTGGTGGGAAAGGTGGACGAAATCTTCAATAACTTGATGGTAAGAATAATATGTATCTTAATGAAAGTTGTAAGAACTGCGATGAGTGCATCGCAATATTTAAACGAATAATATTTGAAAAATTGCCTAGCACATGCTCGAAGATAAAAAAAGAAGTATTCTTCAAACGCAGATGAATAAGCAGCCAAAATATATGTTCAGGATCGCGAGCTCTAAACCGGAAAAGAATATTATGGTGCAAGTGACAAATTGCTGATTTTCAGGTCTGATATATTCAGCTATTTTCGTGTCTCCCAGTTTTTTCTAAAGTACTATGATGGTGATGATGTTCCCCCTGGCTGATTGCGCGCTCATGGGCACCATGGGCAAGTATATGCATCTAACACTCTATATACTCTGTCTCCTCTTTATCTTCCCGTATGTAACGCTTATGCGATAAAATCGAATATAATACAATAACTTGTGGTTTTCACCCTCTTTGTAGAATATTGAACTACGTAATTATTTGGGAACAGACAGACCTAGTTAATATCAATAAATTAAATATAAGATCAGTTCGTAGTATTTTATAATTTTTATATTTCGCAAACAGGAAGACAAACACGAGGCCGAAGACATTATAAACGAGGAGCAGCTTCTAGAACAAGAGGTGTCGGCGTACTATAGTCTGCAGACCATGTTGTCCGGCATTGAACCCTTCCACAAGCTCTGGCACACCGCCTACGACTTCTACGATGGTTATGAGAAATGGTGAGTGGCTATACTTTTTTTTTGAGCAGACGCCCTGGGCTGACACTGCGTTTTAGCAAAAGTAGCGTGGGGCGTCTTCTAGCCGACGACGGACGGACGGACGGACTGTCGCTTGGCAGGACTAGGCTTAGCCAAACGGGTCGTGTTTGCTCCCAGAGCTTGCATTTCGTTGCATAAGATTTCAAGGCTATTCCTTTAGTCGCCTCTCGGGAAGAAAGGGATGGCAGATTCTTCATCATGCTTACACCGATACCAAACGGAGCGCTTTAGCGATATTTGAGTGACAGCGGTCTTTCTGTGGGTATCTCGTCAGCCTTGCAAATCACAATGACTACCGACAGCTGGTGGGATGACTATCTCGAAAAAATAGCAGACCAAAGATATGCAAACTGATAATAGGCAGCAATGTCTTAGGTGCAGGGTATCTGGCCAATTTGCTAGACGAGCGTGGTGATTATGGCAAATCCTCCTTATGCGAGAGGGTTCTATCCATCAGTGGATTATTTACAGGCTGTGAAAGAAGGAACGCTAAAATATTTTCCGTATACGTAATGCAGTTAAAAAAGAAAGTAAAAACGAACAAAGTAATGAATGCTTAGGTATCACGGCCCCTTCCACGGCCTGGACGCGGAGCAGATAGCCACCGACGTGGAGTCTTGGTGGAAGCTGTTGTACAAGCTCGGCCGGCAGCTGTTCGAGTACCCGGGCGCCAAGCGCATCGCCGACATGGTGCGCAACAAGGTCGAGAAGTTCAAGGTTCTGCTGCCGGTGCTGTGCGCGATTTGCAACAAGGTAAGTGGTTATTTTAGATTCGTTTTAGACATAGCATAGATGACTGGATTCCATTTTTGGCAAGAAACCGTTTGGGGAGATACCACCCTGTCTATTTCTGCTACTAAAGATGCAAATTCTATGCTGAATTTGTCGTGTGCTTCGGCGATGAAGAAAAACACCGGGACGAAAATGTAATTCTGAAAACTTATACGTAACTCTTGATTGCTTCAGGGTATGCGCGATCGGCACTGGGCTCAAATATGCGGCCTGGTCGGTGTCGAAGTGGTTCACGGGCCAAAGACCACACTCGCAGATATGGTGGAGCAAGGCGTGCATGTGTTCGCCGCACAGCTGGAGGAGATCGAGCAGCACGCCGCTAAGGAGTACACGCTGGAACAGGCGCTCACAAAGATGAAGGAAGAGTGGGTGGGAGTCAAGTTTGAAGTCATGCCTTACAGGTGAGGCAGCTCTATTGTCAGAAATCCTGAACATGTCTTTTAACACAGCTACATATTGGAGTCATTGCTTAAGCCTTACCTAAAATAGTCTCGTGTATGTGAGGAGGATGCAGTTATTGCAGTGGTAGAGTCTCAAGCTTACCTTTTTTAACGTGGTAGAGCCAAGCGGCGGCATTTGCTTCTGCTCGAATGGGCCGGCTCGACTAGGTTGGTACCACGGCTCGCAGAATACCGGTGTGAAGTTGAGGCATCTTATGCTTCTGCGTTTCGTTCAGTGAGTGAGGTAACCGGAGGCCTACTCCCCCTCCTCGTCCCCCTTCTCATCCTCCCTCACATCTCCCAATTATCCTTAAAGACCGGCAACACACCTGCAGCTTCTCTAGTGTTGCAGATGTACGCGGGCGACGGTAATCACTTACCATCAGGTGAACCGCTTGCCCGTTTGCTGCCTTTCCCGTAAAAGATAATCTTTCTTATTTTCTTTCTCCAATCTTTTCCTATGTGCATATTACAATATGGAAAAATTAAGTCGTGTAGGTACATAGGCACACAAATACAGTTCTTTTTCCGAGGAGGGGCCCCCGGTGGCCGCGTATTCTAGTTTTCCTTGGCCCTAACGATATGCGCCCGAAGGTCAACACACCTTGGAGGTTTTAGTCGGTGCGAACTGTAAATCCGACATGATCCACTCTCAGTGCAAACACAGAGGCTGTTCTCTCTAATCCATAGATTTAGTGAATTCCTAGAAGTGAAGAAGCGATGATAGTAAAGCGGGAATATGCAATATCGATTTTATTTTCAGGGACACCGGCGTGGGCGTATTGGCGGGTCTAGATGACATCCAACAGTTGCTCGACGATCATATACTGAAATCGCAGACAATGCGTGGCTCGCCTTACGTAAAGGCGTTCGAAGCCGACATGGTGTCTTGGGAGGAGAAACTGATCAGTATGCAGGATATCCTGGACCAGTGGCTGCAGGTATGTCATTGCCAGCGGGGTCACAGAGTATAACAAAAAAAAAATAAGCTCTGACGACGTTTATTTGAACCGATTCTACCCACGTGTCTCAAGGTAATATAGGTGTTGTGTTCCGGTTTGAAAGGTGATAGAGAGCCTGTACGATTACTGGCTGTGACGCGTTGCATCTTAGTCTCAAGGTGTGACAATGCAGGTGTAACCTTCTTCAAATGATGTAATTTGCTGGTGTCCACGGGCTGCTGTAGCCACTTACCAACAGGTGGACTGTTGGCACGTTCTTCACTCCATACCAATAACGTGCAAAGAACCACTACTTAGCGTCGTGTTAATCGAATATATATTGCATATTTACTAAAGTGTATACATGTTTGTAAATATATGTATTTAGTTAAATAATCTATGTATATTATTTAATTATATGTAATCTTATTTATTTAATTGTATACATAATAAATATCAGAAATTTATGCACTAACTTTGCCATTTCAATAAAGTTCCTGTTAGGGACTGCTGGATGAAATTTCAACGAATGGAATAACTAGTGCCCTTGTACAAATACTATGTTTTCATGCCTTTTTGTGTGTACATAAATGAATAATAAAAAAAAATATTTGCTTACTTAATACAAGGTGGGATGAACGATAATTAAGTTAACAAAAGGCCTTAGTACGTGCCTTCTGCATCGGGGATCGAAGTTGGGTCTGCTGATTAGGAGGTCATTAGAGGTAAAGGGTAGATCCCTTTACCAATCGGATGTCGAAGCTATTTGTTGTCAGAAAGCGTGACTCCACCATAGCTTCTATATTAGCGTAAGAAATCGTCATCGGTGTGAAACCATAGAGCATTATCTAAGAAAGCTGGCATCCATTCGATTCAAGATGTGCCCACACTCAGCACGCTGTGCATGCGTGTGGTGGTACCCATGTGCCCTTACACTAGTGATGCACCATTACTTGTGTGTCTCAATTGCTATTGTGTATTGGAACAGCATCTTTCCTCCATCATCGTTAGCCTGAGCCTCGTTTATAGAACAATGTAAAATTGAGGTTATTACAGGTACACGCCATCACGCCCCCGGGTCCGTTGCCCTCGTGGGTTTGGAGGCCGAGTAGGTAGGCGCGTTTGCGTTCACTCCCGAGAAGGGGCCGTCTACGGCGGCCGTCGCTGGTGGGGTCGCGGATGTGTGCGAAAGCGTTCCCGTGACCCTGCCGACATGCGGCGAAGGTGGAACACCATGGGGTTTTAGTCGATGCGAACCCGACATAACCTGTCTTAACTCCGAAAGGGCGGGTATGCGTTAGGCATTTCCCCATGTAAATAATAGGTTTCCGACCGACGGCGGAATAACCGTCTCAAGTATGCCAGAGAAAATTGATCCAAAGCGGTGACGAGCAGCAGAGTCTAGAAGCGAGATTATTGGTAATGCCAAGCTTGGCGATATCAGCCACACCTTCCTGGATTATGTCCACCAGTGGATTACTAACGGCTGTCAAAGGAGAAGGACCATTTCTATTTCTTAGCCACATTTTATTTTTCGCAGTGTCAAGCAACCTGGATGTATCTAGAACCGATCTTCTCCTCTGAGGACATCATGCGACAGATGCCAACTGAGGCGCGGAACTTCCGCGACGTGGACAAGGAATGGCGCACCATAATGACCGCCACGCAGAAGGAGCCCCTGGTCCTCAAAGCTACCGACTTCCCTTCTCTTCTGAAGAAGTTGAAATACAACAATTCCCTGTTAGATGATATACAGAGAGGACTGAATGATTATTTAGAGAAAAAGAGACTGTTCTTCCCCAGGTAATGTTTTCATGTATCGTTGATTATCGTGTTCGATATGAAAGGTATATTTGTAAAGAGCAAATTGAATATTCTTTAAGTTATTTCAATGTGTGTGTTGGGTGTTGTGTTCGGGCAGACTTTAATTATTTAAAAAAAAAACAGACTAAAGATCTGTAATGCTTTTTTTTTATTGAAAAGACGGCAAACGAGCTAGCGGTTCACCTGATGGTAAGTGCTTACCGTCGCCCACATACATCTGCAACACCATAGATGCTGGAGGTGCGTTGCCGGTCTTGAAGGATATATGGGAGATGGGGGGGAAGAGGAGAGGAATAGGGAGGGGATGTGGGCCTCCGGTTACCTTACACACCGAACGAAACGCAGAAGCACAAGATGCCTCTACTTCACGCCGGTATTCAGCGAGGCCGTGGTATCAATCCGGTCGAGCCGGCCCATTCGAGTAGCAGCTAAAGCCGCCGCTTGGCTCTACCACGCTTAAAGCCTTTTGTTTTACATAGCCCCTTAGTCTTACGACCCTTTAAAAAACAAAGATTCCTTATTGAAGAGAAAAGGGTTGTCTCTTTATGGGGCCCTAAGAACTTAAGATGTTACTAACAATATTGGTAGTGTCTCGCTGTAGACCAAAGTACATGTCGATCGACGTGTGGTTCTGAATGCAGACGAGGCCATGTTGTGGTTTGAGACCATGACATTTGAAGTACTGAATGTATCACGTACCCGGTAATTAGCTCGCTAAGGTTATCTAGCTCACGTCTATCACCCAGAGGAGTAGGCGCGTACGAAGGGAAGGGAAACGGGGAAGCACGCAAGCGACACAAAGGGCATGAGATTTAATTGAAACTAATTTCTTCAGGTTCTTCTTCCTATCTAACGACGAGCTTCTAGAGATACTGTCCGAGACCAAGGACCCGATGCGGGTGCAGCCTCACCTCAAGAAGTGTTTCGAGGGAATATACACGCTGGAGTTTAATGCCGCTGACGAGATCGTCGGCATGGCTTCCGCTGAGGGCGAAGTCGTCAAGTTATCTTCGAGCATACAGCCAGCGGATGCCAAGGTTACAATGCGATATGAAACATTCAGATGCATCTTTTGTAATGATTTTTTTTTTTTGATGGATGGAAAATGCTTTACGCATTCTCCTTTGCTGACCGGGAGGCCACTAAATGGGTTATGTCGGACTCGGATCTCGGAAGGAGAACCATACCGACTAAGAACCATGCAAGTTGCTGTTGGCCTTTACAGCTTCACCTAAGGAGAGTTGCGAGAGCGGAGGCCCGCAAGTTGGATGGCAAGTTTTGTAATGAAGGCACGAGGCTTTTATTTATCCTACGCTCTTTTTCTTTATCTGAATTTAGTTCGGCATATTCGGATGAATTTTCCACCATTAGTCGGTTGGTAGGACAGATTAAAGAATCTCAATCAGAAAATCTGTTCAAAGATAAAAAGTTTTTATAAGCAATAAGTTCACTACTAAATTAGACTTCTCTTACAAAGCGCCAGCAAGTTGACACACATTTCTAGCGCGCTGGCCACAGGGGTTGGGCACTGGTCCCACCCTTCCTCGTCTTCGCACTCGGATTGCTGCTCCGCGTAACTAGTGGCATTTTGTTTCGGCGAATTTGGATGAATATTCCGCCATCATTCGGTCACCGGAGCTTCAGTTGTTAGTTACCAGTATGCACCAAATGCTGGTGAGGTTGGGATTTGGAGAAAGATATGGATTTATGTTATGATGAATTTTCATAATTTAAAAGCATTTTATGTTTTCAAACGTTCTTCTATTTAGAGTTGTTATTGTATTCGGCGAGCAGGGCATGGTGGAGCGCTGGCTGCAGCAGCTGGAGCAGCAGATGATGGTGAGCCTGCGGGATGTGGCGGCCGCGGCGGTGGGCGCGTACGCGGCCAGCGAGCGTCGCGACTGGGTGCTGGCCTGGCCCGGACAGATCGTGCAGGCCGGCTCCTGCGTGCAGTACACCTGCGAGGTTACCACATTCTCCTTTCCAACCTCAGCGGCCAGGCGAACCGCGCCCTAACGTTGATGCCGCGGAGGATGAAGACCGCTACGTATCGTATTACCGACACTGATCTCCCTGTGAAGCAGGAGCATCTTGTGTTTCTGCGTTACGTTCGGTGAGTGAGGTAATTGAAGACCCCTCCCCCCACTACCTTAACGCGTCCCTTATCCCACTCCTCGCCCTCCCTGACATCCCCCGTATATGTCTAAACGCCGGCAACGCACCTGCAGCTCCTCTGGTGTTGCAAATGTACGTCGGCGACAAATAACATTGTAAATATTTCTATTTAAATTCAGTATACAATACATATTAATGATTTAATGATTAAATTTACCTGTTTGTTTTACTGACACTACACGTACCCACTGCCGCGGAGCACAGTTCCGTGAGCTCCTATCATAATAGTATTTTGAACTATGTTGTGAGCCTTAAGCGCTGATCGCAGCTAATCGTTAGGAGTGCAGACTTCGATGATTTCGGAGTCCTAATTACGCGAATGTAATTGTTAAATCCATCTTGGATGGTAATGGTGCGCATGGATTTTATTGAATAATATAATATCAATACGGGTCTCATTTTCGAGTCTACTCGGGGTGCTGATTACGAAAATGACATCTGTTCGACAAATCCAAGATGGCAGACGTGTCTCGTTCGAAGATTAGGAAAATGTCATCCACTTTCAAATCCAAGTCCACTAAATGTTTTTTTAAAAATATCTTTATGCGTCTTATTTTCGACAAGATTGGCTATTTATTCGGCTCTGATTTACTATCAAATAGATGCTGAAATTTGATAAAAAATTTATGAGAATTGAAAAAAATTATCGTGAATAATAAATATTTTGGTGAAATAAATATTTTATCGGTGATTTACGACAATCTCCTCCAGTACGATCTGCTCCTATAAATCCTCTCCTTCATAAACAAATCAGAAAAAGGACTCGCTGGACTTACTTTGAGGGTAAGCTTACAATACGAATTAGATCCTGTTATGCGATCCTCGGACGAGGTCGAGAGATGCTTCTGGTATTTTTTTTTGTTATATTTTACAATATCCACATGAAGATGTGGGATGAAAAATTATACCACCACGACACGGCCAATGGTTAAATATTTTAACTCCAACATCTTGAGCTGGTCTTTCATTTTTAGGCCATCGAAGCCATACAATCTTCGAGTCTGCCTGAGCTGGTGGAGCGTTGTACGGATCAGATCACGGGGCTGGTGTATCTCGTTCAAGGAGACCTGGACCCGGGCAACCGGATCACCGTGGAAGCACTCATTGTGCTTGACGTTCACGGTATAGTAATATTGCTTTTTAATCAAGCATAAGCGTCGGGAATATAAAAACAAAACTAAACGCGATAAAATCCAGTATATAATAGTTTCATTTAAAAAGGACTTGTGTATCGCCATCTTTTCCAAATTTAAACTTCTACCGCATGCGGTGCGATGCACCACTGGGACTGATAGACGAGGTCTGGCGGTCGAATTATGGCGTAAAGCCAGTGAGCGCATCTGTAGCTCCTCTGGTGTTGTGGATGTTCGTGGGCGTCGGTGATCACTTACCATCAGGTGAGCCGCACGCTCGTTTGCCCCCTTCTTCTATAAAAAAAAAGATTGGATTACGGGGATTGCAATACGGGACCCTCAATTCAGTAAGCAGCAATGCCAGCTCATAAGTTGCAAAAGGCTCCGTTATAAATAATTTGCATTCATCTTTAGTTAGGAACTCGTTTCCATTAAAAAAAAATCGATTGGTTAAGCCATAAGACATTTTAACAACATTTCTCTCTCTCTCTTATACTCAACTTAAAATACTAAACTTCCTTCCCACTTGACTACCTTATGGCTTAGTCGTTAACGTACCTGACTGCTGTAGCGTGAGTCCTGGGTTCGAATTCCAGCTGAAGTTAATGCTCGTGCAAAAACACAAATCATCAGTTTATCGGGTCTAGTCGCGTTGTCGGTGATGTTCTGTGCCTCGGGCATTTCGTCTGAAATCGCCTCCGATATTATCACGCAAGCGTCACATAGTATACGGAAAGGTCACGGCACTATAATATCTCCTGCGCAGTTGACAACTGCCGATAGTAATCGAAAGTTGTCGTGTTCATCGTCATCCTCCCCACTTCCAAGTTAACCGAGAAATAACGACAGATCTTGTTCTATCGTCGCGCATTGACATACATGCGATATTGTACTGCTGCTCGAATGGGCCGGCTCTACCGGGGTAGTATACCACGGCATCGCAGAATAACGGTGCGAAGTAGAGGCATCTGGTGCTTTGAGTGAGTTAACCATAGGCACTTTTCCCTCTCCCCTTCCTCTCGCCCCCTTAGCTCACCCGTGCCCTTCCCCAAATATCCTTGAAGGCCGTCAACGCACTTGCATCCCCTCTACTCTTGCAGATGTACGCGGTCGTCGGTAATGACCTATTATCACATGTGACGCGCTTGCTCGTTTGCCTCAATCATGACCACACCATCAGGGACACATAACATATGGTACAGTTCGTTTCGTTCTCCCAGGGCGATCCATCCTCGAGGAGATGGTGCAGAAGAGAGTGCGCGACATCACGGACTTCAACTGGATCTCGCAGCTGCGTTACTACTGGCGCGGCGAGCGACTGCTGTGCAGCATGATCACCACCGACGTGGAGTACGGTTTCGAGTACCTGGGCAACACCGGCCGCCTGGTGGCCACGCCGCTCACCGACCGCTGCTACAGGTTCTACCTTTGTTGAATATAGCGGAATAATGCAATGCAGCTAACAGTTCGTCGAATGTTAAGTGGTAACTGAAGCCCATGGACATCTGAAAACAACTGGTCGTGTACTTTTATCTGAACTGAACTTTTTGTCGTGGTAGAGCCAAGCGGCGGCTTTTGCTGCTGCTCGAATGTGCCGGCTCGACCGGTTCGGTACCACGGCCTCGCAGAATACCGACGTGAAGTAGAGGCATCATGTGCTTCTGCGTTTCGTTCGGTGAGTGAGGTAACCGGAGGTCCACATCCCCTTCCCATTCCCCTCTTCATCGTCCCTCCCATCTCCCAAATACTATTAAAGGCCGGCAACGCACCTGCAGCACCTCTAGTGTTGCAGCTGTACATGAGCGACGTTAATCACTTACATCAGGAGTACCGCTTGCTCGTTTGCCGCCTTTCACATAAAAAAATAATACCTCAATCGAAGAAGTGTTACAGATGTATCGTCGTCCATGAGGACTTAGGTGGAATGCCGGTGGCCTGGACTAGGGACACATAAGTAAGACGGTGTTACGTACCAAGATGGCACTCGGGTAGAAAAGGCCTACCTATCTAGTATACACGCGCATGCCTGTAATTCCTCCCGGGCTAGGCAGAGACGTCAATATTTCCTAATGTCAACGGACCATTTAATTGATTCAGACTCTTTTTCTTTTCATGGGAAAGGCGGCAAACGAGCAATAGATTCACCTGATGGTAAGTGATTACCGTCGCTCACCTGCTTCTACTTCACGCCGGTATTCAGCGAGGCTGTGGTACCAATCCGGTCGAGACGGCCCATTCGAGCAGCAGCAAAAGCCGCCGCTTGGCTCTACCACGTATAACGTCAAAAAAGTTGCATAACAGCGTCAAATGTCGGTTCATTATTGTCGATTTGAATGATATACCATACATATAAATAAGCACTTACGCTTGCCACCAAAAAGGTAGGCAGATATTGCGTATTTCCATTATGTACGTATTCTGTCACGATTCTGAATAGTCCTGACGTGCTTCCGCAATCCATTTTTCACTTCTGCTTTAAATAGTTTTGACCTGGTATACCTAGTCGCCGTGCTCTAAAAGGTTACTATGAGATTTTTAAGGCTTTTCCTTTATTCACTTCTTAAAACAACCTAGGGAAGAGAAGAGAAGCAAGTGGCTGATTTAAATAAGTCCCTAACGCATAGTTTAAACGTTTCGCATCATAAAAGATACTTCATGAATTTAACTCTTAACTATGAATATCTTGCATAATATTTAGATAACTTCGTGTGCCTATATCTATCTTTGTCAATAATAGCCTATTTAAGACCACTGTCGAGCTCAGAGAAACCGTCACCAAGCCGGTATATATTTCACGAAGGGTTTTGATGTCGAGTCTGTCAGATTGGGGTTCGGCAAATTCGGATACAATTCAGGTTATTATTATACGTTTACTCGCACGTACAGGTTAGATTGGCATTTGTTATAAAATAGATTATCTGTTTTAATTGCAAATACATCTGGACTATTACAACGTTTCTTACAAACCGTCAATTATGTTATAATCACACCAATCGCAGAACACTGATGAGCGCCTTGAAGCTGAACTTGGGCGGGGCGCCCGAGGGCCCGGCCGGCACGGGCAAGACGGAGACCACGAAGGACTTGGCCAAGGCCGTGGCCAAGAAGTGCGTGGTGTTCAACTGCTCCGACGGTCTCGACTACAAAGCGTTGGGCAAGTTCTTCAAGGTTCGGAGCATCTTTCTGACTCTGACAGTCAAATAATGTTACTTCCAGCTATTGTTACTCTTATATCAGCCTATTTTAATCCGGCGTACACAATGGACGGTCCCTCCATACTGACCAGACACACTCACAACCCGGTATCCGTGCACGAGTAGTACCCCATCACTATTCCGTGGGATATGCATTCGGAGGGATATTCCGCCTTCATTCGGTTGGTAGTCACGTTTTTTTTTATGAGTTAGGCGGCAAACGAGCAATAGGTTGCACCTGATGGTAAGTGATTACCGTCGCACACATTCATCTGCAACACAAGAGGAGCTACAGGTGAGTTGCCGGCCTTTAAGGGTATTTGGGAGATAGGAGGGAGGATAAGGAGCGGAATGGGGAGGGGGAGTGGGCCTCCGGTTACCTCACTCACCGAACGAAACGCAGAAGCAAAAGATGCCTCTAATTCACGCCGGTATTCTGAGAGGTCGTGGTATTAGTCCGGTCGAGCAGGCCCATTTGAGCAGCAGCCGAAGCCTCCACTTGGCTCTACCACGTTAGAATACCACGTTTGTTTGTTAGCAGGATACACCAGGTGCAGGAGAGGTTTCAATACACATGCGAAAACAGGAACGTTCTCCGACCTCTATGGATCCACAGAGGTGGGAAAACATAATGTTCGAAATTCCGATGTACATAAAAAGCTGAACGTACATCACGCCAAGCCACGCACTCTCTTTTGTTCGCTCTACAATTTGGATGCAAATCAAATCAAATCAAATAATTTATTCAACGTTAGAAACTTGACATTTCACTTGTCGAACGTCATTTTTATTTAAAATCTAGCAGCGTTTCGTAATGAGTTTCCTCCGACGGAGATGAAACCTGCGTAAGAATCCTCCGACGCTATCCTCTTTGTTAGAGAATTACAAAAAAACAAGCATTGTCGCAGCGGAAATGGCTTTATGTGGTGATACTGCTAGGAAATATTATTGGACACAACAAGCCACAAATGGTTAGCTGGCATTCGTTGTTTTGGAGAAAAAAAAAAAACTTATAAATGTAGTGTAGTATATATCGGGATGTGAAGTTCTGCCACGGTAACGTCACCGCGTGCGGCAGGGGCTGGCGCAGTCCGGCGCGTGGGCGTGCTTCGACGAGTTCAACCGCATCGAGCTGGAGGTGCTGTCGGTGGTCGCGCAGCAGATCCTCTCCATACAGCTCGCCATCATGCGTCGAGAGAAGCGCTTCGTGTTCGAGGGCACAGAGATCTGCCTTAACCCAACCTGCTCCGTGTTCATCACCATGAATCCAGGGTAAGATTTACGAGTGCACATAACGAGTAGTGTTAAAAACAATTTCCTTAAACACTATCTGAAGTTAAATTAGGGTGTAAGGGGAAATATTTTCTTCAAACGCCAACCTCACCGCCAAGTGGAACCACCGCCCTGCTGCAACGAGCGAGGCTCTGGCAACCTGATGATGCCGGAAAATCCATCCGAGTTCACTGAAATCTGATCCAAATGAAACTAACTTCCCATTACGTATGGAATTTCCTACGCCGAATACTAAAGGCTTGATTCAAAAGTCTTTCTCTCGCAAGAAAGATGATTTACCTCTGGCCTGACTGATACTGGATGCTTTGGTACAAAGAGATGTTCAATCAAATGGTAATAGTTTCAACGATAACTTTCTTTAACAGTTACGCTGGTCGAACCGAGCTCCCGGACAACCTGAAAGTACTATTTAGGACGGTGGCCATGATGGTGCCGGATTACGCGATGATCGGTGAAATAACACTGTACTCCAATGGATTTGTCAACGCTGGACCGTGAGTGATGTGTCTGTTACAATATTTAGTAACCCGACTAAGTGTAATGTTTCTATCCATTTTTCTAATTATACTATACCTTATTGGTTTAATTATTCATGAGTACCAATTGTTTAACAATGTTAGAAGTAAAATTCAGAGTTGTTGCTGCCCGAATCAGGAGACTCTGGTCCGGTCCCCCATGTGAAAAGACTCGTACCAATGATTTTTCCGATTTTTGCCGTTGACTTGGACTCGGCTCATCACTTGTCACATTGTACTAGACCCAATTATTTAACCGCCAATAGCATAATAGGTTAGGGTGCGGGCTGTGAAACATGACGTCGTAAGTTCGAGCCCGCCATTCGACTATTGTCGTGAACCACACCAGATACAAGCTGTCAGCTTAGTTCGAAGGTTAACAGGAATATTAGTGATGTTACCTAAAAAATAGCATAGATGGTATTTTATTCTTTTAAAAAAAATACGTGTGTGTACTTATGTACGCACATAAGAAGTTATACATCTTTAGCTAATAAAAACTATACATACCGACAGTTAACCTCAAATCTTTCCACTTTCATCACGAATACTCACAATAAATTGTCATTCATCACCATACATAATTTAAAATCACACACAAATTCACATGTATATTTATGCATGAATATATTTTTTTAACTCGAATAATAGTTAGTCTGAAGACTATACACTCTATAATAGTGTATAGTCTCCATAATAGTTACCAAGATAATTCAAGAGACAATTAGAAACCAACTTCATCCTGTTAATTTTAGATGTCGGTGTGCGCGCGCATCGTAATAATTTAAGAGACGTTTAGAAACCAACTTCTTCCTGTTAATTTTAGATGTCGGTGTGCGCGCGCATCGTAATAATTTAAGAGACGTTTAGAAACCAACTTCATCCTGTTAATTTTAGATGTCGGTGTGCGCGCGCACCGTAATAATTTAAGAGACGTTTAGAAACCAACTTCATCCTGTTAATTTTAGATGTCGGTGTGCGCGCACATCGTAATAATTTAAGAGAGGTTTAGAAACCAACTTCATCCTGTTAATTTTAGATGTCGGTGTGCGCGCACATCGTAAAAATTCACTCTCACAATGTTTCCCAAACGCGCCAAAAGAAGTAAAACTTTAAAAACAAGCTCAGGTGAAAAGTAAGTTGCAAGGACTTTTCAAGAGCTGTGATCACCCTGTGCTGTGATGCATTGGATCCTGAGAGCTTATAATATTTGTAATTCTTTAGCGTTGTAACCGACCAATTTTTACATGTAATATATTTCTAAAAATAGTTTCCTCAAAATTACTGATCGCTGAGGAAAAACGGTGAATTGTGATACATATGGAGTCACAGCATCTCACCGTGCCTTTAATCTGGGTAGACTCTTTTTTTGTCTATGAGCCGTCTGGGCAGGTTGGTACTGCCCATTTTTACCATCAATCAACAGTTCAACCACTGTTGCGTACAGTCTGTGAGGCATTCGATCTTGATCCACTCTTAAGCCTCAGGAGCATTAACGCTGTAATCTTCGATTTGATTGAATTTGTTTGCCTTTTACCATCGGGTGGATGTTTAGATCGTACGTCGCGGTGCTTTAATGTGACGAACGCTGATGCAGGCTGGCGCGGAAGATCGTGCAGGCGTACAAGCTGTGCTCGGAGCAGCTGTCGTCGCAGAACCACTACGACTACGGCATGCGCGCCGTGAAGTCGGTGCTGCTTGCGTCCGGTGCGCTCAAGAAGAGCTATCCGGCGCGCGACGAGGCGCAGCTGGTGCTGCGGGCCATCATCGACGTCAACATGCCGAAGTTCCTATCGCAGGTGACCTCGTGAGCAGATCTCGCAAAAAAGAAAAATTGTATATTCCATTTTCAAAATCGGATTCCTCATGTCCCGGTAACTGGACGGCGATGCGATAGCTATGTGTGGAATGTATGTAAATAATAGGGGGTCTAAATTAATTGTAATTTGAAGAACGAGATGGTATATTCCCTAAACCATCTCGTTCTTTAAATTGCAACCCCGCCTGCTGCCTGCTAGCAAACAATCGAGGCTCTGGCCACCGTAAGATGGCGGACTGATAGTCCGATTCGGCCGATCTCAACTTCCACAGACCTGTGATGTGGAGCAACATCACTAGTGCCGGCGCTGCGCACACCAACCCGCTTACCCGGCATTGTGAAGAAATGTATGCCAAGAAAAGTAGATTAAAATAGTCAGGCTGTAAACATCCTCTACTCAGGAAGAGACATTTATATTCACCACATTAAAGACGGGACATTTGAACGTACGGCGCGTCGCGAGTGCCAAAGTAGTCTCACTCCTTGGTTGACTCTGAAAAGTTTCCCTCCCACGCGACTCCACCTCGGCTCGGCAATTGCGGTTGAGAGCAAGAAGTGTGGTGCAAATCAAAGTAGCCAATCCTCCCTTCACCACTGTCTCGTATTCCACCAAATCGCATCTGATATACGTTCGCCTAGCCCGCTCGGGAATGACCGCTCCTCGCTCAGGACTACGTTGGTGCCCCTTCGTTCGCCGTGGGTAACTAAGTTAAAGCTTTGGAATCCCATGAATTCTCTTCTAGTATGTAAAGAATCCAATGAAGACATTTTCTGTCGTGGTCACTTCTCAAGGACGTGCCGTTGTTCGCGGGCATCTACTCGGACCTGTTCCCGGGCGTGGAGATCCCACAGCCCGACCGCGCCGAGTTGCTCGGCTGCATCAACAAGGAGCTGGAGAAACGCAACCTGCAGCCCACAGAGTGGTATCTCGAGAAGATCATACAGGTAACCAGGATGTGTTTAATATGTGGCTTTTTATGGAAATGCCTATATCCAGCAGAGGACTTATTCCGGTTTATAAAGAAAAACGAGTCTTGCTTTTAGTTGTAGTTTGTAATACTTTTTTTGTTTGGACAGCGGTGACCAACGCGCCAAGAACCCACCAGATTGTAAGTGACCACTGGACCCTATGGACACCTGCAAACAACCTTAATTGAAGAAGGTCACATATGCCACGTCGCCACTAAGCAGTAGTGCTCGCTGTCTATTCCTTTCAAACCCTGATCAGATTCCGATTAAATCGGTACTTACCAGCATAGCAATAATACTTTCATATATACCACATAAGATAATATCGCATGAATTCGTACGCCAATATTATAATAGGACCGCTAAACATAACGCTGCAAGTTCAGCCCTCCCTTCGACCATTGTCCTGAACACCAGATACACAAGCTCTTAAACTTAGTTTGAGAATTGATTAACAGTAAATATTAATAAAGCATTGATATTATTTTTGGCTCCATGATAATTAAATGGATAATAATTCAAGATTAAAACACTTCTTAAATGAAACTATTATTTACGGATTTTATCGCGTTTAATTTTGTTTTTATATTCCCGACGTTTCGATTGCTATACAGCAGTGCTCACGGGTGGACTGAGGTGTTGGACGTCCAGATGTCATAGTTAACTCGGGCTACCTTCGGCTTTTATTTATTAAGTTTTGGTCCGATCTACGCAGAATGTGCGCGCAGTAGTCGGGAATATGAAAACAAAGTTAAACGAGATAAAATCCGTAAATAATTGTTTCATTTCAAATGTGTAGTGTTCGCGTAAATACAAGAAATTTTTTCTTTGGGATGCACTACGTTGAGACGGTCGTGCCGTCGCCTGTCGCTTAGAGTAACGCGTCCATTCCAGATCTACGAGATGATGCTGGTCCGTCACGGCTTCATGATAGTGGGCCCGCCGATGGGGGGCAAGACGCAGGCCTATCAGACCCTAGCGGAGTCGCTGCGCGCGCTGCAGCTGCTGAAGCCGCCGCCCCGCCACAAGGAGTTCGGCGCGATCTACCGCATCCTCAACCCGAAGGCGATCACCATGGGTCAACTTTACGGTTGCTTCGATCCAGCTTCCCATGAATGGTAATTTGTTTACTCTACGTACTCCGGAATGTTAGGGGGGATATAGTAGTCGTATACTCACCGCGTCAGCACCTGGTGCGGTTTGCGCGGTGACCGGCTGCTGGCGAATATGCCGAACCCTAATCCCACAGGCTGGTGACGGGGAGCAGCATCACCAGTGCGTGAGTACCAGCACTGCGCTCACCGACCCGCCTGCCCAGCGCTCCGAGTATGGCCAGAAAATCCATGGACTGCATGTCAGCTTTTGCTGACGCTTTTATGGTAAGAGCTAAGTTCAGCAGTGGGCCTAGAAAGGTTGATGATGAAGAAGAAGAAGGAATGAGTATATTACGTGTATATTATTTGGAAGGTTTTGTTATTCCACCTGGTTCAGAAATGGACAGAAGAATTATCAGCACTGTGTTTGTTATTTCTTTGGATAAGAACTGATGACATTATTATGATCCTCAATGTTCTTGGAGAAACATGATCATGGGCACGGTAGAATTAGTTGTAATAAGTGAACAAGTATTTTTTGTAGCCTTAATAATAAATAGAGTATTTTTGTTGGCGCCTGCATATCCTATGTTCAGCCATATACAGGATGATAATGAACATGTTACAATTATCAAAAACCATTTCGATATATTTGAAGGTGTAAAATTTCATGTAGAGACATGAAATTCTAATGCCCAGCTGATCTGGAAGTTAAAAATGACACCGAAATGTATATCAAATCGACAGACAAGAAAACAAGTTAACATTGCATTGTCAACCAGTTCTGACCTATGTTTAAAATTTAAAGTCTAGCTGATTGGGAAGTCTGTTCAGAATCGATTGCAAAATTTGTAACGAACAGACAAATTAACAAATAACCAGATACATATACAGACAGACAGACAGACAGAGGAAAGGGAGCTATTAAAAATGTGGTATAAATATCGGGGCGGGATCTAAATAAAGAGTTGTCAGGTCGGACGGGGTGCTGGCGATAGCGTTCCGGGAGTACGCGATGTCGCTGACGCGCGACCGCAAGTGGATACTGTTCGATGGGCCGGTGGACGCCGTGTGGATCGAGAACATGAACACGGTGCTGGACGACAACAAGAAGCTGTGCCTCATGAGCGGCGAGATCATACAGGTGATCGAACCATTTATATAGATTCGTTCAGAGGACATGGCTTTTATTGTAACTTATTGTTTTACAGATGCCATATTTAAATGTTATATCACAACGACTAAAAAGACGAATCTGACGACACCTCATATGTTGAAATCCATCAAGCCGTTCAGGCTATAGAGCGTGTTAAAGAAATAGACAAACATACATACATACACTCGAAAAAGATTACTCTCCTTTTGGGGCGGACGGGTAAAAAACTAAGCTGTAATATTACACATATTAAAACCTCTTTTATTTTGTTTAAATTTTATACCCACGTGATCAAAGGGGTGGCAAATTCATACTATCTTCACAAATAGATCTGTTATGGTGTTTTGCGTACGCACAGATAGAAAATATTTCACTGATATGAGTAAGATGTTGGACTATCACATGTCTCTTTGCACTCATCTCAGAAACCGTTACATGTTTTACCTAGACCTTTATATCCTCCGTGGGACTGGTAGATAAGGGCTCACGACCGTATAATCAATAATGAGATCATCAGAGGTCATTTACTTTAGTCGTTCGAATCAACCTTTCACAAAACTTATTAAAAACAACTCAGTAGGCAGGGGGAGCTTTAAAAAATAATTATTGGTGCCAGCCCTCCGGGTCTCCTAATTCGAAGACAGATCCGCTAATAAATAATAATAAATTTATTTGGCTTAACACATGTGATAAATTATGTTCAATGAATCCATAGGCCCCCGAACTTGATTCAGGACCCAGTGGCTTCCCCCATCCGATTATGTTTTATATTTATGTCTTCACTAAACAAACATTGATACAAAGTTTATTCATTAACAACAACTTAAAATACAAACTAGAATTTACAATCCACGAGTATGATTTATACGTACTAATACTAAATAAAAAAAAATACTCTAATGACTCGGTTATCGTAACAAAAGGGAAGATAATTAGATCGTGAAGTATTTGATTTTGATCGCAGATGACCAACAAGATGAATCTGATCTTCGAGCCGGCGGATCTGGAGTTCGCATCCCCCGCTACGGTGTCTCGGTGCGGCATGATCTACATGGAGCCCGAGCAGCTCGGTGTGGTTTGATGGACACGTGACAGCACCCTTGCGCTACACATTATACAGGCTGGATGCAAAGTCACATTTAACCTCGTATTTTTCAGGCCATTTCTAGGTCAACTACTAAATCTTATATATGAGTTATAGAAGTGCAATAGTTTAGTCACAGGATGGATTTTAAGTTTTAGACTGCACTGATTGGACTCGACATAAATTTGCGCTATAAGTTAACAAGGTCAATGACCTTTTCGCCGTTACGAGCTGGAGTCCGCTGACCATGTTCAAAGTCGCCGACGCGCCGACACATAATCGCTTGGATTTTATTTGAATTTAAGTTTTTATTTATATCTTTCGTAATTGTTTTTTTGACTATTATCCAAATAATTATGGACGAGTTTTCATAAAATCTCAATTTGGTCGCATCCAACCTGTATATACATATTTTCTCACAGCTATGTCAAATCGCCTTTTTGTTCTTTCCGATGCCCCGAAGCCAACTCACTCTCACTGCGTAATGATATCCTTTCCTTCACGGTCTGCGAAGTTCTTTATTACGAGCATATTAAAAAGATACATATAGCGATTTTAATCTCCATAAGAAAAACGTCTAAAAGACATTTTCTCCTTCGAGATTATTAGTAGTAATACAGGGATTTTTAAGTCAAAAACATATTGTATTATATCGATTCATAAAACGAGTATATGTCAAATTTATTGACAACGCGGTTGTCAATAAATTTGTGGTTAGGGTCTTAGGTTGAAATCCTAGCCGAAGTCAATATTTGTGCAAAACACAAATGATTGGTTTTCGGGTCTAGTGTTGCGTTGCGTTTATCCGGTGTCTAACACTGCATCGGACACTTCTCTCCGATCTCATCGTATAAGCGTTACATCGGACACGGGAAGGTGAAGACAAGCGTGTGCCTCCGTGTCTTTGTACGTACATTTACGGCACTATGTGATCGTCCACCTCCCGATTGTTCCCGGGCTTCGCCACACTCCACACCTGACGCCGTGTTTTATGTTGTACTACTATTATAATAAATAAAACCAATAACAGCTTTCGTTTTTATTTAATTTCACTACACCGGCGTGACCGTGAGCCGCGGTGACCCGGTGGTCATGGCGCTCACTTTAGTGTTATAGAGCGCAAGTGACCTGGGTACGATCCCCGGTGCCAGCACGACTAAAATTGTTAATAGAAATTTTAAGTGCTGTATTTACCACGCGCTCGGCGGTGAAGGAAAACATCGTGAGAAAACCTGTATATCTGAAAAATAATTAAAAAATATATTATTTCAAGGATATGTGAGGCCTGCCAATCCGCATTGGAGCAGCGTGGCGAGCCATTCCCGGCTCCTACACCCTCTCAGATATTTGAGAAGGCGGCCATTGCCCAGCAGTGGGCACTTACAGGCTGCTCCTTTACTTTACTTTTACACCGGCGTGATTAATGACGACTCTGGACGAACCATGTCTTAAATTAAGTGTCATGGCGTTACAGTGTTGCCAACATGTTATTTTAACATTTACAACTGCCGATAGTATTCGGATGTTGTCGCCGTGAACGAAATCGATCAGGAGTACCATCATGACGGCGTGTTAAATGTTAAAACAGGTTGGCGCGCATTCCTGGCTTCCTACAACACGCACCTGTGCAAGAAACTGATTCCGGAACAGTTCGATCTAATCCAGGAGCTGATCGGCTGGCTCGTGCCGCCCGTTTTCGAGTTCCTGGCGCAGCGCTGTCGGCAGTTCGTGAGAGTAGGGGAGATGCATCAGTTTTATGTACGTCCGGAGTGGTTTGATTCTAACATGTGATATCATGTGATATTTGTGCATTGTATTAAGAGATGCTGAAGATTTGCTACCCAGGCACGCCGAGGTTTAATAGATAATCTACATAGTGACAGGTCAAGTTACTATTTATTTATTCTTTATTGTTAGCTTTGAGCTTAAGGTTACAATGGGCGGACTTAATGCCAGGTGGCATTCTCTACCAGTCAACCCTTGGTATGGTGAAAGGTAGTTGGTAGGTACAAAACAAAGTATAAGAAAAAAACTATAGGTAGAGTCCAATAATAATAAGTTAATGAAATACATATAAACACACTATGTAATTAAATAAATATTCATAACATAAAATACACAAATACGTATACAAATATATAAAAAGATAGATAAATAAATATATAATAAAAATCAATATAATAGTACGCGTGCGATCTGGTTTCGAATTCTGGTGCAAGCCCTACTAAAATTAATAATAGCAATAATTGTGCTAAATTTACCACATGCTCGGCGGTGAAGGAAAACGTCGTGAAGAAACATGCTTGTCTGAGCATTAAGGCTTCTCACCTTCATGGAGTGCGGCGGACCTTTACAGACTCCGAAACCCTGTTGAAATAATGTTTAGTAAAGTAGCAGCGTGTGAATGCCCAGCTCTGGGTATAATTGCTATTATTATATTACGCACAATTATATCTTCATCTTATCTGTATAAATAAAATTTAACGTTTCTTTGTTTGCTTGTCTTTTATAAACTCGCAAACAATTGCTATATTCTAGTCATCGGCTGGAAAGGCTGGAAAGGGTTCGACTAGTTTATAATAAATTATCTTTTCGCAAATCCAAGACAGCGCTCCGCATCTCCGTGTCTGTGTGTCCAACGATCTCACGATGCCCGAGGTCGTACGTCTACGATACAGGAATAATTTTGTGAACCCATGGTCGCCGGCTTGCAGTGCTTCGCGCGCCTGTTCACGTGCCTGCTGGAGGGCGAGTCGCAGTTCAGCACGGTGTGGCTGCAGTGCACCTTCGTGTTCGCGCTCCTGTGGGGGTTCGCGGCGACCATCGATGGTGAGCTCGCACGTGCACGTAACGAACTCGCACGCGCGTGCACGCACAACGTGCGCGCGCGTGGAGGACACTCCACCCACGATACATATGACTGATATTTTTTTTATGTTATAGGGTGTTTACAAATCTTCAGCAGCATCTTTTCTTCAATCTCTAAATCATTGCTAATTATTTTTATATTTAATATTTAGTATTAATTTACCAATATGAATCGGAGGAGTGAGACTATAGTGTTTGCTTTCATTTAGCAGTAGTGTAGTAGTGTTTGCAGACAGCGAGGTCAAACCCAGGCTAGTATTTTTACTTTTTATGGGAAAGGCAGCAAACGAGCAAGCGATTCACCTAATGGTGGTGTACCGTCCCCCACGTACATCTGCAACACCAGAGATGCTGCAGCTGCTTTGCCGGCCTATTAGGATATATGTGAAATGGTTCTCTCCGGTTACCTCACTCGCAGAACGAAACGCAGAAGCACAATTTGTCTCTACTTCACGCCGGTATTCTGCGAGACCGTGCTACCAAGCCGGACGAGCCGGCCTATTAAAGCAGCAGCAAAAGCCGCCGCTTGGCTCCACCGCGTACAAACAGTTACAGTGAGGTATCCACAGGTCCATAAATAAGTCCACAGGGGTCACGGCTAATGGGCTGCAGTATCTACTTAACATCAGGTTCGCTGTAAGCTGGATTGTCACTCTAAGGTGTACAAGCAACCCGCAGTGGAGCAACGTTGGGGAACCTTCTCGGATCCTTTGTTTTTTTTATTTGCGATCTACCACTTTACATTTACGTACACGAGTCCAATAAACATATTTCTAGGCGAAAGCCGTAAGACCTTCGACACGTTTCTCCGCAAGCTGCTGGAGGGGAGCAACGCGGCCCATCCGAGGCCCAAGTCTTTCAAGCTGAGCAAGAACCAGCTGTTTCAAGACAAGGACACGGTGTTCGATTACGTTTACGACAAGCGGAATAACGGCACTTGGATACCGTGGGTCGAATTGGAGAAGGAAGCACCGCTGCCGCTCAACGCGAAGGTAAGCATGGCACACGTCGCGACCCTCTGCCTGACAGTTAACAACTTCGACGAGTGTCTCATTTTGTTTCAGATGTTGATACTGTCCTATTTATTGATTTGTTTATTCTTTATTGTTGACCTTGAGCTAAGGGTTACAATGGGCGGACTTAATGCCAAGTGGCATTCTCTACCGGTCAACCCTTGTACCTGAAAAACAGTTCGGGAACTAATGTACGCGCGTTTGGTCATTAAGTCCGCCTTTTTGTTCTGTAATGTGCAAATAAAGTCGTAAATAAATAAGATATGTAAATCTTCAAATCGCACACGTACTTAGCGTTTCACGTTTTCGTCACCAGGTCAACGAACTGATAATCTTGACGAACGAGAACGCTTACCTGCGTTACTTCGTAACGAACATGGTTAAGTCCCAGATACCGATACTGCTGGTGGGTCCCACCGGCACCGGCAAGTCCTCCCTGGTGTTGGACTTTCTGCTTTCACTGCCGAAGGACAAATACATCACCAACACCATCAACTTTTCCGCCAGGACTACAGCCAATCAGGTCAGATGATTTTTTTAAATAATAAAGGATGTCTGTTAATTTAATGAGCAATTCTTGAAGTTTATTTATGAAAAACAACCGTTTGCAAATGCGCACCATTCATTTGTTCACACTCATTTAACCTGGAGCTAAAATTTTCAATAACTCGCTGGAGCATCGCTCTTGGAATAGAGTTGATTTCTTCAGTGATTCTTTGCTTCAAAACATTCAGGTTGGGTGGCAATGGATTGTAAACTTTGCGTTTTAGGTAGCCCCATAGGAAGAAATCAGCAGGCGTTAAATCAGGGCTCCTCGGTGGCCAATTGATGTCTCCTCGGCGACTTATCACTCTTCCAGGGAATAAATCGTGAAGACCAGCTAATGAGTCATTTGTAACATGAGAAGTGGCTCCATCTTTCTGGAAAAAGGTGTTTGCGGTTGTGGCCCTTCTGGTTTTGCATTTCTGTAGCCAAAGTCCGGAACATATGGCAATGTTAATTGATATTTTATTTTTTATTTAACATCTAAAAACGAAAAACATTCTGAGACATCATTTATTAGATATGGAACAAATGAAGTCCGTAACTAGGCGTCCGACATTCCGATGGTTTATTCAAAATGCTGCATTACAAATACAGCACTTAAACTTGCATTGCTCGTAAGCATTGCGAGGAAACCTGCATGTCTGAGAAATAATATCTAATTAAAAATATTATTTCGACGTCATATAAAGTTCACCAACGCGCACTAGACTCGCCTGGCGAGCCCTAACCGGCTCCAAAACCGTTGCCCAGCTGTGGGCACTTACAGGCTTATTTGTTGCATAGTAAGTATATTTTTATTTAGATCGCACCACCCACATCGTATCTGTAGCTTTGTTCTTATGTTAATAGTAACAAGGTTGAACGATCAATGATAATTGTGGTCAATTTACAGACGCAAGACATCATAATGTCCAAAGTGGACCGAAGACGCAAGGGTGTCTTCGGACCCTCTATGGGGAAAAAGGTACGGAAACTTAACCTATCACATAACGTGTATTATTTTTACACATACATACACATAATATTAGGGGTAGACCCACGACCATCGAGGCATCTCTGTTTCGTTCCGCGAGTGAGGTAACCGGAGGCCCACTCCCTCCCGAAAATACTTAAAGACCGGCGACGCACCTGCAGCGCCTCTGGTGTTGCAGATGTACGCGGGCGACGGTAATCACTTACCATCAGAAAAACTTATCTAATTATTTGAGCTTCTTTGTAATGGCTAAATAGCTGATTATGTTTTAAAAATGAAGGTTTGATCGATATCGGCCACGGCGATGCCATAACGTGTCGTGAAGATTTCTTTTTATCGGATTAGGTGGACAAACGAATAGTCCACCTTATGGTATGGACTTTGGCAAACAACTTCAATCGATGAAGTTCACATATGCTTTGTCACCGCTGAGGACACAGATATAATGCCTCACAGCCCGTGATTATTCTGGCTCTCTGTACCTGTCATGGATAAGAGTGTGATGCCTACCTACCCTACCCAGACGACTCCTCGGACCGGCAGAGGAGACCGGCGGTAACTAGTGGTAGAGTTACAATTATGTTGGCAATAAATCACATGACATGTGAACATGATGCACCCAAGCGCTTGGAATACTTTCAGTTAACGCTGGTATCAGAGCTATAGCTTAATGGCGTGGAAAGAAAGAAAGAAAAAGAAGAATGAAATAAATTTATTTCTCATGATGCATGTGACATATTATGTTCAATGAATCCATGGGCACCTGAAGTAGTAAAAACTGTGTTTCAGGAGCCAGAGGATTCCCCCATACGATTAAAAGTAAAGTATGTTTCCACTGCTGGGCAAAGGTTTCCTTCTCAAATATTTTAGAGAGATTTGGAGCCGGGCAGAGCCCGCCATGCTGCTCCAGTGCGTGTTGGCGGGCTTCACATATCCTCGAAAAAATATTTTTTATTATATCCCAGACATGCAGGTTTCCTTCACCGCCGAGCACGTGGTAAATATAGCACTTAAAATTGCTATTAACAATTTTTGTGGTGGCGGCACCGGGGATCGAACCCAGGACACTCGCGCTCTTTGATACTAAAGTGAGGGTCCAGACCACTAGGCTACCACAGCTCCATACGATCAAGCTATATATTTATGCCTTCACTAAACAAATCATTGACTGGTACATTAAAGTCTCTTAATTAACTAACAACAATTTTATTTATTTAAACTTTATTTAAATACCTTTATAAAAGTATTACAAAGGGCAGACTTAAAGCCTCCTGGCATTCTCTGCCAGCCAACCTGGGGCGTGAAGAGATATTGTAAGGGTACAAAACGTTAAAGTTGTGAAGAAAAAAAAACGAAAATACTTGAATAACTTAATTAAGCTAAAAACTAAATGTATTCTATGGCCTAAACATATGAATTTATACAACACATACTACTGAATTTACAATTAGATACATACTAACGGAATAAATACACATACATACAGCATACACAATATTATAAACTATATATATATATATATAAATGAGATATATAAACGAGAATTTACAATGATCTATGATTATGGTCTATGGTTTAACAGCGGCTTAAAGTCTTCTAAGCATCGAACGTACGTAATTTACGTCGGCTGTTCTCAGTGCGTGTTGTTCGTCGACGACCTGAGCATGCCGCAGAAGGAGCAGTGGGGCGCTCAGCCGCCACTGGAGTTGCTGAGGCAGTGGATCGACCACGGGCACTGGTACGACCTGAAGGATAAAGCTCGCCAGGAGGTGGTCGACGTGGTGAGCACACGCTATAGTCACTTCCGGTTTCCAATTGATCATCATGACGTGCGAATATGCCGCCTTCCTTTCCTCGAGTGAGAGTCTTCGTCATCATTTCAGCCTATCACAAGTCCACTGCTGAACATAGACCTATCCTAAAGAATGCCACAAGGCTCGGTCCCGAGCCTATATTGATATATGTTCAAATGCTATTTAGGTATTTCTTAACCGATAAATATGTTTTATTTTCCACCCGAAATTATATACGTACTCATGAATTCAACGTTTTTCATTACTACTTACGTGTATTTCTGTCGGGCTCCCGTGGAGGCACTGCGCCTGCGCGGAACCATTGGGAGATGAAACTGATATTTACAAACCGTAAATCGCATTTTATTAGATTTATGAAAGTCGACCGTAATCCAATTGAACGCGATGAAATCCGTAAATAATAGTTTAATTTCAATATAATGTGCTTGTTTGCGTAGATACAAGAAATCATTAAAAAATTAATGATTTTTTTAAATGTTTATTCGTACAATCGTCAGAGCAATCGGCCGTAAGACAAGGATTCTCTGAACTACACAATCATAAGTAAGCACACTGCTGGACAAAGGCCTCCTTCTCAAATACGAGTATCAGAGAGGGTTTAGGAGCCGGGAAGTGCCCGCCACGCTGCCCCAGTGCAAGGTTGGCGGGCTTCACATATCCTCGTAATTATTTCTCAGTCGTGCAGGTTTCCTCGCGACGTTTTCCTTCACCGCCGAGCACGTGGTAAATACAGCACTTTAAATCGCTATTAACAAATTTAGCGGAGCCGGCACCGGGGATCGAACCCAGGACACTCGCGCTCTGTGAAACTAAAGTGAGGGTCCAGACCACTAGGCTACCACAGCTCCATACGATCAAGCTATATATTTATGCCTTCACTAAACAAATCATTGACTGGTACATTAAAGTCTCTTAATTAACTAACAACTATTTTATTTATTTAAACTTTATTTAAATACCTTTATAAAAGTATTACAAAGGGCAGACTTAAAGCCTCCTGGCATTCTCTGCCAGCCAACCTGGGGCGTGAAGAGATATTGTAAGGGTACAAAACGTTAAAGTTGTGAAAAAAAAAACGAAAATTCTTGAATAACTTAATTAAACTAAAACCTAAATGTATTCTATGGCCTAAACATATGAATTTATACAACACATACTACTGAATTTACAATTAGATACATACTAACGGAATAAATACACATACATACAGCATACACAATATTATAAACTATATATATATATATATATATATATATATATATATATATATATATATATATATATGTAAATGAGATATATAAACGAGAATTTACAATGATCTATGATTATGGTCTATGGTTTAACAGCGGCTTAAAGTCTTCTAAGCATCGAACGTACGTAATTTACGTTGGCTGTTCTCAGTGCGTGTTGTTCGTCGACGACCTGAGCATGCCGCAGAAGGAGCAGTGGGGCGCTCAGCCGCCACTGGAGTTGCTGAGGCAGTGGATCGACCACGGGCACTGGTACGACCTGAAGGATAAAGCTCGCCAGGAGGTGGTCGACGTGGTGAGCACACGCTATAGTCACTTCCGGTTTCCAATTGATCATCATGACGTGCGAATATGCCGCCTTCCTTTCCTCGAGTGAGAGTCTTCGTCATCATTTCAGCCTATCACAAGTCCACTGCTGAACATAGACCTATCCTAAAGAATGCCACAAGGCTCGGTCCCGAGCCTATATTGATATATGTTCAAATGCTATTTAGATATTTCTTAACCGATAAATATGTTTTATTTTCCACCCGAAATTATATACGTACTCATGAATTCAACGTTTTTCATTACTACTTACGTGTATTTCTGTCGGGCTCCCGTGGAGGCACTGCGCCTGCGCGGAACCATTGGGAGATGAAACTGATATTTACAAACCGTAAATCGCATTTTATTAGATTTATGAAAGTCGACCGCAATCCAATTGAACGCGATGAAATCCGTAAATAACAGTTTAATTTCAATATAATGTGCTTGTTTGCGTAGATACAAGAAATCATTAAAAAATTAATGATTTTTTTAAATGTTTATTCGTACAATCGTCAGAGCAATCGGCCGTAAGACAAGGATTCTCTGAACTACACAATCATAAGTAAGCACACTGCTGGACAAAGGCCTCCTTCTCAAATACGAGTATCAGAGAGGGTTTAGGAGCCGGGAAGTGCCCGCCACGCTGCCCCAGTGCAAGGTTGGCGGGCTTCACATATCCTCGTAATTATTTCTCAGTCGTGCAGGTTTCCTCGCGACGTTTTCCTTCACCGCCGAGCACGTGGTAAATACAGCACTTTAAATCGCTATTAACAAATTTAGCGGAGCCGGCACCGGGGATCGAACCCAGGACACTCGCGCTCTGTGAAACTAAAGTGAGCGCACTGACTACGGCTTACACAACCATAACCACGTTGACGCTTTGATTGCAGCTATTTGTATCGGCGATGCTGCCGCCGGGCGGCGGTTCTAATCTGATATCCTCGCGGCTGACTCGCCACACGCTGCTGGTCACACTGGACTCTTTTGAAGACAATACACTGAACAAGATCTTCGGCACTATCATGGACTGGCATTTAAGTAAAGGCTTCGCCGACGTGCTTGTTCGTCAAAGCAAGGTCTGCGTCGGCTCTGCGATGTAGCATTTTCATATAACGTTGAGATTACAAACGTAACCACCTGGAGGGAAATGACTACTCCAGCCCGTGGTCACCTGTAAACAACTTCTAACGAAGGAGGCTACAGATGGATTGTCAACTTTGATGTCTAAGATGAAATTCCTCATAACGTTTTATTTAGCTGCCTCTCTTTGCCTTCCGTGACAAAAGTAGTCACAGCTGATTACCATGAGAAATGTAAAGGATGGTACCCACCTGGACGGCTACTAAGCAGACAAGGAGTGCTTCTAATGAGGACTTACTAGTGATCTTATATAACTACGTCGTGAATTACGTCTGTGTGTCCTTGTCCTTCTTTATCACCATCCTGTCCCAGTCCACTGCTCTCTCTCTCTCTCTCTTGTGGCCTCTCCAAGAAAGTGTCAGCAATCCGCCTTAACATTTCTTGGAAGGTTTGGCCGTACTGAAGAGATGAGTTGATAAGAGCAGTACCGGCATCCTTGCACATATGATGCTGCATAGTGCAGTCTGTGATTACTACCATCATAGTGATCAGACGGTTATCATAGTGTCACTAGAGTTACTATAGTGCCGTAAGTGTACGAGCAAACACATAGGCAGTTACTTGTATTCACCTCCCCACAACCGACGATCGCAGACATGGGACGCCACACAGGTCCTGTGCTTCTGTTTTTAGTTTTAACACCTCGTGTATCCGAAATTGCATTGAATATCTCCTCCGCGATTATCGCTTAGGCGTCAATGGTTCAAGGCGAGGACTGCGATTCAAGAGGTAGCAGCTTCGAGCCCGCCATTCGACTATAGTCGTCTCATATAGATACAATCACTTGGGCTTAGTTGGTTTTTTTTTTATTATAAGAAAGGCGGCAAACGAGCAAGCGGTTCACCTGATGGCAAGTAACAACCGTCGCCCACGTACATCTGCAACACCAGAGGTGCTGCAGGTGCGTTGCCGGCCTCTAAGGGTATTTAGGAGATAAAAGGGAGAATGAGGAGGGGGATGGGGAGGGGGAGTAGGCCTCCCGGATACCTCACTCACCGAACGGAAAGCAAGATGCATAAGATGCCTCTACTTCACGACGGTATTCTGCGAGGTGTGGTGTGGTTTATGGGAACATTTCTAATTAGCTAAGCATTGCTATAGTCCGACGAGTTTATGAGCGATCCGCCTAGAAGTACGACATCCTACAGCACACGGCTATACAAGACGAGAGATGTGTGTGTTGACGTCTGACCTACTATACGTTCTTCAAATCATATCTTTGTATCCGTTTGTCCAACTAGAACGTCGTTGCCGCCACGATGGAGGTGTACAAGGCGGTGACGGTGCAGTTCCTGCCCACGCCCAGCAAGTGCCACTACCTGTTCAACTTGCGCGACTTCGCGCGCGTCATCCGCGGCGTGCTGCTCGTGCCGAGCACGCACATTAAGGAGCTGAGCAAGCTGGTGCTGCTCTGGATCCACGAGACCTATCGCGTCTTCTACGATCGTCTAACGGACGATGCAGACAGGTCTGTGAACATATATCGAAGTTTGTATTGTATCGTACAGACAAAAAAGGTTTAGATGGCAGTTCCTTCCCAATGATACAGGCTTCGGATTTTTTTTTATTGTAATAATGTCAAACGAGCTGGTGGCTCACGTGATGGTAAGTGAATACCGTGATCCCTCGAACATCTGCACCACCAGAGGAGCTGCACGTGCGTTGCTGGTCTATAAGGATCTCAGAGTACTCAGATGGAATCCCTCAGACTTTAAGTTACCTTTCAAACCTGAATTGGAAAGTGGTTGCCCTGCTGATCTGATCTGCCCTGCTGTACCTGAAATAGATACGAGGGTGGTACCTACGACTCCTGGGCAAGAGCCTACCACCGAGAAAATCACCGAGACTTTGTGTTGTTTTCTTTGTTATACATTAGTTTTTTGCTTCTGTTCAGAACACGTCTCTTCGAAGTGGTTTACAAATCGGTATACGGGAACTACCGTGTGCACATGGATCAAGTGCTGACAGAGCTGGGCTACCTCCCGGAGGGGGAGAAGTGCGCCGACCGGCACGTCAACAACGTCTTCTTCGGAAATTATATGGAGCCGGACGCAGACCCTAAGATTTACGATCAGGTTGGTGAAATACGAGTTTGTTGGAATTTTGGATTGCAGGGAGACGCGTGGTAATTTAGAAGTTAGATGTAAAGTAAAGTTGCAACCTGTAAGTACCCACTGCTGGGTAAAGGCCTCCTTCTGAAAGTTCTCCTCTAGTCCTCTGCTCATACAGGTATACAAGGTGGTCCTTCTCTGTCGAGGATGAGTCTGAGTCAGTGCCGCCCTCTTGTCTATTCCTATCGTGGTAGAGCCAAGCGGGGGCCTTTAGCTGCTGCTCGAATGGGCCTGCTCGACCGGATTGATACCACGGCCTCGCAGAATACCGGCGTGAAGTAGAGGCATCTTGTGCTTCTGCGTTTCGTTCGGTGAGTGAGGTAACCGGAGGCTCACATCCCCACCCTATTCCCCTCTTCTTTCCTACCATCTCCCAAATATCCTTAAAGACCGGCAACGCACCTGCAGCATCTATGGTGTTGCAGATGTATGTGGGCGACGGTAATCACTTACCAGCAGGTGAATCGCTTGCTCGTTTGCCGTCTTTTCCATAAAAAAATAAAGCGTTCCAGTTTGAGAGGTATACAGAGCCTATATAATTGCAGGCTATGCGACATACTCGTAGTATGTCTTCTTAGTCGTCATGAGTGACGACGAATCTGTAACCTCCAACGATTGAAATCGTTTGCGGGTGTCGTTGTACCATATTCTAATATAAAAAAAAATCTTGAAGTTTCTAAATTCATGAGAAAATATACTGTAAATATCTAAGGTTGAGGGTGATGGAGGAGTAACAAACTGACAAACATACTTACAATTTTATTATTTTCCTATCTTCATGAATACAAATTATACGTACTACAATTATATAGGTGCTTAGGCTTTGTACTACATGAAAATGTGTCATCTTTTGATTATGCAAATTTTTTATGTATGTGAACGTCAGGTAATCCTGTCGTATTACAATACATAAATGTTCGCATCAACTTTAAAATTGTTATTATAGAAGATATGACTGGTATGAGATCTGATATTACATCCAAGAGTAAATTAATATAAATGAAAACAAATTTCAAATCTAATAATGCAATCTGTTATAACACTGACTGGCATTTTTAAAAAAAAAAAGTTACGTTGCCAATCTTCTTCAGAAGCAATCCTATCTAGAACATAGTGATTACATACTCTTTGATCCTGTCTTCTGTATTATGGATGTGTGTTAAATGAATTGAATATACGTGTACCTATCTTCACTCTTAGCCAAGTACCGCTCGTTCATTGCCCCAATCTGGGTGTAAAATAACAATTGAAAGTGGGCTCTGCGATATAGGTGATGGACTTGGACGACATGGCGGTGAAGATGGAGTACTACCTAGAGGAATACAACGTGGTGTCGTCATCACCGATGTCGCTGGTGATGTTCCGCTATGCGCTAGAACATATCTCACGGTCCACAAGAGTGTTGCTGCAAGATAACGGTGAAAAACTATAATTGTTTCATACGACCATTTCATTTTAAATAATATTACGTGATAGAGTTGTTGTTTATTTATTTATTTAAACTTTATTTGCACATAAAAGAACAAAAAGCTGGACTTAATGCCAAGAGGCATTCTCTACCAGTTTACCATTAAATTGAACAGAGATAATGTTAAAGGGTGCACATAAATATAATGTTTATATATTTATATAGTCATATGATATACTACGATACAATACTGATATATGATGGTACTTAGACATACAAGTAATTATAGTTCTTCTAATTATATAAAATACATTACACACTATACATACATACATACATATATATTTGTATAAATATAAATATATTACATACATAAACTTTGAAGATTTCTTCAACTGAAAACTGTTGTACAATATGCTTTTAACTATTACAGGTAACTTGTTACTCGTTGGCGTCGGCGGCAGTGGAAGAAGTAGCGCCGTAAAGCTTGCTGCGAGCATCTTAGAAATGAACGTCATACAGGTATTTAATTTCAATACAGCTTTGTTTCCTCCTCCTCCGTCTAATCAATGCCGATCCCATCGCACGTTCCGTTCCTTAATTATTCATAGACAAGATCCGGGTCGTTGCCTTTTGTACAGCTTGATGTACTGGCTTGCTCAGAAGCACAGATACGTTCGAGCCCATCGTGGATTCTTCGACCACGCGCACGATTGATACATGATAAGGATGAACCTCTAAAATGTTAGTAAGCGTTTCTTGATATTTAGATTCTCCTGTATTGCGAAATGGTAGAGTCGGGAGAGGAAGACCTAGGCGAACATTTCACGATCAAATCGGAGACGTTCTGAAAAAAAGGCCAGGTCAAGAGTACTCTAAACCAACGAGCATGCATGCGAAGATTGATGAAAGTGGAAGAAGCGAAAGACGTGTGTCAGTACCGTAGCAAGTGGAAGAAGATTGTCTGTACCTACCCTAATGGGAACAAGGCGTGAATATATACATACATATATACATCCAGTATTGCGATCTCGATGAATATTAAAAATATAGAAATGAATATGAGAGCAGTTACAATGAATTGACAGTGGCACTAACCGTTAATCTACTTAAATATTATTTAAATGTACCAGTTCTAAGCATCATGGTCACACACTTTGAATTAACATTATGATAGTAAATATTAATTTTATGAAAAGGAAATTACGATAGAGAAAACAACATCACACAATTCAATAGTTTGCCTTTCGGCTTAAGAAATACTCAGCCTTCTTTTCAAATATATGAAATTTCTTAATTCTTTAAAGTATTTTTAGAACATTTGTTAACGTGAAGAAACGCAGTAAAGTATGTTTGTAGACATCTATATTACATTTATTTTTTTAAATATGACCCCGTGCATAATTAATAGACCAGAAATAAAAAAAAAATATTACTCGATCTTGTTTGTGTTCCGGTTTTCGAAGTACTTTATTAAATTTTTCATGATTTTTTCTACTTACAGATTGAGATATCGCGCGTGTACGGGCAGAGCGAGTGGCGCGATGACATCCGCAAAATGCTTATGAAGGCTGGCATCATCGGCAAGCCCCTTGTGTTCCTCTTCGCCGATAACCAGGCAAATGTTTCATGAAATAAAATAGAAAAAACTAACTTAAAACGCAAATAAATTGACAATTAATGTTGTAGTGAGGAAGATAATCAGCCACCACATCTCACCAAGATGGTGAAGTATTTCTTTCTTCTTCTTTAGAAATCTCTCAATTGTATCCACTGCTGAGTATAGATCACTCACAAGGGGATGATCCGCTGTAATTGGCACGATAGGTGGCGCCTTTTGTTGTCGCCAGTTTGAATTATTTATATTTGGTATACTAGAATTGTTGGCAATTCTTCGCATTGGAAGAGGATTGGTTACCGCAGAAAAGAAAGAAAGAAATAGTGTAAGGCACTCTGAATAACTAACCAGGTCAGCATATAAGCTGGAACTACGTATATGTATCTGTAGCTTTCATATGTTTCACGAATGAATAGAATATTGTGATTACCACAAAGCACTCTTCTGGGTTACCAGCATGCATTCAAAAGGAACTTTGTTTTATTTAAATTTTTGTTATATTCAATTTTAATACTTTCTTAATATATAAGAGAATGACTGCATCTAATTGCCCTAATAATTTTTATTATTTAGCGTTTATGTTTTAGTTTAGGAATAAAATTTGATATAGATGATTACTTTCCAGATAATGTATGAAGGTATGGTGGAAGACATAAACATGTTGCTGAACACAGGTGACATTCCTAACCTGTACGGCATGGATGAGAAGGTTGAAATATTGGAAAAGATGCAGGCGGCTGTCAGGGAAACTGTAAGAATGATCTACATTTGTATTTTTGTTAATGAAATATTTTATCATAAATTAAAAATGTTAGAATTAGACTATTGCGGTGTAAAAATACTGTTTTGTATTAGCCAGGTGAAGCGATGGAGAAAAACGAGAGTTGAAATTAATAGACACAGCAGGCTTAAACTATCTAGTTTTATGGGCTTTATACTAAATGATATAATTAATTTTCTTGGTTGGGATAACTTTTTATATTAATTCTAAAACCTTTCTAGGGCAGAAAAATGGAGACATCTCCTCTGGCTATGTTCGGTTTCTACGTAGAGCGGGTAAAAGCGAACCTGCGCATCGTGTTGGCGATGTCGCCTATCGGAGATTCGTTCAGAAATCGTCTCAGGATGTTCCCTTCGCTAATCAACTGTTGCACCATAGATTGGTATACGTTTGCCGATTTCATTTTAAACTTCATAGTTAAGTTTATACTAACGTCAGATACGTTATTTGATAGATTTTCAGCTATAGCTAGGTCACCAATATTTTTTTTTTATATAAAGAAAAATAGGCTTGCGTTTGACCTCAATCTTGCCCGATTGAAGGCGAAGATGAGGCCTAGGATGGAACACGCTTGCCTAGATGTCGGTTCACTTTGGCCTTAAAGATATCAAAAACGAAAGATATTTTATATTTTTTGTTGATAGCGACGCAAGAGAATCTGCCGCGAGATAGAATAATTTAAGGGAGCACACATGGCGTTGCCAAAGATCGCATAAACTGTCAAATCGAAAATGTTAAAACGCCGGGCAACACCGTCAAAGGTACGAGGCTTCGATGCTTCAAGCACTGTGATTACAATCCGCCTGCCAAGACTGGCTATTGTGATAGTTAATAGAATCTTGCGTTACTTTTCAAAAATCCATTATTTTAAAGATGTTAAAAAAATATTGCGCTCTGTTACGCTCAAAAAATAACAAAAATTCTTAGTTGAGATCAGCACCAACCGCCCTTCCACCAACTCGAAACTCGATCCCAGGGAATATTAAGCGTTTAAAATGCAACACGTGTTTTACTGTGAGGTAAGGCATTACGGCATAAGGATTTTATGAAATATTCTGTTATTGAGTGGGAACTATGTGTAACAGTGGACATTTAACCAGCTGATGAAGAAGAATTGTAATTATAATAATATTTTGTATGCTGTATGTATGTGTATATATGTATATGTATGTATGTGTGTATATGTATTTATGTGTGTATATATATGTATTCATATTTGTTTATATGTATTTATTCCGTCTTTATGTATATAATTGTATGTGTATTTTATATATTTATTTATGTATCTTTTTTTTTTTTTTTTTTTTAACAAATTTATTGTTCGGCACCCTTACTATATCTCTCCACGCCCCGGGTTGACTGGCAGAGAATGCCAAGAGGCATTAAGTCCGCCCTTTATAATACTATGTTTAAAGGTATTTAAATAAAGTTTAAATAAATAAATAAATAAGAATATTTAATATTCGAACTTCAGAACCGTTTTAATTGTGAACATCTAAAACATAAAACGACTGTTAAGGTAAGGAAAACAGTATCGTTGAAGATTAAATTGAAACCGATTGTTTTACTCGCCAGGTTCACCGCGTGGCCGCCGGACGCATTGGCACGCGTGGCTTCCATGTTCATCACCAAGATGGACCAAGTAGATGAAGAGCTTCGCGAAGCCTGCGTAGAAATGTGCCAGCTGTTCCACACGAGCGTCGTACGACTGAGCGATAGGCAAGTCGTACGACTAATTCTCTCTCTAGGATTGTATATGCTTCTTTTATTTCTTTGTCAGCTTTTAAATAATCCACTGCTGGACATGGTAGAGACCATAGTATTTGGCGATCGGGTATGATATTAGAAAACCAGCGTCAGGCTCTAAAACATGACAATAAGCTGATATGGAGACTTTTTGATCCAGCTATGAGACACGCACAATATATATTTTTTCTGTAACTCTGCAGTCTGACCTTACTTTTGATTTATTTTGTACCTTATGCTTTTTTTAACTATTTTTGATTTACATGTTCTGTGTGTGTTGTCTCTTTATGCTGTACCAATAAATATTTTTCTTCTTCTTCTTCATCATATCCGTCAATACTTTGTTATTTTGATAGTCGCGACATAGCCGAGTCCGTATCTACCATCCAATCACGAGAATCGAGTCTTTTTTTAAAATATTTCTCATCTGATTTTTTTGTTTTTTTAAATTATTTTGATCTTGGATTGATATGTATTATTTTATATTTCTTAATATTCGGAATCTGCAGGTTCTACGAGGAGCAGCAGAGGAAGGTTTACGTTACTCCTACAAGTTATCTGGAGCTTATAAAAGCTTTCCAGAGTTTATACGCCTTAAAAGTGGACCAGATAACTAAATCGAGGATACGGTAAGGTTATAATCTTGTTTCATTGCATTTACATATTTTTCTGTTAATGCAAAGCTATATATATATTTAGCTTAATAAAAATGCATAGCTCAACTGAAGCCATTAATTATTTATCATACAAATGAGTACCTCTAGTAGGATTTAAACCCGCAACCCACAGCTTTAAGGACGGAATCACTAGATCATCTTGTTTGGGAATTGTACCATAATTTTAAAGTTTGTCATTTACTTTGCAGAGCATTTTTGTTGTCTTTCCGGTCTACTTTCTTGCAACTTATTTAGGGTTATGCCTTACTTACCCTTATTAAACTTACGATGGTGGTTAACAACAATTTTAAGTGCTGAATTTACCAAGTCTTTGGTGTCGAAGATACGCATCTTCTGGAAACACTGTATGTCTGAGAAATAGAAAATTACTCGTATTTCGTGGACATGTGAAATCGGCCAACTTGCACTGGAGCAACGTGTCGTGGTAAGAGAATGCTGTTGCCCAGTAGTGGGATAATTACAGGCGGCTAGTACGAGGCAGTCGGTGTAATTTCGATATCTGATAACTCGAATATTTTAATGTTGATTCGAATTGTGTCTTTTGTGAAATTTTTACACACATTTTCACGTTTGTAAATGCACAAAATCGTTCTTAGCAGAAAATAATGACATCGACAATACAGTAATCTTCAGAGATAGTAGATGTCATTTACGTGAGATCTAAAAGAGATAGCATGAGAAATATTGTCAATAATATACACCGCGTGCGTCGAGCCAATAGACAAGCGAGGGTCTTTGTTTTAAGGTTCACATTGTTCTTCGTCGCCGGCCGCCCCACGTAGTAAACAAATATCCGGCTCGAATGACCATATCGTATAAGGTTCAAAACGTAACGTCTTATTCAGAGAAATGTTATTGCGTACTGAATCATATCCCACAATGCATATAAACATAATGATGTACCTGTACGTCATTATAAAAACAAAAACAGCTGAATATTCTATTGTTGGTATATTTTCTGGATAGCCTATATTTTTTATTATATTCGTTTTTATACTTTGGAAATATAGTCTATTTACGATAGAATATTTTTCTTGAAGACATCAAATCGCCAATCGTTACAGTCCCTTTCCGTACCAATGATAATAGATACGAAACGGGCTTGGAGCAGCTGGAGTTCGCGGCTGGGCAGGTGGCGGTGATGCAGGGCAACCTCATCGACCTGCAGCCGCAGCTCGTGGACACGTCCGACCGCACCGAGAAGCTCATGATCAAGATCGAGCAGGACACCGTGGTGGTCGAGAAGCAGAAGGAGGTAAAGTGCCGTTGTAATAGTTATAATTAGAAAAACAAGCTAGTGACAGTGACACCTGCAAACACCATCATTCAAAAGAGGTCACAGATGTGGTGTCACCACTGAGGAGAGAGATGCAACGAGTCACAGCCCATTACTATGCTGGCCCTCTTACCTTTCAAACGGGAACAAAGCAGCAATTGCTGTTAATTTGCAGAAATGAATAATGAGTGCGCAAATGAATCTTACGCCGCGCACACAGTTTCCTTGCGTTTTCATTTGTCATCGAGCACGTAATAAATCGGTATATTCAATTCAAAAACGTATCTACTGCCTATCGGCCTGGCCAACCAGCTTGTAAACACTGCTTACGGCAGATATCATGTCTAAGTCCACTGCCGGCATGCTCTCCATGGATGATCTGGCACTGCGATCGCAAATCCATTTAACGGGCTGTCAAGATAGAATTTTTCACACGTCTTCAAGTGTTATCTTTTTTTTTATGGGAAAGACGGCAAACGAGCAAGCGGTTCACCTGATGGTAAGTGATTATCGTCGGCCATATACATGAACAACACCAGAAGTGCTGCAGGTGCGTTGCTGGCCTTTAAAAGAATTTGGAAGATGGGAGGGAGGATGAGAAGGGGGATGGGGAAGTGGTGTGGGCCTCCGGCTACCTCACTCACCGAACGAAACGCAGAAGCACAAGATGCCTCTACTTCACGCGGGTTCGCAGAAGCGAGGCCGTGATACCGATCTGGTCGAGCCGGCCCATTCGAGCAGTAGCAAAAGCCAATGATTGGCTCTACGGGTATTCTGCGAGGCCGTGATACCGATCTGTTCGTGCCGGTCCATTCGAGCAGTAGCAAAAGCCACAGCTTGGCTCTACCACGTATAAAAAACTGCACTCGAAATTAGTGAACACCGCGACTGGCGCGCGTGCCGGCAGATCGTGGGCGCGGACGAGGCGCTGGCGAACGAGGCGGCCGCGGCGGCGCAGGCCATCAAGGACGACTGCGAGTCGGACCTGGCGGAGGCGGTGCCGGCGCTGGCGGCCGCGCTCAGCGCGCTCGACACGCTCAAGCCGGCCGACGTCACGCTCGTGAAGTCCATGAAGAACCCGCCCGCCGGCGTAAAGCTCGTCATGGAGGCGGTCTGCGTCATGAAGGGCGTGCGGGGCGACAGGAAGCTCGACGCGAACGGTGACTTTTTTTTTTTTTATAGATTTTGCGGAATTGGCTTCAAGGCCAAAAAGAAAACTTAAATTTTTTACAGGTGTTAAAATCAGCTAATAAGTTGTGAAATATTACAAAGTAATGTCAAAGAAATGGGACATAATTTACTCTCTCATCGTCCAAGCTCGCGGGCATCGTAAGAAAAGGTGTTATTTCGAAATGCGATTCAGTTTTATTTACTTAAGAATAAGAAAAATGTGTAAATGTTAGCAATCAGCAGTGCCACTTGCGGAACCTTAGATATAAGTTAGGGTCTACTGTAACCTCAATATTTTCCGTGTAAATCCTTAGTTACTCCGTACAAAGTCTTCTTCCCTTCTAGTAAAAATCTCAGCAAAATCGGTTCAGGCGTTTTCAAGATCAAGGTCGGATAAACACACAAACGAAAATTAAAAAATATTTGAATTGTGTAAATAATCAGCTAAGAAAAAACCAGTTATATCGAAATTACAGACATAATTTTTGTTTATATATGTTACATTGGCATAAAAAAATTAATGAAAATCCAATCACTGTTCACATTCACGTGCACCTGGAGCATATAGATATTATACACCTAGCTCGTAATAATAAAAAAAGACTACCCTTTGGGAATAGCAGGAAGTAAAAAATCATATTTTCGTTTTAACGTCCGCTATGAAGTATACGATACGGTATTAGTACGGGTTGTTCTTGTAGTAGTTCTGGTTCATCACAACATAGCACAGCACCACATTCTATAGTGACCATCCACATTGATTCGAAATGGTTTATTTTATAGGAAAGCCCTACGAGGACTTCTGGGGCCCATCCCAGAAGATGCTCGGCGACATGAAATTCCTTGACAGTTTGAGGAATTATGACAAGGATAATATTCCGGTTGCCATTATGAAAAAAATCCGAGATAAGTGAGTTGTATTTTTTTTTTTATTTTTACTATTTTAACCACAATTATTAATTAAATATAAAAAAAAAATTAAAAACTAACTGGATAAATAGAGTAACTCTATTTTTTTAATTATTTACATCCGTTAGTTTACTTTTACTAACAGCCAACTAAGGGACTAGCGAATGTATATTACAACTATGAAACAGACTTGTTCGTCTATTTAATGTTCTAGATACATCCCGGATCGCGAATTCGATCCGGTCGTGATAGCGAAGGTGTCTTCGGCATGCGAGGGTCTCTGTCGATGGGTGCGCGCCATGGATGTCTACGACAGGGTCATAAAGGTGAGCACAATCAATCGTCAGTTCGAGACCACCGCTCCAACAGCTTATCTACCGTGGGGATTTTGGTCGGTACAGCATCTTGAAAGTTGATCCAGACATTACCGGTCACCACCTTTATCCCACAACTAAATTACCATATTGTTCTTTATTTTTCATATCTTTTGCTTAGAACTATGAATTCTTAAGTATCACAGATAGAGAGACAAACAGGTCTATTCGGTAAAGTACAATGCTTATTACATGCAATGTTAAGAAATGAAAAATCATTATGTCGATGAAACCGTGTGGAGAGACTTCATCATCATCATCATTTCAGCCTATCAGAAGTCCACTGCTGAACATAGGCCTCCCCCAAAGATTGCAACGAAGCTCGGTCCTGAGCCACCTGCATTCATCGACTTCCCGCAACACTGCGCAGGTCGTCACTCCATCTTATGAGGGGTCGTCCTACACTGCGTTTGCCTGTACGTGGCTGCCACTCGAGAACCTGGACAGAGAGACTTAAACGACTATAATTTGTATGTCAAAGATTCGTAAATGATTTGCAGGTGGTGGCGCCGAAGAAAGCGGCGTTGGCGGAGGCGGAGGCGGAACTGCAGGTGCAAATGAACACACTGAACGAGAAGCGCGCACAGCTGCAGGCCGTCTTGGACAAACTGCAGGTGAGATGACGATCGATGTTACTACGGACGTCACATTGCACGGGTTCGGTTCAGTTTCGATCCGAGACACTGGATTGATAATGTCGCTTCAAAGTTTTGTTACGTGGTAGAGCCGAGCGGCGGCTTTTGCTGCTGCTCGGCCGGGATAATGCCACGGCCGAGCAGAATGTAGAGCCGGTGAGAAGAAGTAGAGGTATCTTGTGCTTCTGGGTTTCGCTCGGTGAGTGAGGTAACCAGAGGTACATTCCCCCTCCCATCCCCTTCCCCATCCCCTTCCTCATCCAAAATACTGTCATTATTGTGTTTGAAAAGCAAAGTATCTGCCAGCCATAGCCTACCACGCGTAAAGACGAAATATTGTTCTATTTTAGCTTTCCTCTACGATGTTTTTCTTCATCGTGGTAAATACAGCACCTAAAATTGCTAATAACAATTGTAGTGGTTCCGGCATCGAAGATCGAACCCAGGTCACACGCGTGCTAGGAAATTAAAACGAGCGCCACGGCTCACAGGTCATTCAATACCTGCCTTTACTGCAAAGACGATACACCAGAAGGAATACAAAGTCATTACCAAATGGTACATTCTTTGATGAAATTTTAACTATTCCCATTTTCGAACGAACAACTATGAATACTTCAAAATTCCCCGTCCACAAAAGGCGCTGAACGACGAGTTCGCCGAGATGACGCGCAAGAAGAAAGGCCTGGAGGACGAGATCGACCTGTGCTCCACGAAGCTGGCGCGCGCCGAGCAGCTGATCGGTGGCCTCGGGGGCGAGAAGGCGCGCTGGACGCTGCTGGCGGAACAGCTGCAAGAGCTGCTTGCTAATATCATCGGTGAGATGTTTACTTTTTGACGACCCGAAAGCCCGGATGCCTGAACGATGCCTTCGAAGCTGACTGAAAACCGATAGTCATGAATGCATTAAACAATATGTAAAAGGCTCTCGCACACAATGTTTTACTTTTCAATGTCACTTTTAGGTGTCATCCCTGAAAATAATCGTTTTACACAAATAAGTGATTTAAAAAGATTACGAAGTATCTTATACAATTAGTATCTAAAAAAAAAACAATATCTTAAGACATAGTGTTTGTGTTTTATAACCAGGCGACGTTCTGCTGTCGGCCGGTTGCATTGCATACCTGGGGCCCTACACCGTGAACTACAGGCGCGAGCTTATACAGATCTGGAACCAGAGGACGAAGGAGCTCAGTAAGTTTCACCAGTTTCATCTGCACATACTATAGAATAGCAGGTTGATGGTGATGCTTTACTATATGCTGTACCGTGTAATATAATATACAATTTTCAGGTTTATGACGAAACTATAATCTATTTCGATTCGATTTCTTTGAATCTCCTCCTCCTGAAAGAAAGAAACATTTATTGCACAAATACGCCACTCAATAACACGGCGCGGCGCATGGGCCGAACAGACCACACTCAGCTTAATGCTGCAGTTGAGACGAGACTGCAGCGCTGGTTTCCTGCGGGCCTGTGTACATCAACTTAAAACGAGATGGTCGACTTTTAGTGACGTGTTGTCGGTCTGATGGCAATAAAACGAAAATTGATAATGTCCGGTCACGAGGTTCACATTCACGAGCACGAAACAGCAAGTGGCATAGTACACTATGATAGTTATTTTTTTTTTTATGGGAAGCCCGCGTACACCCGCAACACCAGAGATGCTGCAGGTGCGTTGCTGGCCTTTAAGGGTATTAGGGAGATGAGAGGGAGGATGAGGAGGGGGATGGGAAGGGGGTTTGGACCTCCGGTTACCTCACACGCCGAACGAAACGCAGAAGCACAGAAGAACAGAGATGCCTTTACTTCACGCCGGTATTCTGCGAGGCCGTGGTAACAATCCGGTCGAGCCGTCCCATTTGGGCAGCAGTAAAAGCCACCGCTTTGCTCTACCACGTTTAAAAGTATACATTAAATCTCAAAATATATAGATTTAGCAAAGTTGAATAGAAATCGCCTTAGAGCCAAAGGTCCATAAACTGAAGTGAACAAGCATAAAATTAACACAGATCTCTATTTCTTTGGTTCAGGGAATTATTAGTGTCTTCTATGCTATTGTGAAATCGTATTTGTATTTCAATTCATTGAAATTCTATCGAAAATATTTCATCGGCTTTTCCTCGTCTATAATTAATCATTCCTACTTGTCGCAACGACGCTTCTAGACATTCCCTGCTCGGACACGTTCTCACTCATAACAACCCTGGGCGAGCCGGTGGTGATAAGGGCGTGGAATATCGCGGGTCTCCCCGTGGACTCCTTCTCCATCGAGAACGGCATCATTGTAGAGAGATCGCGGCGTTGGCCTCTCATGATCGACCCTCAGGGTGAGTTTTATGAATTGTTCGAATTTTTAAAGTTATCAAAATTTTATTAAACATTCAATTAAATATTATTTTATCTATGTCTAAAACACGTGAGATGTGACTGCATGTGTTAAAATTTGAACAATTATCGGAATATTTTAATTAAAACCACCACATAGGTATGCATGAACGTATTTATAGCCTTAAAATCTATTTCTGGTTACATTTATAAAAAAATTGTCTGATTGGATTATATACAAGTACATAAGATACATATAGAAAACGATGAAATAAATGATATACTAAATACCTAAAATATCATAAAGTCATAAAACCCAAACAGACGGCCGAGGGTTAGTTGGAAAGAGAAAGAAACCAGCGGACTATGTAAGGAGCACCACCGGAGCGTTTGAGCCTTGAGCTCTCCTTCCGTAATACTCCGTGTATTAGAGGCCTCAGATGTTCCGTGAGGTTGGTTTGGATTAACCCATTCGCAGAGACGAGAGTGTCGGAATAATTTCGGTCGGCATACCGACATGTGGGCTGGTGTCGGTGTGCTGCCGACTTCGAGAGCCAGGTTCAGTTATTTTGTCTTCTTGTCTGTTTCGCGTTTCACGAGGTTCTCGTCACATGGAATGGTAATGTCCACCTAAAATATCCACGACTGTGCCCGGTCCAGCAACACGATGTCAGGCTTGTTCGCAAGAGTCGTCCTGTCCGTGACCCGTAAAGTATAACGAAGCAGACTTCGATCTACGAGATCGTACTTCAGAGCGAGCTGCAGATGAAGAATCCTGATCATATTAATGAAGATTACTTATTCTACTGTTAGTGGGTACCGGCACCGTGACTGGACGCCCAGGTGTTCGCGCACTGCTTACTGCTAAACTTACTGGTAAAAAAAAACTAATAATCAACTGTAATGCAGAGCAAGCCAACAAATGGGTAAAGAACATGGAGCGAGATAACCAGTTGAAAGTAATGAAACTGACGGACTCCAACTACACGCGTGTTCTGGAGAACGCCATCCAGATGGGGCTGCCGGTGCTGCTGGAGAATATTCGAGAACAGTTGGACGCCGTCCTCGAGCCCGTTCTGCTTCGTAATATATTTAGGTAACTTTAAACACGTGTTAGTTTCTTATGGGATGCATTTCAGTATGATAAAGTGTAGTGGTAGAAATGGTAGAATGGTAAAGTTGGGAGAGGAAGACCTAGGCGAACATTTCACGATCAAATCGGAGACGTTCTGGAAAAAGGCCAGGTCAAGAGTAGTCTAAAGCAACGAGCATGCATGCGAAGATTGATGAAAGTGGAAGAAGCGAAAGACGTATGTCAGGACTGTAGCAAGTGGAAAGAGATTGTCTCTGCCTACCCCGTTGGGAACAAGGCGTGAATATATGTTTGTATTTAAAGCTTCAATTACATTACATAGCGTGATTTGGTTTAGTTTCGCATTTGAAATCGCTTTCTATAATATCATTTTGTTAACGCCACTAGGTCCGGTGGTATCGACTGCTTAAAATTCGGGGACAACATCTTGGAGTACAATTACGATTTCCGCTTCTACATCACGACCCGCCTGAGCAATCCGCACTACTTGCCCGAGATCGCTGTCAAAGTGAGCCAATTTACTAATTCTATATATTCTGCAATTCAAATCATTTACACTGTTTACTATTTGTCTATCAGTCTTAGTACTATAGTGCACACGCCTTCTTAATTTGGTAGGGTAGTCAGAGGGAAGGAAGGCAATGGAACTTACTGCATATAGGTCGATTGATTCATCAGATATTTTTCTGTTGTTCCATTTGTTGGTTTTTCAAATTAGTAGTTGAGAAAGTATTATTTATTTATTTAAATATAAATACCTTTAAATAAAAGTATAACAAAGGGCGAACTTAATGCCTCTTGGCATTCTCTGCCAGTCAACCCGGGGCGTGGAGAGATATTGTAAGTGTGTAAAACATTAAATAAAAAAAAAACTAAAATACAGGAATAACTTTCACTTATAATTATATATAATATAATTGATTGCATGATATTTGGTCGCATCTCTTTGACTACACGCAAAAAGCTCTATATATTTTGCAGCTGTTGCAAGAGGGAGAATGAAGGCCTTACTTGCACGTGGTGCATCTTGCTATATAATAAACGAGGCTCTGACGACAGTCTGATGACTAAATATCCTTCCAAATTTTCCGAATGGAAATCTAATGGCCTAGTGATGGTAAACATCACTGGTAAGAGGAGACTTAAAGTGATTTTAGCATAAATCGAAACTAAAACTTTGCCCGTCTCAAAGAATTCATAATACAAAATGAAGAGTACAAAAGGATCCAATTGTTGACTCTGGCCTCAGTCGCTTTCGAATAGGTGGAAGCGACATACACGTGCTTCCCAGTTACCCGCTAGCAGTGTTTAGATTTCGTTTCATAGCTTCGAATGCCGTCGTATGTTATGCGTAAATGCACTGATAGTATGTAAGTAAACTAAAAAAAAAAGGCACTGTCGCTGCGTTCGGACCATTTTTTCAGGTTGATTCGTGAGCATATAACGTATCTTTATTTTTATAATGATTGGCCTGTCGCTACGCGCTCTGAACCTGACCATCGTGAAATAAATTACAATAATACTGAATATCTATAACATGTCTAGAATTAAATAATAACTATTTGGCAGGTGACTTTGTTAAACTTCATGATAACACCTCAAGGCCTGGAAGACCAGTTACTGGGCATCGTTGTGGCGCAAGATAGGCCAGAGTTAGAGCTTAAGAAAAATCAACTAATTGTTGAGGGTGCGACCAATAAGAGAACCTTGAAAGAAATCGAGGATAAAATACTTGAGGTATGGTTTTCATATATAATCCCAATAAATGTTTTTTACCGATTTTATCGCGTTTAATTTTTGTGTTTTTATGTTACCGACGTTTCTTGTGCTTTACAGCAGCCGTGGTCACGGGAAGACTGTTGTCATAGTAAAGTCGGGCTTTCTGCAGCTTTTAACTATTAATTTTTGTTGGATCTACGCAGTATGTGCTCACAACATACTGTGTATTAGCCGTCTCAGGGGTGTAAGGGGGACTATTCTCTCTTCTCTTTCTTTCACCAAGTGCCAACCTCACCTGCACGTGATGTGAACTGCTAGATAACAAAACGAAGCTCTGGCTATCGAAAGATGGTGCAATATCCATCCGAATGTACCGAACACGATTGTCTCAGACTATTCATGGGGATGAGCATCACCAGTGCGAGAGAACCGGCCTTGCCTACCGTGATGAGTTGAGAGCAAATCTTATATATGAGGATCTGTATCCCAGTCAGGAGATCCTAGTTCAATCCCCTACGTGGACCCCCCTCGTGCCAATGTGTTTTGTTAAATTTGAATGCTTAAAGGCGACCAGCTCAGTAACTATCAAGCTGTTCCTAATAAGCTCTAGAGGTCTAGAGTATCGGGTATATATTTTCCTTTTTTTTTTATGGGAAAGGCGGCAAACGAGCAAGTAATCACTTACCATCAGGTAAACCGTTACCTGATGGTAAGTGATTACTGTCGCCCTCATACATCTGCAACACTAGAGGTGCTGCAGGTGCGTTGCCGGCCTTTGGCAGGGAGGATGAGGAAGGGGATGGGGAGGCGGTGTGGGCCTCCGGTTACCTCACTCACCGAACGAAACGCAGAAGCACAAGATGCTTCTACTTTACGCTGCTATTCTGCGAGGCCGTGGTAGCAGCCTGGTCGAGTCGGCAGCAAAAGCCGCCGCATGACTCCAACATGTTTAGTAAATACTTGGTTAGCAAATCTCGGTTCATCTTTGACTATAGGTGCTATCATCAGCCGGCAACATTCTAGAAGACGAATCGGCCAACCAGATCCTGTCGTCCTCCAAACTCCTCTCGATCGAGATCGAAGCGAAGCAGGCTGCGGCGGCCGTTACCGAGCAGGAGATAGACGAGGCGCGCCTGCAGTACGTGCCCGTGTCCAGGCACAGCTCCGTTCTCTTCTTCTGTATCTCCGACCTCGCGAACATAGATCCCATGTACCAGTACTCGCTCAATTGGTAAGTTGTACTGTCTGTTTAGCCGTGGAACGGCCGTGGTTGCCTTGTGGGCCAGGGCGCTCACCTTAGTCTCATAGAGCGCGAGTGACCTGGGTTCGATCACCGGTGCCGGCACTACAAAAATTGTTAATAGCAATTTTATGTGCTGTATTTACCACGTCCTCGAGGATATGTGAAGCGAGCCCTTCCCGGCTCCTAAACCCTCTCTGATACTCTTATTTGAGAAGGAGGACTTTAGGGGAAAGGTACTCGCACCTACCAGTCACCGTCTCCGGTGACTGGTTATGTCCGAATTAGCTTTAAAGATGCCAGACAAACTGCCCCCCCTCGCCCCCCTTCCCCCACCCCTCTCCCCCAACCTCGACGGTAGAGACGCTGTTGGGCGGTGGCCTTTACAGCTTCGGCGGTAGCGACTCGAGAACAGAAGGCCCACGCGTTAACTGTCTGCGGGTGTTACGACCACTAAATTTATAAAGAACTTTGTATTGGAATACATATTTCTTATCATCTCCAAGAGAATGCGGTCGGTTCGTTACCGGGCTGTATAATAAAAGATGACATGTAAAAACGAAAGTATGTACTTGAGGATATCAAAATTGGGATGTTTAAAACGTTGAAACTAAGCAAGGGGTACATTAGTGCCAAGGTCACTAACTATACACAATCTGTGATAGTTTCTTGCTGATAGATTAAGTTAATTCTGAACTACGCTCGATAGAGCTGTGGTCATAATCGTCCGACTCATATGCACTCTGTAAATAATTTTTTCTCTTTTTCTTTCAAGGTTCATAAATTTGTATAACCAATCAATCACGAACTCGCCGAAAAGCGACAGTCTGTCCGTGCGGCTGGAGGGTCTGAACGATTATTTCACGCGCAGCATCTACGAGAACGTCTGCCGTAGTCTGTTCGAGAAGGACAAGTTGATTTTCTCTCTCGTTCTTAATTTCGGCCTGCTCAGACCCAAGGTTAGTGGGATAGTTCCCTCTTTAGATCTTAAGTGAACGTATCATCTTTAAAATAATGGGATTCTGCAAAGGAACGCTTAGTCATATGTATATATGTATATATTCACGCCTTGTTCCCAACGGGGTAGACAGAGGCAATCTTCTTCAACTTGCTACGGTCCTGACATACGTCTTTCGCTTCTTCCACTTTCATCAATCTTCGCATGCATGCTCGTTGGTTTAGAGTACTCTTGAGCTGGCCTTTTTTCAGAACTTCTTCGATTTGATCGTGAAATGTTCGCCTAGGTCTTCCTCTCCCGACTCTACCATTTACACTCGCCTCATATATTTGTTTCATAGTTATATGTACAAATATATATAAATAATAGTTAGTTCACATAATTTTTTATGCAAGTATGTGAACAATCCTAACAGAGAGTCATTTATTTCGAAGGAAGATAAATTGCTAAAGCTTTAATTAATCATTAATCTCTAATGTATTCAGCTATGTGGAAGAGATGAAAGACTCTCCGATGATAAGACGATATCGTATGGATGTCCATCTGTACCTCCGTTACTAGTCTAAGTGTATAGGAATCGCAAACCCAGGACACAAAAAAGTGCTGATCCTTCGAGAGATGACAGATCTGGGCCATGTAGAGCCGTGGTAGCCCAGTAATCGGTCAATTTAGTATCATAGAGCGCAAGTAACCAGGGTTCGATCTCCGGTGGCCGGCACAACTAAAATTGTTAATAGCAATTTTAAGTGCTGTATTTTCAACGTGCTCGGCAGTGAAGGAAAAAATAAAAAATAAATATTATTTCGTGGATATGTGAAGCCCGCCAACCCGCAACGGAGCAGCGTGGCGGGCCCTTCCCGGCTCCTACACCCTCTCAGATATTTGAGAAAGAGGCCTTTGCTCACCAGTGGGCACTTACAGGCTTTTTTATAGTACTTTATATGTGAGATCTATCAAAGTTTACGTTGGCGTTGCCAGGGTGTGATAGATGAGGAGTTGGTGGCTTTCCTGCTGACCGGTGGCGTGGCGCTGGAGAACCCGCACGAGAACCCGGCTGCCGGCTGGCTCTCGGAGAAGTCCTGGTCGGAGATCGTACGCTGCAGCAATTTGAATGGGTGAGAACAAACACGGAAACATCTAACTGTTATGTCCGCGTTATCTTTCTTAATATAACTCTATATATAAAGTCTTTCGACTATTATCAGAGTTTATATAAATGTATTTCAATAAAATAACTATGGCAATAATCACTTCACTTATAATTCTCGATAATGCAATCAATAATTTCACCAAATAATTATAGATCGCTAAGATCGAATCAGATTAAAAAGAAACGTCCACCGAGAACGTTCGAAACCAAACTGTCAGTTTCACATGATGGCCGCCTCGCCAGCGCTCGGTGTTCGTTCTGGGCATTGACATTTTTATAAAGTACATCCAGAGCAGGACAGTATTTCATGCCGTTTGCAACTTTATAAGGCGCAAGTTCGGCCCCACATGAAATACTGTTCTCATCTCTGGGCAGAGGCACCCCAGTACCAACTCTTTCCATTTGACCGCATCCAACGTCGAGGGGCTCGAATTGTCGTCCACCAAGCTCTCCCTGATCGGCTCGATCCTTTGGCCTTGCGAAGAGATATTGCGTCTCTTTGCATTTTTTACGAAATTTACCACGGGGAATGTTCTGAGGAACTGTTCGGATTGATCCCAGCTGCTGAGTTTCCAAGTTATGGTTGGCATTCCACCACAGTGCGTTTTAATCGAAGTTTTCTGCCACGCACTTCGACTTTGTGGAATCAGCTGTCGGCAGCGGTATTTCCGAACAGTTACGACTTAGGGACCTTCAAGAAAAGAGCTTATTCCTTCCTTAAAGGCCGGCAGCGCGTCTGTAGCTCCTATGGTAGTGTGTAGTTTGCCCCCTTCGTTTATAAAAAAAAAAACATATATATATCTATAGAGATATATTTGAAATTAGAGTTCATTAGACAAAAATGTTATTAAACTCTGAATAAAACTGTTGAAATTAACGTTGACATTTTCAGGTTGCTTGAATTCAAGGACAACTTTGTGGCGAACTTGAAAAGTTGGAAGAAGTTTTATGATCTCTCAGCTCCAGACGAAAGTAATTACCCGGCACCCTACGAGGACATCAAAGGCATCCCGAAATTGATCATTATGAGGTAATAACCATTGTGCCCATCACCCAATCTAGTCCCTTGGGCAAATGAAGACAGATTAAGGGAATTGATACAATATTTGGTGGTTTCTGACAGCTGGCCAAATAAACACATTAAATTAAAAGGTTTTTAACTTTTTATTCTTCACGTTTCGGGAGCTTTACAGCCGGTCACCCCATCGGGAGATAAAAAGCTAAGCGAAACTATTTCAGTAGACACGAGAGAGAGAGATCAGATCTGTCAATCACGTCACCGGCGGCGCGCTTGCAGCATTGTGAAGCTGCGTGGCGTCTGCTACTTTTAATTGCAATTTTTAGTGCTGTTTGTATCACGTCCTCGGCGGTGAAGGAGAACGTCGCGAGGAAACCTGCAGGTCTGAGTAAATTAAAAAAAAATGTTTCGAGGATATGTGAGGGCCGCCAGCCTTCCCGCCTCCAAAACCCCACTCAGAATTTTGAGCAGGCCTTTGCCCAGAAGTGGGCACTTACAGGCCTCGTAGTGGACTAACTGAGAGAGATTAAATCGTCTTATTCAATATGTACAATTTGCTTTACAAATCGGAGACGTTCTGAAAAAAGACCAGGTACTCTGAACCAACGAGCTTGCATGCGAAGATTGATGAAAGTGGAAGAAGCGAAAGACGTATGCAGGACCGTAGCTAGTGGAAGAAGATTGTCTCTGCATACCCCGTCGGGAACAAGGCGTGAATATATACATACATACATACAATTTGCTTTTCGTAATACTAATCACTCACTTCTTCTTCAGGTGACGTTTCTAATTGCAGTTAATTTTTCTGTCAACACAGAAATTCCCGTCGCAGTAGACAAATGTTTAGAAACGTAACAAATTTTTGTCGCAACGAAGGAAACGAAAATCCGGGACTCTACTTTTTAGTATCTTTGTCTAGTTCTATGCCTCTCATTTTAACGCAAAGTAAAGTAAAAGGCCCACCGCTGGGGAAAGGCCTCCTTCCCAAATATCTGAGAGGGTTTCGGAGCCGGGAAGGTTCCGCCACGCTGCTCCAATGCGCGTTGGCGGACTTCACATGTCATCGAAAAGTAATATTTCTCAGACATGCAGGTTTGCCCTCACGATGTTTTTCTTCACCGTCATCCTTTTGTACATAATCAATTATATTAGAAATATTTATTGTCCATTGTATTCCAAATCATAGATGCGTCCGTCCAGACAAACTAATCCCTTGGTGCAACAATACGTTTCCGAATCTCTGGGGCGCCAGTACATCGAGCCGCCGCCCTTCGACCTCCAACGCTCCTACGGCGATAGCAATTGTTGCTCCCCCCTAATCTTCATACTGTCCCCGGGCTCGGACCCCATGTCGGGGCTCGTCAAGTTCTCCATGGAGAAGAAGGTTGTCAGCTTCGAGACAATTTCACTAGGACAAGGGCAGGTGAGGGTATTTGGTAATTCCCGATCTAGTTCTTATAATCGTGTGAAAAAATATGTGATCTTTTTTTTTATGGGAAAGGCGGCAAACGAGCAAGCGGGTCATCTGATGGTCAGAGGTGCTGCAGGTGCGTTGCTGGCCTTTAAGGGTATTTGGGAAATGGGAGGGAGGATGAGGAGGGGGAAGGGGAGTTGGAGTGGGCCTCCACTTACCTCAATCACGTTCGCCATAGAATTATATGGGCTCGGAATCGACTGTCGCCAGCGGAATTTACAAACAAATGTTCCGTGACGTTCAAGAGGAAAGCCTACTCTTTGATGTTAAAGAGCGTCTATGGTCGCTACCTTGTGAACCGCTCGCTTGTCTGTCGTAAACCTAAACTTACATATTCTCAGTAAGCGAAGAAACTGCGAACGAGAAATTAAATTGTCTGCACCGACAGGGACCGATTGCGGCGAGCATGATAAGCCAGGCGATAGTGACCGGGGGCTGGGTGGTGCTGCAGAACTGCCACGTGATGGATTCGTGGATGGGCGAGCTGGAGCGCATCTGCGCCGAGGTCATCACGCCGCAAGTCACCCACCCCGAGTTCAGGTGCTGGCTGACTTCGTACCCGAGCAGGGCGTTCCCGGTCACAGTACTTCAGAACGGTCAGTGATTGACTAGCTTTATCGTATATGCCTCGCGAATTGAACCGTCAAACCGTACAGTTAAACATATCAATCCAATATTTGTTTTCAACCAGCGGTAGACGCTCTCTCTGCCGATGGCTCGTCTGGGCAGGTACCACGATCTTACCCATGTCTGTCGCAGAACAGCTGTGTAACTACAGTTGTGTTCCGGATAATTATGGGTTACGAGGGCAATCCATCATCTCTTTAGAACTTCTTCGATTGATGTATGACAGGAGTACCATCACGTGGTGATGATGATGATGATATTAATTTATCCCTAATGGGAAAGGCAAAGGACTTTAGTCCATACAGCCAGGTCCGATGCACGTCTACTCTGTTCGAGCTGCAAAATGCGACCCCTACCATCACGTGGACTGTTTGCACGTTTTACACCACATTGGAATTTAAAAAAAAAGCACAAAAACGGTTTTTTCGTATTTGTATGGGTTTCCGGACAATAGCTAAACAAACTTTTTGGCTTTAGAAGCTCTCTTCTTTCTAAACTATTACGCTTCTGTATAATAGTTTAGCTTTCTCCGCTAGTCTGCACATCCTCCATCCAAATGCCCTCACTATTGTTGTATTATTGATTCATTGGTATAGAAATCTTGACGAATAACTACGTTATCTTCATGATATTTGGTTATTATGAACTCAATCCTCACTCCGACTCATTTCTTTTTGGATGCAGGAAGATGAAGAGGAATGATTATTTGTGATACTTAAACGTTTACTATGTATTATATTCTGAGTGAACGATCTCTTTAACACAATAGCAGAGTGATAACTCAAGGGTTCATATTAATAAGGTTTTCGCAACCGTACAATATGTACAATTATAATGGTTACTAAGACAACGTCAGTGGGTTGAAAATTAAATAAACGTCTAGAGCTATGACCATACCGTTATTGGATATAAGACCATTAGAGCTTATTAAATATGTTTAATATTCGAATGGGGGAACTCACCGAACGGCCTGCCCAGCGTGTAGAGCATGGCCTAAGCTGACATGCATGGTATGCCAGTTTATATTAGCACATCACAGAAAAACTGATAAAGGCTGTTGATGTTGCTGACAAAGTTAAGGATTTCTGCAAATATTTTCTGAAATTTTACATTCCTATCTTTGTAGGAGTGAAAATGACGAACGAAGCACCGAAAGGGCTGAAGAACAACATGTACCGGTCGTACACGTCGGACCCGATCTGCGACCCGGAGTTCTACATCTCCTGCCCGCGCACGGAGGAGTGGCGGCGGCTGCTGTTCGCGCTGTGCTTCTTCCACGCGCTGGTTCAGGAGCGGCGCGCGTTCGGCCCGCTCGGCTGGAACATTCCCTACGAGTTCAACGAGAGCGACCTGAAGATCTGCGTGATGCAGCTGCAGGTAACGCGCCGCGCTGTGCACGTTCGATTGCTGTGCTTCTTGCACGCGCCGGCGCAGTCGCGGTGCTCGGCGGGGAGGCCGGTGTTTTTTCAGAGTGCTTTCCTTCCCGTACCCCATGGTCCCTGCCGGGCCGGACTGACCGGGCTCCACGTGGGATTATATGCCGCGTAGAACCAAGAAGTAGACCTTACCTGTGATTTTAGTCGGTGCGAGTTCTTGCTCCCGCGGGGGAAAGTATACGATAGTTATACCCAATGTAGAATTAAAAATGATCTCGTGTATTTCAGATGGTTATTCTGTAATCTGTCGAAAGAAATTGGGATTTTTCAGACTAATTCTCTGAGACGACTTTTAAGACAGATTGTTTTCCCGCAACACCGCGCACCTGACCCACACTAAACTACAACTCTGTGTAGGTAGCGTCCCTCCATATCTTCACTCATATATGCATTTAATGCGGAAGGACGTATGCGAAATATTTGTAATTTATATAATGATCGGATAGTATTTACGCGAACACAACACATTGGAAATCAAACTATTATTTACGGATTTCATCGCCTTCAATTATGTTTTTAAATTCGCGACGTTTCGTGGGCTTTACAGCAGCCGTGGTCCGGGGGACTGAGGTTAACTCCGGCTATCTTCAGCTTTTAATTATTAATTTTGTTCCGATCTACGCATAATGTGCTCACTGTATCTTGAAATCGTGCAGTGGTATGCTTGATTTTGGATTTAATTTTATGTATTACTGGACCCCAAGCCGGTGGCAGCACCCAGTCAACTTCTTATTGGAATTCGGTAGTTTTTTGATTTCACTAACCTCGCACATCATCCTTGACATGAATCGGTGTTCTTTTGCGTGGATTTGTGGTCTATGAAATCTGATGTAATGATTGGAGCGATCTAGGATATGATCACAGACTTCAGACTTCCTAGAGCGTCACGTCAGCTATGTCATCGGAATTCCGTAAATAAAAGTTTCAATTCAAATTGACATTTCTCTTTCATATCTCTCGCGTGTTCCTCTTGTACTCACTTTAGAAATTTATACGTTACTTTACGTTCGAAATAATGTGATCAGAGAGCGTTGTGGCGTGAAAGACGATGTAGTGACACGAATTGAGAAAGGGATGCTGAGCTGGTTTTGGACATGTGGAGAGGATGAATGAAAGTAGGTTGACGAAACAAATATATGAGGCGAGTGTAAATGGTAGAGTCGGGAGAGAAAGACCTAGGCGAACATTTCACGATAAAATCGGAGACGTTCTGAAAAAAGGCCAGATCAAGAGTACTCTGAACCAACGAGCATGCATGCGAAGATTTATGAAAGTGGGAGAAGCGAAAGACGTATGTCAGGACCGTATCAAGTGGAAGAAGATCGTCTCTGCCTACCCCGTTGGGAACAAGGCGCGAATATATGCATAAATACATTTACGTTATGCTTGATTTCTTCAGATGTTCCTGTCGGAGTACGCGGAGACGCCGTTCGACGCCCTGAATTACCTCGCGGGGGAGTGCAACTACGGCGGTAGGGTGACCGACGACAAGGATCGACGGCTCATTCTCTCCCTGCTGTCGATCTTCTACAACGAAGAAGTAACCTTGAACCCGAAGTATGTCGCCGTCCGCGTACATTAGCGTCTGACGCTGCCGCCGAAGCATGGGTCCTAGATGCTAATCAAAAGCATTTCGACCAAAGCTTTTCGCGTCTGGGCGTGTTGTGTTCCCCCGTGCCCTTACACCGTATTCATCTGATAAGCGTTACATCGAACATGGGCAGGTGGTGATGTGTGGCTGCCTCTCGTGCTGACGCAAAGACTTACGATACTATATCTCCTGCGCGGTTGATAACAATAGTCAGAAACAACCAGAACGACATCATCATCATGTCATAACATTTAAAGTTATGTCTGTCTGTAGACAATTTCTAAATTATACATTTGTGTCTAACAGGCATCGAGCATAACATAAGCTGAACCTATGCTTCGACTGGGCGGATTTTATAAGTATAAAGTAATGAATTCGTTGTCTGATTTTCGGTTTCAAGTAAAAAATTTATCTATTTACTAGGATTGACCAACATAGATTCCGTATACATAAATCATAGAACTTTTTAAATATAACATTTACTGTTCTGAGGCCTATAAACTGACACGTTTTATTATTAAATAACAAAATTATAAATATTACTGCCGTTCCCATAGATTACACACCTCAGATTGCGTGCAAAAGCTAGGTCTACAAGTTTTCTGTACCCTCCTGCTTCAATGATCCAGGTTTCGGAACCATAGACAAACCTATAAATGATTGCTTCCGAAAAGTTGCTTCTTTATCACATTTAATTTTATTATACCGTGAAGTAAACTCCTGGCGATGTAACTAAGTTCTTCTCTTCCACGACAGCTGCTCGTTCTCTCCGAGCGGCAACTACCGCATGCCTCCAAGTATGGATTACAACTCCGTGCTGGAGCACATCAAGGCGCTGCCGATGATAGCGAAGCCGGAGGTGTTCGGTCTGCATGAAAACGCCGATATCACAAAGGACAATAAGGAGACCGCTGCGGTGAGTTTTTCGCTCTGTACGGATATTCTTACTTGTAATAATAATATGACGTCCTGCGCAGTGTTGCTGGAAGTCGATGGATGCAGGTGGCTCAGGACCGAGATTCGTGGCAATCTTTGGGGGAGGCCTATGTTCAGCAGTGGACTTCTGATAGGCTGAAATGATGATGATGATGATGAATAATAATATTAATAAATGCCTGTCGACATCTGTCGAGCCTGTCGCCGTCCCGGGGAGTCGCTTCGGCATGTCATCTCCGGTTGTTCGGCGCTTTCTAACTCAACTTCTCTAGCTCTCGCTTCAAATGGGTTAATCCCGGTCAGCCTCTCGGAACAGCTGAGGCGGCCGGGACTCCGTGACGGACCGCTCCGAGCTCAAATGCAGAAGGCCGTGCTTCTTGATACCGCTCGCTTCGTCCGCCGGCTTCTTTCCCGTTCCCCATAACCCTCGGTCGACTGGTCTCCCCTACTGAGGGCTTACGTCTGGTTGGATAATTATTTATTTTATTTTATGTATGTAAACATATTTATATATAACACCCAACCCGAGGAGTATATATCTAAATAACCCCACATATAATAATAACAATCTTTATTGCCACAAGAATTTGAAACATAAAATATGAATTCCCTGACATCCGTGCTAGGTTAAGAACCTGTATTACAGAGGTCCGTGTCTTCTCCCAAGTTGAGTAACAATAATCATTTCTTATAAGAACAGCTAGAATAACCTATGCAATGGGCGTTCACAACATACATATAGGAAATTATTTTTATATAATGGAAATTCTTACTTACATAACGGGAAATTATACATACATAATAGTAATTATATAAAAAAACTTGTATTGTCAAATGTATAAAAGGCAAATAATAGGGGTTATTTTGCAAAGCTGTGCATTGAAGCTTATTGATAGGACAGTATTTTAAGAATCACAATTTATTGTAAACTCCGCTCCACATAGAAACTGGGCAATAAACTCAGTTGAACTGCTTATTCTGTAAGTTGCTGTAAGAGACTGATGAAGCTATCGCTCGAACAGTTAGCTTTAGTTCCTTTAACAGCATGATGTCTTATGATATTTTATTAAGGGGACATGCGGGTGATGCAAGTACAGTTCTTATCTTGCAAGAAAGAGCCGTGCGTGCTGTTTATATTTCGCACGCTCGTGATTCGCTTAGGGAGTATTTAGAAACCTTTACGAAAATATTATAAGTGTAGTATGTGCGTAAACATGAATCCCTATTACCCAAAGAATATTGCCAGGCAATTGTAAAATAAATATAAAGAAGAACATCTAAAAATTGGGTTACGAATAATTTAAAAATCTTCAAGAATCAAATTATAAAAAAATAAAAAAAATAAACAAATTTTTTTAAACATTTACATTAGTCAACCAATATTTGGACATCCACTGCTTTGTTGAATTGTTTGAAAACGCACAAAAAAATCCAATATGCAAGCCATCTTAACAAATTGGCGCCAAATGATTGCGTTATTTGCGGCGTTGCAGCTGATGTTCGGGTGCCTGCTGACGCAGCGGTCGGTGGGGGGCGCGGGCGGTGCGGGGGGCGCGGGCGAGGGGCGCGGCGCAGGCGCGGGCGCGGGCGAGCTGACGCGCGAGCTGCGGTCGCGCCTGCCGCCGCCCTACGACGTGACGGCCGTGGGGCGCGCCTACCCCGTGCAGTACTACAACAGCATGAACACCGTGCTCAAGCAGGTTCACAGCGGAACTTTACAGTCAATATATATAAATATATATACGATACGATACGATATGATTTTTTCATTTACACAACACAAAAGTTACCAGAAATACAATTATACAGAAAAAAAAAACAATAGATTTAAAAAAATATGTAAAAACAAAAAGAAATAACTTAAGATAAGGACTTTATAATTTATAACCCGTGTCGTGTCAAATGAAACGGTGCTGACTCAGCATAGTGTCGCGGGGTTAACCGCAACGCTGATTTTCAGTCAGCACCGACCCTGTTGCGCTGAGTTATACCACATATATATATATATATGTGGTATAACTACTACAACTCAGTGTATGAGCAAGTTCTGAGCTGGACTTCTACCACGCGGAGGACAACCTTCCACTTTGCCCATGTCTATGTGTCAGGATAGATGTTCCTTGATATTCAGTTCCTCCAGTATATATTTGTTTCTTTGGGCCGTCCAGCACCGCATGCGCATTTGATATTATGCGCAGCAGGCGGCCTCACCATCACATTCTCATAGGCCTCAATTCGTATCTTTGTTTCTTTTGGGAGTAGGCCCAGATGGGAATATTGAAATATTCAATACCCTCGACAGTTGTTTGTGTTCTGTTTGAAAATACGATTTTATCCAGCAGTAAAATTCTCTATATATGCATGGGGTAATATACCATTTCCTTCTCAGAGTGAGGTGTTTTCATAGCGAGGCTATATTCTTGCAGCGAACTTGTACAGACTGTCAAAGAGGAAAGCCTAATGTCTGTAACATATCTAAACGTAACATACGTAAAACTTTTCAGGTTTACGTATGTTACGTTTAGATATGGTCTACACTGTTGAAAGCCTTGTCGCAATCAATCTATGGAGCTTTATCCATGTAGTTTGATAGGGTCATAAAAAGGCGACTAAGGGAAAGTTGTGAAAATCTCATAGCAATCTCCGATAGCAAAACTGGTGAAAGACTGGTTCGCCAGCTGTCACGTTCTTTCTCCCGGAGAGCTGGAAAATACACGCAGAAGGTCCTTTAGGTACTTCGAGTCGTACTAAATGGAAATCCTGTTTATCAGCATATCCCTATGGTTGACATGTGTGAGTTCTTATATTCTGAAGTTGACGACAATATTTGTCTGACGTCAGGAGCTGATCCGCTACAACCGGCTGCTGGGAGTGGTATCGCGGACGCTGCAGGGAGTGAGCCTGGCAGCCCAGGGGCTGGCCATCATGAGCGCCGAGCTGGAGGCCTGCGCCGACGCCTTCCTCAAGGGGCTTGTGCCGGACGCTTGGATGGCCAAATCCTACCCCTCCATGAAGCCATTGGGATCTTATATGACTGATTTCCTTGCAAGGTATGTTAAATTTGTGATCATGAATGTATAATGCAAAATCTATCAAAATATCAATCACATCGGATTCTATCTCCCGTAGTGGTGAAAAGTCACTCCCGGAAGCCAATTTGACTGCATTGAGTAGTGCTAAATGGATATCGCTGATCTCTGCCTACTATCCCCATTAGTGCCAGGCGTAAGTGCTTATAAAGAGAAAAGAACAACGCCTCGTCATTGCACGAGCTATAGGGAACTCGAGGATCTGATCGATGTTAAATAATGACGTTTACTTGTTAAGACTTTTTTTTTTATTGGAATGGTGCCAAATGAGCAAAAGCGGTTCACCTGATGGTAAGTGATTACCGTCGCCCATATATATCTGCGTGCTGCAGGTGCGATGTCGGCCTCTAAGGATATTTGGGAGATGGGAGAGAGGAAGGGGATGGGGAGGGGGAGTGGGCCTCCGGTTACCTCGCTCACCGAACAAAACGCAGAAGCACAAGATGCCTCTACTTCACGCCGATATTCTGCGCGCTACCAACCCGGTCGAGCCGGCCCATTCGAGCAGCAGCAAAAGCCGCCGCTTCTCTCTACCACGCTTAAAAGACTTCCCAAGGATATACAACTCGGAGATATAGTACCTTTTTGCCCGGCTGGTTTTACCTTTCATTGGGTACTGCCTGAATTCGAATCTCATCGAGCGATAGTGATTACAGAACACCGAGTAACGGAAAATTTTCGAAAGGTGGTGGTGATAATTAAATACACGTAAATAAAAAAAAAAACTTTATTTGTAAAGTAAAGTAAAGTAACACCCTGTAATTGCCCAAAGCGCTGAGCAAAGGCCTCCTTCTCAAATACTAGTAATCAGAGAGGGTTTAGGAGCCGGGAAGTACCCGACGTGCTGCTCCAGTGCGGTTTGGCCGGTTTCACATATCCACGAAATAATAATTATTATTTCTCAGACATGCAGGTTTCCTCACGATGTTTTCCTTCACCGTTCAGCACGTGGTAAATGCAGCACTTAAAATTGTTATTAACAGTTTTAGTGGTGCCGGCACCGGGGGTCGGACCAGGTCACTCGCGCCCTGACCACCAGGCTACCACGGCAGTCTTGTGTAGTATACAATTTAACCAATAGAGCCACGTGACAATCTCATTTCTAATCAGAAATTAAAGTCATACTTTTTTTTGGCCGATTTTATTTCACGTGACACTGATAATTATTATATGATCAATGGATCAATAAAATATTAAAATTTAATATTTTGTACTCGATATTGTACCCACAACACAACGTAAGCTTAGTCGTGCGACGAACTTCAATGTACTATTGTCTTAAAATGACGACCACTCACTCACAAACACAAACTCACAAACTTAACACAAACGCGCGACAAAAAAATACAAGAATTCATTATGACACACAAAACAATGATATATCTCATAGTAAACTGCACACTAATAAAAGCAAACGACTAAAACGTAACATCGAATAAATGCAAAATAACGGGTTCGCTTCTTTTTGGGTTTTTTTTTTTAAATAACAGTCGTTTCATAATTAAATAGCTTAAAGCTATCGCCGCTTTTAATATTTCTTTTCTCTTTAATATGGCAATATCGCGTTCCTATTGTTGTGAAAAGGTATCCGAACTGTTGCATTCGCTCCTCCCAATCGCGACCACTCCTCAATTCAATTCTCATCACGCTGTCTTCGTCCAATGTCAATGTAATTATTATTATGATTTAATTTGGACTTTTAGCCATAAAACATTATCACCCTTGACACTTCGTCTCCAAGTCTCGCAGTTTCGACGTCAACTCTTCGCCGAACGACTGCCTGTATCTTTGGCTTATGTTGTCCAGGAGAGCGTAAAGCGTTTCATATTTCCTATCGCAAACTACGTTGCCGCCACCCTCGCACGCGACAACACTGAAACCCGACGCCGACATCTCGACAACATACACTTCGTCTTCGTAAGTGGTTATTTTAAGGTATATTATCTTATTGGTATTCTTCATGTCTGGAGCGACGATTGCCTCTTTCACGTGATTCCGCACGTCGTTTAACGCGGCTTCCGCTTCCAACGGCCAAGTCTCCTTATCTAATACTTGTTCCATCATTGCTCTGTGGAAAAAATTAATAAACAATCAATATGGGCAAACCAACCTGCCAAATGTATTAGTATACCTTCCAAGAAGCTACTGCTTTTGTTGACGCTTTCTAGGAGAGCCCTAAGTTTTTTTTTATGAGAAAGGCGGCAAACGAGCTTGCAGCTCACCTGATAGTAAGTGATTACGCCGCCCAGGTACATCTGCAACACCAGAGTTGCTGCAGGTGCGTTGCCGACCTTTAAGGGTATTTGGGAGATGGGAGGGAGGATGAGGAAGAGGATAGGGAGGGGGAGTGGGCCTCCGGTTACTTCACTCACCGAAAGAAACGCAGAGGCACAAGATGCCTTTACTTCACGCCGGTATTCTGCAAGGCCGTGGTACCAACCCGGTCAAACCGGCCCGTTCGAGCAGCAGCAGCTAAAGTCGCCACTTGGCTCTACGGCGTTTAAAGAAAAAGTTCAGCAGTGAACGTAAATAGGCTATTTACAGTAGACAGTACACTTAGACACATAAATTGTTCGGTTGGATCACGCACTCTCTGAATAACAGCATCAAGCAGTTGTATAATTGCAGTTTCATAAGAGACAGATTAAATTTCATTAGTTGGCACACATGGCATTTAGTCCTCCCGAGGACTCCCTTTCTCTTGGTAACTTAATGATGATATGATAAATATACATAGATAAAAAAAATTAAACCTTTTGTATAGACCGCTTATATATCCGCTCTTCACACAGATTAAAATTCCTTCAAGACTGGATCGACGAGGGACCGCCTGTGGTGTTCTGGATATCGGGATTCTACTTCACTCAATCGTTCCTTACGGGGGTGCTGCAGAATTTCTCGCGTCACAATAAGATACCAATCGACCAGGTTCATTTCGAGTTCACCATCACAAGCATGGAGGCGGAGTGTGAAGAGGAACCCACGTACGGAGTTTACTGTAAGGTGGGTTTTATTGATGTCATAACATTTGCTAAATGATCGACACTCTAGACCTTTGGGCATTTAGTTGTGGACTCCAGGCGGAACTGGTCGGAAGGCACCGTTATTATTATTGTATTGAGTAACTCTGGTGATGATCCCAACAGCGATCGGTTTCTGCTTGAAGTTGAGCCAGACTCGACAGTTTAAAACAGATCGCGTCGCACGAGAATTGTCTAGTTTACTCGGAAACAATATCCGATTAAATTACACCAAAGCCACTACGATATGATCTGTTAAAATTCCGAATCTGTAGGAACAGCAAAATGAAACCGATATCGATTACGATTACCACCTGAGTAAGGTAATAGACCCCTCTCTTCTGCGCAATGGACGTCCCTGCGCGCACAACAGTGTACACAGAAAAAATCTGATTGTTATATGTAAATACAACAGATTCAGAAATTTATTACGTTTAAGTGGATTTGCTTTCACTTGCTTTTAATTGAAATAGAAAAATTTGTAAAAATTTTAAATTTGGAATATATGCCGCATGCAGCAAATGCAAGAAATGGACAAACAGGGTCAGGAACACAGCGTGTTCATTTGGGTGAGTTACTGATACAATGCATGGTGTTGTCTGCCTACGAGGTTTAATTGTTTTTTATCCAAATCGCATTATATGTGGCTTTAGGAGTTAAATTGGTGCAACCTCCACAATTTTTTGAAAATGGGTGTCGTAAAACGACTGACAACCTGTCCCGGCTTGTAGCTATCTACTGTCAAGAGATGATGCTCCAGCTGTCAACAAACAGATTCATTGACAGTTGAAACAATATCTAAATAAAATTATATTGATTCGGCACTAGTAACTAGCATGAAGTACTAGTTTTAGATCCACATTAGTTGCATGTGTCTTATATCTAGGAATATCTGACTCCTGCATCAGTGAGTTACAGGTAGAGTTTCGCATGTTTCATTGGTTGATTATTGTAGTAAATCACAGGCTTTCTATTCACGGCATCAATTAAAAAATGCACGTCTGTAACATCAGAATCTGTATTCGCTGGAAATTTCAACAGATTCACATGTTTTGTACCCACAGGGTCTTTATCTAGAAGGAGCCAGATGGAACCGTCAAACGGAGCAACTGGACGAGTCCTATCCAAAAATCCTGTTCGACACCATCCCTATCATTTGGTTCAAACCAGCGTTGATAGCCGATTTTAACCCACCACCAAGCTACTTCTGCCCTATCTACAAAACAAGCGAGAGAAAAGGTGTATTGGCCACAACTGGGCATTCTAGTAACTTCGTAATGTACATCACATTGAGGTCGGACATACCAGAAAAACATTGGATTAACAGAGGAGTCGCAAGTTTGACACAACTTGATGATTAAATAAAGTTTTAAAAATTCAGAGAAAAATAATAATAATCGTAATTAATTAGATAGAACGGCAGTGTTCCCATTTTTAAATATTAATGATGCCATTAGAATTAAAAAAACGTGTGAACAAACCGAAGTTCCGAATAAAAAATTTAGTATTAATTGTATTTATTTTCTAGTCATAAAAGATAACTATTTTGTGACATGTTTTGTGTGATTTTAAAATAGAGATATTTTAAATACTTGTGAGTTTTATTTAATATAAAAATTTTAGTGCACGTTGAACACTGCTCAGTTCATCATCGTAATCCTGTATACGGACTGTATACTGCTGTACATAAAGCCTTCCAGATTAGCGAACATCATAGATACTGCTGCCTCGTGTACATCAAGCGTCGGTAGATAAATAATAAAGTAGCAGCCTGTAAGTGCCCACAGCTGGGGAAAAGGCCTCCTTCTCAAATACGAGTATCAGAGAGGGTTTAGGAGCCGAGAAGGGCCCGCCACGCTGCTCCAGTGCGGGTTGGCGGGCTTCACATATCCTCGAAATAATATAAATATTATTTCGTGGATTTGTAGGTTTCCTTACGATGTTTTCCTTCACCGCCGAGCACGTGGTAAATACAGCACTTAAAATTGCTATTAACAATTTTAGTGGTGCCGGCACCGGGGATCGAACCCAGGTCACTCGCGCTCTATGAAACTAAAGTGAGCGCCCTGACCACGGCTGCCACGGCTCGCGGTAGGCTATAGATAACGATCGATACACAACGTGAAGTTTTGGTGGTTCTGGAGCCGAAACGTACCAAATTACAAAAAATTTGAGCAGTGATTGGTATAGTTAAATAAATAAAAATTTTCGTTGCTTCCAATTTTACGTCATTACAACTACGCAGTAGTTACTAGATAGGAAGGTAATAACGAAGAGTTCATTTACCTACCATGCCCCTGTACCACCGCGTTGTACCTACTCTTTTTATTATTACGTAATGATATGAAATCTACTTGAACATGGGTGTCATAGTAAGTTATGTAAATAAGATCTATTCCCTTCCTTCTTCTTCCCCTTCTTAACTTTTTTTGGGCTTAGGGCTATCGAAAATAATTGATTTTAGGCGAAAAAGAATTATGAAAAAAAGCAATTGCCGTTGAGCATATTTCAAACGTAGGTACTTTAAATTGGATTTTAACAACAAACACAAAGCTACACACCTATGCATTGAGGCAAATACTGGAAATGGAGTCTACATAGCTAGAAATGCAAACAGGTCTTTTCATAACCCATTTTTAGGTTATACACCATGATTTATCACCACTTAAATCATCTAAGTCTTTAAAGACAGACATTCTTTATTGGAGGAAAGTGTTCCAATAGCAACACTTTTCACCAATAAACAGAGGGACGACCATTGTTTGAAATACAAACCGCATCATCATCATTTCATCCTATCAGAAGTCCACTGCTGAACATAGGCCTCCCCCAAATATTGCCACGAAGCTCGGTCCTGAGCCACCTGCATCCATCGACTTCCCGCAACACTGCGCAGGTCGTCACTCCATCTTGTGGGGGGTCGTCCTACACTGCGTTTGCCTGTACGTGGCTGCCACTCAAGAACCTTTTTTCCCCAGCGGTTGTCATTATTGAAACATAATTATTTTTTTTTACTAATTTATTCACTCGACAACTTTCAAATATTTATGTATCAACTGCTTTAAGTGGAGTCATTTCTTAACACACAAACATGCCCATTCTATGTAATTCAGTTTCATGTTTTGTTACTCTTCACAAAAGGGATCCACTACCATTAAAATCACATAAATGTATAACATGTCAGGGGTTAGCACCGAAAGTGTGGCTTTGACCTTTGTGATCACCTCTTATCACACAATTGTCTCAATTAAAGGAATTATTTTTTTTTTTTATAAAAGGCATTGCTGTGGTACGACCCGGTTGAATCGGCCCATTCAAGCAATCAGCTAAAGCCTCCACTTGGCTTTACCATGTACATTAATACCTGCTAATGTGAAGTTGAAAATAAAAGTTATCTTTTGAGTCAAATGGGATTACAGTTTGAGCTTGAGCTAAGTGTTATGAGTTTATAATATTTGTTTAAATTTTAATTTTAACCAGAGATCAAATATTTAACAATACAAATCATTTCCCTCAGTTTTTATGGAATAATGTTTTTAATCTGCCTTCTAGGCTTGCCCACCTGTACCTAAATTCAAAGCAAAATTTATATATCTCTAGCAAATTTTATTCATATCTGTTTAGCCCTTTAAGCATGATTGAACGATAAAAATACAAACTATCACTTTAAATTTTCTTATAGCACTTGGAATCATAAGGACCATTTTAAAAAAATTTCATCAAATAGCTTTTAAGTTAAATCCATTTAAACATACTTTGTACATTAATACAGATAAAAAAATCAGCGACCCCAGTATATTGTTGTCCTAGGGAAATAGTTGAAAAATCTTTTATATAGCCAAGGGTCTGATACAGCAATTGGATTGGCTCCGTTGGTCAATAATCAGTTGTGGCAATATTCCCTTTAAGATTGGCATATTATTATTTACGTACTGGAGTATGTCAAAGAAGATGCAGTAGCCATAGTGTAAAGCGAGTTGTTTAAAATAAAGTCATGAATAGCATAACTCAAGACACTGCTACAATAGAAATTCTAATGTTTTTTTTATATAACCGTAACCGTTTTTTTATATATTTATATAAATAATGGGGTGGATTAAGAATTAAAGATCAGTGCTGAGGCAAAATCCCTAATACTAGTACACAGACACTGCACTTGCCTACCCACACCCATCCAACATGGCGAACATGGTCCAATCTTCCAATAAATTAACTTGGTGGACTCCTACCTAGGAGCCATCTGGTACTCAGCCATTCAAACGCATTTAAATTCTTAACATCAGATCCACATACCATAAAGCTGTCTGGCACCAACGATGTTATAAAATAAAATATGGAATGCTAGCTTTAGTTGGTGCATTCATTGAAATGACCAGTGACCAGCAGTGATAAGATCACTATATACCTATATTATCAGGCCGGTGTATACCTATAGTTAATAAAGGGAGATAGTCAATCTTAGGAAAATAAACAATAAAATAAGCTCTCACAACCGTATACAAGCGGTTAAAAAAATTTTACTTTTATAGATTTTACTCACCTATACTCATATAGTTGCGATTTTTCAGGTGCAGAATGTTACAACATGATAATATAATACAATAATAGATTTGTTTAACAAGGGTCAATATGCGAAAAAAAAAACCAAATATGACCAAACAAAACAAGTAAACAATGGGTACATTAATGGGAGAGATTATGAATTTATGACAGTTAGAACGTAGTAGTTCTGTACTCTTTGATAACAATGCAATACAAAATATAGTTATAACGTAAAGAGAGTAACGAAGAAGAACACGATTAGAAATAAATTTATCAAAATTTAATAAAAGAATTATCAACCAAAAATAGACTTAAGAAAAGCATTAAATTTTTTAATAAACGCTTTTTTCCTTAACTTTACTCAGGCTCGCAGCATTATATGGTAACAGTATTTAACTATCTGCCAGTGTCAAATAGTGACTGCACATTCTCTTTGGTGTCAAAGTGATATTATAATATTTTTCCTCAATTTTTGAATATGAATCCAATAGAATTTGAAAATTTGTACAAGTAGATGGTTACATCTTTTAAATTTTTCGTAGTTTTTGACTACTAACCGCCTTGCGTATCAGGGAAGATTTGTTTTTAAGCTATTAAGTCACTTATGAGTTAAATCGCTAAAAGTTTACGAATACACCCATAATATAGTATGGCGAATTACGAATACACCCTCAGAGATGGCGGGGAATGAAATGTGTGATAACAAGATGACATCTACCACTTACACTTACGGGTTTTAGTGCCAGATCGACTTAAAATTCCACAATAAGAGAACTCTTGGCACGGCAGCCTTAGCAGCTTGGGTGGAAGAGAACCGTGAGCTGTAGGCCTGCGTGCAATTTTATAATATTTATTATGAAATGTTAGTCATTTTTTTTTAATGGAAAACTCGATTTGGAATTATTTATTAAGTCACAATCTCTTCAACTAAATGAACTCCTTTATTATTCACAGCATTAGCTTTAGCACCTGAAATTTCATATTGACAGTGCCGCTGGCAAAATGGCGGTATTAACTACGATCCGTAAGTATAAGGCGTCAGAACAAACAATTTTTCCAAATTTAGTAATAAGAATCGCCATGCTGGTTCTTCCGTCACATCAAACGAACATCGAAAGAGATGCCTGATATTTATTATGACTAGTGTGGTATGCGTTACGTTTGTGTGAATGTTCTTATAGCAATGTTATAGATAATAATAAATACTACCACACACAAATAAAAAAAATACTTCTTTATAACTACGTATCGAAAATAGTAGAAAAACCTACAAATAAATGCAACGCGCCAGACACATTTCGTTTTATTTTGAGTCTTTAGAGTTTCATAAAAAATACATCGCTTAACGTTGTCATGTAACACCAATTAAATTTTGTTATTGTTTTATCTCCACCAAAGATATGGTGAAATTTTATGAATTTCCTATATTGTGACCATATTTTTTGACATTATAATCAATTTCAATAGCATTAATTTTTACAAATAAATGGCTCTTTAAAATCAATATTTAAATAATGTATGCTCATATGAAAATAATGATTGTGGAGTTCTACACACCATAATAATGTATATACATAACCAATAACCGCAAATTTAATAACGTAAACAAAATAATTGAAAGTCATTGATAAAAAAAATAAGATGATAAGAAAATTGTTTACACTTCTAAAATATGCTTCATTACACACTTTGAAATCAGAGCCCCAGATTTTAAAACTTTTGGAGATTAAAATATAGTTTACGGTTTATCATTGTAAAAGCATTAGTTGAGTATGTGTAATGTGTACGTGGTTATGTGCATATTTTCTAAGATATTAAACAAAAATATAATTACATTTTATATTCATAAATAGAGAATTTGTGAAAAATACAAATTTGATCAAGATGCGTGGAAAGGAACATATTTAATTTGTTGCTTTTTGTTGTGCCTTACAGATGGCGCACCAAACTTGTAAACTGCGTTTGCTGAACTGACATTTTTGGTTATTTTTGTTCTTGCCTCGTGTTTACTTTAGTGTCTAATTTCGGCCCAATTGCGAAAACTTTGTTGTGCAACACCCAAAAGAATAATATTTCGATTGAGTACCGCGTCTTGACACTGAATAGTATCGATCCGCGCTTCCGGACTAGATATATGTATACAGTTTTATCACGTGGTGGTGTGATTTATATAATTCTTGTTTACCGCACTAGTCGAAACTTTGCGCATGTGCGTCCCGTCAGTAACCTCAAAGTGAAGAACGGGGACGGGTTCGGCAGTTTCCGGATATCCGGGTGGTTGGTAGGAGCTGTGATGTGCTATCGCGAGGGTGCGCGTCCCGCTGAACAGCGTTGGTGAAACACGCGCCGGACATGGCTCAAACTCAGTTCACGCGGAGCTCGGAGAGCGACGCATGGGCGCTGCTGGCGCTCAAGTCGGCGCCCGCCTCGCCCTCCAAGGTCCAGTGGGCGCAGGAGCCGGCGCCCACCGCTATCGCTAGACTGGACGGTCGGGATTTTGAGTACCTGATTCGCCAGAAACGCGTTATAATAGGTCGGAATTCGAGCCGCGGTCAGGTCGATGTAAACATGGGACATTCTAGCTTCATTTCTCGTCGCCACCTTGAACTCTTTTACGATCATCCGGAATTTTACCTCACGTGCAACAGCAAGAATGGCGTGCTCGTGGACGGTGTGTTCCAGAGAAAGGGATCTGCGGCTATGTTGCTGCCAAAAAGGTCAGTAGTTCTATTTTTTTTATAATTCTGTGTACTTTTTGTTTGTAAACATTGTATTTGTTTATACCTACCCACTTGTTGTTTTTTTTTAATTATGATCTTTTATTGTAGGCTTTGTTATATTTATACATGTGGATTTTGTTTACATTTTTATTACTTGAAAGTTTTAATTCTAATAGTTTTTAGTTTATTTCAAAAATTCAATGAAAATTCAAAAATATTGCAGTGGATAAAGCTTGGTAATTTAAGTAAGTATCAATTATACCTAAGTTTCTATCATATAATATATCCCTATTTATTACGAATATGACATGACTCATAAAAATAGAATTTTCGATTGTTTCAATGTTATGACATGTAAAGGGTTAAGATATTTTTGTTTGCATTTATATGTTACGTTGTTTGGCGAAATTTACTTCGTAACTGTGTGGGTGAACATAGTATAATTATCTCACATACAAGCACCTTGGGTGAGTTAGTCATCGCATGTTTATTGATGGCATCATGCTTAACAAGTACCTACTTTAGGCCCTGAGATAATATTTCTTTATTAATTTTCTTACTACTTTTGTAACATTAAGGGTTACGGAGATAAAATGTTGTAACAAATAGAAGAAATCTATATTTACTATAACAATGAAGGTGTATATTAAGCCCTTATGAATCTAAATTGTATTCTGTTACTCATTGACTACTTATCAACTGTTTTAACATATCTTTATCATCCATTGCATATAAACTTGAAGAATAACAACATGATACAATTTTCCTTATCGTCATTATTCTACAATATTAGAAAACCGGTACAGTTCATAATTTTTGATATTTGTTGATATAAACAGTACATTAAACAGTAGTTAAAAGCGATGAGATCCGTAAATAATAGTTTCATTCTGATAAAATTTATTATTCAATAACACATAACATTGAGATCTTACTGGTGATTTCCTCACATCTCGAAAAATACATGAGGGCAATTGGAAAATATACTTATTGTTTCAAGAAGTAAATATTAATATCTACTAGTGGTTAGGTTGAGTGTTGATACCACGTGGCTTAATTCAAGAAACTAGGATGATTAAAAATGTCAATAAGTTAATGCTTTACTTTTAAGTATTTTAGTAGTATTATATTATTTTGAGTTCTGTTGCCATGTGGTAATGGTGTAGGACAATTTGCCACCCCCATTTCATTCCATGTGCATAGTAAATGTTGACAGAGCGAAATGGCAGAGAAATTAGTTTGCCTCTGATTGATGTGTGTAATCATATATAATACTAACTTTGCCCTGTGGTTTCACTTGCATTAAATTTGAATTGTATATGCTTGTTTTATATACACAATAAGTGCATGACCTAGGTTTTTATTACTACTCCTATACTTGGTAGCTCAATGTTATGTAGCCTATAAACTTTCTCAATAAAAGGCTATCCCACACAAAAAGATTTTCAAATCAGACTGGTAGTGCAAACCAACATAAAAACTCTTCAGCTTTACAATGTTAGTATAGATGTCAGACCTAAATTATCCAGATTACTGATGGGTAGCAACATCTTAAGTGTGAGATTCCTACTACTGTGTTTTTTTTTATGGGAAAGGCGGCAAACGAGTATGCGCTTCACCTGACGGTAAGTGATTACCATCGCCCATTTACATCTGCAGTCACCGCTTGGCTCAACCATGTTGAGAAATCTTCCTGCCATATGTGTTAACTACAGGAAATCCTGCCTGTGTAAAGCAGAGGACTGTTAAAATACTAACTGCAGATGTAAAAATACATGTCACCCATAATGCACAGATTGTGAAATTTAGCACAACTCAGTGTAAACAAACGGGTTTCTACAACCCACATTTCATCTTCAAAGAATGTGATGTGTGAAGAATCTAAGCAATTATTATAATTTGATTAATGTTATAACTCTTTTAAACACTCTTTAATTTAACACATACTATTATTAATGAACATATAAAGTAAACAAACAATTATGAGGTCATTATAAGTTATACATGCATATACTGCCAGAGATAAAAATTATATACAAAGCAACATTAATTATTCTTTGCTATTTGCTAATCTGTGAATGATAATGCCTGCCTAAAACACAGTCACATTGGCAGTGTGTGGGTGATGCAATACATAGAAACACTTCCAACTCATTTGTTTTTACAAAGATTGTGTTGGAAACCTAACTTCAATTCAATGTTATATTTCAATAAAATTATATTTTCTTCATCCATCTTATTCCTTCATTTTATCTCCATTCTCTCTCACTCTCACTCTCCTACTCCATTCAAAATATTTTGGTTAATTCAGTATTTATACAACATTTTTTATAAACATAATTTCTTTCTGAAATATGAATTATTTTGATATAAATAACTTTTTTGAATAATATGTAGTTGGTTATATGTCACCAGTTTTGTTCTTGTAGCAAGTTATTGAATGAGATTGTGGGGTCTGTTTCATTAATTTATTATCTCATAGCATGTCATAACAATAGAATTCTATGGTTGTTTTTCTATTGTAACACATGATACATTCTTAATATTCTTAATTCTCATCTGCAATAATGTAAGTTACTTTGCCAACATCAAACTCATTACTTTGCTTATAACATTTGATTTCTTTATTTACCTATTGTATATAATAAACAGTTAATATATAAAAGTTAATATATATAATAAATTACCTAAAGGTAGTTATCTAAATAGGTCATTCAACTAGAGTGTAAAATTATAGTTTTTCTGCTAACACACAGAAAAATAAACTATCAGTTATTGATAACTATTTTGAAAACCATTTACATGGTTATTTTTATTGTATTCAATTTAAAAACTGACATTGAATGAGATGACAGTTGTGAGGTGACACTATTAATATTTAAGATTAAAGGGACATAGTAACTCAGGGGCCATTTACTTTAAATTAAAGATATGTATGTGATCCGGGTTTGAATGAACTTGTGCAGAGTGCAGGGACTGGCCCTGCTTCAAAACCCTCTCTAAAAGGAGACCATTTGCCTAGGATTGGGATATTAATAGATTTGATTCTTATTTTACGCTTCAACAAAACATTTGTATATTTAATTTCTATAAGTAAAGAAGAAACTAAATTATTTCCTATTGATAAAATTATAATATGTTACCATGTGTTTACCATGCTTCAATGTTTTATAACAGGTTTATATTTCCATTTTGAGTTTGTCCTTGTCTGATTATACTTTTTATCCTATTTAAAACAAACAATGGCTTTCAAGTTTTTTCATTACTGCGTAATACAGGTATTTTCTTGAATGTTACTTGTGAAATTAACATTGTCATTAACGAGTAATGAAGTTTTTTCTAATTAACTAGAATAACGTTTCTATTTAACAAAAGTATGTTTAAAATTTTATTTCTAAAGACAAAAAACACAATAAATTGCTATACACATAGTATAGCAATTTATTGAGTATATTAAATAGGTAGAAGTCTATCTCTGCTTAGAGAGGAACCACTCTTACCTATTTCTGCTGCCACTCAGTAGTGCAATCACAGTTTCTGTGTTTTGAAAGCATTCCAGGCAATCCATCATTGTCCGCAGGGGTCGAAATGTATCTTTAACCTCCTTCAATTGGAATTTGTTTGCAGATGCTCATGGGCTTCAGTAGCCGCACACCAACATTTAGTTTCTTTGTCACCCCAATTTAATAAAAAATATATTTTAAGTTTGAGGCAGAATATTTCATCCGTTATTTACCTGCATGTGGTGTTAGATACCTGCATGTGGTGTTAGATACCTGCACGTGGTGCACCCTGCTAACTAACAAACGAGGCAACCAACTGATGGTGGAAGATCTATCTAAATTTACTGAATCCAAATCATGGGGGAAAGGCTAGTGATAGGAAACGGAGGATTCTGGCGCAGTGCCTCGCCACCAGCCTACAAGTGTGGTTGAGTGTTTGACAAATCTTTCAAAGCCAACTTGCTGATGCTTTCTTGAACAGGGCTATGTTTGGCAGTGGACTTAATTAAGCTGCCAGTGATGTTTCTTGGAGCCATCTTAAATAATATCCTTTATCAAGTACATTTTGCCAATATTGTTTTAGGCTTGCTCATGTTATATTCATTACACATCTGATCCAGGAAAATATAGATGCATATGTGCATACATATACAAATATGAATGTAAAGGACTATACAGGAGACTGGCACATAATTAATGTTTTTCGTTTCTCATTTGTTATTTTTGTTTTTTTAATACCATTTTGATTCTGTTTCGAAATATTTTTATGAAATAATTGATATTGTATGTATTGTATTGTTATCTGAGATTACATTGTACAAACTTTGGTTTGGTTTAGTCAATTAGTTTATTGTATGTGAATTAATCATTGTTTTAAAGGTTTCTAAAGTCTAAATAAGCGTGTAAATAAAAACACTTTATTTCAGACTTCTGTGAGCTCTGTATAAGACTTTGTATATTTTGTCATGTGGAGTGTGATTTATGCATTCGCCTTGTTTAGTCTAGTATCTGTGTCACATAAGATCTAGCGCGCAGACTGTCGCGGCGCGTACGGCCTTGGGCGGTATCTGATAGGCGATTACATACGCAGCACTAGTGATCCGTCCCGACTATGTTTACTTCCATTATACAAGTCAATCGCAAATGTTTATCGTTGCGACCGCGTTTGTTGTGTGCAAATGGACTTCTATGACACGAAATATGAACACAAAACACAAAAGGATCGACTAACATACAATATGTCTCCTCTGTTACGTCTATTAACTGTTATATTGATTATTTAAAAAAAAAAAACTCCCTTAATCGACTGGGATTGAGACGGATCATTTAACCACACTAACTATCTTGGCGTGGTACATTGATTCTAAATATTATCTCGGTGTTGTAAGACACAACCCACGAGCGTTTTTAGACATTAGGAACTGCACGACTAAAATAAATTCATGGACAATCACTTGGCTTCTCTCAAATGGTGGAAAAAAGAAACTTTGTGACGCTTCTCGTTCAACAGCCTTTCTTAGTTCACTGCTGAAAAAAGTCACTACCGATAAAGCGTCGATGAAAGCTGGTAAGACTCGTGTGGAAGATTTGCCCACACTCACTCACCACGTGGGGTTGGTGAGCGCAGCGCCGGTACTCTCGCATTAGTTATGCTTCTCCATCACTGGACTAGGGTCCCCCATCATCAGATGGATTTTCCTTCATCAATCTATTGTTGTGTGTGTGTTTTTGTGTGGTTGGTTTTAGGAGAAAAAGCCCTTACACTATTTTACTTTGTGACACTTCTTTTAGTTTTAAATATGTTGTTTGTTTTTTACTCATTACTTTGGATGTAGCGTTATGCTGACGTCACTCAGAACTGTTGATATCAGTGCCGTTCAAGCCCTAATCGTATGAGGATAATTCTTGGGGTTTAGAGACCGCTTCGAATTGCTTTACTGTATTTATTTGCCCATTTAGAGTGATGTCGTAAAGCTGCTGCTCGAATGGGCCGGCTCGAGCGTGATAGTGCCACCATCTCTCAGAATGCCGGCGTGATGTGTAGAGGCGTGAGTGAGATAACAGGATGTCTCTACCGCCTCTCTCTCTCCCCCCATTCCCCTCCTAATCCCATCATCCAAATATCTTTAAGGGCCGGCAACACACCTGCATCACCGCTGGTGTTGCAGATGTACGTGGGCGACGGTAATAACTTAGAATGACACTTGCTCGTTTGCCACCTTTACCAAAAAAAAAAAAAAAAAAAATATTAAAAATTCGATTATAGTGACCACTCCTGGAACAGATTGTCTAAGTTAGACATGTCTAATGCTATTAGACTCATCGGGAAAGAAGTTCATCCTTGTCCTATGGGTATTCAATTGGGAATCTGTATGATTTCACAGACGGATGGCTACCTATTCACGTCGAGGTCTACAATTCACAGACTAATATCTTGACCTCAATTTATCACCCTCTAATTTTTTTTTTTAAATATGTAGTAGAATTCTTCTCTGGCTAGAATTGTCTACTTCCCCCCCCCTCCCGTTATTGTATTTCAGTTTGAATGGTATAGAGAGCCAGTATAATTACGACCTTTATCCTTGTTACTCCTCAGGGGTGACAACGCATCTGGTAACCTCATTTGATTGAAGTTGTTTAGGCAGTGCACCTACTGACGGCTCGTTTATCACCCCTGTCCAATAAAAAAAAAAAAGACTGTAAGAATTGTACGTAATGGGGGCCATTTACTTGGCATAGTTGTGTATATGTGTGTGTGTGTGTGTAAATGAATAGAAAATTTAAATTGATATTGAATTAATAACCCTGTTGACGTCACACTGGTACTGTGGAAATGGTTAACAGTGGCAATTCTGTAGTTATGACATGTAGAGAGTTATTCAGACGCATGATACGATATATAATTGTGGATGTTCGCGGGCGTCGGTGATCACTTACCATCAGGTGAGCCGCACGCTCGTTTGCCCCCTTCTTCTATAAAAAAAAAAAAATATATATAAATAATAACAGGCATAACCTTTACTAATAAATCAAACAATGCCTAATCGCTTGTGATGATTATTAACGGAATGATCTCGATAATGGCGGCACTTGACGCACATTAGCGCTCTGTATAGAAAACACGATTCTTTGGCTCGGGCTACCTCACTCGCAGAACGAAAGGCTGGAGCACAACACCCTCCGACTGATTCATTGGAATCCGTTCAGTGGAACATGAGAAGTAATTGAACGACAGACATACAGAATATTCACATGTCTAAAATTCAGTGTGTAAAACGTGGCGTATAGCACTTCTGAAATCATAGGGAAGATTAAAAAAAAAGTTTTATCCAATACCGTCAAATAGCTTTTAGTTAAATCCGTTCAAACATATGTAGCCTATACACAGGTACATACAAAGGTATTGATATTTTTTGTAGAGGATAAAGAGCTTAGTTCTTAGAGCTTTGATACTGTGTCTATGATAGGATATAATATATATATATATAGGCGAACGACTATCGCATTTTCGACGTTCCTGATGTGTATTATCTTAATGTCCGGGTGTGCGGCCGTGGTGGTGACTGGTGTGATGTTAGTGCAGCCAGCCCGCACCTGCGGCAGGTGGGCTGAGGCTCGTCTTCTCTTCAAGCTTACTGTGACGACATCTATGTCACTACAGGCGAAGCTCAATAACGCCTGACCATAATTCAGGAATTGACTTCTCTAGATGGCGCTCTTCTCAAATACACTAAATCCATTATCGCACTATGAAAGTTACGTCGGGTATATAACAAGATCCATATTACATCCCGGACAAGGAGACATCAACTCCAGGTTACGACCACTCGACCTGGCGGGGTAGCTACCCTTCACACTTACATCTGCCACATTGGTGACACCCGATGTGATCTCACCTCTCACCCGTCTATCATGCTGACTAATACACCACCTAACAATAACCATACAAACGCCATTACATTTTCTATGGTTGGTATATCTTAGTGCAGTATGCCCTTATTACACGATGCAATACAAAGGGCCGCGTGATAGCGTGGAATGCCGAATATGCGTAGTAGAATTCCGGCAAACTAGGAATGCGTCTCAGGCTAAGTAGGCGGCAGAGCCAAGCCGCGGCTTCTGCTGCCGCACGAATGGGCTGGCTCGTCCGGCTCGGTACCGCGGCCTCGCTGAATACCTGTTTTGTGCGTACTGTGTTTCTGCGTTTCGTTCGGTGAGTGGAGGTAACCGGAGCCCCACTTCCCTTCCCCTCCCCGTCCCCTTCCTCGTCCTCCTCCCCAACTCCCAAATACCCTTAAAGGCCGGCGGTAATCACTAGCAATATCTCCGTGAGCAGTGAAAGTCTGGGCGCGTCGTTCATGACTCACACCCGCTCTACGTGACCGCCGTGACAGATATGCGACCCGCCGCCATTCGGTAATGAACCGTGACCGATAGCCGTGCTGTCTTGTGCTGTGCGTTTGTCAGTTTGTAATCTATATAGATATAGACGGACAGTATTTGATGTACGTAGCAGATTTCTGCACACAGATGCTAATGGCTGTACGAAAAGGGCGGCTCGTCCGGGGTAGATCCTCGAATATCCCTAAAGGCCGGCAACGCACCTGCAGCTCCTCTTGTATTATGCAGGTGTAGGTTGGTTATTACCGAAATAACTTATCATAAGGTGAACCGCTTGCTCGTTTGCTTACTTACTCATAAAAAAAACTACGTTTTTTAAATCTCTAAAACCGATAATATAAGTGTAAGATGTTATCAAATCTCCATGTCGGATAGACGGTCATATTAACGAGTAATTACTTTATGTTTGGGGAATTGTCTCTGATCCTGTATGCTTGAAACAGTATGCTTCTATCATCTATTAATCTCTGGTAGCCCACTATCGGGCTAGACTTGCACCAATGGACTGACAGACGCATCCAGTTGCACCCTTTTCGTTCTCCAGTTTTACTTTCATTATTCAAATAATAATATAAAAAGAGATTGTACATGAATGCATTATCTAGCACGGACTAGCAAGGATCCGCTTTGTACCGGATGAGTGTCCTCCATAAGGAGGATTAAGGAGAACGGCGGTCGTCTCATAAGGAGGATTAGAAGCGCAGTGAGCCCGGAACGCCAGGGCGCATGTCCGTGTCACGGGATTGAGAGATGTCTGCTGATCCCGACGTGGAACGTATTGGGATTAAAGCAACCGTGTTTTGATTAATTTTCTGTATTGATTTTTTTTTATTTTCTATTGGATTGAGGCGACAAACGTGCCAACGGTCTCCTTCATTGTATGTGACTACTGTGTTACCAGTTGTACTGGATGTCAGAGATAATTATAATAATAATCGTTGTACCCCGCCTACCCTCGGAGACTAATATTGGCACAAATATAAGCCGGTAGTAATATGTTAGGGGGTGGTTTCCAACTCCTCTGAGGAGGAGGCCGTTAAGGAGTCAACCCTGCAATGTTTGGTGTTAATGTTTTGTCGATTTGATTTTCCTTCATCTCTCATTATCTGTTTATCCTTTAACACTTACTTTTCCTTGCGTCGTATGGCTCTTATATTATATTATTTATTCTTTACGCTTTATATTCCTGTATATGTATGGGTATATATTGTGTATTTATTTAGATATATCAGTATATGTTAGAGTATATATGTATGTTTGTGTATATATCAATATATATTTATTATATTATATTTTCACTTCTTTGTAACTTGCGTACACCCTACACCCTTGCTCACTGGTCATTATTTCCTCTCAAAAATGGTTGCCTGGTAGAGATCGCTTCTAAGCGATAAGGCCGCCAATTGTACCTTTGTGTATTTTGTTTCTTTTAATTTATTTATTTTTTCCTATTGGTGTACAATAAAAGTGTATTTCATTTCATTCATTTTCGGTGCGACCAGGTAACAGCTCTAACCACTAGGCTACCACTACTTAACTTGGAATTAAACCCGAAGACTCATGAGCACTTCAGCCATAGGGGTAGGTGGAGAATTCTTTAAGGCAGGACTCACCGTAGACAGACGCGCTTCCTTAACTCACTCTATTCGCCTCATTGGGAGATGGAAGGTGACGGGTGGGGAGCGTCGTCTTCGGGTTAGATTTTTATTTTTTAAATCAAAACAAGAAATAACTGTGATCTCCTTCTCATCTCAAAGTAATTTATAATGATGTGACATGTTTTTGGATATTTAAAAGTTGAAAAGGATATAAATATAATGGCTTGAATATAATAAGTCACCTCTTACGTAATCCGAGGACATAAGAGAATATAGTGTCCGTCTGTCTGTCTGCACATAACGATAATCTGCTGGTGCGAACTTTATTATAAGGTTTTAAATTGCAAGAAAACAATATACTATCATAAATAGTAGAAAAAAAATGTTGAAAGCGCGTTCACTACCCGGTGGATTTGTTTGTATCGGAATACAAATATTATACTGTCCGATACAAAAATACACAATTGTTATTCTTTCGCTCGCTTCGTGAACAAATTAGATGCTTGATTTACTTTTTATGTAATAGGTACGCGATGCTAAGGTCTCGGTAAGGTATTTACTTATTGCCTTGACAACCGCGTGACTTAGTAAGTTAGCGTACCTGACTGCTGCTACCTGAGTCACGGGTTCGAATCCCAGTCGGTAAGCCAATATAATAGCCGTTAATTTGTGCAAACAAATGCAGAAATTAACGGTTTTTCGTGTCTGGTCGTCTTGTGTTCGTCCTCAACTTCCCCCCTTTCCTCTACTTATTTAAGTAGGTTATGGGTATTTACCCTTAAGGGCCGGCAACGCACCTGCAGTATCCTCTGGTGTTGTAAGATGTACGTGGGCGTCGGCAATCACTCACCATCAGGTGAGCCGCTTGCTCTTTTTAGGCTGTTATTGTGGGATATAACCCACCCATTATAATGTATAGGTTATTAACGAACCAGCGGTGATGTCATTCGAGTCGAAAATGGTGACGGCTTTAACTTCAGATTAGTTTTGGACGTTCCGCTGTTCACGGAGAAACGCAACTTGTCTGCACGCCTATACATTCTTTTTAATATTTTTAAGCTGAAGAATTGGTATGTTTGAACGTGATAATCTTAGGAGCTAACGGTTCTATTTGAAAATTTTGTTTTGTTTTAGATACCGTGTTTATTGAGGAAGGTTATAGGTGAATATAACATCAGTCTCCTATCCATAGGAGCGGAGCGGTAACCATAAACCTTGCTACTCATCATGTATATGAAACAGATGTGTAAAAATACAAATTTAACGCGAGTGAAACCGCGAGGTACGGCTTGTGTTATGTAAAAATATTCACAAAACGGCATGCTATTTTTTAATATCATTTGAACCTACCATTCATTGATCGCTGTACTATGAATTTCTGCCTAGTTAGGCCCTTATTTTATCTTCTTAGCTCGTATGTTGCGGAGAACGCTTCCAAAAAAGTCGATCATCAGGATTGTATGTCACGAACGGATCAAGGTTGCAGACGGGGTGGGACATAACTCCCTTCTCCGCTTATACCCCAACCCCCCGGCACAACCCTACGAAATTTCCTTATTCCCTACTCAAAATTTGCGCGGCTCAAGTTTCCTTAATGTTACCTACCGATAAAGCTGTTTTCGAGAGGTCTCGAATTCTGATGACTAATTCTTTCTGAAGAAAATTATCGACGCTGCCATTTACTTGAACTGGTTGTCCTGTAGCTCGTGGAAATAAAATGTTTTTTTTTACCGTTTCTAGGTCATGGCATGTAATGTTTATATTCTGCAATAATATGCAGCTGTACGCGTGATTTCGTCCACGTTGACTTTAGAATTCCCTTATAGATTACAATGTGTGAAATGTAAAATTATTAGATTCAGTGAAAAAAAAGAGAAATCATTTTATTTCATTCGAGAAATGATCGTCCGAACTCCTTCCGTAAAAGAAGGAGTCATGTCGAAATCACAGACATACACTTAAACTTTATTTGTGTGTATAAATGAAAATATTTTAATAATAAAAAAAACTATTTAACCCGCCCCCAGTAAATGTTTCGAAGGCCCCTTTTACAAAAGGTTTTTCAATTCTCGCGCAGAAACCCCAAAATATTTTACGGGTAAAAAGAACCCTGAGTTGCACCATGTAAAGTCGGAGATTAACCCAGACAAACATTTTAAAAACTTCTAGCAGATGATATCTTGTGTCTAAAAAAATCATGCATATAACTAACTACATGAAAATGTACAAAAACTTTTTTATACGCATTGATTACAGGTGAAATGTCTTTGAAAGTTAACTTAAGCAATAAAAACACTTGATTTTTTGTGTTCATAGCTATGTTTCTATATACGCCTTTCGCTGCATGTATGGTATGGTTTGTTCGTTGTTGAATAGTTTTGTAATATGTGTTTAGACATAACCTTTTTTGTTTCTAATAATCTTTATTAAATTACTACAATGAACTCTAACGAAACTTAATCCGGACGTTAAATATATTGCTAGTCTACCAATCGAAGCTGGATTCCTAGGCAAAAAATTGTACAAACACATAAGTGTTTTTACAAAACGTCAATTTACAAAACAACTGGAACGGATGTCTCGTGAAAAAGGTCTACAATAGTTCGCTTCCCAGGTATATAAAGACCGGCCAAGTGCAAGTGAAACTCGCGCACTGAGGGTTCCGTGCCATTACACAATATAACTCGGATAGAGTTGTGTTTTTTTTTCACACACACACACACACATATATATATATATATATATATATATATATATATATATATATATATATATATATATATATATATATATATATATATATATATATATATATATATATATATATATATATATATATATATATATATATATATATATATATATATATATATATATATATATATATATATATATATATATATATATATATATATATATATATATATATATATATATATATATATATATATATATATATATATATATATATATATATATATATATATATATATATATATATATATATATATATATATATATATATATATATATATATATATATATATATATATATATATATATATATATATATATATATATATATATATATATATATATATATATATATATATATATATATATATATATATATATATATATATATATATATATATATATATATATATATATATATATATATATATATATATATATATATATATATATATATATATATATATATATATATATATATATATATATATATATATATATATATATATATATATATATATATATATATATATATATATATATATATATATATATATATATATATATATATATATATATATATATATGGCTGAACTCCGCGTAGCCAGTAGGTACGTCTATATCTATTGATTGTACATTCCTAACTGCCGTATTCACTGACATTACTTGGAAGTTTAACAGCAAACGCTCTCGCACAGGGATACAAAAACCTTGCTTTGCTCCGTTACTTGGGCAAGTATTGTTTTTTTTTTTTTTTTTTTTTTTTTTTTTTTTTTTTTTTTTTTTTTTTTTTTTTTTTTTTTTTTTTTTTTTTTTTTTTTTTTTTTTTTTTTTTTTTTTTTTTTTTTTTTTTTTTTTTTTTTTTTTTTTTTTTTTTTTTTTTTTTTTTTTTTTTTTTTTTTTTTTTTTTTTTTTTTTTTTTTTTTTTTTTTTTTTTTTTTTTTTTTTTTTTTTTTTTTTTTTTTTTTTTTTTTTTTTTTTTTTTTTTTTTTTTTTTTTTTTTTTTTTTTTTTTTTTTTTTTTTTTTTTTTTTTTTTTTTTTTTTTTTTTTTTTTTTTTTTTTTTTTTTTTTTTTTTTTTTTTTTTTTTTTTTTTTTTTTTTTTTTTTTTTTTTTTTTTTTTTTTTTTTTTTTTTTTTTTTTTTTTTTTTTTTTTTTTTTTTTTTTTTTTTTTTTTTTTTTTTTTTTTTTTTTTTTTTTTTTTTTTTTTTTTTTTTTTTTTTTTTTTTTTTTTTTTTTTTTTTTTTTTTTTTTTTTTTTTTTTTTTTTTTTTTTTTTTTTTTTTTTTTTTTTTTTTTTTTTTTTTTTTTTTTTTTTTTTTTTTTTTTTTTTTTTTTTTTTTTTTTTTTTTTTTTTTTTTTTTTTTTTTTTTTTTTTTTCATGTATTTATTAAACGTGTCTTACTATAGAATTTATATTGTTGCAACATTGCAAAGGTTGATGAAAATACTTCGCTAATTAAATAAATATAAGTCGGTTTTTTTTTAAATTTAGTGGTACTAATAAACACACTTAAACAATCACAATGTAACTAAGTGTTGGATTTTACTAACACATAAAAAATATGTATAAACTCATGTATTTTTACGTACCAAATTGAATCATACTAAATACTTACAAAAATATTAAATTTTAAATATTTATTGTTAAAAAAATTGTTGGCAACCCTAGATGTAACGCCTAAACAATTCACAGTTCTAGGCAATGGATTTTTTTTTTTTTTTTTTTTTTTTTTTTTTTTTTTTTTTTTTTTTTTTTTTTTTTTTTTTTTTTTTTTTTTTTTTTTTTTTTTTTTTTTTTTTTTTTTTTTTTTTTTTTTTTTTTTTTTTTTTTTTTTTTTTTTTTTTTTTTTTTTTTTTTTTTTTTTTTTTTTTTTTTTTTTTTTTTTTTTTTTTTTTTTTTTTTTTTTTTTTTTTTTTTTTTTTTTTTTTTTTTTTTTTTTTTTTTTTTTTTTTTTTTTTTTTTTTTTTTTTTTTTTTTTTTTTTTTTTTTTTTTTTTTTTTTTTTTTTTTTTTTTTTTTTTTTTTTTTTTTTTTTTTTTTTTTTTTTTTTTTTTTTTTTTTTTTTTTTTTTTTTTTTTTTTTTTTTTTTTTTTTTTTTTTTTTTTTTTTTTTTTTTTTTTTTTTTTTTTTTTTTTTTTTTTTTTTTTTTTTTTTTTTTTTTTTTTTTTTTTTTTTTTTTTTTTTTTTTTTTTTTTTTTTTTTTTTTTTTTTTTTTTTTTTTTTTTTTTTTTTTTTTTTTTTTTTTTTTTTTTTTTTTTTTTTTTTTTTTTTTTTTTTTTTTTTTTTTTTTTTTTTTTTTTTTTTTTTTTTTTTTTTTTTTTTTTTTTTTTTTTTTTTTTTTTTTTTTTTTTTTTTTTTTTTTTTTTTTTTTTTTTTTTTTTTTTTTTTTTTTTTTTTTTTTTTTTTTTTTTTTTTTTTTTTTTTTTTTTTTTTTTTTTTTTTTTTTTTTTTTTTTTTTTTTTTTTTTTTTTTTTTTTTTTTTTTTTTTTTTTTTTTTTTTTTTTTTTTTTTTTTTTTTTTTTTTTTTTTTTTTTTTTTTTTTTTTTTTTTTTTTTTTTTTTTTTTTTTTTTTTTTTTTTTTTTTTTTTTTTTTTTTTTTTTTTTTTTTTTTTTTTTTTTTTTTTTTTTTTTTTTTTTTTTTTTTTTTTTTTTTTTTTTTTTTTTTTTTTTTTTTTTTTTTTTTTTTTTTTTTTTTTTTTTTTTTTTTTTTTTTTTTTTTTTTTTTTTTTTTTTTTTTTTTTTTTTTTTTTTTTTTTTTTTTTTTTTTTTTTTTTTTTTTTTTTTTTTTTTTTTTTTTTTTTTTTTTTTTTTTTTTTTTTTTTTTTTTTTTTTTTTTTTTTTTTTTTTTTTTTTTTTTTTTTTTTTTTTTTTTTTTTTTTTTTTTTTTTTTTTTTTTTTTTTTTTTTTTTTTTTTTTTTTTTTTTTTTTTTTTTTTTTTTTTTTTTTTTTTTTTTTTTTTTTTTTTTTTTTTTTTTTTTTTTTTTTTTTTTTTTTTTTTTTTTTTTTTTTTTTTTTTTTTTTTTTTTTTTTTTTTTTTTTTTTTTTTTTTTTTTTTTTTTTTTTTTTTTTTTTTTTTTTTTTTTTTTTTTTTTTTTTTTTTTTTTTTTTTTTTTTTTTTTTTTTTTTTTTTTTTTTTTTTTTTTTTTTTTTTTTTTTTTTTTTTTTTTTTTTTTTTTTTTTTTTTTTTTTTTTTTTTTTTTTTTTTTTTTTTTTTTTTTTTTTTTTTTTTTTTTTTTTTTTTTTTTTTTTTTTTTTTTTTTTTTTTTTTTTTTTTTTTTTTTTTTTTTTTTTTTTTTTTTTTTTTTTTTTTTTTTTTTTTTTTTTTTTTTTTTTTTTTTTTTTTTTTTTTTTTTTTTTTTTTTTTTTTTTTTTTTTTTTTTTTTTTTTTTTTTTTTTTTTTTTTTTTTTTTTTTTTTTTTTTTTTTTTTTTTTTTTTTTTTTTTTTTTTTTTTTTTTTTTTTTTTTTTTTTTTTTTTTTTTTTTTTTTTTTTTTTTTTTTTTTTTTTTTTTTTTTTTTTTTTTTTTTTTTTTTTTTTTTTTTTTTTTTTTTTTTTTTTTTTTTTTTTTTTTTTTTTTTTTTTTTTTTTTTTTTTTTTTTTTTTTTTTTTTTTTTTTTTTTTTTTTTTTTTTTTTTTTTTTTTTTTTTTTTTTTTTTTTTTTTTTTTTTTTTTTTTTTTTTTTTTTTTTTTTTTTTTTTTTTTTTTTTTTTTTTTTTTTTTTTTTTTTTTTTTTTTTTTTTTTTTTTTTTTTTTTTTTTTTTTTTTTTTTTTTTTTTTTTTTTTTTTTTTTTTTTTTTTTTTTTTTTTTTTATGGCTATTGGACCATCTACACGACACGAGTCCATCCGTGCACTTCGTGGTTACGCTTAACACACGAGTTAAAAGGACTACATAAACAAACACACCGCGTTTTACAATTAACCTTAATTGGAACGGGATGTAAGGCGCAGTTTACCTCGACTCTGCTGACATACGACCATTTGTATTGCAGCGAATCGTTGCACAATGTAAACATTGTTGTGCGATTACTTTTTTTTATTTAGTCGTCGACATGCGCCGCAAACAATACATAATGGAAATAAATAATTCCGATGGATGGAATAATTATTAGCTGTATATGCCCTGAAGATGGCCGTACGGCGAAATCAGTCGGTTATTTATAATGTTATTAGAAAAAAGAAAGAATTATTATGCAACAAAGCAGAGTTTGTGTGATCAACAGTCGTTACAATCAATTACGTAAAGTGGACTGAGGTTGAGTGAAAGTTATAACGCAGACCTCCAAACTGTTACGGGGTGGGTAGACATGGCGACGTTTGCGTGATGATGGCTTGCGATATATTCCTGTGAAATTAAGAGTTTTTTTTTTATGTATTTATTAAACGTGTCTTACTATAGAATTTATATTGTTGCAACATTGCAAAGGTTGATGAAAATACTTCGCTAATTAAATAAATATAAGTCGGTTTTTTTTTAAATTTAGTGGTACTAATAAACACACTTAAACAATCACAATGTAACTAAGTGTTGGATTTTACTAACACTTAAAAAATATGTATAAACTCATGTATTTTTACGTACCAAATTGAATCATACTAAATACATACAAAAATATTAAATTTTAAATATTTATTGTTAAAAAAAATTGTTGGCAACCCTAGATGTAACGCCTAAACAATTCACAGTTCTAGGCAATGGATTTTTTTTTTTTTTTTTTTTTTTTTTTTTTTTTTTTTTTTTTTTTTTTTTTTTTTTTTTTTTTTTTTTTTTTTTTTTTTTTTTTTTTTTTTTTTTTTTTTTTTTTTTTTTTTTTTTTTTTTTTTTTTTTTTTTTTTTTTTTTTTTTTTTTTTTTTTTTTTTTTTTTTTTTTTTTTTTTTTTTTTTTTTTTTTTTTTTTTTTTTTTTTTTTTTTTTTTTTTTTTTTTTTTTTTTTTTTTTTTTTTTTTTTTTTTTTTTTTTTTTTTTTTTTTTTTTTTTTTTTTTTTTTTTTTTTTTTTTTTTTTTTTTTTTTTTTTTTTTTTTTTTTTTTTTTTTTTTTTTTTTTTTTTTTTTTTTTTTTTTTTTTTTTTTTTTTTTTTTTTTTTTTTTTTTTTTTTTTTTTTTTTTTTTTTTTTTTTTTTTTTTTTTTTTTTTTTTTTTTTTTTTTTTTTTTTTTTTTTTTTTTTTTTTTTTTTTTTTTTTTTTTTTTTTTTTTTTTTTTTTTTTTTTTTTTTTTTTTTTTTTTTTTTTTTTTTTTTTTTTTTTTTTTTTTTTTTTTTTTTTTTTTTTTTTTTTTTTTTTTTTTTTTTTTTTTTTTTTTTTTTTTTTTTTTTTTTTTTTTTTTTTTTTTTTTTTTTTTTTTTTTTTTTTTTTTTTTTTTTTTTTTTTTTTTTTTTTTTTTTTTTTTTTTTTTTTTTTTTTTTTTTTTTTTTTTTTTTTTTTTTTTTTTTTTTTTTTTTTTTTTTTTTTTTTTTTTTTTTTTTTTTTTTTTTTTTTTTTTTTTTTTTTTTTTTTTTTTTTTTTTTTTTTTTTTTTTTTTTTTTTTTTTTTTTTTTTTTTTTTTTTTTTTTTTTTTTTTTTTTTTTTTTTTTTTTTTTTTTTTTTTTTTTTTTTTTTTTTTTTTTTTTTTTTTTTTTTTTTTTTTTTTTTTTTTTTTTTTTTTTTTTTTTTTTTTTTTTTTTTTTTTTTTTTTTTTTTTTTTTTTTTTTTTTTTTTTTTTTTTTTTTTTTTTTTTTTTTTTTTTTTTTTTTTTTTTTTTTTTTTTTTTTTTTTTTTTTTTTTTTTTTTTTTTTTTTTTTTTTTTTTTTTTTTTTTTTTTTTTTATAGATAGGAGAGATGGCTGACAGAAATTCCCCTGGACAGCCTTGGCGAGAGACCAGAATGCGCGGGATCCCGATGGGAACTAGTCTCTCGCCAATTCTGCCAATGTGCTTTAACTTTGCCGCAGCGATAACTCTTTTGAAGGACCTGGAGGCAGAGTTGTACTCGTTTTTAAGAGCACTGGTTTTTGCATCCTGAGACGCCGATGCATCGGCCCAGGCCTGGTAGCACTTCCGCTTTCGGCGTGACGCTATTTTGCAGGTGCGACCAAACCAAGGCTGGGATTTACCTCCGACAGGCACTGCAGAGAACGGAATAAAAAGTTCCATTCCCTGAAGTACCACATCGGTGGCAGAATCTGCAACGACGTTGGGATCATCCAGCGAGAAGCAAACCTGCCCCCATGGGTAGGAACCAAAGAAAGACCGCATTCCATCCCAATCTGCCGACCTATAGTGCCACACACGGCGGAAGCCCGCAGATCGCGTTCGGGATCGGCGCGCGATAGGCACTACACTCCGGATCAGACAGTGGTCCGACGAGCCAAGAGGGGCATCGACTGAGACCAAATATCCGTCCGGGTGTGAGGTCAGCAAAAGGTCCAACAGGGAAGGTGTATGACCTTCCACGTCTGTGATCCGCGTCGGCGAGGTTACCAGTTGTGTCAGGCCATATGCTAATGCAAAGTCGTGAACAGATCTCCCCGCATGATCGGTTATGCGAGAACCGAGCCAATCGGTGTGGTGGGCATTAAAATCGCCGAGAATCACGATCTCTGCGGATGGGATCAGTTGAACATGGGAGTGAGTCGCCCGGAGACTGTTGTGATCTCGCGAAGAACCAACAACATTATAGTCTTCGAGTGGTCAAGGCACCCTTTTTTACGCTAGTTACACTATTCTGGATGGTCTCTTGTGACTCTCTTGTCCGCTTAAAAAGTAAATTAGTGACCTATACATGTCCTTATAAACGTCACTATTGTAGATAAAGGAAGATAAAGAAAAATAGACTCTTACCTAAAGAGTCTGAAAATAAACCTTAAAGAGGATCTGTCCGTCATCGGTCTGCTTGATTTTGATCAGATATTTTGGTCGAGCAGGTTATCGCGCCATCTGTCGGTACCCATTGCGATTTTCATGGGTTTGTCCTTAGTCGCCTCTTACGACACCCACTGGAAGAAAGGGCATGGCAGATTCTTACTGCTGGCTACGGGCGGTACATCTGATAAATACATGCCAGATTTTGATGGTAGACCCTTCCTCCCATCATCCTCATCATTTCAGCCTATCTATCACAAGTCCACTGCCGAACATAGGCCTCCCCCAAAGATTGCCATTGGATGCAGGTGCATCCATCGACTTCCCGCAATACTGCTCAGGTCATCACTCCTGCCTGCGTTTGCCTGTACGTGGCTGGCACTCCAGAACCTATCTTCCCTAACGGTTGTCAGCTCTGCGAGCTATGTGGCCGGTCCATTACCACTTCAGCTTGCTGATCCTTACGGCTATGTATGAATTATTAAGGTAGACCCTTAATATCAATCAATTCAGCATTAACTTTTATTTTGTGTCGAATCTAGGACTCTCAATTCAATCGGTAGAGCCACGCGTTAGTTGCGAGATGCAGAAAAATAGTATTGTATGCAAAAACTTGGCAGCCACACGCACACAATCTCTGTATCTACATAAGAAATATCAAATAATACTCACATGTCCAGAATGTTCCTTTACGACAAGTATTTCCGCGAACAGTTGATATAACATCTTTTATGTTATTTACAAAGGATATGTTTACCAACCGAACGATAACATTTTCATTGAAGGTTACTAATAAAGCGACATCTTTCGGCATGTATTAAGGATGAAATAATACCAATATGTCCAGAATGTTCCTTTACAAGTGTTCCGCGAGCACTTGATATAACGTCTTGTATCTTGTTTACAAAGGATATGGTTAGCAACCGAAGGATTACATTTTAGTTTATTGTTTTAAATTTGTGTTGGCAACCCTACTAACTTATAAAGCGACTTCTTTTGTTACGTGACAAGTTAGATGAGCTATAAAATGATACTTATATATCCAGAACGTTTCTTTACGACAAGTATTTCACAAGTAGTTGATATAATGATTTCTTGTTACGCGAACACTGCACGTTTGAAACGTTAATACCGCTGGTTTGGGATCCAGTAATAAATAAAATTAAATCCAAAACCATGCATACCACTGCACGACCTCAAGATACTGTGAGCACATTCTGCGTACACTTACATTTGATTAATAATTAAAAGCTGAAGTTAGCCCGAGTTGACTATGACACCTGGACGTCAAACATCTCAGTGCCCCCGTGACCACGGCTGCTGTAAAGCACTCGAAACGTCAGGAATATAATAACATAATTAAACGCGTTATAATCCGTAAATAATAGTTTCATTTCAAAAGCTGTCGATATAACAGCATCTTATATCTTGTTTACAAAGGTTGTTTAACCACCGATAGGTTAGATTTTTATTTGAGAAAACCAACAGTTATGGGACAAGTCAGATGACTGAAAGCGACTATTAAATTTTTGCATTCTCTGGAAATTGCTGTTATGTAACAAACATTTAAGATCTATCAAAGAATTGGATGAATGAGTTAATATTTAACATTGTAAACGTAATGAGATCTCGTTGTAAATACGAAACTCAGTTATCGTGTTAACCGGACGAATCACACATAGATTAGATCACTTAAGAGCACACAAAACCGACATTCAATAGTAACAATAGGTGGTCACTTTTCTTTAATAAAGTGACCTCTCATTTGCACTTTGCCCATCTCGCTGTGGGATGAACATAGAGCCGCGGCTTTTACCGCGGCCTCGCAGAATACCGGCGTGAAGTAGAGGCATCTTGTGCTTCTGCGTTTCGTTAGTGAGTGAGGTAACCAGAGGACCACTTCCCATCCCCATCTCTCAAATATCCTTAAAGGCCGGCAACGCACCTGCAGCTCCTTTTGGTGCTGCAGGTGTACTTGGGCGATTGTAATCACTTACCATCAGGTGTGCCTCTTGCTCGTTTGCCGCCTTTGACTTAGAAAAAAACTTTTGAATATCTTATGTTTCTTGGCTTCGCTGATTTCTTCACGATCATTTTCTCCAACGCTTCACGTGTTCTTTATACCTAATAATGTATTCAAAAATTAACGTGTGCGTGTACTTATGTACGCACGTAAGAATTTATACAGTTATACATATATACTGACAGTTAATCTCAAATCTTTAAACCCGCTTAAAAAAGTTTATAATATAAAAAACTACTTTCATCACGAATACTCACAATAAATTATCATTCACCACCGTATACAATTTAAAATCACACACAAATACACATGTATGTTTATGTATGAATATATTTTTTATCTCCACTAATGTAAAACACGTGTGTTAAAGATTCATAAATATTTGAATAACCACTTTGAATATAGTTACTCTGGAGACTATACACTCCATAATAGTTACCAAGATAATTTAAGAGACATTTAGGAACCAACTTCATCCTGTTCATTTTAGATGTCGGTGTGCGCGCGCATCGTAAAAAATCACTCTCATAATTTTTCCCAAACACGCCAAATGAAGTATAGCTTCATTCGTATATCAAATTACTGTGAGACGTAAACATGTCGATTTTGGTCTTAATGACTATAGCACAACGAGTATATGCTCTATACGGTATGGTAGAACTAGTTACTTAAGCAAGAACGCGCGTCACGCCTTATTTGGTTGTTGTTTAAGGTGACACAAGACGCTGCGGTCCATGCGTCCTTAGGCCAAAGCTATGATCGAGTTTATTTATAGAAGTTTTCAAAGTGTGTTCAGTCGTAATCGGTCGAGATGCGTTTTTGGATTAAGGTAAAACTCAATTTAAGAGAGGCATTCTGTTCAGCAGCAAATTACAAATTGTCCGCGTGGGGGTGGCGTCAGAATCTGCCATCCTCTTTTATCTCCGTTGGTGTCTTGAGAGTAGATTAAAGAAGATTTAAAAATCTTATATCGAATGAAACATCACATGTGAGGGCGTTCGATGACGAGCGTCAGCGTTTAAGATACGAGGCCAACACACTGGCTCCAATTAACTTAACCTTACCACAATAGCAAAGAAACAGTCCACTGCAGGGCACTGGGTAAGCGAAGTGGGGATCGTTGTACCAAACACCTCGCACATCAGGCGCTACTGCTCGTCATCGGTCCGCTTCATTTTGGTCTGGTATTTTTCGAGATGCTTGTCCCCGCTATCTGTCGAAGAGGCCATTTGAGAATTTTTTAGTGTATTTTATTGAAATTTAAAAAGTTTATTTTTCAATAAGAAATGGCCTTAACAACGTTTGGCAAACGATATTTATATTCTTCGTCGAAGAATAATAAATGAATTGTTATTATTTAGGAGTCGGAGCCGCTGCCCGGTGTACGTGTGGTTGAATATGTCCTGCGCCAGCGATAACAGATACCGCTAATAACCGGAATATGTCGCTTCGCTTAAGTCGACCAGGAAAACATAACCCAAAATATAGCTCAAGTAAGAGTGATACCGTATCGGGTTGACCAAATTTTTTCGGTTGTTTATATTATTTTTCTGTTATCTGGAAAGAGTTAATTAAAAAAATAAACATAATACACATCCATACCATATGGTATGCTTGTGTAGTATATATTTCTTCTACGGAATATAGTACACAGACACGAAATACAGTGTTATTATAGTACGGTTGGCAACCCTAACCGGTTTATTGTATATGATTAGCGTATATTTCAATAGTATAATATAAAACAAAGTTGCGATCTGCGTACGTTTGTGTATACGCTTATAACTTTTAAACTTCTAAGTGTATTTCAATGGGGTTTTCAGCATATATGTATAACGCTGCACATTTAGTCTGTCAGTGCGAAACCGATGCCGCTCGCTAATATTCTATATTGTAACTCTATGTTCTGTACGGTAGAGAGAAACCAATTTTCAGTAGTTCACTGCCTTCGCTATACTTGCGACTCTACGCGATTTTAGGATATATTTGAGACCGTCATACCGCTTTCTGTTGGAGGCTACAAGATCTGGTATATCCATCCATTTACTTCACTAGGTTAGTACAAGTTTACTAAGTAATAGGGGATCCTCTACCTAGGAACTGTTTGGGTTAAGAAACGTTATGTTACGTAACACATTATTAGATGCTGCTTTTCTTAATGTTATCTCTTGTGGGTCTTCCTTTTCTGTCTGTTATTAGATAAAAGTTAAAATAAAGCAGCAACCAGTAAACACTCACGGCTGGGCAAAGGCCTCCTTCTCACATATCTATAAGGGTTTTGGGGCTAGGAAGGGTCCCCGAAGTTATATTTTTTTGTTATGTCTCTGACATGCAGGTTTCCACGCGATGTTTTCCTTCACCGACGAGCAGGTAGTTACACTTTTAACAGTTTTAGTGGTGCTGGCACTGGGGATCGAAACTAGGTCGCTCGCGCTCTCTGAAAACCCGTGCACCTTGAACACTAGACCATCACGGCTTGGTGGGTACCACAACCTATTTCTGCAGCTAATCAACCGTGCAACCTCCGTTGTATTCCTTCCGGTTTGAAGGTTATTTAGGCTTATACCATCTTAATCCTCTAGGAGTGACGAAGCGTTATCTGTAACCTTCATCGGTTGAAGTCGTTTCCGAGTGTCCATGCCATTGATTGCTGCAGTAACCGCTCACCTTCAGGTACAGTTCACCTGACGGCAAGTGGCTGACTCGTCCGTCGACATATCGTAATAAAAAAAAAATCCCTTTATGACATTCATGCGATGCGATAGGATACCATAGCGTAGGATAGCATATAGATAGAGAAAGTAGGAATGCTATTACGGTATAACGTAGTCCGCGATATCGTTCAAATGAACGCTTTATTACGTAAAGGGCACGTCGCGAAGTCAAGTCTCGGCGCTACTGCGACGAACCGCCCGTTTGTGCGGCCGGCTACGTCATGTCGGACGGGCCGTACGGTCGGGCATTGCGTTCATAGACGCGTCTGTTTTTTTTATTATTGACAATCAAACCGATCAATTTGTCTATTGGAGCTTTCATCATCTATTCCGACAGACTGTTAGTTATGTTTGTTATAAACAGTGCGGTTATGGAATTATGATAGTGTTAAACTGACATAGTTTACAATCTTTTTAATATTGATGAATGGGTACGGTTGTGACGACGACCTCGTGACTCAGTGGCCAGATTGCCTCAATAATCCTACATGGCACTTAATACGTAAAATTTTACAGTTCATCCTCTTCATTACAGTCTTATCACAAATCCACCGTCGAACATAGGCTTTCTCCTCCAAAGATTGCCACAAAGCACGGTCCTCCGCCATCTGTATTCATGCACTGCCCACGACAGGGTCGTTACTCGCATCTAGAGGAAAGCCGCCCTACAATTAGTTAACTTTTTTTGCACACACGAGGACATAAACATTCTTAATAGATAATTCATACAGTACTACTTTTTCATATTGATATATCTGCCTACATAGCCATTACGGAAAATAAATTGAGAAAGTCATTTTAATTTCTATAAATATATAATGCTTAGTGCAACAGAAGAAAAATCGTAGTATGTTAACCCCATGTGTGCTCACTATTTAGGTAATTACAGTTTAACGAACGTACTTCCACCTCTTCATCAGCTACCAAGCGGTTTGTAGCTCAAAATCCAATATTATAGAATATAATAATAATAAATCAAAATGTATCCATGATTGTAACAATAGATGTTCGTATTATTTTCTTTCGTCATTCTAATGTGATACTATAAGGGTTAATTAGGTGATGTTGTTGCAATTTCCGCGTATCTTTAATTTCAATCACGCTCTGTTCACGCTGGGTTCTAATAAGCGCTCCCGATCCGGTTTCCCTATCTCATTAAATGCGTCCACTGGACGTGGCTAGACTCGGCGCGCACGTTTAACGATTATCTTATTCTCTTGTTCATTTCAATGTAACATTGTACTTTGTTCACAACAGGTGTTATTTAAAAGAATATCAACTTCAACAATATTTCATAAATTATTCTTTGGATGAGATTTTTTGATATTATAATGATATCGACGAATGTATTCGTCTGTAAATGATTAAAAATGAAAATAAAACTCTTCGTACAACCAGTCCCGCAAAACTGTGCAGGTGTTAGCTCCAATTAGGAGGTGGTTAACTGAGTTTCCCGTGACAAGGTTGTCACATGTACGGCTGTATGAGCTATGTCGACGGCCCATCGCAACTGAAGTTTACTAATCCTTTGACGATGGCGTGGTTCAGTTGTTAGTGTACCTGTTTGCTGGATCATGGGTCTTGGGATCAACAGCCAAAGCCAATGTTTCCTCTAACCACACAAAATATTGGTTAGGGTCTGATTGTGATTACTTTTCGCGCCAAAGTATGATGTTTTTGATGTTACACTTATTTCACTTTTACACTTATTCTTCTTTAATAGCATTTATAAGTCCCCTGATGAATATAGAGCCTTTCCATGAAAGCACCAACATGGCATGCCATGCATTGAAGTCTGGCCCATACTGACAACGCTGGGTTTGGTTAGCGAAGCGCCGGTACCCACACACTAGAGATGCTGCTCCTGTCCACCACTAGTTGTGTTTCCAGCCATCAGACGGTTGCCTGCGCCTCCTTCAGCGGAGTGCACCGCTGCAGGTGAGGTTGAATATTTTGGATTATAATGGAATTAACTTTAAATGTGACATTTTGTATAACAAAATATGCAAATAAATAAATAAGACATTTTTTTTTAAATGATAAGATAAATTATAAAACAAGTAACATATAAAACAAGACCGTGAGCAAGTGGAAGAAGATTTTCTCTGCCTACCCCGTTGGGAACAAGGTGTGAATATATACATACATACATATAAAACAAAGTATATGAACTTTGAAATTTGAGCATAAAAACTCTGTAAGTTCAAACTTCAACTGCCGTTTTGTCTCAAACTTTTTTCCCCACACGTTTATATGTATAGGGTTTGGAGTTCCTAAACCTCAATGCGCTCGTGTTTTACACGCGGCTCGCACGTACAAGACACGCGCCCGTGTGTTTGTCGCGCGGCGGTTGGAGCGAGCGCCGCGGTGCGCTGCGCTGCCGACGAGTCGCGCAATGACCCTCCTCGCCCTGTTGGTAAACAACGTGTGCTTGCAATTCTTCGTATATATAAATAGATTGGGGTCAGTGTCGTAAAACACTCACGCCTGTCACACATAAGGGTAGGCAGGGACAGAGTATGTACACGACATGTGGCGGGGGAGACTAATTGTCGCGTTTGCTCCCAATCGGAATCATTTGTGCTGTTATCGAGTTTATTCTATTTATCTTAGCGCGATGAATGGATAGATTTTTTTGATATAAATAGTAACCTAATTGACATACATCTAATAAGTTACAATGTATTTCTAGTCCTTGTCACATAAAGTAAGCCTTAATTAAATGTAAGACAATCACTCATTGTAATCAATGAGCTCTAAAATAGGAATATTTTTATATTGAGCGAGAGAGAGAGATAAAGAGAGAGAAAAAATACACTTCTACGCGCACTATCAATATATTAGTGTGTTGTCTTAAATACATTAATGTTATTGTCTCTCGTTAATGCAATAAATAAGATAAGACTTGTCTTCCGTTTGTTTGTGCGTTTTGCGTACAGAAAATTAGCACAGATAGATACCCGGGGGCTAATTAAACGTAGACATCTTTTTTTCTTTTTTTTTTATTAATGTACACACAAAAAGTCATGAAAACATTAAAACATAGTATTAGTACAAGGGTACTACTTATTCCATACATTGAAATTTCTTCCAGCAGACCCTTACAGGAAATTTTATTATTATACACGGTTTTCAATGAATCCGCTGTTAACTATGTTTTTCCGTCGATTGTTTCGTTGTTATTTTAACCGTTTTCAAAATATGATTTTGAAATGAAAAAAAAAACTTCTCAGTCATTCCACCGCGACATATTCCGCATTCGCTTGTGTCCATTAACACGCGTGACGTCACGCGCTGCCAAACAAACTGTTGGTACCCGGCACCGATCTTGGCAGTGTCATGTTATGAGCATGTTTGAATTTTTATTGTATTCGTCAGTTTATTGTGCCGCGGAATAACATGACCTTACCTTTTTTTTTTCTCTCTCTAGATGTTAATGCCACTATATGAATATCTCGCGCTTCGTGGAGGTCCCCGACGTACTGTCTTCACTGATATAAATTGCTGCTCGTACAATATTCGACCCGTTTTGCCATTACACCACCGGTACGTCTGAATTAGTGATGCAAAGAATACTACTTTTACGAATCTCTATATATGTATATATATAGGCTAGCATGGGCTAATTTTTTGTGGGGGCACGATGATGCACTCAGTGCCCCCAATGGACATTTCGAAAACATCGGAAAATTGCCATAAAGACTGAAAAAAACCATTTACTCAGATTTTTTCCTCAATACTCAATGGCAAGGGGTGGGGTGAGGGTACAAAAAATATAGACTAACAACTTTAGGGAATTAGCGTGCCTCCAAAAAAAGGCCTGTATAGATATATATAGAGTAGTAAAGAAGCGGCCTGCCAGTGTCCACTGCTGGGCAAATGCCCCCTTAAATACATAATAATATATATATTTATATATATATTGCATAGTATTATGAGACGAATACGAATTCCTAACTGAACTAAACGTACTTATTTGCACTAATGAATCTCTCCATATCAAAAAAAAAAAACCTCTTTGCAACACATCACCAACCGTTCGCTTGTTGATTGCTTCGATTTGAGGTCCGCTAAACTAACTCAAGACGTCATCAAGTATTTTCGGATACATCCAGGGTGCGTTCCGGTTTACTAAAAATTATCTACGTATGTTCACCGAGAGCGCGTATTACTTACATCTGAATCAGAATATGGTTAAAGGTTTAGTTGGATTGCGAAAAAGCGTTTCATAATTATCTTTTTTTTTTTATTTTGTTTATCAACTTTAATATCGCTGGCAACTAGTATATTGTTGCTTGTGTTTCTTACTAGACGATGTAGTTTTCTAAGGCCCATAGACCACAGTAATCATATCACTTATTACAGTACAGTACATTAAGAGTTCGTATTAAAAGTTAAAACGAGAAAATTCCGACTGATGGGACAAAAATCATTATATATCTATTTATTGTACACACCAATAAAATAAGCAAAATATATATTTAAATGAAGATCGGTTAACAGCTATTTCTTTCTGACAAACCTTTTGCTGAATGAGGAATTCATATTTAATTTACGGGAGTGGTTTTGATGTCAGATGGTGTTCTTATTAGAACTGGATTGGATTGGATATTTCCAAACCATCTGAAATGGCTGAACCAATATCCCACTAGGGACGGGGAGCAGCGTCTCTAGTGCGAGGGTGCTGAAACTGGGCGGGCATCCCAGCGTGGTGAGTATGGGGGGAAAACCTAAAGAAGGTATGCCGGTTTTTTTACGTTCTATTAGAGAGGTAAGCCGTGGTAGTCTAGTGGCTAGAGCGCTCACTTTAGTTTCATAGAGCGCGAGTGACCTGAGTTCGATCCACGGTGTGGGCACCACTAAATTGGTTACCACATCGTGGGGAAACCTGCACGACTGAGAAATAATTTCGAGGACATGTGAAGCCCGCCAACCCGCACTGGAGCAGCGCGGCGGGTACTCCCCGGCTCCTAAACCCTCTCTAATACTCGTATTTGAGAAGGAGGTCTTTGCCGCACTGTGGGCACTTATAGGCTGCTAATTTACATTACTCTTAGAGAGGCATATGCTCGGGTGTTGACAAAATGGGCTGATGAAAATCTGGACAGATGGCGGAATAACTACCTCGAGATATGGCATCCTTTGGCAAGCGTGACCATCGATTTACTTTTAAATCGATTCCCTACGCGTTTATGGACGTGAGCTTGGAAAAGAAAAAACTTCATTATCAATGATTCAATGTTGTGGAAACACGGACGCGTTCACGGATTTCCAATGTGACGTTGTTCGAACAACACGGAACTCAAAAGTGCTGCCTATTCCATGTAAGAGTGTGTACATAGTTTACGTTTGTAATCCTTTGACATACGAAAAATAATCGCTATCTTTTAGGACCTAGTGACCTTCTAGGACTATGCGTATGACGAAATATACCGGTTAATAGAGTGTGAGAATGATCTCTCTCATCTCATGCCTCTGTCGTGAGAGACGCAAGAGGCGATTGAGGGAAGACCTTTTAAAATCGAATGTAAACCTCGGGAAGCAATCCGTGGTTGAGTCTCGCTAACCGTCACTTTATATCTCTCGAAGTGGTGGGTCGCTGAAGCTTATTGGATATCATATGTCTTTGCCTACCACTACGGCATGCCTGTGAGGGTCTTTGTTCCTGGAGACTTCTCTGCTTTTCCTATTTAACTACAGAATCTAGACCTTCGTGTTCTTTAGTAAATTGTTTGCAATAGCTGATAAAAATATATAGAAATGTGATAAATTATTTAAAATTATTCTCGTATTTCATGTACGCGGTGTTATAAGCTATAGTTCTTAGGTGTGCTTAAATATACATGGCGGTAGTGTACAGTTTTTTTTTTTGAATGAATGTGTGTCGTTCTTCTGCTGGTTTAGCGAGTCATCAACATCATCATGCAGCTTATGATTTCACCCTAACGCGCCAAAAGAATTGTAAGATCGGAAATTCTTAATCGTGGGTCGGATCCTGCAAGCGACCTGGCCGGGGTTACGAACAAACGAACGAACGAACGAACGAACGGTGGAGAAATATCTTGGAATGTCTCATTTCTTCATTCGCTGAGATAGTTTTCGTGCGTGTAGTCAGTGGCGTTAGTTATTTATCAGCCGCGCTCTTCCGCCTGCCCTTGTACAATAACCGGGCAGCGAATTAGGGTTTAGCGCCTCGCCCGCCTCCGATCCGATGTTTGTTTTGACGGCGGCATCGCTAAACGTTTTTATCGCTGGTTTGAAGGTTAATTACTGCCGAACGTACGCGTCTTAGCCTCGCGGAACGATTTCGAACCTTATCACTGAACTGATTAGGTTTTTATTTTGTTACATTAATGTAACACGTACATCATTCGTTACAGGTTTGGCTACCTGCTGAACGTACGCCTTTTATATTTAAGCGCTCGTTTAGGCACCCGTTTCACGCGAATGGGTCGACGCTGCTTCGCACGCGTCGCTTGCGGCGGTGTGCCAGCTTATGGGCAGTGATCGGTCGAGATAAGTTCCGAATGTGATTATGATGTAACCAAGGATCTGTACACTTGGCAAAGTAATAGTGCCATCTATATACACATATATAATGTTGCTAAAGTACGTCGAATGTCACAAATGAAGTCCGTCCTTGTCTACACAATGCCAAATTATACTAATAATACGACATTGGAATAAGGTTAATGACTTAAATTTCGTTTTACTGACATGAATAATAATCGTTTGATGTAATGTGAATTTATTATCTAAGCATAACGGATGTGGCATATATGGCACACATTTTCAACAATCTCGGCTTTTTCGTTTAGATCTCTGATTGTATTCTCAGCTTTAGCTCGGTGGTTGGCTCCATTCCTGCCGCTAGGCAGCCGTGTTCCGGATTGAAGGGTATACCCATTCTAGGCTGTGTGGTATTTTTCACCACAGTCCTGAGCGGAGACAATGCATCTGTAAGCTTCTTCGATTGAAGTAGTCTGCAGGTGTACATGAGTTGCAGATGCCATTTGCCATCTGGCGGACTGATACATCGTGTGTCCATCCAATAAATCTTCCATTAAAAAAAACCAATGTAGCAATTTAAATGATTTCAATTGCTGTTGGCTGTTTTCTACAGTTTTAGATTCAAATGTTACTCTATCCATATATAACTTAGTTTTATTAACAGAGGCGACTATGGGAAGAGCTTTTATAATTTCATGGCAAAATCTTGGAGAAAACTCGGTCATGAGAGCTTGTATTATGTATTACATTCATTCATTTTCACTGTTACAAAGGTACATTATCTCAGATAGATGTGGCACTGACGCCAGGGGGATGACTTTTAAATGATTTCCCATAAGAAGCCTTGTTCGAGTTAAAACGCATTCAGGACGTAATCCATCTTTAGAGCACATTTCATTTCAATCCGTCTTTCATCTCTAAGGTCTGATTAGTTAAATTACGAACAGCTTCGATATACTATCGTTCGGTCCAATTGGTTTTGGACTTTTCACTTTTCTCCACGGTCTTTGGTAGCCAAAAAATATAACGCTCGGTAACAGAGTGGCGACGATTGCCTTATTAAGCGGCACACATCCATCCGTCTTGTTAGACGCGCGCTTACGTTGCGTACGTTCAATTTATGACTAGGTCCTTATTCGTTGACGTCAAATTGAATTCCGACCATGTTTACATTACGTCTCCGCGTCCGCTGCGTTGCCTATCGTTTGTCCTAATAATACCTAGTGAAGCAACGATATATCGATAAGTATCGATAGATATTTATTTATTTATTTATTGAACTTCATATACATGAGAATGTATATAGGCGGACTTAATGCCAGAAACATTCTCTACCAGTCAACCTTTGGACGATGCAGAGATGAAATGAAGTAGGTGTAAGTTATAGAATAGAGAGAACTAAAGAGAGGAAAAAAATTATAAGAAATGTAAATCTATATATAGATACAATATTTCAATACGCATACATACAATAATAAATACATACACACGTACATACAATACATACATTTATATTTATTTAAATATATTAATAACTTAAATATTAAATATACATAAAAATAATAGTCTGTTATTGAGATGATTCTGCCATTTTGTTAAGGATATGTTCCTTCGCTTTCATTTTAAAAATGTATCGACTTTTAGTCCCTGAGATATCGTAAACTTCAAAAGTAAAACATCGAATACCATATAATTCGATGACGGATGTGTAATCCATTATTTTCTATAACTGTTGCCTTTGTATCTCGCAGAAAGAAAAGAAAAAAAAATTGAATACTAACAAACTTTTAACACGCTGTCTGGATCGTGCAGGCGTAGCCTGAATAGAAAGGGAAAGCCTAACCCATGAATAGAAAGGGGGTCGGCAGATTCTAAAGCCACGGCGTACGTTACACGGCATTTTTTTGAAACAATTTCTTGTTTGGACGGGATTTCTGTATAAAATGATGCGTTCAACCCCGGGCCGGCTCGCGGGAGTAATAAAGGCACGGTACGTGGCAACATTGTTCGCTTCGTTATCGTTCATTGTACAAGGCCGACGCGCTTCTCCACGCTGCGCGCCGTACGACGTTTTTGTTTACAGTACGCTCGCTTTACGTTCGTGATAAGCGCTACCAGTTTTCGTACGAAATTATCTATTTACTATACTAGCTGCTGTCCGCGGTTTTGGTCGCCTTGTCGCAAACTTTGTTGACAATGATTTTCTACAAAATTTTAGATAGTTTAAAAGAAGAACGAAATGTACAATGTTCTTTAAATTTAACTAAAGATAATGATTTCTTGTATTTATGCGGCCCCCTACAGCCCTCGTGGGTCTCGCCGGCTGTAAAACACTGGAAACGTCGGGAATATAAAAACTACATCGAACGCGATAAAGTCCGCATAACAAAAGTTTCATTTAAAATAAAACATTTTTATCAGTTAAATTTTTTCTCCTAACAAACTGCTATGCCCTAAGCATATGTTAAATTTATTTAAGAGAGAAAAAAAAGAAAGAAGAAGAGAGAACGACACGTATGAATTGCTACAAACGATTCAATACTAAATACCGTGTCTAATCTCCTAATATAGATCAGTATCGTAGACAACGATTGAACGATATACATAGAAACTTTCACAGTTGTTCCATCGAGCAGTGCTTAATATTGCATCGTACCTTTTTGTACGTGGTGGAGAGCCGAGCGACGGCTTTTGCTGCTGCACGAATGGGCCACCCCGACCGGGGAAGCGCCGCGGTCTCGGGGAATACCCCCTCTACTCCGTCCTTATGTCTTTAGTATCCTAGATGATGGCAATCATTTACAGGTGAGCATGTTTGTTGCCCCTTTTCCCATAAAAAGAAAAACTTAAGTACCTTAAAACATACCCAATAGTTTTTTTTGTTTTAATGGAAAAGACGGCAAACCAGCAAGCGGTTCACCTGATGGTAAGTGCTTACCGTCGCCCAGATACATCTGCAACACCATAGATGCTGCGAGTGCGTTGCTGGTCTTTAAGGATATTTGGGGGATGGGAGGGAAGAGGAGAGGAATAGGGAGGGGATGTGGGCCTCCTGGGGTTACCTCACTCACCGAACGAAACGCAGAAGCACAAGATGCCTCTACTCCACGCCGGTATTCTGCGAGGCCGTGGTATCAATCCGGTCGAGCCGGCCCATTCGAGCAGCAGCTAAAGCCGCCGCTTGGCTCTACCACGCTTAAAACACAGCACAGTTATTCGTGCAAGCTTACACATATATATATAAGTACAGTCTATATATCTTTAAAAACGCCGAAATCGAGTTTATTAAGCGGTCGTAAATGTTGAATGGTAGATTTTTTTTTTACAATTTAGCGATACATTTCATTGTATTGACTCGCAATGAGATAACTCTGTGAAAGTATTATTTGGTACCGTCGGGCCTACTATAGCCATGTTAGGTACTTAATATTTCGTAGGTACGCTCAGTGGGCCGGCGGCCATTGTGAAATTCTGATCGTGTGTGACTAAGGTGTGGGCCGGTTAGTGTTGATTTGTCGAACGGCGCCGATGCAGTGATGCCTGCATCGGCGCCGTTCGACTCCGATGGCGTGGGGTGCGGCGATAAAATTGTCCATAGTCTTTATGCGTCGTCGGTTCGTGTTGAACTAAGTGCTCCTGTTACCCGACCACGTGTTGGATTTCCTTTTTTTTTTTTCAACGGAAACACAATTCGTCTGTAAAGTACAGCGTCCATAAGACGTGGACCATTTATCGTGGGCCCTTGTAAGCTATGTGACAAAATTATTTCACAAAAATTTCGTGTTGTTTTTTTAACATCCAAGATTTCATTACTTGTGGGTTGCTTCATTACTTACTCATTCGCGCTGTTGATATTCTTATCGGGTACATACTATGATAGTTTTTTTTTTATTTAAATGAGACTGAAAACCGTGTGATGCCCTATGGCCACCCTCGTTGTATGTCGTAAATGTAGTAGACGTTAAAGGAATGGCAGAAGAACACCCGAACCACCGAATATACCAGACATAAATTACTCAGACCTGTAGCCTAGATATAGTGTAGTCCTAGATATAGGTAGGTAAGCCTGAATACAATCTGCGGAGGAATCACAATTTGATGATCTTACAAGGAGTCGAAGCTAGTATTTGTCTCGGCATAGTTAAGTTTACATACTGTCATTAAGGGACGGTGGGCTAGTTACTTGCATGTAGTATGCGATGCGGTTCCAAGATTTTTACCGTGGTAGAGCCAAGCGGCGGCTCTTGCTGCCGCTCGAATGCCCCGGCACGTCCGGATCAGTACCACGACCTCGCAGAATACCGGCGTGAAGTGGAGGCATCATGTGCTTCTGCGTTTCGTTCTGTGAGCGAGGTAACCGTAGGTCCTCTCCCCCTCCCTTCCCCCTCCTTAAATATGGTAGCGGTATATAAAGATCATTCGACGTTCGGAGCGGAGCCGAAGACATCGGCACCGTCTCGCCTCCGGGACGGAAATAGCGAGCGGGCCGCGAGACGACGCGGCAGGTGTAGCTTCGAGCTCTGGAGTCTAGACGGTCTGCATGGTTTTCTTTTTTTATTCTTTCTAGAAGTTAGCTATGGTAGTTAAGGCGAGGGCGCTCGCTCCAGTTGCGCCGACCGATAACGGAATTATTAGTTGTCAATTGTCGTATGTATGCGCCCGAGTCGTGACACTTATGTACGATTTGTATCGTTCGACTGAACAATGAGACGGGAGGCAGGCTCACCACCTGTCACTTTGTTCCAAATAAGCTCCGGGGAACGGTGGGTAGAAACGACTGCAGTAAATTTTTGGCAAAGGCCTCCTTCCCAAATATCTGATAGGGTTTTGGAGAAGGGGAAAGGGGTCCGGAAGGGCCCGCCTCGCTGCTCCGGTGCGGGCTTGACAGGCTTCACACATCCTCGAAATTGTATCTTTTTTCTTTTATTTCTCAGACTTGCAAGTTTCCTCACGTTGTTTACCTTCACCGCCGAGCACGTGGTAAATTGCTATTAACAATTTTAGTGGTGTCGGCACCGGGGCTCAAACCCAGGTTACTCGCACTCAGTTTAGACGTTTCAAGACACCTGTCACCTAAGTAGACATATTATCTATGTAGATATGTACTTATGACCATCCTGTTATCAAGGCATAAGAAATCTCAGTTCGAGGCTAGATGCCGTGTGTGTCTGATGCGTTATATCAGCGGTTCCCAACCTGTGGTAGGCGTACCCCTGAGGGTACGTGGGTTCCAATTGGGGGTACGTGTAAATTATATTCGTAATGGCTGAAATACTGAGAAGTTAAAACAGTTAACTTATATATGATTATTATATTTAAAATGAACATTTTAACAAATAACTTAGTAAGGTTATAGACTACGAGCGTTGGGTTGGTAAAATACAGTACATTATTAGGAGCAGGTATGGAGTTAACAGGGGAGGGGGTACTCATAAATGGGGTACGGGAATGAAAATAGGTTGGGAAGCACTGCATTATATAATGTGTTTTCTTAGTGATTTTACTTTCAAATATATAACGTCCCGAGACGCATAACGTACCCGACGTTATAAATATGTGTGAGGAGCAAAAGGATAGCCGGATCGGGTGCGATGCTCCGCGTGGACGGACGACGGTGGAATGTCGACTATTTGCTCCCGATCCTGTACACCCACAGCGCGCACGCAGCGGTGCACGTTGCTTTTCATTGCGAATGTTAACATTTATATCTATTCTATTAAGCCAAAACTTATCAGTAGATGTGTACCTATTACCTTAACGTTCTTTAAAAGCTGCACTGCACGACCTCTCCGTTAAAGGGGGATTAGTCATAGTAGTGACGCTCTGGAAGCGAATTGGAGATCGCAGACCTCTCGCACCGTAGACGCTAATGTCCGTCACGGGTCTCCCTATTTTGGTTACTCGTCTGTCGGTATTCATTGCGATTTTCAAGGCTTTTCCCCCTTCGTCTTCCTCTTACAACTTGTAAGTGACGGATTCTATTTTGCTATGTCTACTGTTTTTAAGCGTGGTAGAGCCAAGCGGCGGCTTTAGCTGCTGCTCGAATGGGCCGGCTCGACCGGATTGATACCACGGCCTCGCAGAATACCGGCGTGAAGTAGAGGCATCTTGTGCTTCTGCGTTTCCTTGGGTGAGTGAGGTAACCGGAGGCCCACATCCCCTCCCTATTCCTCTCCCCTTCCCTTCCATCTCCCAAATATCCTTAAAGACCAGCAACGCACTCGCAGCATCTATGGTGTTGCAGATGTATGTGGGCGACGGTAAGCACTTACCATCAGGTGAACCGCTTGCTCGTTTGTCGTCTTTTCCATAAATAAAAAAAATATTAAAGTTCTAAATTACTCACAATCACGCAAAGAGAATAGTGTACTTCAAGTCGGTATTCTGCGAGGTCGTGGCACAACCCCGGTTGTGCCGGTCCATACGAGATAGGCGGCCGCTTGGCTCCACCGCGAACTGTTCCGTACTGTTATGTTCCCTCTTAAACCCAGCGTTGCTCTACATCAAGGAATCCCAGACGATTTTTGGGCAAGAGACCCTTTTTACAAAATGAACTGATACCTCAGACCCCCCATAGCCCAATTAGTTTAAAAATCTTATCTGTAGTTGTTCTCCTATTGATACAATTTTTTTTTTATTTTATTTATTTAAACAAAGTCACACAGCACATAGATAAAAAATATATAGATTAGGTAAAATACAACTTAATGCCAATAATGGACTTCATTATTTATTATTAAAAGATCTTGATGACATGTACAGTTACGGGTGATTATTACTACTTAACAAACAAACCGAGCGACATTATGTAATTTAGAAAATAATGTGACAACAAAAAAAAAACATAAAATACTTACCAATTTAATCACTGTGCTTAAGTGAGTAAACTTGACATAATTTTTCTTAATTAACTTCAGTAAATATCAAGTGTAATTAATAATTTTTAATACATTTTACGTAAAAATGTTTTAAAAGTACAACAATTATACGTCCTACTAAAGTATTAGTTATTCTTGTAACAAGTCTTATAACGTAACACAACTTATACAGTATCATCAAAGTTTCGAATAAGAACTTGTGTTAATTATAATTAATAAGGGTCGATTTTAAGACCTTGTCGACCACCAATATCAGTTTTCGTTTATGTCGGGTTCCTGCCACTTTGGGGGTGACCACTTTGGGAACTAAATGTAGAGTACATCATAATATAAATTAGTTATCTGTCTGTCTTCCAATAATAGCTTAAGTACATTTGTGACTTGTTCACGCGAAGGTCATTATTGACCGTTCATTTGTTGTCTATGTATGTGTGAGTTAATTCTTCACCTATGTAATAAGCCTTTTTAAGGATATAGGTGTATTATTTTTGCTTCTCGTCAAATACATACGTCGGCGCAAGTGTGACACATAGTAGTGGGGCATCGGTGAGTCTTATGCCTGTAGCTGCGCGGCGTGCCGTGCGCCAGGCGTGGGCGACGGCTGCTTATCGTATGCCCCCGGCGTGTTTCAGGCGTCGCGGTGTGTGGATAAAGGTCTGTTTATCATATCGGGGGCGTCCGGCGTATCGCGTGCGATTGGAATTCCTATCGAGCGATATCGCCCGTTGCCATCTCGTTTTGCACGGTCCTAGCGTTGTCATGTCATGTCATTGTATGCCCATGTGGATGGGCACGACGATCACGAGCCTCGGTAGCCTAGTGGTCAGAGTGATCACTTTAGTTTCAATGAGCTCGTGTTACCTGGATTCGATTCCCGATGCCGGCGCCACTAAAATTGTTAGTAGCAATTTTAAGCGCTGCGTTTTTTTTACCACGTGCTCGGCGGTGACGGAAAACGTCGTGAGGAAACCTGTCCGAGAAATAACCGTAAAATATTATTTCAGTGGGCACTTACAGGTTGCTACTTTTTTTTTATTTGGATCACTATGGTTTCAGTCTACCATTAGATTCATCCCATCCCGCCGGGGGGATGTCATGAGAGAAACTACTGCTGTTACGTTGTGCTGTATAAACATGGGCGTCGGGAGGAGAATGTAAGTTGGTGCACTTGCATCACTTTACCATGAAAGAATATAGACAGAAAAGTATGAAGAAATAAAAAAAATCTCACGTAGTAGAGTCAAGCGGCGGCTGTTGTTGTTGCTCGAATGGGCCGGCTCGACCGGGTTGGTATCTTGTGCTTCTGCGTTTCGTTCGGTGAGCGAGGTAACCGGAGGCTCCTCCTATCACCAAACGTGGAACGGCCGGCAACGCACCTGCAGCACCTCTGGTGTTGCAGGGCGAGAGCGATGGTAATCACTTACCATCAGGTGAACCGCTTGCTCGTATGCAGCCTTTTCCTGAAAAATATAAATAAATATAAGAGTCACTCTTTGTAAGCGTGTAGGTGTAGGTGTTGAAAACAACACAACCCCATTTGTTCAACACTTTGTCATGCTCATGCGCAGGCCGTTCGGCCTCGCGTCTGCCATCGATGTCCGTATCCAAATCTTGGACACGTCCTATCTTACCAAATGAAGTCTTTGGAATATTCAGGCCAATCTTGATTATCTCACATACCGCTGGGTAAAACGCTTGAGCGGTCGAATCCTCGTGTTCGACAGGTGGACTCGTTCGAGGCCGCATCACTCCCCTCATCTCTCGCAAACATCTCGTAACACACTGTAGAGTCTGCAGAAGGTTCCGTATATCTCATGCTATGGCTCAAAATTTAAATTTGTATAATATTCTTATACTTTATGGGTATGGGTGGTATAGCATAAGTGAAAATGTTTTTGTTCTTACATAGGGCAAACTAAAAGATCTTTAAGGACCCGCGTTAAAGAACACATAGGCTGACGTGAAACACCGACGCTCTAGGAAGTCTGAAGTCTGTGATCATATCCTTGATCGCCCCGACCATTACATCAGATTTGATAGACCAATCCTCGCAAATGAACACCGATTCCTGTTAAGGATGATGCGCGAATCTATTGAAATCAAAAAACACATCCTAACTTCAATAGGGAAGTTAGCCGTTGGGTGCCGCCACCGGCTTGGGATCCAGTAATAAACAAAATTAAATCTAATACCAAGCGTACCACTGCATGACCTCAATATACTGTGAGCACATTCTGCGTAGATCGGACCAAAGTTAATAAATAAAAGCTGAAGGTAGTCCGAGTTGAGATGAGATCTGGACGTCTAACACCTCAGCCCCCCCGTGGCCACGACTGCTGTAAGCCAATCGAAACGTCGGGAATATAAAAACATAATAAAACGCGATAAAATCCGTAAATAATAGTTTAATTTCAAATGTGTAGTGTTCGCGTAAATACAAGAATTCATTATGTTTTTTGTCTGTAGTAGAATCGTAATGGAAAGGGTTAAATCGAATGCACCCACCCGGCGCGATTTAAATTTGTCATTCATTCAATTGTCACGACCAATAAGGATTTTAGTTTTAACTTTTTAAAAAAACGTTTCTATCCACTGTAGGAATATCTCCTATGTCGCGGAGGCGGTTTACATACATAAATTGGACAAACACCCAGACCACTACCTGATAGTAGACTACTAATTAAAGTAGTCCCGTGCTGGAATCGAACCCGCGACCCACAGCGCCGCAGCTAAAGCCAGTACGTCACCGAACCGTCTATATCCGTCCCGAGTATAGCCGTATAGCCGTCCGATCCACACTTATAATCAAATTTTATTTTAATGTTTAGATACAGATGCAACTTCCTAGTTATAACACTGCCAGCGCCCTTGCCTATAAATGTAATAAAAAAAAAACATATATGTTCATGCCTTGTTCCCAACGGCAACGGCAGAGTCAATCTTCTTCCACTTGCTACGGTCTTGACATACGTATTTCGCTTCTTCCACTTTCATCAATCTTCGCATGCATGCTCGTTGGTTTAGAGTACTCTTGACCTGGCCTTTTTTCAGAACGTCTCCGATTTGATCGTGAAATATTCACCTAGGTCTTCCTCTCCCGACCCCCGACCTCTACCATTTACACTCGCCCCATATATTTGTTTCGTCAACCTACTTTCATTCATCCTCTCCACATGTCCAAACCAGCTCCATTTCTCAATTCTATCTCTTCCTTTCTCAATTCGTGTCACTACACGTCTTCGTCTATCACGCCACGATGTTCTCTGATAACATTAAACATTAAATATTTTTATATCGTTCGCGACTTTCGTCGACTTTATGTCCGTCTCGTGTTATGAAGTTGCAATAATGCCTAATATCCAGTGATATAAAAGTCGTAAGACTTGCTACAGAAATACCCTGCGCCAAGCTTGTTTTTTTATACGCTGTGTCGCTTACCTTTTAGACTGTTGCTGGCATGCAGCAACAGTCTAAGCGACGTCTCTAATATGCCGGCACTTTGCCTTTACGGGAAACGCGTCATAATGCCTACTAGCCGTCTGGCAGGCTCACTCCGCTGCCATTCATGCATGCATTACGTATAGGACGACCAAAAATGTCAGAGTTATGTTATGTCGTGACCTCCGAGTCCTGTCCCGTTCGCGCCGGCGCCGGAAAGCGATGCGCCATCCGTCCGCACCCATATCATGGCTGATCCGCCAATCAAGGGTCTACGGAGGGCAACGAGAGAGCACTGTTTACTATAAAATTTATCAAACTCCCAGCATACGGTTTGTGCAACTTGAAATGTGCGAAGAGGTACTCGTGAATCCGAAACAAGATTATCCGCGGTGGAACTGAGCAAGGTTTATCAAGCAATGCTCGTATGATGAACAACGACGAGATAACGATGAGAAATTTTTCCCACAATTTTTTTATTTAAACAAAAACACTGAAAGCATAGAGCGTAGTCATGGAAGTGTTCTGTCTATTTACTAAAATGTAGTAAAGATATTTTAAAACTTTCAGATATTTTAACTTCAGAAACCAGAAGCGTTTAAAATTGCCGTTTAACATCGTAAAGGAATCCCGCCGCGCAGGTGCAACGACTTCACGGTGCTGTTATCTCGACCTACATCTGGAAGCGCAGACAGTCGATAAGAGCGTTCGGGTTTGCCCTGAGATAACAGATTCATCTCGCGTCTCTCATGTTACTTTTGCCTTCTGCTCTTATTATCACACTGTTACTTATTTACTTATCTTACGAATTCTAATTATTCTTATACACGATTGAAAGGGAAAGGGTGTACTGCTTATTGAATGAGGTTAACAATATACCAAAGTAGCAAAGTAGCAGATTGTAAGTGCCCACTGCTGGGTAAAGACCTCCTTCTCCAATACGAATATCTGAGAGGGTTTTGGAGCCGGGAAGGACTCGCCACGCCGCTCCAGTACGGGTTGGCATGCTTCACATATCCTCGAAATAATATTTTTTATTATTTCTCAGACATGCAGGTTTCCTCACGATGATATTTCCCTTCACCGCCGAGCAAGTGCAATACAGCTCTTAAAATTGCTTATAAAGGTTTTAGTGATGTCGGCACCCGGGGATCATACTTGGGTCACTCGCGCTCTGTAAAGCTCTTGAGTACATAGTTACTATATTATACTACCACTACTACTACTAATATATATATGTATACCATAAAGCTTACAAAGACTTGACTTTCTAGGCTACCACGGCTCTAAAGCTCTAATTTGAACTCATCGCATACTAACTTTAGTAAGGTACGAGTTAAATGTTTAATTTCACATGCTCGAAGCGACAAGGGACGTGCGTCTTCACGGTCGTCGGGCTGCTTTGCCAAGAATATTCGCGTTACGACCGCCCGCGGTCTCCGCCCCGTTCTATTCCTGTATCCGCGGAGACGCGCTGTTTGTTTACAAAGCTGTCGGCCGACAGACGTCTCGGGGCATTTCGTTCGCTAAATAGGCTTCGTTCCCGTGCCTTTTCAACTTCGTCAGCAATGGCTGGGTGACAAACTGTGACACTTAGCTGTCAGTTGTGCGCATGAGCCAATGACTAACACGTCACGTACATAGATACAATAACATACATATCGATACGAAAACCAATATCTATGTATTGGACGGTACAATATCTGTATATTAGATATCGATACAAACTGACGTTGGAGATACAGAGCGCTATACTGTTGTACGGCATATATACTCGTAGATAATATCCAAAATCCGAATTGAACAAGTTGTGGGTATTTCAGATTTATCTTTTTTTTTTTTATGGAAAAGACGGCAAACGAGCAAGCGGTTCACCTGATGTTAAGTGGTTACCGTCGCCCAGATACATCTGCAACACCATAGATGCTGCAGGTGCGTTGCCGGACGTTAAGGATATTTGGGAGATGGGAGGGAAGAGGAGGGGAATAGGGAGGGGGTGTGGGCCTCCGGTTACCTCACTCACCGAACGAAACGCAGAAGCACAAGATGCCTCTACTTCACGCCGGTATTCTGCGAGGCCGTGGTATCAATCCGGTCGAGCCGGCCCATTCGAGCAACAGCTAAAGCCGTCGCTTGGCTCTACCACGCTTAAAAATGTAATGTTTTTTCTAGTTCATTTATATCATAGATTTGAAACTATTGAAATTCATTGATACGAGGCGTATCAGGACTGTTAACACGAGATGAGTTATATCACACATCTCAAAGTAATTGATTAAAAAAAAACAATTAATTTCTGTTTGCAAACATCGACACGTCCCTTCTATTCCCGCGACTCTCGGGACTTTTAAGGAGCAATGTGTGTATAAGTTAGCTCTGAGTCTAGTTTTGCATTTGTGCAGTAAAGTAAAGTGGTAGCCGGTATGTGCCCACCGCTGGGCAAAGGCCTCCTTTTCTAATACAAGTATCAGAGAGGGTTTTGGAGACGGGAAGGGCACGCCACGCTGCTCCAGTTGGCGGGCTCTTCTCAGACATGCAGGTATCGTCACGATGTTTTCCTTCACCACTGAGCACGAGGTAAATACAGTACTTAAAGTTGGTATTAACAATTTTTGTGATGCCGGCACCGGGGATCGAACCCAGGTCACTTGCGCTCTATGAAACTAAAGTGAGCGCCCTGACTACCGCGGCTGTTCATTTGTGCAGAGTCGATAATGATTTGTTTAAACTTTACAGCCCATAAAAAGATATTGTATCTTAGACTATGTATCTGTACGAAAACCAGTATCTATATATGTGACGGTATCAATATATAGGACATAGGGCCTCTCCTATAAGGAGGATTTGCCACAATCTCCACGCACGGCAAGCGGATTCCCGATTGTTGTACCGGACATCTCGCACCATAGACGCAGCTTCCCGTCATCGATCTGCTCGTCATTTTCGTCTCTGCTTTTTGTCTTGAGATTGTAATCCTCCTATTTGTCGGCAGTACCCGTTGCGATTTCCAATCTTTTTCCTCTTACGACACCTACACGAGCAAGCGGCTCACCTGATGGTAAGTGATTACCGTCGCCCACCTACATCTGCAACACCAGAGGGGCTGCAGGTGCCTTGCCTTTAAAGATATTTAGGAGAAGGGAGGAAGGATGAGGAGGAGGTTGGGGAGGAGGAGTGGGCCTCCGGTTATCTCACCGAACGAAACGCAGAAGCACAAGATGCTTCTACTTCACGCCGGTATACTGCGAGGCCGTGGTATCAATCCGGTCGAGCCGGCCCATTCGAGCAACAGCTAAAGCCGTCGCTTGGCTCTACCACGCTTAAAAATGTAATGTTTTTCTAGTTCATTTATATCATAGATTTGAAACTATTGAAATTCATTGATACGAGGCGTATCAGGACTGTTAACACGAGATGAGTTATATCACACATCTCAAAGTAATTGATTAAAAAAAACAATTATAAGATCTATGAAAAGTTTTATTTTTTATGAATCTGTGGGACATTGGTAGCATTGCCTGCTAGAGTCACTAATAGTTGTTTAATTTTTTATGTATACATCTAAATGTTTACCACCTACTATTCAAAGGAACCTTGAGCTTAGCAGCTTAAACGAAAGCGTTCGTACGCAGAGCAGACGCGGTTGTGCTCGGGTTCATTAGCCAACCAAATACGGCTCTGGAATCGCACCCCGTTGCCCCGGCAACCGCAGGGTTGTCACTTATGGCTGCTTAGTTATTTTTTAATATAAGTATGGATGACAAACGAACACACTGCCCGGTTTAATCTACAACAAAGATTCAAAATTAATGAAAGGGTGCGTTTTTTACCCCCTGAAAAGTTTACGATGTATTATTTCGTTTGTCTACAATTTCAGATTTGAACGCATGACAATAGATGGTATTCCTTCTCGTGTCATAACAATATAATTTCTATTATTGTGACACGTATGGAAGTACACTAACGGCTGACCCACTTCCTCGTAGTTGTTAGTTTGAATTTTTTTTTTTATGGAAAAGACGGCAAACGAGCAAGCGGTTCACCTGATGTTAAGTGGTTACCGTCGCCCACCTACATCTGCAACACCATAGATGCTGCAGGTGCGTTGCCGGACGTTAAGGATATTTGGGAGATGGGAGGGAAGAGGAGGGAATAGGGAGGGTGTGGGCCTCCGGTTATCTCACCGAACGAAACGCAGAAGCACAAGATGCTTCTACTTCACGCCGGTATTCTGCGAGGCCGTGGTATCAATCCGGTCGAGCCGGCCCATTCGAGCAACAGCTAAAGCCGTCGCTTGGCTCTACCACGCTTAAAAATGTAATGTTTTTCTAGTTCATTTATATCATAGATTTGAAACTATTGAAATTCATTGATACGAGGCGTATCAGGACTGTTAACACGAGATGAGTTATATCACACATCTCAAAGTAATTGATTAAAAAAAACAATTATAAGATCTATGAAAAGTTTTATTTTTTATGAATCTGTGGGACATTGGTAGCATTGCCTGCTAGAGTCACTAATAGTTGTTTAATTTTTTATGTATACATCTAAATGTTTACCACCTACTATTCAAAGGAACCTTGAGCTTAGCAGCTTAAACGAAAGCGTTCGTACGCAGAGCAGACGCGGTTGTGCTCGGGTTCATTAGCCAACCAAATACGGCTCTGGAATCGCACCCCGTTGCCCCGGCAACCGCAGGGTTGTCACTTATGGCTGCTTAGTTATTTTTTAATATAAGTATGGATGACAAACGAACACACTGCCCGGTTTAATCTACAACAAAGATTCAAAATTAATGAAAGGGTGCGTTTTTTACCCCCTGAAAAGTTTACGATGTATTATTTCGTTTGTCTACAATTTCAGATTTGAACGCATGACAATAGATGGTATTCCTTCTCGTGTCATAACAATATAATTTCTATTATTGTGACACGTATGGAAGTACACTAACGGCTGACCCACTTCCTCGTAGTTGTTAGTTTGAATTTTTTATCAACTTTACTGCAACGGAAAATATTTAAATTTCAATTCTATCAACCCTCAGTAACAGAGGCAGAGTCTATAAATTTACAACTGCCCGTATTAAGTGCAACTCGAGGCCTTATTTGACCTTTCTTTGGGAGTCTCCTTTTGATAAGTAGCAACTTGAGTTCAAGGCTCAGGGCGCGACCAGTCAGCGAAGATAAGTTTTTTTTTTTTTATGGAAAAGACGGCAAACGAGCAAGCGGTTCACCTGATGTTAAGTGGTTACCGTCGCCCACCTACATCTGCAACACCATAGATGCTGCAGGTGCGTTGCCGGACGTTAAGGATATTTGGGAGATGGGAGGGAAGAGGAGGGAATAGGGAGGGTGTGGGCCTCCGGTTATCTCACCGAACGAAACGCAGAAGCACAAGATGCTTCTACTTCACGCCGGTATACTGCGAGCCGGCCCATTCGAGCACCAGCAAAAGCCGCCGCTCGGCTCTGCCACGTACAGAACCATAGTTTGCTTATTTTAACCAAACAAAGCCTAACAGCTTGTGTGTGTTGCGATTACCAGTTTTTTTTCTATTTAAGTTATATTAGTTTCGATAGACGGTATCTAATTTCTTTCGTGTTGTTATGTAACGGTTCGACTCGCTATCCGATGTTGATGTCATCTGTCTGTTGTCGCGGGGGTCAGAGGTCAAAGACGAAGCATTAAATAACGTCTGCCTGTCTCACCTATCCGCTAAAGGCTGAGCATTTGCTGAGTGAAATGAAACTATTATATACGGATTTTATCGCGTTTAATTATGTTGTTGGGTTGGGTTGTTGGGTCACGGGGTTGTGTCCACCCCGTGACCACGGCTGCTGTGAAGCAATCGAAACGTCAAATGTTTAGTGTTCGCGTAAATAAAAACATGGAGTATTCTCTACTGTCAATTGGGCTCAGGAAATTTTAGACAGTAACTAGAATGGTTCTTTTATTACTCTACTTGATATGTAATATTAAAAAAAAAACAATTATAAGATCTATGAAAAAGTTTTATTTTTTTATGAATCTGTGGGACATTGGTAGCATTGCCTGCTAGAGTCACTAATAGTTGTTTAATTTTTTATGTATACATCTAAATGTTTACCACCTACTATTCAAAGGAACCTTGAGCTTAGCAGCTTAAACGAAAGCGTTCGTACGCAGAGCAGACGCGGTTGTGCTCGGGTTCATTAGCCAACCAAATACGGCTCTGGAATCGCACCCCGTTGCCCCGGCAACCGCAGGGTTGTCACTTATGGCTGCTTAGTTATTTTTTAATATAAGTATGGATGACAAACGAACACACTGCCCGGTTTAATCTACAACAAAGATTCAAAATTAATGAAAGGGTGCGTTTTTTACCCCCTGAAAAGTTTACGATGTATTATTTCGTTTGTCTACAATTTCAGATTTGAACGCATGACAATAGATGGTATTCCTTCTCGTGTCATAACAATATAATTTCTATTATTGTGACACGTATGGAAGTACACTAACGGCTGACCCACTTCCTCGTAGTTGTTAGTTTGAATTTTTTTTTATCAACTTTACTGCAACGGAAAATATTTAAATTTCAATTCTATCAACCCTCAGTAACAGAGGCAGAGTCTATAAATTTACAACTGCCCGTATTAAGTGTAACTCGAGGCCTTATTTGACCTTTCTTTGGGGAGTCTCCTTTTGATAAGTAGCAACTTGAGTTCAAAGGGCTCGGAGCCGCGTTGACCAAAGTCAGCAAAGATAAGTTTTTTTTTTTTTGGAAAAATATTACTTTGTCGGCTGAGTAATGTTTTGTGATATAGAGTATTGTAGTATAATGGGCCCCATATGTATAATTTTTTATGCAATTTAATCTTGTCTCGTCTTTAAATAATAAAAAACAAAGTAGTAAATCGCGTTTGTGTGTGTCATCATCATCATCATCATCATCATTTCAGCCTATCAGAAGTCCACTGCTGAATATGGGCCGGCCACATAGCTCGCAGAACTGACAACCGTTGGGGAAAAAAGGTTCTCGAGTGGCGGCCGCGTACAGGCAAACGCAGTGTAGGACGACCCTCCACAAGATGGAGTGACGACCTGCGCAGTGTTGCGGGAAGTCGATGGATGCAGGTGGCTCAGGACCGAGCTTCGTGGCGATCTTTGTGTGTGTATTCGCTTGTAAATTCTTAACCACTAAGAGGATTTGAATGGGATCTTCACCATCATGTAGAACATTTAATGAGGAAGGTTTAAATCTATGACACATTTAGTTTGTATTACCGAACCGGACCTGCGAAATACGCTTCGCTATTTATAAATACGCGCTTCGCCGTATATATAAATAGTACGCGGATGGTAAAAGCTAGTATATACCTAAAGTAGTCATGATGAGTTATTAAGTATTATACTTAATGGTAGAGTCGGGAGAGGAAGACATAGGCGAACATTTCACGATCAAATCGGAGACGTTCTGGAAAAAGGTCAGGTCAAGAGTACTCTAAACCAACGAGCATGCATGCGAAGATTGATGAAAGTGGAAGAAGCGAAATACGTATGTCAGGACCGTAGCAAGTGGAAGGAGAGTGTCTCTGCCTACCCCGTTGTGAACAATGCGTGTTTATATGTATACTTAATGCCTCCAGTAGTTTAGGTGTTATTATTATAATACAATAATTACTGAATAATTCCTTAACATCCAAATTTAAAACAAATAAACAAATGTCTCGAAATTTTTTTTGTACATTTTTGTCAATGTCACTTTTCTCTCTTCTTGCGATTAATTATCGCCATGAATTCCCCGGTCTCTCTCTGTCTCTCTTGCTCTCTCTCTCTCTCTCTCTGTCTCTCTTTTTCTCTCTCTCTCTCTCTCCATACAAAGTAAAAATTTTGAAGGGACCCTTGTTGCGCAGGCTGGACCCAAGTTTATTTATCTGATTCAAAGTGACGACAATAGCTCTAATGGCCTGAAATTTCTGAGAGAGTTACTTGGCTAATCTTCGTGAGTTAATCTGTGATTGAGATTCTGTTAGCATGAAATACTCAGTTGCGGTCTCATGATGTTTGTACGTCAAGATATTTAACTCACTTCTGCTTATACAATAGTAGCTTTAGCCCGCGATTTGATTCGACTTTTCAAATGATTTAAAGACAATACATATTTAAATAGATCTAAGTTTTCACTAGATACTCATGTATGGCGTGTTTTTATGACGACAAATAAACAAACATTATTATTATTAATATTTCTTAGTTTATATATTATATATTATTCTGCGATAGGAATAGATAATTGTATCCCGTTCTCTTCAATGCCGTCCCGGGATCAAAGGTAAGGTTTTTATGTTGAGTCACAAGCTTTCGAAAAGTGAAAACCGCATCAAAATCAGTTCAGTTAAGCTACGCGTGATGCCTTAATGTTATATATAAAATAGCTTAACAAACAAACATACAAAAAAAATTATTATTTAACTCAAGCGGTTTTTTAATATTAATATCTTTCATGTATAGTTACAGGTTTTTATGGTTTGATAACAGCAAAGACAATATAGATAGCCGAGCGGTTAGGGGAATTATTTCCCAAGCCGGCGAATTCATCGCGCTAATGAATTTTTCGCAGAGATTACGGAGTTCCCTAAAACCGGGAAGGTTTGTACCTTCTCCGGGAGAAAGAACATAACTGGCATCGAGTCGCGTTGCTGGGGACTCTCGGAAATCGCCATGACATTTTTAAGTCTTCATCTATTACGACATTAGGGGAAGAATGGAGAAAATATCGGCGATAATCTTACGCAGCTGCCGCTCGGCAAAACGAAACAACATTTACAGCCAAATTAATATCAAATCACTGAAAGTCTGATTAACTTCTACGGGAAATCGATTTTCAATGATTGAAAATAGCGCGAACCGACGTTTATTAACGCACACTTGTATTGCACCATGTATGTACATGGTCATAATTGATGACCGCATGTGTTTGTGTTTAGCGTAGCGGATTGCCGAATCACGTGTCCCGAGTTCGAATCCCAGCCGGAGTCAATGTTCGTGCAAAAACACCAAATTGTCGATATTCGCATCTGGTTGTGTTGTGTCCGTCCCATGTCCCCCTGACACTGCATCTGACCTTTCCTCGGATCTAATCACAAAATACATTTACGGGAATATATTTTTTTTTATATAAAAGGGGGCAAACGTGCACGCGGCTCTCCAGATGGTAAGTGATCACCGTCGCCCACGTACATCTGCAACACCAGATGGGCTACAGGTGCGTTGGCGACCTTAAAGGATATTTGGGTGATGGGAGAGAGGGAAGCGGGCCTCCGGTTACCTCACTCATCGAACGAAACGCAAATGCACAAGGAGGCTCTACTCCACGCCGGTATTCAGCGAGGTTGTGATCATAAGCTACCGCTTGGCTCTACCACGTCGACCCAGGACTGCGTCAACTGAATTAACAGAGCGGCTTTCGAAACGCTTCGATAACAAATCACTCCATTGTGCGACATTGGCTTCATCTCCCTCGCGTCTGTTCCGGACATTCCGCATACGTCAAAAACGATTCCCACGATGGCTCGTCACCGCCACGTAGCCGTGAAAGCGCGCGTCTCCGCCGCCCCCCCACCCATGACTTTCGCGAGCGGAAGGTCACTGATCCCCCGGAGACGACACGACGCCATAGCGAGACCGAGCCAGACGGCAGTGCGTCACACAACTGGGCCGGCACCGAATAATGCCGTTTTGTATACCGTATGCCTTATGGGCTTACGTAGTTCAATTGGAGCTGGGGGCAGGGTAATGCCGCCTCCGGGACGGGGCTATATTAGCCGAGCGCAAGAGGGGCCACGTTTGTGTTCCGAACGGAGATCCCGTGACCCCCCGCCAGCGCTGATGGCGACCACTTACCTCGCTTACCGTATGCCTTATGGGCTTACGTAGTTCAATTTGTCCTAAGCCGAGAGTTGCACGGTGTTCAATTTCACTGTCAAGTTATTTCGTTCGCCTACTTTTGGGTTTGTAAGAAAACTATATAGATGTTTACTTTTCATTGCTGCACAACATTCCGATGTTCCTTCTTCAAGATAAGCGAATCCCATACTAACGTAACTCACATAAACACGTTGCACGATGTCTCTGTGTCCAGCCGACTCGAACGAAATGGATCAATCAATGTCTCAATCGATAAACAACGGTATGCGCTCTGTGCTAAAATAGATTTTCCTCTGCCTTGCGAAGCGATTCTCGAGATCGTGTTACGTCAATGTCGGTCATGAGGCTGTGGTGTAAGAGTTAATTCGGTGGTTCACGGTCTCGGATGGTAACAGACTGTATTATCAATCTTAGTCTGAGTGTGCGAATAGGTGCACTATGTGTTTAGGATATTTGTGAAATGTCCGGGTTTTTTGAATTTTTTTTAGTTAGCAAAATTTAAGCTTAATAAACCCCCGGTGCCGGCACCACTAAAATTGTTAATAGCAATTTTAAGTGCTGTATTTACCACGTGCTCAGTGGTGAAGGAAAACATCGTGAGGAAACCTGCATGTCTGAAAAATAATAAAAAATATTATTTCGAGGATATGTGAAGCCCGCCAACCCGCAATGGAGCAGCGTGGCGGGCCCTTCCCGGCTCCTGCACCCTCTCAGATATTTGAGAAGGAGGCATTTGCCCAGCTGTGGGCATTTCCGGACTGCTACTATACAGGCTACTTTAAACGGACAAACGGCTAGCGCTAACGTTTCGTACTTCCGATATTAGCAAAACTTCACACATTAAAAAAGTCTGGGTCCATGTTCTGCGTTCCCTACACCATTCATTTCGACGAGCGCGATTCCCGTGACGTATCGGTGGGCACCTGATTGGGCGTCGAGCTCGTAGGCCGTACTCATGCAGTCGATTTCCCTCAGTTTGGGGACTTACATCAACACCGTTTGAATTTTGTAGCCTCAAAAGAATATCTAACAATTTTGTCACTAACTTTATTTAAAAAACAGTTGGTAAAATTATAAAATCAAGACTAAACGTAGCAATAAAAACGCACTTAAATTCAAACAAATTCCCTTTCATTAAATTTTATGAAAAAAACAAAACATAATCGAAATTTTTTTAACCTTTTTTTAAGTTTACATACCTACGCACTTTGAGTGAGAAAAGACTTAGAAATTAATTAATATAAATGGTAAATTTGTAATATCATGCATGTTGCTTAGACTTTTTTGATGTGTGTATTTCAAGATAGATAATTGGATATGACAACAGATTGTCTATCTTGGTGTACGGTGTAATTGTACTATATTTGTATGTAGCTTAAATATGATGATTTTATTTTTTTGCTCTGAATTAAATCCGAAAATTTCTTTCATTATTTATAACACCGTTATATATAATAGCAAATTAGCAAAATAGCACAGAATAGCAAATTAAAAGGTTCTAGGTCAACAAGAGCTCTGACAAGAGATGAAGAGTCCATGAAACTCATCAAGCACCAGGCCATCCCTCTACTGTGACATACATAACGGCAGAGGGTCACTGTTATCAGCGGGGTCCATAATGCCCAGTCTCCTAACAGTGGGCGTCGTTGGGTAATGTTGGAGCAACGAAACAGTGTAGTTCACTCAATCAAATTATAATATCAAATGAATTTACATGACCAAGTGAAGACACAACTATACGTAGATTCGAATATAGGAACGCGCGACGGTCCAATATCATGCGCTCCGGCCGACCGCTACACAACGAGAGTCAGTGGTGTGCTCCGCTCGCCGGTGAATGATTGATTCCATCGAACGTCAACAGATGGCGCTTGCGTCCCGTGTCGCGCGTCGATTGCGACATATATATATATATTTATTGAAAAGCTCTCAGGTATTTATGTCCGAGACTCCCCAAAACCGATGGAAACTACGCATAACTGGCGGTCTATATATATATTGAAATGCTCTCAGGTATTTATGTCCGAGACTCCCCAAAACCGATGGAAACTACGCATAACTGGCGGTCTATATATAAATTGAAATGCTCTCAGGTATTTGTGTCCGAGACTCCCCAAAACCGATGGAAACTACGCATAACTGGCGGTCTATATATATATATTGAAATGCTCTCAGGTATTTATGTTCGAGACTCCCCAAAACCGATGGAAACTCTACGCATAACTGGCGGTCTATATATATATTGAAATGCTCTCAGGTATTTATGTCCGAGACTCCCCAAAACCGATGGAAACTCTACGCATAACTGGCGGTCTATATATATATTGAAATGCTCTCAGGTATTTATGTTCGAGACTCCCCAAAACCGATGGAAACTCTACGCATAACTGGCGGTCTATATATATATATTGAAATGCTCTCAGGTATTTATGTCCGAGACTCCCCAAAACCGATGGAAACTCTACGCATAGCTGGCGGTCGATTTTTCTCAAAGATTCGACGTCGGACGTCGCATGCTCTGTGGTCCCCCTTTGACGTAGCTTAATGGAACAAGTTGACGATTGGTCGCGACGCTCTCGGAACCTCGTGCAGACGGACGGACACGCGCATCCGTGTGTGGCTTAATTAGTCGCAGACATGAATTCTTGTAGAGGCGTGAGTTATATACGTGAATAACTACCGTTCGAAGTACTCGTTGTATAATAGGATAGATGTGTTTCTTAAAAAGATTAGATCGGTTCGATTTGAAGATGGGGCGTGCGGGCAACATGTGTTGTTTAGTTTTCTCAAACGATTTCTCCATGCTTAATATCGGTCTGTTTGTATTTTGTGCGGTTTGAACGGATCGAGGCTCTTACTGTCAAGGACTAAACGTCACGTGACAATTATATAAGCATTCGTTTGTTGAGTGTTTATTCTAATCTAATGGTCGTCGGCGAAATCGAATAAAATGGCCGATCAATTAGTTCGTTTCGGTAAATTGGAATCGGTCACGGGTGCGTCCCGTCTGCCTTTCTGTTCTGTTTTTAAACATTCGCTTAATGTTTTGCGTAAAACGTGTTATGGGCCGGAACATCCAGCAGGTGCTGTATGCAATAGTAAATAGAATGAGGTGTGGGAAGTAATTACGTCGTACGATTTCGCATGAAAAATAAAAGCATTTAAATGGCATATATAAGAGGAGCACATAAGACAAGGAGAGCACCACCTTTTTAAAACTCTTCAAAACTTTATGCAATGTCTGACTATTACAAAGTCAAGTACCTCATTGTATCAACTCATTTGGATATCGAGTGGAAATATACTGCAACTATGGCGTATCTTCTGACACTGCATCTGAACCTTCTCTTGGTCGTCTTAAACTATTCATTCAGACGTTACTTCGCGGAAATACATTCATCATCATCATTTCAGCCTATCACAAGTCCACTGCTGAACATAGGTCTCCACCTAAAGATTGCCACGAAGCTCGGTCCTGAGACACCTGAATCCATCCATCGACTACCCGCAACGCTGCGCAGGTCGTCCACTCCATCTTGTTGGGGGTCGTCCTACACTGGCGTTTATACATTATATTTATGATAAGGCAAAGAACCTTACTTAAATAGATATCTCCCGCATAGAAAAATATAATGCTGTGTGTTATCTACCTTCATTATCAATCTTCGCATGCATGCGGAGCAAGTGGGAGAAGCGAAAGACGTATGTGAGGACCGTAGCAAATGGAAGAAGATTGTCTCTGCCTATCCCGTTGGCAACAAGGCGTGAATATATACATATATTATCTAGCTTGCAGGGAAGAAGGGTGTCCCCCTGGATGGGCTCAGTGGTTCATTATAGCTAAGTCTATATCTCTGTGCGTCGGCGCGTGTTGGACGTTGTTGTGTGCATACTCTTGTAGCCGGCTGTGTGCTTGTGGGTGTGATGATACAAGTGATAGAGGTGATGCATGCATCTGTGATGGTGACGGTTCCTCTATTATGTATAATAGATGTGTGTATGCGGATTACGAAGTATTGCTCCTGTGTTAAACCTTTCTTAGATGTTCATCGTGCACTGTGTGTGAGCGAGGATGTCGCCGTGAAAGTTTCTCACAAGAGAACTTAAGTATTCTTCTTCGTTGTCAGTCTTAGAAGGTGCACGGCTGCACACCATGCCTCGCCAATTATACCATGTCTCCTCATACAGGACGGTTGGGAGATCACATTGCCAGACACCCGGTACTTTAAGGTTACCTCACACCGGATGCGGGTCGTTGCACCGACTGTTGTCACGCACGGGGCGCATCTCGTCCGTGGTGGACCGCCTCCGCACCGGCGCTTCAGATCTGCCGACATGCTGACCATGCTCGTGCGCGGAGTGTCCCTTGAATAAATCACCGTGGAAGTCACCGGTCCGGACTATCGCGTCGCAACATCATGATACGATTTTATTTATTTACATCGCAATGCGAAACGAACGGCGCATGTGTCAGGTTCGTCACTGCGTATTTATATCGTGGCCTATGTTGACATTTTACAATCACGCGTGGGCCACGTGTGCGGTTATTTATGCACGCGATGTCACTATTTATGTACTATTTATGTGCGTGGGCTTCACGCGGCCCGGCCATGCCTTGCTTTGGAGTTTACAGGGATTGTTTAAAAAGGGCGGCTTGTTTCTATAACGCAGTGCGCATAGCAGATAAGAGACCAACTATTGCGTTACCAGGAGTTTTAAGAAGAAGCACTGTATGTATGCCGCGAACGTTTATTTAAAAGAGTTTCTGGAATCTTCCACACTCAACATCCGTGTCTAAGCGGGACGGAAGGAAACCGTGGCCCGCTGGAACAATTGCAGCGCCCGGGCTTAATCGATTGTTGTTTTACTTTTAATTCGCAATGTCCTTTCTATATCGGATCTTGTCCAGTTCCACGTGGCCGGTGACTGAGCTGCGCTGACGTCACGCGATGATTTATAAACAGGAGGTCGCGTTGGCAGTAAGCAGTGCGTTTTTATGGCGCACCTTCCTCCCATTCATGCCGCACCGCTCACGGGCCTCTGACGCATGCCGCGTCATTGTTTGCAAATACGGCTTGCGCCGCTGCTTATCCGACATCGCCATTCCGATCGCATCGCATGCGATTCAATACTTCGGTCGTGCTGCCTCTGAACAGGCATGGTCCATATTGCACTGAGTACAGAGCCTCGTCGCTAATTTGTCTTGGATTGGAAAGCATGGGTGAGATTCGCTAAGATCCGCGTGCACCGATGTCACAACTGTCACCGCTATAACCATGTCATGTGTTATTTCGACACGTCTTGTCTGTCTGTCTGTCGCTATTAATTAGCTGAAATGAAAGCCGAAGTGATTTTTTTGTGCGTCACATAATTGTTCGGCTTTTCGGGCTTTGATCTCCGATCTTATAACATAGAGGAGTGGTTGTCTTAGTACGTGCAGTGACTTCGATTAAGAGTGATAGGACTGCTTCTCTGCCCAGGAATAATCGTCCGTGTATGTACCACACCTCTATCAATAAAATCTGCCGCCATACAGCATGGTGACTTCTGTTGCGTTCTGGTACCGAAAGGTGTATAGAGCCAGTTTGATTACAGACTGTGTGGCTTTCCATGCTTAGTCCTCGGTGGTGACACCGTCCCTGTGACCTATGACTAAGGTCACAGTCTGTACCGTGTACTGTCTGTCCATTTGTGATCGAATAGGTGACAACGGATCTGTGACTTGTTGTCGGTGCTGTTCACGGGCGTCAATGGGCTGCAGTAGGCACATACCGTCAGTCGGACTGGGTGGCTCGTCTCTCGTCTATTCTTACAAATACCAGGTGAACATGAACATCACCCTTTATTATGATCGAGAAGGTGGATGGTTGCCACATGCGCTATACTTGTGAGCAGGTGCTGCTCTTGGAGGCTGGTCTGCTCGATCTTGCAGTGCACGTGTGCTTTAATTTTGTGGATCTCTGTATTCTTGTTGCATGCTTTCAGTTTCCTATGGGGCTATGCCTTTCATTCATATGCTATTGCACGCATTACAAGTATAAAAAAATATTGTTAAAAAATAGGTTTAGCTATGGAGTTTCTTTCGTCAGTTTCTTCTCTGTCAGAGTTGTACAAATGTTGCGAATTGATATTTGGCAAACGAAATTTGTTTTTTCTTATATCGTAGATGAAGAATTTTCATTCATTCATTCATTCATTCATGTCTGGACGTGGCCCTGCCCTGTTCGTGCATAGCAGCCTCATTGGTGCAACTGATGTCGTCCAGTTGTAGCGCAGTACCTACAACAATGTTGGCAATGTTTCGAAATATCTTTCTCTATAACAATGTTTTTCTTTAATGAAAGTTCCTGAAATAGTTATTAAATACAGTAACATTGCCAGCTATAAAATTGCACCGAAATAACGGCAGTTTTGTTCATCTGGAAAAGGAGGCAAAATGTTCTTAATTGGTATACTTAGCCCCAACTTTATTACTTTGACTTTTAATGAAAAACAGTACAGACAGTCGGTAGCTCTGTAACCTTTGTGGTTTTATTTGAGTTTCGAATTCAAGTTATGTTGTTTAATTTTGTCCCATGCTTTTTGAAATGAGATGCACGCTTCATTTATTCAAGTCCTTTCAACCTAAGGGCCCTTTGCGCTTCGTTGCAAAATGTTTAAAAAAATTGCCCTTCGAAAATCGAACAACTTTTCAACTTCATGTATCAATTACCAATTTTTTATTTATTTAATAATTTATGTACACAAGTAAAACGAAAAAAATGAAATATGATAGGAAGAAACGGACTGTACAAAGGTACTGCTTATTTCTTAAGAAATTTCCAGCAGACCCGCGACAGGGGAATAGCTATAGTCTATGGTAGATTACGCGCGTACAATACAAAAAAATAAATAAAACATACGTATATGCAAAACGTTCTTTATAAATCTACATACACCTACTTATACATAAATAAATACATAAATATATGGATAAATATATACATAATAGAATAGTAGCAATAATTCATACTGCCAATGACATAAAGTGGTCTTTGACTCTTTTTGTGATTTTTTTCTGGCATAACGGGATGGTGCCCAGAGCTTACATGGTATCATTGGCACGAGCCTCCAAGTAGTGCATCGTGCTCGAGAGTGTTGATTCGGATCCTTCAATCACTCAACTCTCAACTGAACAACCTAACACTTTCACTCTTTTCCTTCTCAGTTTTAAACATTTCTGCCGCTGCGATAGGACTTCGCCCCCGTGAAGAATCTTCCCGCAACTTTCCCGCGATAAAATAGCCAATGTCGTGACTCAGGTTTTCCAAAATATCTCCTCGCCGAATTTCATCAAAATCGGTTCAGCCTATTTGGTGTGATTGAATGACAAACAAGTCTAAAATAATAAATTTTTCATATGTATTTATGATTAACGGACTGAGCCGGCTTCGCGGACAGACTTGTAATGTATAAAGTAAAATACAATGTGTTATTTTTTTTTTATGGAAGAGACGGCAAACGAGCAAGCGGTTCACCTGATGGTAAGTGAATACCGTCGCCCACATACATCTGCAACACCATAGATGCTGCAGGTGCGTTGCCGGTCTTTAAGGATATTTGGGAGATGGGAGGGAAGAGGAGGAGAATAGGGAGGCGGTGTGGGCCTCCGATTACCTCACTCACCGAACAGCAGCTAAAGCCGCCGCTTGGCTCTACCACGTTTAAATATGTGTAACACGTGTAAAATGTTATACGTGTCGACCTTCCTCGTGAAATGTTCAAATAGACCGCCGCCAATGAGTGTGTCATACGGAATACAATAAATTCTCTTCTATTCCCCTCCGTCGATACGTCCATAAACACTATAGCGCTTGTATAGAAACGTACCGAATAGAATCGATACCAGTTTATTTGACGTCGCTGAGTGGAAAATTATCGTTTACGTATGTCTCGTTACTTAAGTACTGGCCTACGGTGTCGTCGCGGCCTACGGTTCGGCTTCGTTTTTTTTTTAAAAAAAGGGAAGGGCAAATGTGCATGCGGCTCGCCTGATGGTAAGTGATCACCGACGCCCACGAACATCCACAACACTAGAGGAGCTACAGATGCGCTGTGCCGGCCTTTAAGGAAGGAATAGGCTCTTTTCTTGAAGGTCCCTAAGTCGTGACTGTTCGGAAATACCGCTGGCGACAGCTGATGTGCGAAGTGCGTGGCGGAAAACTTCGAGTAAAACGCACTGTGCTGGAATGCCAACCATCGAGGCGGTATTGATGAAACTTGGAATTCCGTCGCGATGTACGATGGTGAAACTCGGCGGCTGGGATCAATCCGAACAGTTCGAACAGAACATTCCCCGGTGGCCAATTTTGTAAAAAAATGCAAAGAGAAGCAAAATCTCTTCGCAAGGCCAGAGGATCGAGCCGATTAGAGAGAGAGCTTGCTCGCCGACAATTCGAGCCGGTCGTCGCTGGATGCTACCACGGCATTTAGTTACTTTGCTATACTACTGTCACATAGAAATGCCCTACTTCTATTAGTTTTAAACCCATATTTTAGTATAGAAGGCTTGACTCGAGCGGCGTTTGAACTTTAATCAATCAAGACTCAAGCACATGTACTTATTACAGAACGAATTTTAAACGACACTCGGCTAAAACTAGTTCATACTTGATCTGTTTTCAAATGATTCAAGTCTTCGTTTAAAATTTTTATTGCGATCGACTAAGTTATTTATCACCTATAAAATAATCTGAGTTTTTAAATTTTTAACCCTTTTATTGTAATTTTATTTAGTTTTGATGATAATTGAGAAATTTATCTGAGTAGTATCTGAGAGTTGTGTTGTGTCAGAAGAAGACAAACGTCACGGCGAATTCGAACAGCAGGTTATTACTCACGCGAGAAGGGGAAAGAATGGGAATTTTACTTATATCGTAATTTTATACTAATTAATATGTCCGTCGTCAAAAGCGTTCACGGTAAGAAGTGAAGTTATCTATTAGGAAGAATGAAATCCAAAATCATCCAATAAAATCGTCTTAATGTCGTACTATAATACTATAATAATATAATACGTTCTAATACCGGCCTTATGGGTAACGATTGCCGAGTGGTTAGGAAATCTGCCTCCGAATCAGGAGAGTCTATCCGGGGGAGGGATGGGGGAAGGGGGATTGTACCAATGTATCGTCGGCTTTAGACTTAGTCCCATTGTCCGAAGTAACCTCTGACCCCGATATACGGACAGTTGTACGGACGCGAGAGATTCTACTATATAGATATTTTCCACTTTCAACTATTTATTGATTATTGTTCCTAGTCAAACGCAAACCGTCTCACAATCAACTTCTATATTTAATCCTCGGTTAGATGTTAAGAGTAAATGTCCTCTGATTCGTCTCGTACTTACTATTTTTTATGCTGAAACAAGGTTTTCGATAATGTACCTATTCCGTTTCTATTGTTACGTGTGCATATCTTCTTTAAAGGATGGATTTCGAGAAGTGGACAGAAGAATATAATTTAATGTACAGAATATAGTTAGGTGTTTTCTCAGTTAAACAAAATGTGCATGGATGTTCCTCATAAGATTTTCCTTACGATCTCCTTAGTCGACACTGACGGCATCAGGCAGTCTGACTCTTACGCTGTCGGCATAGCTCAATTCTTCCTGAATAATTTATTCACCCCATTCAAACAATAGACGTCCATCCTAGACTCATCTTGACACATTCGTATAGTCTTAAGTTATGACGCCGTGCGCCATTTTTAAAATCTAGGTCGGTCTTTGTCCGGCCACCTTTTTGTTTAAGCTCATAAATTTTCAGCGTAGGTATTGTTGCATAGAATATTGGATCGACACCAACGTTATACGTAAGTAATCCTTAATGTTTGCTTTGTGATTTAAAAAGAAAAAATATTTATTATGATAGTTAGAATAAATATCTTTTCGGCCCTCGGAAAATCTTTCAATAGGTATATAAATTATACATACATTTTTATACATGGCTTAGTACCACGGTCTCACAGGATACCGGCGTGAAGTAGAGGCATCTCTTGTGCTTCCGGGTTTCGTTCGGCGAGTGAGGCAACCGGAGGACCCTTCCTCCCCTTCTCCTATTTCCTTCCCTCCCCCTTTCCGAATATCCGCAAATTTGGCTCTATTTCAATGTGAGAAAATGTAATTACTCACGGAGTCTGTCCGGTTAGGCAAATAGGTTGCATAATACATAGTGAAGCAGCTAGAAGCTCATTTAGTTTCCTCTCCGTTGGCCGGAGACGGTTTGGTACGGTTTTTTTTTTAGTTTAACGTGGGGGAAAGGTGTTCGCACCTACCCGTCACCGTCTCCGGTGACTGGTTATGCCGGGATCAGGATTGAAGATGCCGGACCGACTAAAACCCCCCACGGTAGATCTGCTATTGGCCCAGTGGCCTTTACAGCTACATCGGTAAGACTCGCGAGCAGGAGGCCCTCAAGTAAAATTGGTACGGTCATTTCAGGTATAACTTATTTATACAAAATATGGCCCTTTTCGTTTTTACACATTATCGCCATGATCATCGGGCCTGTACGTTTTTCTCTGGTCTGTGAAATTCGCGCGCGGCGTATTCTGTAGGATTGTCGTCCAACAGTCGTTCGTCAGTCACGTCGCAAATGCACCGCATGCGTGCGTATCAGGTCGATGTTATGTCAATTGTTATTTAATGAGGCTTGGTCGTTGCGTTCAGCGTGTGCCAGGGGTTTTAAATCGGTAATTTTGACATCGCTGATAAATTGGTTCCCTTGCGTTATGATGTTCTAGTCCACTGCATCCGATCAGTTGATAATAATCATAGAATAGCAATCGGTTCACCTGTCGGTGAGTTGTTACCGTCAACCATGTGAGCAGCGCGTAACCAGATGAGCTCACCTGGTGGTAAGTGATTACCGTCGCCCGCGTACATCTGCAACATCAGAGGGGCTGCAGGTGCGTTGCCGGCCTTTAAGGTTATTTGGGTGATGGGTGAGAGGACGTTGAGGGGGATGGGGGACGGGAATTATGGGCCTGCGGTTATTTCACTTACTACCACAGCCTCGCGAAACACCGGCTCGAAGTGTACACGTCTTGTGCTTCTGCGTTCCGTTCGGTGAGTGAGATAACCCGAATCCCTCGGTCCCCAATTTCCCCCATCCTATACATTCTTTCCCCGGTTGTTGCAGATGTACGAGTTGTGCGTCGGTATTCACTTGCCATCAAGTGAGCCGCTTGTTTGATTGCCTCCCTTTACCGTAGGAAAAAATAAACACGTTTGGCTGTATAAGGAAACCATGCGCTCATAGGAGAGCAGCGTCAGTAGATTCTTGTATGCTGTGTGAAGTAAATCGAATTCTACAATATTTCACGGGGGTTACAACACATTGCACAAGCGTGGCAGAGCCAAGCGGCAGCTTTAGCTGCTGCACGAATGGGCCGGCTCGACCGGATTGGTACCACGGCGAAGTGTACACATCTTGAGCTTCTGCGTTTCGTCCGGTGAGTGAGATAACCCGAATCCCTCGGTCCCCAATTTCCCCATCCTATACATTCTTTCCCCGGTTGTTGCAGATGTACGAGTTGTGCGTCGGTATTCACTTGCCATCAAGTGAGCCGCTTGTTTGATTGCCTCCCTTTACCGTAGGAAAAATAAACACGTTTGGCTGTATAAAACCATGCGCTCATAGGAGAGCAGCGTCAGTAGATTCTTGTATGCTGTGTGAAGTAAATCGAATTCTACAATATTTCACGGGGTTACAACACATTGCACAAGCGTGGCAGAGCCAAGCGGCAGCTTTAGCTGCTGCACGAATGGGCCGGCTCGACCGGATTGGTACCACGGCGAAGTGTACACATCTTGAGCTTCTGCGTTTCGTCCGGTGAGTGAGGTAACCGGAGGCCCACAACCCTCCCTATTCCTCCTCTTCCCTCCCATCTCCCAAATATCCTTTAAAACCGGCAACGCATCTGCAGCATCTATGGTGTTGCAGATGTACGAGTTGTGCGTCGGTATTCACTTGCCATCAAGTGAGCCGCTTGTTTGATTGCCTCCCTTTACCGTAGGAAAAAATAAACACGTTTGGCTGTATAAGGAAACCATGCGCTCATAGGAGAGCAGCGTCAGTAGATTCTTGTATGCTGTGTGAAGTAAATCGAATTCTACAATATTTCACGGGGGTTACAACACATTGCACAAGCGTGGCAGAGCCAAGCGGCAGCTTTAGCTGCTGCACGAATGGGCCGGCTCGACCGGATTGGTACCACGGCGAAGTGTACACATCTTGAGCTTCTGCGTTTCGTCCGGTGAGTGAGGTAACCGGAGGCCCACACCCCTCCCTATTCCCCTCCTCTTCCCTCCCATCTCCCAAATATCCTTTAAAACCGGCAACGCATCTGCAGCATCTATGGTGTTGCAGATGTATGTGGGCGACGGTAATCACTTACCATCAGGTGAACCGCATGCTCGTTTGCCGTCTCTTCCATAAAAAAAAATAAATTGATTTATATCTTGGTCCATTAGCGAAAATGTTGTATCAGTGACCCTTACTACATTATCTCGACTGGTGTGTCTTTGTTATGTCTCACATTGACAGAGACACTGCTTAAATCACCCGATTGTTTGTTTATATCTTACAGTTTCATGAAATTCGACGTTAGCAGCGGTGAAGTTTTCAGGGAAATCTACAGTTTCAATCAACCTGAAATATATAGACGTTTGTTGTTGGGACCGTCTGTGGGGTGGTATGCCGATAGTCGTCTTTGCGAATGGGTTAATCCCGGTCAGCCTCTCGGAACAGCCGAGGCGGCTGGGATTCCGTGACGGACCGCTCCGAGCTCAAACGTAGAAGACGATGCGCCTCGATCCGCCCGCATCGTACTCCGGTTTCTGTCCCTTTCCCCACTAACCCTCGGTCGTCTGCTCTCCCCTGCCAGGGACTTCCATCTGGTTGGGTTATCACTTATTCATTTATTTTATTTTACTTTAGGTATTTTTTTAATAATATATTTTGTGGTATCCTTATTTATTTTATATATACATACATATTTACAAATTAAACCCAACTAAAACCAAAATTATGGAACAGCATGATTAGCACATAGCATGCAAAATATTCAGTTTTCATATAAAGCAAGTCCTGAATGCAAGAGAAATTATTCATCATCAAGCATTCATGCAATTTTTATTTGAAGTCTTGTGTTTTACACTTTCATCGTTTGGTATTTTATTATATAAATGTTCACACACACGCACATTGATATGCAGCATTTATTATATTTACTAATTTTAGGAATATCATATCATCACCATCCCCCCTAAAGATTGCCACTAAGCTCGTTCCTGAGCCACCTGCATCCATCGACTTCCCGCAACACTGCGCAGGTCGTCACTCCATCTTGTGGGGGGGTCGTCCCACACTGCGTTTGCCTGTACGTGGTTGCCACTCGAGTACCTTATATAGAATGAATATAAGAAAATTGGGATCCGCCGATCACGACGTTCATTCGACTGTAATGTCTTAAAGAGAACTACAAACACGAATAGATTATGGATAATTCGCAGTTAGCTTTGCGCGCTGCGTGTCTGGGATTCGTATATAGGAGGCGTTTGTTTTGGCAATACAGCGCGTTGTGGGGGACGACAGACAATGGTGCGAGGGCCGCGTCTCTGGGTCGCGAAACCTTCGCAAGGGCATCGACCGGAATGACGTCACCGTTCTCCCAACCCGCCCCCGCCCCCCCACCCAACTCGCCCCCTCGCCCCCTCGCTTCCTGTTGCCAACGCTCTACTCTCCCTACGCCAAGGCTTAATGTTAAGTTTGACAGAATTTTTGAACGGGTACACGTTACGTTGATGACGTATTAAAGAGTAGGGGCTACATTTCTATATAAAATAAAACCGGTCGTATGTTTGTTAGTAATTTTTTTTCTAATTAAAAACTGTACTGGCATGATTATTGTAATATGTAACATTAAATGGTAAGTACGCGAGCGAGCGAGCCACTCTCGACTTCTTGTTGGTTTGCCAATTATGAAGTACCAGTTGAAGAGTTCGCTAAGTTTGGTGCAATCGGCATATGGCCCGTCGCGTAATGGAATCACCGACGAAGTGCCACACCCAGAACATACCGGCACCGCAATATTCTATGTGATGGCGTTTTTATTCATTTTATTCGATAAACATTATAATTTATTTTTGTGAAAATTACCAGGGATCATCCACTAGGATCCATCCATCCAGATAAACATGGAAAGGAAAACATTAACTAAATACAACATTTCATACAATTCATTAGAGCCATTTCCTAAAACCAATAACATACATTTATATAAGTTAAATATTATTATTTTTGCTCGGATGAGAGTTAAGAATATATTAGTTTAAATCGCTACGGTTAGTAGTTACGTTTTGGACCTCTTGAATTAATTGCTTAGTTTTTTTTCTAAACTCTTTTTTTTTTTTTTTTGTTAGGCAATCCTACAGCGATTTACAAAATAATTAATATATCACTTCTAACATTAAATAAGGCTTTAAATAATACTCTAATTAATTGTTTCAGGTAATCTACGTTGACTATGTAAGCAGAAAAAGGAAACTTGTAACGTTTCAAGTTTACTATAAAATAGAAAGAAAAGAAAGAAAGAATCTTTATTCATTACGCCACAATTAGTTTACAAGTTATTAATAAAACAATTAAAAGACTAATAAAAACCAAAAAAACCTCAAGATTTTAGATTTTTTTTTATTCTGCGCCACAGTGTGATGCAACAAATGGGTCAGTTTACGTTACGGATTCCCGCAACACTGATTTTCAGCGCAGCCTTATACCACCATCGAGCGGTAGAGTCTGCAATAGGTGCAGGTAACCCTGTAGAGTGCAGTTCTACTGACTGACAGGCGGGCCCTTCGCAATCGTCTCCAGACAATCACTCGAACTAGGGACGAAGGGCAGCATGTAACTGGGTGGTAGCCTCCTCTGTCTAGGAGTCCACTTGGGCGAATGGTGCACGACACCTGTGTATATTTATAGAGACTCGCGTGCAGAAGGTCCGCAGGTAAACTGAGTCCTCCGGGTACCGTTAATCAGCAAGGCAATAAATGTTCTGTTCCAGTTTGTTGCCCTTCAAAGTGATAGAGAGCCAGTATGATTACGGGCTGCGTGGAATTCCATCGTAGCCCGCGGGTGTGAGAACTCATTCGTGATCTCCTTCGATTGAAGTTGTGTACATCGACTGCATGGAATAGGGAGGACTGTTAGGTCGTTCGTCACACAAATTAAAAAAAAAATGTGCTCGCCAACTTGCCAACCTAGCGAGGTGAGTATTGGCGAAGCTTCCTGCCGTACTAGCTGTTTTTGGCGCTGATGTGGAAAGGATTATGTCCAGCTGTGGGCTTATACAGAATAATGATAAAGATGAAGAAATATTCGAGCACGCCGTTACCCATCCTTCGCCTCTTCGGGTGATAGAACCTGACGATGGGGCTCGTTCGCTCCCAATTTTGCCATGTATTATCAACCCCTATTACCTCACCCATGTAAAGAAAGGGGGCTGATATAATTGCTTCGCTACCACACGCCATTCTACAAATGGTTTATTAATGTTTCCACCAAACCTATATGGGTCATATAGCTTTCAGTTCGTGAGCTTTGTATAACTGCAGCGGCGAAGGCACGGCGACCCCATGACCTCTCGGGGTTTATTCTCGTACAACCGTATTATTATCGACCTGTCTGCCTTTACGGCATCCACTAGACCAGACCGACAGCCTAATCGATTTCGTTCGTTCGCCGCCGTGAACTGTTCACTGGTTCTGTGAGCGATTCCAGCCGTCAGCCGTTTTGAATATTGTATAATTCTAAGTTCTTCACGAGACGTGTCTTCGCGGGCGGGGTTAATGGTGCACCCGTCTCCTGAGTGCGACGTCACAATTTCCGGTCCTGCTCGAAGTAACTTATTAGTGGTGGTAGGTTTCAGTAAAACGGTCACATTATAACAGTGGCTAATAAAATAAAAGAAACAATTACGTTATTAAATATTGTCTACGGTAATTTTTTTTTGTTGATTGCGTCATAAACGCTTACAGACCACCAAATGATAAGTGGCTGTTGCAGCACTTGGGCACCTGCAAACAATGTAAATCGAAGAAGTTTTCAAATGCGTTATTAGCCCCGTGATGTGACTAAGATGGAATACCTAACGGCTTCTAACTATAATAGCTCTTAATACCAGATATGGATAGGAGGATGGTAGCTAGGACTCCTAAGTAGAGAAGAAACCTAATATAATAAAAATAACAAATAATATAAGTTGTTCTATCCTTTTACATGAACCTTTTTTAGTCCGCTACTGAACACGGGCTACTTCAAGAAAGCACCAGTAGTGCTGCTCCGTGTCATCAGTCTCTGGGTTAAGGGTTGGGCGAATTTGGTTACATTTTCTACCATCACTGAGCAAGCTCGGCAAGCAGATTTGCGATCTCAGTACCAGACACCTCGCACCTTAGACGCTGATGCCCGTCATCCGTCTGCTTCATTCATGGTCCGGTATTTGTCGTGACTATACTCGGAGTTTCTCTGCGCGATAGAGTCTGCAATGACTATATCCGCAGCAGAACTAGGGTATCCGACGTAGGGCCGGCCACATAGCTCGCAGAACTGACAACCGTTGGGGAAAAAAGGATCTCGAGGACGACCCCTCCACAAGCTGGAGTGACAACCTGCGCAGTGTTGCGGGAAGTCGATGGATGCAGGTGGCTCAGGGCCGAGTTTTATGGCTATCTTTGGGGGTGGCCTATGTTAAAAAGTGGACTTGTGGATAGGCTGAAGTGATGATTTGTCGGAATTTAGCCGTTGCCATTTTTCCAAGGCTTTCCCCTTAGTCGCCTCTTACAACACCCACAGGAAGAAACTAGTTGGCAATTTTGTATAGTTTTAAGACACCGCATGGCAAATAACATAGCAACTGCAATTTTGCTTGAATTGAGGTCAGGCACTTAACTAAGTCGAGGGGTCCTTTGTAAACACCGGCATTGTTATGGTATTTCCCGCGAACTTTCCCGCTCAATCAATAGTTGATTGTGGGCTGTGGGTACTGTTGCTTTATATTTAACCGACTTTAAAAAAAAAAAAGGAGGAGGTTATCGGTTCGTCTGAATGTTTCCTTTGTGTGCGTGGTGTGTGCGTGGTGTGTGCGTGTTACGCGATATCTTCGCTGATTGAGATCCGTTCTTGATGATTCTTTTTTTTTTATTGAACAAGGTAAAAAGGATAAATATGAAAGAAAATATTTCATCACTAAGCGTGGCACAATTGAAAATAGTTGTTGTAGTAGTTGTAGTAGTTGTTTCGTTTTGTCAGTGTTTTGGGGGACTTGGGCCATGTTCAGCAGTGGACATGTGATAGGATATATATAACTGTGAGAATACAACAACGTTTTGTGTGGCACCTTTCGTATGACGGTGGTATTATAATGAAATTACCGAATTATAACACCCGTCTAAAGCATTTTAAACTCTCCCCTCCCGTAGCCAGCTTACAGATCATCTATACAAGATTGTCAATAATGTTATTGATTGTCCATGTTTACTCTCTAGACTGCAATTTTCAGCACCAGTTAAGTCACTAAGATTATCTCGTTTTGTCCCTTTCTGTACCAAATGTCTCGTACGAATATTGGATTTAACGCGCCTCTAAATAGAATGGTTAGAAAATATAATGAGGAATATAAAAAAGTGGACGTGGACATAGTCTCAACTAAAATTTCCGAGCTTAGGACTAAAATGCGGAGGGCATTACACAATAATTTATAGAAGAAAATCGTAGGTTACTTCATTTGTCTTTATTTTTGTTACTAATCTTTCTTTGTTTGTATTGTTTCGTCTAATATTGTTATCAAATTTAGTTTCTTATAACCCACTATAGTGTTATTTTAGATAAGCATATTATTCAGATCTATATGATCTGAATAATATTAATATCCATTTAACTATACTAGACTGTATCTACTGGCTTTCCGTATTGCCGTTTTTTTAAAACATATTAATATTTAAAAGAATTTGTTATGTGTTAACCTTGCTGGAAATCCTTAATAAATAAATATATATATATGTTTTTGTCGTAAGAATTTGGAACACAAAGTTTGTACAAACCAGGGACTTGCGTACTAGGTTTAGTTTCATTCAGAAATACCACTATTGTGTTCCGGCTTGTAAGGTGTAGAGAGCCATTATAATTAGAGGCTGTGATATTCAGCTTAATTCCATCTTAGTCCTCGGGATCACAACGCATCTGGAACCTTTCTCCGTTGAAGTTGTTTGCAGGTGTCCATGGGTCACGTAGCCACTTACCATCAGTTGCGCAGACTAATACACAAGAAAACATGTGGGCATACACACAAACACAGAAGCTATGTACACGAAATTTGTTACACTGCAGTATTTCCTACGGCATTAAAAGTGTTCAGAAGTTTTAGATCTTGACGCATCCATATCTAGATTGTGACGTAATTTTTTTTAATAATAAAACACTATTGTTCGTTTGTATTCCCGGTCGCCGAGACTCGAGAGAACCGAAATACCCGCAGTCACATATATTTCGTCGAAATAGAGTTTTAATTTAAGCCACTCATGATTCTTAGGAAATGATATGAAAGTATAGATCACTTAGATTGTGAACGTGACTATTGCATTTAGCAATACTTTCGCGGAAAACTATATTCAAAGAAAATTATTCTCTCCGAGAACTTTTTCCGAAGGCGGCCAAATCATCTCTCTATTCTTATCAATCATCTATTCTGAAAACAGCTTCTAAGGAAGCACAAAATATCTAATGTGTCGTTCGTCAGACCGCTTCTAATTTAACAAGCTAAGTAAGCCTGCTTTTGAAAACGCCTCCACCACAGAGAGAAAACAATCGCTGACGAATTGAAGGTTTCTTGATCACAGACTTCAGAGCGATGATGTCTATGTACGGTTCGTGCCTCTGAAGGCTGTTAAAGTTTCTTCCTGTAATTAAATGTTACGTCCCTCGACAAAAAGGGAGAGAGAGAGAAAAGGGCATACCATATTGCATTTAGCAATTATTTCAGAGAATTAAATTGCTATTTACCGATAGCGCCAAAAGGCATCTAAACATAGAACACGTATGAGTATCATTGTCCCTTGCCGCATTGTGCGTCGGTGAAGTCGCGAAGATCTAAAAGACTTACATCCGTCTTCCCCTGCGATGTCCGTCCCCTGTTTCGAAGCCGTCCTCCCCCGATTCCGACCCACTTCCAACCCTCGTCCGTCTGTCGCTCGCCTCCGCTAATCCGCTCAAAGGCGCTTCCAACGTTTGCGGTATTTTATTTTTATTAATCAGTGCCAGAAGGTTCCCGTGGGTATTCCTATCTAGAAAATAAAAAGTAATATGCGATTGCTTTGATATGGCTTTGTGTAAGTTTTATAAAATGCCATGGGTCAAGAGGTTGTAGTCCAAACACATGGCATTAGTTGTCCAAACTTTGTTCTTTCAAGACGGATATATTGAGATCTGCGAGCTGGTTCCGACATTGCTTCTGACTCTTCCTCGGATACGGGATGGTTAATAAAGTTTTATTTGGTATGATATCTACGGCACTAAGATATGTTCCGTCCATACGATAACAGGATCGAAATCGAGTCTCATGATATTGCCTCCGGCAAATTCCCTGACCACTCTACAGTCGTGGCTTAAACTCGTGTGAGTAAATTCAAATCAAGGATAAAATTCATTATGCCTTTAACACTATTAACTTACGTCCGTCATCCACATGCCCAGCTGTGGACTACATAGAGGCGGTCAAAGAAAAAGAAAGAACAGAAGATATTAGATTATCTCTTACTTGTCCTTAACAACCTGTAAATGGTTCACTGCAGGACCATGGCCTCTCCCATGAGGAGGATGTGACATAATCGCCGAGCTCGTATTGGCGATCGCAGTACCTGGACACCTCGCACCTCAGACGCTGCCGCTCGTCATATTCCAGCCATCCGTCGGCAGCCATGGCGACTTTCAAGGCCTTATCCTAAAGGAGTACCTTATCCTTATCCTCCCACGACACCCGCGGGAACAAAGCGAACGATAGATTCTTACACCGATAATGCACGCCAGGTGCCAATCGTCCACGGCTACCATCTCTTACGCTAATAGAACTAGGCGTATAACGTGTTTTGTAGATACATATCGTATTATTTAAAAAATACATACTAGTATCTTGTCTCTTCTTCGAAAAGCGCCAACAAACAATGACCTGCAATCCGCTGATTTGTACATAGACACCTGCAACCTGCCGGCAACGCATATGCAGCACCTCAGGTGTTCTCTGGACTTAACGGTATTTGGGAGATGGATGGGGGGGAGAGGGCGTGTGCCTCCGGATACCTCGATCACCGAACGAAACGCAGAAGCATGAGATGCCCCTACTTCACGCCGGTATTCTGCGAGACCGGGGTACCAAGCCGGTCGAGCCGGCCCATACGAGCAGCAGCAAAAGCCGCCGCTTGGCTCGACCGCGTTTCGGTATCAAGGATTTTTCGCCAACGTTCGGGCCGCAGTTATTTAGTGTATAAAACATATTACGTAGCATCCGTCATATGTATGCCGTGGTGGCCTATAGGTCAGGAAGAAGCACGCTTTAGTTTCATAGGAACGCGAGTGACCTTAAAGGCCGGCAACGCGTCTGTAGCTCCTCTGGTGTTGTGGATGTTCGTGAGGTGAGCCGTATGCTGGTTTGCATGCAATGCTCTTCTATAAAAAAAAAAAACCTGAGTTTGATCCCCGGTGCCGGCGCCACGGCACACGATAATAGCGCAATATTAATTACTGAATTTACCACGTACTCGGCGGAGCAGGAGAATATTGTTTAGTACTGGTATTATTTAGTATTAGTACTGAGAAGCAATGAAAATAATATTTCGAGGACAAGTAAAGTCCGCCAGCTAACCCGCACTGGAGCAGCGTGGCGGACCCTTCCCGGCTCTAAAATCCTCACAGATTGAAATCCCCTGGCCTGGAGGCCTTTCCCCAGCTGTGGGAATTTACAGGCTGCTACTTTAGTTTACTTCTTTATACATACGTATTACACGAATAAGATGTGCATAACATAATGAGAATATGAATAATTTTCCTGTTACAAATACCAGGATATCACACATTTGTGTATCCTTACCGAGGTCACGTCAAAACAGCGTCAAAAACTCAAACGAAAACAAGCGAACAGTATATTTTATCTATAAACTTCCCGCCGACGTCGTTCGTCCATGGACTGACATAATGATATTATGCGGTACTTAGGAAATATCGATGGAGGTTCGGGTCTTAACATGGAAAGCGGGGCGTTTCGATTTAGTCGGTTAATGCGGAAAGGGCACGAGGTGAAGGACGCGTGGCCATTACTGGATAACTCACGATCGATACACCAGATCCTAGCACCTAACTCACGATTATGGTCTTTACACGCGTTACTTTAAGGTTGCTTTTCGCACGAGTCATACGGGAGTCGTGTCCTGACCTACTGGCTGGTACATATTTGGAGTATACGCGGCACTGCCGATATACTTTCAAGCTTGGCAACAAGTGTTGTAATCATAGAGCCGAGGGTTATAGCTGGCACACGTCTTGTTACATAGGCTGTTGACAACCCTAATAAATAATTTGGTATCTGATAATATGGTATAACGGTATGAGTATGTATGTGAGAAACTATTTAACAGTTCTGGTATACGTAACTGTATTCCAGGTCAATATATATACATATAGAATATGTTGATAACTTCAAGAATTCCTTCTGTGTTTTGTCTACTTATATACTTAGTCTTTTCGTAGTATACTTGTCGCGACGGATCGATAGACGCATTGGCCAAGAGATCGACTTAAACACTTCAGCGTTAAGGATTGCGGGTTCACTTCACGCACGGAATAAATATCTCTGTGGCCTAGATACTAATAAATCAATAATTTTACATAAAAATACATGGAAGATGACCCCGGGGAATGATGTAATTCAATTTTTTTTAAATATTACATGAAAGATACGGAGAAACTACGGAGTTTCGTTCGTCTGCTTCTTCTCCGTCAGAGGTATCTCTGACAGCGGTGGCAGATTAAAAAAAAAATTACATGAGTGAAATTTGTTTCGGCACGTGTTAGAGCCAGTGGCTCTTGCTGCTGCTCGATTGACCCGACTCGTCCCGGCTAGCACCACGACCACGCGGAAAACCGGCGTGAAGTGGACGCATCCTGGGTTTTACGTCCGGTTCGCGGTCGGTCACGCTCGTCCTTTTCCACTCGCTGTATAAGCTGTGACTAGGAGGCCTGTGTTCTAGAGCAATTCGAAGATGAAATGAAAAGGGGTAAATCTATGAGCTGTGGATCCTATGCTCATGAAAAGGTGTGGACAGATTACGTGTGAGATTTTATATTATTCGTTTGGATGTGGTTATGTGATTTTTTCCGGCTCGTTTCGTAATGCACCGGCGCGCCGTTAAGTGCGCTCATCGGCTAACATTCCAGCCAATGTTTTCCTGCGTCCGGACACCGTCGCAACCGGACATCGGACATATTTAAACCTTATCGTATGGGGCGGGCGGGAGTTGAATTCAGTTCGTGCGCCGGTGTGAGAACAATGTGCGAACGGCGCCCGGCGTGCGAGTGTGTGGGGTCGTAAACAAGCGGCGGGCTATTGATTCGACGCCCGACGGCCGATGGTACTCGGATGACGGTGCAGTTTAGCTTCTTTTTTTTTTTCGTCTAGATGTTCGCATACTAATATGCGGCCTGTACTTTAGTTTGGAATATTTTTAACCTAATTTTGTTTATGAAATACACTGCGTATGATGCACCTATCACCACATTTCTTCACGCCCTGGGTTGACTGTTAGAGAATGTTAAAAGGCATTAAGTCCGCCTTTTGTAATCCTTTCGGCGTAGACAATAAAGTATAAATAAATAAATAAATGTCGCTTATACATTGCATGTTTCAAGCCATTATATTTTGCTGATGTTCTAAAATCTAAACGAACGAGAGAGCGCGCCGGCTCTTTTGAATATAGAATATAAAAACAAAATTCTTTCAACAGTCTCGAGCAGCAGTAAACGAGCAAGCGGCTCACCCGATGGTAAGTTATTGCCGACCTCCACGTACCAACAACAGAGGAGCTGCGGATGCGCTAGCGGCCTTTGAGGATATTTGGGGTGGGGGAGAGAGGAGGGTGGAGAGGGTTTCACACCGCTATTCTGCGTGGCCGTGGTAATACCCTGGTCGAATCGGCGCGTTCTACCGCTCACGACTTAACCTGTTGTCGACTGACTTAGTTAGTGTCCAAGACAACGATAATAATCGTATCGTACACAAGTTTCGGGAATTATTTTGGTACGAGCCCTCCATGGAGTGTCTTCTGATTCGAAGGTAGATTCCCCAACCACTAGGCCATCGTGGCTTTGTTACGGCTCGATATACGTGTTGTTACTCCTATGTTATATTTAAATTTAAATTTCGGCTGACGAGAATTAGAAATACCCAACTTAATCCACTTTGATGTGACCACTTGACCATTTCAGACGTGTTATATCCATGTTTAATGAGAGGGATACTGTACGGGTGTGGAGGTAAGCCTACGCTCGTTGCCCAACTGACCCCGAAGGGACGCTCCGGTACGAAAGGTCGCGTTTTGCCCTCCATTACCGACGTCATCATTTACCTTATGTGCAAGTTAACGAGATGAACTACAAATACATGTAGCACAAGTGTATCGTTGTGGTGATTGGTTCATTAGTCGACTAGTTTTATCTATGGACTGGGAATTATGGTGGTTCCGGTTTCGAATCTCAATCGAAGCTGATTTTTATTAAACTCCAAAGTAATTGGCAGTATGATGAAGGTGCGTCTCGCTCGATCACTTTTAAAAGAGGCATCACGATCCTGCTGTTTATCGTTTTATTAGCAAGTTTCCTATGCGATGTTTTCCATCACCAGCGAGTGATAAATTCAACACATTAATTTTGCAGTGCCGTCATCGTGATCGAATCCTGGTCAGGTGAAGGTAATTGACGCGAACTTTCAGTCCTTGAGCTACTTTGGGCTTATGTTGAGCCAGCATGGTTACAAGTCGCTTGTGTTTTGAACTCTTGATTGTAACGTATCTAAACAATCATATCTATACGCCGATTGATAGCAGCGTATCAGTCTTGTTTATATGATAGTGACTAACTTATTTACCTATAGAACGTAACGTAAACATCATTTTCCCTTTCGAATAACAAGTCTGTAAACTGGGAAAATACTGCGCTTGCCCGATATAAGGTGATTTATATGTTGAATGAAGTGCGACAAGGGGGTTTCCGACACTCCGCTTCTGTATTTTATCATTTTAAAAGGCGGTCCTTGAGAAACGACGCACGCGAACAACATGACATGCATTATCGGAAAATGAACCTTACTTTAGTCTACGAGGAATACGTTTTAATTTTACCTAACTGCGTACTGGTAACACCTGCGTCATTTCGAAACGCCACAGCGAATTGAAGCTATACCTGTACGGGTTAAGGTTCATTTTTCGGAGCACAATTCTGTATTTAAAAACTAATCGCTTTAGCCCTCACTCACACCAAAGCACGCACGCGGTGAAAATAATAGTTCGTACATTAGTAAATAAACCTTATGCTTAAAAATTAAATAGACTTGCTCTTTATTTAATTTAAAATTATAGGTATTTGTATTATATTATACACATAGTACGTATTCGTATTAAATACATAAGTAGGTAGTTTCTATGTACAAGAATGGTGAAGTTGACAAAGTTTCTAATTACAGACGATGCGTATATTATTTCAGTTTACCCCCGAACAATTCGAATAATTTCTCAATCCTTTCCTACACGAAGCACCTACTTACTGAAAATCAACGCCACTTTACAAAAAAAAAAAACAGCCGTTGCCGTTGTATCCGGCGTATCCCGAGTTAAAAAATAAATAACTAGAAAGTATTTTTCGCCACATCATAAAAAACATTTTTAAAAATATCTGATCGAAATAGGCCAAGTGGATTAGATAAAAATAGATCTGTCTATTGCTTCTAATCTAGTAACTTTTCGAATGAAATTATGAAAAGCGTAGACGATCCAATAACAAGCAGATGTGTTATACTGACATATCTAAGGCTATTGATAAGATCTGTCACATGGGGCTACTAAAAAAGTTGAATGTTTATAGGTTTTCAGGATCCATTCCTGATTAGTTTGGCAGTTATTTAGGTGATAGATCTCAATATGTCGTTAGCAGTGGTTATTAATCTTCTACGTACAATATCAGTACAGGTGTTCAACAGGAATCCCATCTAGGGCCCTGTCTATTTAATATTTTTATTAACGACTTAGTGGAATGTGTTCGATGCAGTACTATTTTTTTTATTTTATCTGAGTTTGGTATAAATCGTATTAGAATGTTGCCTTGTCGTCTGGACGTCCTATGATACCTACCCAGGGTACCTAAGTTGCTTATTGAATTAATTCAGAAACGAGCAATTATCGGAAGATCTTAAGACTCAGAAACTTACGTGGTAGTGCCAAACGGCGGCTTTTGCTGAATGGGCCGGCTCGACCGGGGTAGGCCTCGCAGAATACTGGCGTGAAAAAGGTATCTCGTGCTTCTGCGTTTCGTTCGGTCAGAGGTCTACTCTAACTCCCCGTCTATTTCGAACTCTGCCCTCCTCAAATTTCCTAAAAGGCCGGTAACACACTTGCAGCTTCTCTGGAGTTCTCTGGAGACGCTGGCCACTTTAGTCGATTTTACAATAAATAAAAAGTTAAATATTATTATAGCAATAGGTTAGCGTATCTTAAACGGTCTCCCGTATCTTGTGGATGATCGCAGATCTTGACGAAACATCCATGTACGAAGTTTAACGTGGTATTTTGGACTGTACGTCCGTACCGTATTAACACGATACAAGGCGGAAGCCATTGTATTAATCGACGCCGCGAACGAACCTTGGATATAATTCTCCAAGATGATCTAGACATGTCTAACACATTCGACAGGGACATTGGTATATTTAACAGCGAGGCACATTTTAAAAGAATGTTTATATTAGATCGCAAAGAAGAAATTCAATCGTTATTATGTATAATCCCATTTTAAATTCATAATATTTTCTATTGATGCTTTATTTATGATTACCTACTCTGTTTTCTTTATCTCTGACTTGTTTCGAAATACTACTTATTGCTTTTTTTTTAAATTGTTCAGTCCCGCCATCGGTCGGTAGCGTTTGCGATTCTCAAGACTGTTCGCTTAGTCGCCTTTTACGAAAGCCACAGGAAGAAAAAGGATGGTAGATTCTTACCACACTATACGATACCACATGGCCACGTCAAGAGACACAGCTGCACAAAGGCCATGAGACCGAGAACGAGAAAACGAGACGAATTTCGTCAGTCAGGACTCCTTTTCTGCATTGTTGCCGTCTGGGTAGTTGGCACCCATTTCTACCTTCACTTCTATGTTCACTTGAAGTCCCACTTCACTTCTGTGTTCTTGTTCGAAAGGTAAAGAGAGCGAGTATAATTACAGGTCGTGAGGCATCCTTGTTCATGGGGTGATAACGCATTTGTAACCGTCTCTGTTTGCAGGCGCCCACGGGCTGAACTAGCCACTTGCCATTAGGTGGACTGTTAGCTCGTTGACCCTATGAAAAAAAAAGAAATGACAAACGAATAACCACCAAAAACGTGACAGATTGTCTCGTACGTTGAGCAGATCGATCATAGCCGCCACATGCAATAGGGATTCATTCTAGTAATACCTAATCCCATTTTTTATAGATAACTAGACGCAGTGTTTGAAGCCAACTCAGCTCGATTAAAATCAGATGCGGGCCGTACGTCTGCCAGTAGTGTGAAACTGGGTTCATTTTGTAACCAATGAACTCACGGATAAGAACGTTAAACGCCATTTAGCCGACGAATGGCCAGTTGTTTGAGTTTGAGAAACGCATTGCACGTTAAAGCGATCGCTGGGGGGCTTTGTGTACAGCATACGGAATGACTGCTCTGGGGTTGGATTTCTAATCAAAGTTGATATCAGTGTGAGCATCTAGCCGGTGAGTCTTTCTGGGTTCGATGTCCAGTCGATCAGATAAGAATGCTTTAAAAAATTCTTTGACCATACTGATATACTTGTGACGATTGGTCCCATATTAATAATATTCCAATATTCCATCTCGTATTTCTGCGGATAAATGTTCGCCGCAGACTGTTCCATTTTATTTCAAAAGCTGTGACACTATCAAGCAGTGTCACACAAACACAACACGTTTGAATTTTCGATGTTGAATTTCGACCACAATTGAGAATTTAAATACGAGCAGCTAAAAACGCGCGAAGCTGCACGACTGTACTGTCTGTTTTCATAAATACTTCGTAATTCATCCCGTTCGACGAGTATGATTATCAGAGCTTGAAAATAAATAATAAATATTAAACATGCTTATAACGGGGATTCGCATGCGTGGGTTACGCGGTTTAATTATATTATTTATTGTTTTAATGTTACGTTACCGCTAATCTGTTGCGAATTTAATTATAAATATTGTAACTAAGGCTAGGCATTTCTGTCATTGTTGGGATCGCCAACACGCGTTGCTGATTATGGGAAATTCCCACCTTGAGGGAGGCCCAATTCCGCTAGTGATTATGACTATAATGATGATGATGAATGTTAATCATTTATTTTTGCAAAGTCAGTTGTATAATGGTATGGAAATAACAAATGTTATTGTGTTCTCTGAATGACGTCTGTTAATAGTTTAATAACACATAAAGCTGTTATAGAAACACGAGCTGGCGCACCCTACTTGGTCCGTAATAATGTAAACATACGGCTCTATCTACATTGACGCAATTATTAGATCGATGGAAATGTATTTCAGTGGAAGCACAAGTGGAGGGATCACTGCACGCAACCGGGCGTGTGTTGGCCCCACATTGGGCGCCAAATCTGTATACACATTTTTGCAATAAATATTTTCTTTATTTTAATATTGTGAAGGGGGCAAACGAGCCAGCGGCTCGCCGGATAGTAAGTGATTACCGACACCCATATACATCAGCAACATCAGAGGAGCTGCATGTGCGTTTCCGGTCTTTAAGGGTATTTGGGTTGTGGGAGGGTTAATAGGGAAAGGGAGTTTAGGACCGGGAATCAGGCCTCCGGTTACCTCACTCACCGAATGAAACGCAGAAGCACAAGATGCCTCCACTTCACGTCGAGCCGGCCCATTCGAGCAGCAGCAAAATCATATCGTCACCGCAATTTAAAAAGCAGTAGTCTTCTTCGGAATAGGTAATAGTGCTACCTGTATCCAAATTGCTGTAAGATAGGGAAAGAGTACGTACCTCGTAGTAAAAGAATTATGAAAATTTTAATGTAGACCGTTTTTTTTCCCCCACTTCCAGATGCACCTTACGTTTCCCTTCGACGAACATACGAGTGGAGTTCCAGTCGCTGGTCGAGGAGAGCGGCGGCGGCGCGGCGGGTGCCTCCGGGGCTCCGTTGCCGCCGTTGCGTATCACCATACCTGTTGACAGCGACGCGCGGAGTCCGGCGCCTTCGCCCACCGGTAACAGTTGTGACATATTCTTACAGGCCTGCGTGCAAAAATAATTGGCCCTCATGAAACTGTAAAGAGAGAGAAACTGTTTTTTTTTTACTTGCTCCTAGACTATACGAGTTTCCTTTCCATACCTAATGAGGAAAGACATTTTTAGATTTCTGTTTTCTTTTGTGTTTGCGAAATATAGTTAAAGCTCATCGAAACCAACTAAAATTTTCGCTATCTACGTGTATTTAGCATTGTTGTTTCTGTGCACGTTTTAAGGAACGGGTGTTTAAAATGCGATTAGAGTAAATAAATTTTAGTAATTGATGTGTTTATCAAATCAATTCAATCTAACCGTGCACGAATGTAATTTCGTATGCACGAGCGTAACTTATTAAAGTTTCTAGTATAAGATTGCGAGCTTAATTTTCCTTGTGGCGGGCAAACATCAGATCCATATTAATTATTACATCAGTCTATTTTAGTCCACTGGTTGAACATAGGCCTCTCATCATTGCGCACGCTGCCGAAGCATCTAGTGGGATCAGTGACGGCACTAGTGGTGCTCCTCCCCGTTACTATTCTGTTGGGCAAATTGTGATGGTCAAGTCTGTATTCATCATTCGATCGCTAGAGCCTCGTATGTTACCTACCAGGGTGCTCTACGTACGGCTGAGGTTATATTTAACCATGACTTGACTAGTCGTGGTAGAGCCAAGCGGCGGCTTTTGCTGCTGCTCGAATGGGCCGGCTCGACCGGGTTGGTACCACGGCCTCGTAGTATATCGGCGTGAAGTAGAGGCATCTTACACTTAAAAAAAAAGATCTTATTTTTCCTGCAATGCTAAGTCTGCTAGCAAGTATGGGAATATTTAAGTTTTGCATCAAGAGTTATTTCAAACAGCAGTGGTATCCGTAGGCCCTAACTTTTCTCCTTTTATACCTACATCGGTACCTAAATGTTTAACATTAGCTGTTAAGAGTTTTATACGTTTAGTTTTGTTTCCATTTGAAAGCTAAATTGCTTTAAACCAATGAACTTTCTTTGACAATTAAGTACATTTCGCTCGATTGTTATAACTAATGAAGTATCATCAGCAAATAATACTATATAATGTTTATCGCCTTGTAAGTAACTAATGTAAATAATAAGAAATAAAAGGACCGAAAAACGAACCCTGCGGACCATCCATTAACACCGTCGACCCGGAAGAACTCGCACCGTTGATTGCAACTTATTGAATTCTATTACTCAAATAACAGATAATAATATGAAGCGCTGTGCTTCTTATACCATAATGATTTAGTTTCCTGAAGAGTGTTTCATGATGAACACTATCGAAGGCCTTGGAGAGATCACAAAAACACCCAAGGCATTCTTTGAATTCACATTCTTTAGTATATGCTTAATCGGTTATACACCAGCGTATACGAAAATATAACCACGTGTTGATAGTACGTAATACACCAGTCCGTCCGGAAATACACCTGATTCTACACCATTATTAACGATTACAGTCAAATGAAGTGGAATTAAATGTACAATGGAGACAGTTCCTTCAATTTAATACTTATATCACAACTCTGGCCGCGACTTCATCCGCTTTGTAAATTAAAAAAAGTAGATTGCGTCGTTCGTCCAATTTAATCCTAATCGGTTTACTTGTTTAGCGGAGATAGTAATACAGAGTAACTTTTCCCATTTGTGACATTGGTATAGATTGATTATGGAATCTTGAAGTACTTGGCTGAAATAAGAAAAAAAAAACTATTCTTACAGTCGACCGGTCGAGGAGTGGATCGTTTTAATTAGCAAACTGTTACGAAGCGACGCGGGCGCCAATTGGCATCTGGCATACTTTGTTGTTATGCGCTAAATCGGTCCGGCTCGCGTGCAGTTACATACTGTATTTCTCGGAAGCGCCTGTCATTGTGCACGACACGACACGCGCGCGTTATGGCTGTTGACCTGAAAGTTTTTTTTTTCTCTATCGAGTTTGAGAATTGGGTTAAGGTAATTGCAGAATTCTTCATACACAACATACTTCGTTATCAACCCGGTCATAGGTAGTTCGCTTAATCTATTTGATGATTACGCTGCGTTCGTTTAGTTTTACTATGTGCAGTACCCTAGCCACGCTGCTGATGAGCCTTGATCGCTTTGTGGTCTGGGCGCTCGCTTTAATTTCATAGTCCGCGTGATGGCTTGGGTTCGATATCCGGTGTCGGCACCTCTTTGCAAATTGTTAATAGCAATTTTAAGCGCTAAAAATTTATCACGTGCTTGAGCGGTGAAGGAAAAGCCACATGTCCGCGAATTGAGAATAATAATCAATATTAGTTTCCAAAACAGAAAAAAAATTATAAAAATACTTAACTGTTTTTATTTTTTACCTACCCATAAGTTGGCATATCGGGAGACGTATCTCGACGTACTCGTAAGTCAAAAAACAGTTTGGATAAGCCGAGAGCGTGTGAAGGTGGCTTTTACTTTAACATGCAGCTTCTGTTGAAATGTTTTATACTCGTTTTTTCTTACTACATGCTTGATCTGTATGTGTGTATTAATGTAATGATATCTTTCACTTTTCACCCACATCTCTGGAAGTTTCTTCTCTTCTCGTTCAAATAATTTGGAATCTTGTACACGTGTTAAGGACCGATGACAATACAATGATATGATACCATCGAGCTGTTCTGACGATAGACCTGGAAAGTGGGGAACCCTTGAATGGCTACTGGTAAACACATCGAGTTTTGGCTCATTAGATATGGCACCCTAACGAGTGCTATTATTTTTAGCTGATGACGTGGACCTGTGGAAAATGGGAAGAGATAAGCGTGTATATTTTTTGGTTTTTATCATTCCGACAAATTTATCGTCATATCAATGACGCACGGTTTGTGTTCCGCTAACCGATAAGTGTACGCCTTGGCGTTTCGTAAAGTCAACGATACGTCGTGAGTTTTAGGAACCCGATCGCTGCATACTTTAATCGCTGTTGCCTTTACGCACATTTCCGCACCACGTTCCGTTCTTAACTTGCATCGTGTTCCGTTCCGTTCAGGTACAATAAGCGCGGCGAACAGCTGTCCGACCTCACCGCGCGGCGCCGGCTCGTCCGGCCGACGGCACGCAGACCTGGGCCTGGTTGCACATTACGCAGCGTTGGCTGAGCACCAAAGGCCCACCTCTAATGGCACCGCTGTAAGTTAATAATAAATAAGACATAAAGACATTTATTTCTACACTTACATCTACACACACAGTACATGATATGATGATATCATTTACATATATATGACATGACAAAAAAAAACATAGTGCTATAAAAAATAAATGAATATATATAACAAGGAGTTTGTGTGTGTTGTGATGAAGCGGCGGAAAGGAACGTCTCAGCATAAGCTACGCGGGGTCGCAGAGCTGACTTTCAGTCGGACCCCGGTGTCACAACCGACAATTAATGCAGTTGTCAACAGCTGCGTGTGATATCATAGTGCCGCAAGTGTACGCGGCACTATGATATCACACGCAGATGCACTCGCTCGTGTTTACCTCACCGTATCCGGTGTAACGCTTACGCGATAAGACCGAACGAAGTATCAGATACAGTGGACAAAATAGAATACGACACGAACACCAATAATTTGTGTTTTCACACCAATATCGGCTTCTCAGCTGTACTACACGGGTATACGAACCCCTAAGCAATAAGCAAGCCCTAAGCAGTTGCCTGGCGTAGAAGTCGCCTCTACCTTAACCTTATTGTCATTTTCATAGAGTATCATACGTTTCTTCACCAGCCTATTCAAGTCCACTGCTGGTTAATAGTTATCTCAACGAAAGCGACGGCAAAAGTTGGCGAGCTTATCTCGAAAGGTTTGTCCGAACCCATCACGCTGGACAAGCGGGTTGGTGGGGGCAGCGCCGGTGGCCTCAAAAATTGTGTTAAGTTTGTAGTACTAATATAAAAAGAAAAAAAATGTATTTACATATTTTTTTTTCTTTCACCCCCGGAGTTGAAGTGTGTATACTTATATATTATAGCATAGCATAGCATAGTACAGCATAGCATTTAGTATATAACATAATTAATAGGTGTAATCTCGTATGTCCCCCTAATAAGGCGGACCACCCAGAAACATAGGTTTCTTCATAATTGTAAACTAGGATTAAGATGATAATTAAACATGGAATACACGCAAGAAGACGTTTTCCTTTAACACCTCCCAAAGTACAACATTACACAGTAACCCCTCTTGTGAGATTTGGGTTCGCCGTAATCCGGATGCACCGCGCGCACGTGAGGATGGTGTTTGGAGAATGAGTGGTATATATCGTCAGGTTTCATTGGTTTTGCATCAATTTTAATTGCAGGCATCGTCAACGACGTCGGAATCGAGTTACAGCTCTAGAGACGCGCGCGACTCGCGCGAGCACCGGGAGGCGCGCGACGACGCCAAGCCCCCGTACAGCTACGCGCAGCTGATCGTGCAGGCGGTCGCCTCCGCCGCGGACAAGCAGCTCACGCTCAGCGGCATCTACAGCTACATCACCAAGCACTACCCGTACTACCGCACCGCGGACAAGGGCTGGCAGAACTCGATACGTCACAATCTGTCCCTCAACAGGTAACATAGATCGCTCAACAGCCGTTAATATACAATATAACAGCACAACAATACGACAAAATCGCGTGTCGCGTGTAGGACGCAGTGTAGGATGACCCCCCACAAGATGGAGTGACGACCTGCGCAGTGTTGCGGGAAGTCGATGGATGCAGGTGGCTCTGGACCGAGCTTCGTGGCAATCTTTGGGGGAGGCCTATGTTCAGCAGTGGTCTTCTGCTGAAATGATGATGATGATGATGAAGTGTATCGAATGATAGTAAGATAATGAAGATAAGACATTTAAATTTAAGTAATAACAATATGGCTGTACCTTCCAGTGACGTTTAAATCAAAACGGACAAGAATTTGAAACACTTTACGCATCGACTGTATACTGCACGGTGCGAGCGGGACATTAATCAAACGTATACGAGCGACAGAGAGGTCGTATTACGCTCAGCTCCCACTTCGCGGTTAATCCATTGCGCATGTGTCGAACCTAAAAATTACTACTGCGTCACCATTTGTTGCTAACTTCGGAGGGGCAATGTTAAAAAATACGAACTATAGAATGTTCTCTGTTATTTGGTTGTTCTTCGGTTGCTGGTTAACTAATATTTTTTGAAAAATATCATGATTTGAATCTCTGTTTTTATAAAATATTTTTTTTAATACAAATCTCTCTCGCTTTGTTAAGGTATTTAAGTTTTATATACGAGTGTATTATACTATGTACCAAATGAATATGATTCTCATTATACTTGTTTAGATTGAGTTTCAGTTATCATTGGGCACGTCCGTTGCAGGTACTTCATCAAGGTGCCGCGGAGCCAGGAGGAGCCGGGAAAGGGCAGCTTCTGGCGCATCGACCCGCAGAGCGAGGGCAAGCTCATCGAGCTCGCCTTCCGGCCGCGGCGCCCGCGCGGCGTCCAGTTCCGCGCACCCTTCGGACTCTCCTCGCGGTGAGCGCGAATGTGTACACACGCACACGCACACGCAAATGCACACACCCGCGTGCACACGTGCACAAAGGTACACATAAGCACACACGTTCATACATACGATGGTGTCCTCCTGGCCGATTGATCGCGGCGACAACTTCCGAAAGGTATCAGGCTGTTAGCAACTGCGCTGGAGTCATTGCAGTGCCGTAAATTTACGTGCAAACATATTACGTACATACGTACATACAAGCACACATGTACACAAGCACATACTTACAAGGACATACATTTTCTAGAGTGAAACTTTTGTCGCAAAAGTTTGACATGATATGTTAAGAAATGGAAGCGTTACGAAAAGTGAAACTAATCATCCCTATTATGCTTCGTGCTTGTTCCCTCGGCTAAGGGTAAAGCGGTGCTGTAGTGTTTCATCTTTTGTGACGCCGATTCATAATTTATGCAAATAAAAATAGGTGGACTATAAATTATCTAAAATTGTTAATATATTTTGTCTGTCTACAGGAGTGCTCCAACATCACCCTCACAGGTGGGAGTGTCCGGCCTGGTGACACCTGAAGAGTTGTCTCGAGAGCCCACTCCTGACCTGTTCACAGGAGAAGAATCTGAACAGCAGGTATGTGTTTATCAACATGTATTGATTATCCATCCAGGAAGGATCAACAGGCCGCTGTGACATGAGTTGTGTGTTATCTTTTCACCCGTCATTAATTGTTATGTGTCATAAAAGGACGTATGACACGAGAAGGTTATAGATACGTAAACATGGTCATCTCTACGGCAACGTTGCGTATCCGCCACACACACAGGTGGCGGATAGGCAACGTTGCGTATCAGCCACACACACAGCTTTACTTATGCTTCGGACGTTCATTGTAGCGGTAGATATGAAATCTCAGATTCGTACATTAACTTCACAAAATTCTTCTTCTTTTGTAAAAGATTATCTCATTGGCTATTAAGGGAAAATAAATGTAAAAAAGTAAAGTAGCAACTTGTAAGTGCCCACTGCTGGCCAAAGGCCTGCTTCTCAAATATCTGAGAGGGTTTTGGAGCCGGGAATGGACCGCCACGCTGCTCCAGTGCGGGTTGGCGGGCTCCACATATCCTCTAGATAATATCATAAGGATCAGCAAGCTGAAGTGGCAATGGGTCGGCCACATAGCTCGCAGAACTGACAACCGTTGGGGAAAAAAAAGGTTCTCGAGTGGCAGCCACGTACAGGCAAACGCAGTGTGCAGTGGATGCAGGTGGCTCAGCACCAAGCTCTGTGGCAATCTTTGGGGGAGGCCTATGTTCAGCTTAAATGATGATGTTTTCCTTTACCTCCGAGCGCGTGGTAAATACAGCACTTAAAATTACTATTAACAATTTTAAGGATCCGCCGGGATCGTATCCTGGTCACTCGCGTTTTATGAAACTAAAGAGAGCGCCCAGACCAGACTAGGCTGCCTCTGCGACAAACAATTTTGAAATATATTTCTGGCATAGTGGATAAGGCCCCCAGATCTGTAATTTTGTTCACTGTACTACGTTACTGCTGCGTTAGGAATGGACTATCGTTAAAATACGAGCTTTGCCATTGAAGTGTGACGTCATGAAAATAATAAAATTTCAAAAACACTTAAACGGTGACTTCACACGGACTTGTTTATGTCGGGTTTAATATTCTTAAAATGCGAAGCGACCGAAGCCATCGGAGCCTACGTCTTCAACTAGCTAGCGTCTACTACAGTCTTTGAGTCACCCCCCGGACAAAATGGCCGCCTGTTTATTGCATCCGTGGCTTTTCGTGTTTCCAGTCCAGCCAGCAGCGGTTGAACAACAACGGCAACAACAACAACAACAACGGCGGCGGCCAGGCCTCGCAGTACCTGTTCCCGCAGCGCAGCGGCGTCAGCCAGAGCGCGCCCGGATCTCCAGGTACAGTCCGCCTGGCTTTCAGCTTTGCGCACTGCAGCGATGGAAGCTTGGGCTTGGGTTCCGCCGGTACAGCGTCATCATCATCATCATCATCATCGTTTCAGCCTATCAGAAGTCCACTGCTGAACATAGGCCTCCCCCAAAGATTCCTCATCATCGGAGGTTTGCCTTAGTTGCCACGCCTGGCGAGCGGGTTGGCAACCGCAGTTTCGAGCGGGTTGGCAACCGCAGTTTCGAGCGGGTTGGCAACCGCAGTTTCGTGCGGGTTGGCAACCGCAGGTACAGGGTCACGATTACTTTTTTTTTTAATTTGTCCACATTGGTGACTTAAAACTACTTATTTAATATTATTTATTTTAAAAAAAGGCATCTTGTGCTTCTGCGTTTCGTTCGGTTAGTGTGGTAACCAGAGACCCACTTTCCCCTTCCGCTTTCCCCCCTCCTCATTCTCTCTCCCATCATCCAAATATCCTCAAAGGTCAGTAGCGCACCTGCATCTCCCGTGCTGTTGAAGATGTACTTGGGCGACGGTGATCGCTTAGCAATCATGTGTCACATCAGTTGCAGTAGAGGGGAGTCTAGTCTAGTAGTGGTAATGTGAGGATATTGTTCCAGGGCACGGGATGTCTTACAGCGCTAGCGGGAGCGGGCTCGTCATGACCGTGGTCACCAACGGGGCAGGTGGTGAGAGAGAAGGTAACAAAGTGTGCGTTTGTCACGAAAGTGGTGTTTATTCGCTTTCGGTCATCTCCCAAGAGGGAGGGTGGTGTAAGAGCAAGCAATCGATGTCTGTCTCGCTTGCACGTTGTGCATCATACAGGGGCGTGACGGGGAGCAGGATATCTGATACAAAGCCGTCTAACCTACTCATCTATAGATGAATCTCCACGTGTTAGACATGCCAGCTTTGTTTGGCTCTATCTTGGAAAGACCTTTCACCGGCAATGGATTCAGACAGGCTCGACGAAGATAAAGAAGCACCCCTTAGGACTTCAAAAGAGTCTGCGTATGCTCCAGCATTGTTACATTTTCATTTAAAGTATTTGTCTCGTTTGCACAAAAGAAATAGTTGTAGAAACTAAACTAAGGGACTATGGTATAACTAACCTTTTTTTTTTCACTAGGCGGTAGGTACTAACCTCTTGTTAATTTCTGCCGGCAATTAGCACTGCAAACACTGTTGTCTTTGTGTCTTTACAGACTGTACCTTACGGTATAAAGAGCTAGTTTGTACAGTCTGTGCGACATTCCGTGTCTCATGGGTGACAACGAATCTGTTACCTTTTTCGATTGAAGTTGTTAACCCGTGTCCATGGGACTGCAGTCAGACTTACATCATCTTTGTTATTTTTTCACATGGTTAAATTATAAGTGCACGCCACATGCCTGTCGCTGAAGGCAGCTGTGACAGGTCATGTCGCCGGACCGAAAAAAAAAAACCACAACGGAATTAGATAATTAGATATACGCTGTTGACCTGGTGGCCTTGACGGCTCCGGCGGACTAGTTCGTTTGTCATTCCGAATCAATGAGAAAAAAAAATAAGTAGCTTGATTGCTCAAGTCGTGTGCGGTGTGCGAACAGAGAAATACGTGGTGGGGACGGGCGCCGGCGGGCTGGTGTCGCTGCAGGAGGAGGAGGCGCCCGCCGTCGTGCTGCACCACTCGCCGTACTACTCGTGAGTCCATTTCTAACTTAAATCTCAGAATTGTGTAAGTATTGTAGTTATTTTTATGTCTCTCATAGCGTAGTGTTTCATTAGGAATGTGTGTATTTTTTTAATTATGATGTATCGAACAAAATCACACACGTCATCCGGGCCCAAACTAGCACTCCCTGTCTAAGTAACTGCATCCTGATAAGGTACATGCATAGATAAGTTAGCATATATACATGGGGCAAGTGTAGATGTTAGAGTCGGGAGAAGATGACCTAGGCGGGCGAACATTTCACGATCAAATCGGAGACGTTCTGAAAAAAGGCCAGGTCAAGAGTACTCTGAACCAACGAGCATCCATGCGAAGATTGATGAAAGTGGAAGAAGCGAAAGACGTATGTCAGGACCGTAGCAAGTGGAAGGAGATTGTCTCTGCCTACCCCGTTGGGAACAAAGAGTGAATATATACATACATACATAAATAAACATCCACGACTCGCGTGCCTTTACTCGACTCGATATAATTTTTAACGCGCGAAATTAGAGTGTTTAGGATCACCACCTTCGAATCAAAAGACCTCCCGTGATTTTCCAAATAGTATTTTCCGGATTCATGTACACTAAGCCGGTGACACTTTATTCCAAAGAAATCCAAACAAAAAATAAGCTCTGGGCGAAAAGTTCAAAACAAATCAAATAAACGTCTAGAACTCTGCCCACCACAGATTTGTATGTATTACACTGTGTATATATTACAGCAACAAGGTTAAGTGCCTAACGTGAGCGTTGTGTGTTCCCAGCGGTAGCTACGGCGGCGGCGAGGAGGGCTGCGCGTCGCTGGGCGGCGAGCTGGTCATAGAGGAGGCGCCCGACGACCCGCCGCACAAGCGCGCAAAGCACCATCACGTACGTACCGCACGCACACGCGTACGCGCGCACGCACACGCACCACCTAAACTGAAATACCTTGTGGATTGGTGATCAGCGTCCGACTTCCGCCGGACATACCGGCGTGAAGTAAAGGCATCTTATGCTTCTGCGTTTCGTTCGGTGAGTGAGGTGACCGGGGGCCCACTCCTCGTCCCAATCCCTCTCCTCGTCCTCCCTCACTTCTCCCAAATTTCCTTAAAAGCCGGCAACGCACCTGCAGCACCTGAGGTGTTGCAGATGCACGTGGGAGATGGTAATCACTTTACCATCAGGTGCACGGCTTGCTCGTTTGCGGCTTTTCACATTAGCAAAAATCCTGCCTTAATTATATTTTTTTTACAGAAATTTATACAGTCCCACTCCCCTCCCCATCCCCCTTCTCATCCTCCCTACCGTCTACCAAATATCCTTAAAGGCCGGCAACGCATCTGCAGCACCTCTGGCGTTGAAGATGTACGTGGGCGACGGTAGTCACTTAACATCAGGTTGCTGTACCGCTTGCTCGTTTGCCTCCATTACGATTAAAAAAAAATAGGTTGCTACTTGAAAGTAGGCTTCTTCCAAGGTCGGCCAATAAATATATTTTTTTATTTTCTACTTAGAGTTAAGGGTTAATTCCAGAAGTACGGAATCATTAAGGACTGATAAAAATATTTTAACGCTTAACAGTGTCACATAGCAGTTTTTAAGATTGCGCTGCTTCTGCAAATTTGTGTGGCTCTATTAGTTGAACGACTCGTTCTCTACGTTAGTAATAAGCAAGACGCTCTTCCTTAAAAAATAATGGTAGCATAAAATCAAATTGTAATTAATAAACGTCGTAATTTAAATTACAGATGTCCGACATGGAGGACCGGCGCGCATATTGACGCTCCGCCAGCGCCGCTGCCACGTGAACTGCCAAACGTCAGATGTCAAACGTCACGTGACACCAGCCCGCGGTGGTCGGCGCGCGCAGAGGCAACGCCGCCTCGCGCGCAGCGGAACGATCGGTCGCCCGACCGGACCCCCCTACCACACCATAGACACTCGATCCACCGATCGTTCCGACGGCGGTAGACAATGAACTGTGGTATCCTCGAGCGGAAGTGGTGTGGCAGAGTGTAACAGTAAGCAATAATGAATTGACCGCGGTGAATTATTGACAATGAGCGAAGGCGTCGAGTTCGGTTGCAACGCGTATAGAACTCTACCGTGCTAAGTATAAAGTGTTGTTTCGATTGGTACATTTACGTTTTAAACGATGCGTTAGTGCATTACGTCGATTTATTTGTCGATTTTAAGTATTGATAAGTTCAGTATGAGTGTTGCGGACTCGGGACTATTGTGTTTGATTGTCGGATGGACAGTTTAATTTTTTTTTTTTGTTATATTCGCAGTGACAGTGTATAGTCAGCTTGAGAGATAGACGAATTTATTATTTATTCATGCATACATTACTTATATAAACGAACGACGCAGGCTTTTAATAACTTAGAAATAGAATGGAGTTGCGAATAGCACATAGTGCAAGATATAGCATGAGTTTGTTCTGTACGATCTGCAATGTTATTCTACACAATAATAAGTACAATGAAGCTTGTCCAACATATTATCGCCACAGTTTGATAGTGTCAATATATAAATGACACATTTCACAGTTCTGTTCACACTGTCGGTGATTTGGTATTTTGCTTGATGTTTTTGAGGCTGACTGTACCAATATTAGGGAGAAATACCAAGTGCAATGTTAAGCGAGAGAAGAGTGTAATTTATCAAGTTAGTGATAGAATATCTGTCGAATATAATGATGGGATATTGATTGAGTGATTTCTCTTGACGGAATTAATTTTAAAGTCTTTATATTATGCTCGGGTGCAACATGAGAAAATATAATTGCAATTCGTTACTAATATAATCGTTTGTTCATGCAAGTTTTATTGCACTGCGTCGCGGCGATAGAGGGCCATCGATGTAATTCTGACATTTATATAGATGTACACATACTTCATATAAGGTTTCGATTCTGATTATTGAGAAATAATCTCAAAATTTTTCAGTACATTCGTTGACTCCGTACAAAATATCTTTTACTTGTAATTTGAGAAATATCTGAAGCGTATATCCTCTATTTATAGATAATACAGGTTAATTTATTGTAAAATTGATTGATATTCATTAAAAAAATATATATATATATTTAAATATGAAAGGTTTTGAGGATGTCGTAAATATTTTATCGATTTTTTTCTAAATCGAATACAAATCTAGTAAAATTTACGATGCTACACATAAATATACCATTATCGCGATTGTCTACCGTCTGCTCTGTTGATCGGATATGTCTTTATAGACAATTATACCATAGATAAAACACTAGTATTAGAAACTTAGATAAAATTTAATGTCATATTGCTTTGCGCCGGTTTTAAACCGCGGCGTTTCTTTAATAAAAGAAAAACTTCAATTAGCATTAAAAAAAAATAACATTACTACTCTCGAGCAATATATTAAAATGTAACTGTATTTTAAAGCATACTATGTAAATTTTGATAAATACAGGATTGTATTATATTCTCATGTGAATTTTAAAATATACACACACACATAAATATATATATATATCACTATATGTAATCTATTTAAGCTCATATAATATGTATATTAAGATATAATAAATAGCATAGCATATACTCCGGTTACCCGATAGGATAAAAATATATTCATATTACAGATGTTAGATGGACAATAGATTGTGAGTCGCGTTAAATGTCTAAACAAATATAAGCTTTATTTTATTAACGCTTCGACTCTCTAGCGCGTGTGTCATAGTCTATAATGTGTACAGTAGACCCGCATAGTTCGACTCACGGCTATTGCGTCTTAGGCATTAACAAGTTCGAACAGTGCGCAAGCTAAGCTTTGTTAGCGACCGTACAACCCAATAAGTTCCTTTAGTTTGTCATATATGGTTAGATAGTTAGTTGTATTTTAAATGCTCAAAATGACATAGAACATCTATAGATATATATTCATTGTGTTTTGCCTGTTGTCTGTAATCTCTACTGAAGAAAAAAACATACTGACGGCTTTCATACAAATGTATCTTTCTGTAATTGACTATTTCATATTAAGATTCGAAATTGGTTTGTCCATTGGCTAGCCTCGTGGATTTTTGCTCTCCTCGCTCGGCAGGTGAAGGTCCCGGAAGCTCGAGTGGATTCGTCGTTTCGTACTCGTGGGAATGCGACGAAACGTGCATATACGACTATTGATTTTACGTGTTTCCTTTTTGATGAAGCTCAACACCGTACATCATAGACAAGATTATAATGAGAAATGTATTTAGTATTTATGCTTATTACCATAGCAAATGTAAAGATTTGGCTGTGTCAATACTAGACTCGTTGTTATTTACAGCTTTTCGATTTCTTACTGTTTTTTTTTCATTTCACTAAAGTTGCCGTGCCTAAAAAAACATTTATTTGCACCACTCAACCTTAACATTTTGTTGATTGGTTGCAGTTGTCTATGTTATGCACATAGACAACTAAAACTACATGCCCCGTTTAGTTATCTATGTAGGGTGTGGCAGATACCCTACGTAGATAGAGGAATTTAAACTCTAATTTCTTATTCCTGCACTTTAATTTTGCACGGATCTAAATTCTTATGCAACTATAAATTTCTATCAAAATATATTTTTCTGTAATAATTAGGTAACACTCGTCCGGGTTCCGTCTCACCTTTTCGTATTTCTGTGAATAAGTTTGCGAGGAAATAAAACACCGAACCCGTCGATAGCATATTAAGCTCCTTTTTATGTATTAAAAAGAAAAGGTAGGGCTCTAGACAAGGGTTCTATACTTAAAAAGTAAATTGTATTTTTTTTTTAATTCTCAATAAGCCCTTATTTATATAACAGTATCGATCAAATTATCAGCTATCTTACCAAAAGTTTTAAGAACAATTTCCGTATGTTGTTTTAATATTTAATGTTAAATTTTATTAGATAACAAATTGACGCCATTTATGTGCAATAAGAATTTGAATAGACGGAAATATTACACGAACTGTGAGGTTAATACTTAATATAAGGCGAATAATTTTTGTGTTATGTAACATTTGACTTGGCGTAAAATAAGTGACATTGTAACAAAATTCGGAAATTGGTAAGCTGGCGGAAGTCTTATATGTTTTAAACCTTGTGATTTAGCGGTAGAAGGAACAAGTATCTTATTTTGTTGATATCATTTTTGGTTTAGGTGTAAAAAAAAAAGTATACATATATAAAATTTAATACAATAATAATTAAAATTGTAAAACTAATATAACTTCTAGTTGTATGTCATACTGCATAGTATATTATTGAAGTAGATAGTGTAAAGACCACGAAAATATGGCACTTAGGTTATATTTTAGCATTTAATACATTGTGAATTACATTTAGTGAGAGGCTTTAGTGTGGAATGTTTGTGTTGTCTATGGCTCCTCTCCGCCCTCGGTTATGTCTCTTTCGATCGCCGTCAAAATCACTACGAAGCAGAATGTAATATTCGATTAGATAATGCAGTTAATATCTATATTTGGTAATTATGTGTTTGAGATATTCAAATCAAGTATCGACATCAGTCGTAAGAATTCCAGTGTAATGTAAATTTCCCGCCAAAAATGTTGCTCGCTGTTTCGGTATCTTTTTTATTACCTTTTCTCTGACAGGAGCTCTATATGGCAACAATGTCAAAGTGATATCATAACAATTTTACCAATCTACCTTGAAATCTTGGTGAAATATATCCGAAAAACACCACTACGACTAACCACTATATCATTAGCGGACATTTCCTTGAATTTTCCATTTACTGTACACATTAACACGCGCCTGCTGCATAATACACTATCTGTATTGTACATTAAAACTCGAAAGGTTTCTTTTGTATCTTGTAAATAGTTTTCTTTTTAAAACTCATGATTTCACATCAATATGCTTTTTCCACTTACAGTTTGATTTGAAACCGTTTTAAATAAGTATTGTATCGACGTTGTTTATTATCGTTATTATTAGCACTATACAATTTCATTTCTATGTCACCCGGGCAATGAATCTCAGTCATGTAGGATTTGATGTTTTTAAAAAATTACATTATTGTGATTGTATGATTTTGACGGTGATTATAAAGAGAGTATTTTTTTTTTAAAGAGAATTGGGTGTTAAACATGTGTTTAATTTTATATAAACTTCCCTACCCCCCCTTTTTTTTTTCAAAGCACACGTCAAGCAATATCAGTCATTAACACCCTCGGCGTAAAACTCAAACTCTCAAGACAGGTGGCGTGTATGTCGGCTAAATGAATTTGTTTTAGATAAGTTTCGAGTCCAAGTGGCGGTATTGTTCAATATTAGCTTATTAATGGCATTGAAAATGCCGAATATAGTTGTGCGTTTGACGGCCGGCCGTGCCGCCCTCGCCGGCAGGAGATCAAAGACGACGTTGCAATATCGGCTAAGAGCGCGTGACGCAAGGTCCAGTTTTGATTGCGCCGTGGTGGCGCGAGGCGGGACGGCCGGCCGTGGGATGTGTAGCTTGTACACGATAGGTATATAGTTTTTTTTTTTGTTGTTGTGTATATTGCATACAATATAGCATGGCGCGGATTCGGTTCCGATTGGCGAGAGATATGGTTGTATCTGTCTGTGTCTGATTTATTATTGACAAATTTTAAGAAATAAACGTATTTTATCTCCTTTTGCGTTTGGTTTTATTTATCACCCGACATTTGTAACTATCTTGAGTTCGTTTTGTGTTGAGCGGCTAGAGCGGCGGATGTCGCAACTTTGAGTCGAGCTATTTGAAGTCCAGTTCAAAGTAATGCTAGCGCAATAAGCGAGGGATTGACTGTTGTAACTGGCAAGGCGTCATCGTGTAAGGCCTTTAATTACCTATGGGTTACGCGGGCTGTGAATCACCGCCGAAGTGGGCGTGGCCTGGCGTGGCTGAGACCGAGTATGACGGACAGCGGTAGTTTGATGCGTCAAGCCAAAATTCGAGCTGTGTAATTCTGTTACCGTGTTTAGTAGAAGACAGTGTAGTGAAGAAGTACACGATGGTCAATGGTCAAATTTAGCAAACACACGACGAAGTAATAATCATGGATGGACCGAGTCAAATCATTTCCCTAGAAAGTGAAAAAAAAAAACATTTCCTGAACGGTAAAAAAGTAAATTGATTCTGTGTTTTAAAATTTCCGACACGACTTCTTCAATAACTAGCACGATGTCGATTTGTTACATTAAATACGCTGTGTGAATTGATTCAGACGTTTTTTGCTGCTGGGTTTTTTTTTTGCTGAAAATCGTTAGTATTTCGGCTCGGAACGTTGCAGCAATGTTGCTCACCGCGGTCCTGTTGTTGTGACGCTGCACGGAAATCGTTACCCCGGTAGACACTCTTCTTTTTTTTATAGTGACCTTTGCTATTGTAGTTTCAGACACAATAACTGAGCAAATGCCAATGTCTTTGGGTTATATAGCACGTCTTGTTGAGAGGGTTTCCGGTGAGAAGGGAAGTAAACATCATGCGGGGAAAGCCAACGCATAAAATAAATATACACGGAGTTGAGACCACGCAATGCATAACGACCTTTAAGAATAATTATGTGAGGAGATAAAGAAGGGCAGGAGATAATTTAATACAAAAATAATCAGTATATATTTATACATTATTGTATTTATTACTTTCATATTGTACATATTATATATGTAATTTTATGTATAGTTAACCCTATATGTAAAAGGTTTTTTTACAATACCTACAATCATTACACTACACGAGTGTAATGATTGTAGGTATTGTAATTACGTATTTATCTTCAGTGAAGTTAAAGAGAACTCCCTAAGAGAATATGTTGGAGTGTTAAATGAGCTTTAACACTAAAGAAACTACGTACTTACGCTGTTTATCTTAAGTGTTTGCTGTCCTAGATTTGAGGGAAACAATACTTCCCATATAAGTTTTCCAGTTTGAATGTATTCCGACTGATTTTCCGACCCTACATACGACATTTGTATGGTTAAAACATTGAATATGAGCATGTAAATACAATTAGTTATCCATGTACATTGTATTATAGTTATAAAACTACTTCGGGTTTTTAAAATAGCGCCGTTGAAATTGGCCACTGGAAAAATTCTGCGTGAGCGGCGAAAAAGAAAGTTACATCTTTTGTTTTTTTAAAAGAATACTGTCAATGTCAAACATAACTATTATTACCATTGCAACCAAGCATTAGAGCTTGTGTCTGGAGTGGTTCACAACAATAGTTCAGAACGGCGGGCCCGAACTTTTCAGTCCCCACACTAAACCGTTAGGCTAGTTCGTTGCTCTCTCCGAATGTCTTTTGTAATGAACTTAATATTTCTGCGTTGATTAGCTTCGGTGCGTCTTTCGCCCACAGATGATCCAAATGGTTGAACTTCGGGTCCGGTACTAAGTAAGACTCTGTTGTCGGAGGCAATCTCGCCAGAAGCTTTTTCACATCTCTCTCACTGGACATATAATCATTTTTCGTCCAGAACAATTTGATAGGAAGCGACACTTTAGCCAAATCGTATTCCGGGGGCCTCTCGGCGCCGTAAACTTTTCGATTGTTAGAAGGCCCGTAATCGAAATGTTGGAACTTATCTTGAGCTGTAATCAATTGAGCGAAGTGCACTATTGTCTTCCACGACGTGCCGACGCCGTAATGTGCCAGGAACACGGGTAATATCGTGTCGTTATATTGTTTGTCGTTTTCACCGCACATCTCGAAGACGAGTTTCTTACAAACGTTTTTATCCAAGTAATCAGTTTTACAGGAGCCGGCCAGCGTTCCGAACAAAGAGTTCGCCGGCATGAACTCGTAGAAGCCGTACAGCATCTCTATATGTGCCAAGTTGTTGGATAACGGTGCGAAAGGTTTAATAGGGCTTTTGAAGTCCGTCATGAAAACTACCGGCGCCAGAGCGTATCCCGCTGCCAACACTTTGTTGTATTCCGGCCGCGATGCCAACATGGCGAACAGCATTGTCGTACCCATAGAGTGGCCTATGTATGTGATCCTGGTGTCCTTGCCTTTTAGCTTCATTATGTATTTGAGTATGGCAGGAATGTCATGCAAGGCCATTTCATGCCAGGAAAAGTTCCAATATGCCTTCGAATCTGATTTAAGCACGGCGTGTTCTTTCGAATACTCGTTACCTCTTACATTGGGCATCCATACGTCATATCTCGCTTCAGCTAACACATAAGCCAAAGCCTTATCCGGGCCGTTCATAATCCAATCCGCGGAGCTTGTAAATAGACCGTGTTGGAGGAGTACAGTCTTCGTAGAGATATCCCTTTTAGTTCTCGAATGTGGAATCCTGTGTATGTTGAGTATATAACCTTTAGACACCACTGTGTGTGTTTCACATTTATATCCATTGCGCGCTATCCTGGCTGGCACGGTCAATACGACATCGGGATTTCGAAGGTTCGATGCGTCGTCCTGCACGGGCACAAAAGAGAAAGAATCCGTGATCTGTCTTCCGTTCTCTTGAACATTTTCAATGAATTTGCCTATCTCCGTGCTGATCTTGTTCTGTTGCTCACGTATGTAGCTGTTGAAGGGGTTCATTTGCGCGCCACTGTTGTAAGTAGATACCAGTGCACGTTCCACTTGATTTGTTTTATCCTCGACAAAGTTTACGAAGCTTCGTAAATTTTCGCCGAAGAAGTCGTTACTCTGACTTGTCGGCAAAGATGTGACGCTCGATACAAGAATGAAGTGTATTAGTGTCGAATACATTGCGTTCACTGTTTACATTAGAGGAACAGCCGTTACCAATGTACCATTCTATATAATGTACCACACGATGACCTGGGTGATAAGGTCATGACGTCACAATGGGATTGTTATTGCATGTTTTATCAGCGACATTTGTTTCTTTTTATATTGTTCCGATTTTACATAAAACGAATATTCGTCTTGGATTGGTTTGTTTTTTTTTTTTTGTGACGATCGATATTTCTCGCCAAAGAACCTTGATGATACATCCAACATACTGTTTACGGAACAGATATTTTAATTTAATTCCAAAACGAACAGAAATAAATTACACACAAAAAACTGCTCAATTCGTAAAATAAATTTGGAATAATATAAAAATGGCAGCTGGATAGAGTTCCAGATTTAATTCTAAAAACAATTTTAACGTTTATAGCGTAATTTACACGTGTTTTGATGTTATTAGTTATGCAGGTCACATAGGTTAATAAAACAATGTGCGTATTTGTTTTTGGGATTCCGTTCGTCAAAATAAAAAAAACCACGATCAGAAAGAAGCATTTATTTGTCCGTCTGTCTCACTGCCTGTTCATAAATACATAATGGTAATTCTTTTTTTAATACTGAGGCCTAATGGCCTCGTAGAACATCATAGAAGGTCATTTAGAAGTAAAGAACGATAGGAGGGAAGATTTGTACACTAGCGATAGCCCTCGGCTTCGCTTACACACACATTTTGTCACATGATAACTCTTAACTGAAATGAAAATATCCTATGGCATAATAATAAAAATCTACATCTCAGTCTTATTAATTAATTGGCAATTGTACGACAAACATACAAACTTTCGCATTTGTCAGTGTTACTATATATTTACTCAGGATGCTACATAATCCATTAGTATCTCTGCCATAAATAGCTTCATTAAAATTTGTTAATTTCCAAATAATATATTTTGTTTTGTTTAGAATCAGTACTATTGGTAATGGTACTTACTTACTTACTTACTTATAAACTTAAAATATATAATGATTTCTTATATTTACGCGAACCGTACACGTTTGAAATGAATGTTTAATTTTGTCAAATGTGTTCCTGACGTAGGGAAACTAGGAAGTCTGCAGTCTTTGATCATATCCTAGATCTCTCCAACCATAACATCAGATATGATAGACCACAATTCTATTAATAATTGTAGTGGTGTTTGCACCGGGGATCGAACCCAGGTAGGTTACTCGCGCTCTGTGTGCACCCTGGCCACTAAGCTACCACGGCTCACATAATAATAATCTTTCGATAAATAATTCTATTATTTAGTGAGCCCCTTTACGCATCCATTGCTCTGTATCCAGCGATGTATTGTTTCACATATACGGCGACGGAAAACCGATAAGTATGAGCTGGGGAATTACCAATTTCCGATATGACGTAAATTCCCATCTCGGCTTTGTTTATGATACTGATACGTTTCTATATTATTAAAGGGAAATGAATATACAAATATATTGCCTGTACTGCCTGCCGACCCTTTTTTACGCGTCAGCGGTCAATTAGAACAAAGAATGTATCACTAAATACGTCCATATAAGGAAACACAGACTTCTGGGATTTTTTTTAGATGTTCTTGACATAGATTGTCTAATGCCCTCAACGTACCTCACAAAGGCTGTGACCTTTTTACTTTTTTTTTCATGTAAATGGCGTCAAACGAGCAAGCGGTTCACCTAGTAAGTGATCACTGTCGCCCACGTACGATCTGTGACACCAGTGATGCTGCAGGTCGCAGCGTTGAAGGGTATTTGGGAGATGGTAGGTAGGATGAGGAGGGAGAATAGGCCTCCGAACGAAACGCGGAAGCACAAGATGCCTCTACTTCACGCCGGTATTCCGCGCGGCCGTGGTACCGACCTGGTCGTGCCGGCCCTTTCGAGCGGCAGCAAAAGCCGCCGCTTGGCTCTACCACGTGTATTACTGATTTTTTAATAGATGCGATTGGTCTGTTTAAGTTTCATAACTTAAACAGACTAATACTACGTAATCGTAATCTTAAACCAGCCTATTTTAGTCCAGCGATGAACATAGGTCTCTACAAAAATGCGTCAGCGAAATCAATATGCATGAATGAGTTACATTATTTGGTAGGTTTGTCTTTTTTTTTTTTTATAGAAGAAAGGGGCAAACGAGCGTGCGGCTCACCTGATGGTAAGTGATCACCGACGCCCACGAACATCCACAACACCCGAGGAGTTACAGATGCGCTGCCGGCCTTTAAGGAAGCAATAAGCTCTTTTCTTGAAGGTCCCTAAGTCGTAACTGTTCGGAAATACTGCTGGCGACAGCTGATTCCACAAAGTCGAAGTGCGTGGAAAAAGTCTTTACTCACTACGCTGGACAAGCGGGTCGGCGAGCAAAATGCCGGTAACCTTTCACTAGTGACGCTGATCCCCGTCAGCAGTCTGTGGGATTTGGGTTCGGCATATTCGAATGCATTCGCCATCATTCGATCGGCAGAGCCTCGTTTATTAGCCAGCAGGTCTAACCTTGTGCAGGTGCGGTTGGCATTTAGAAATGGAGCTGGTATATTCCCCTTAAATCAATGAATCACTTTAATCACTAAACAATTGGTTCCGTCCACTAAGTTCAGTAACTAATACATTCTTCTATGTCCATTTTGTACAGTCCGTTATCCGTACAAGTTGGGATTGATTTCGGACTTCGGAGCTATCCGCGCGTGCAAGCACGTCCAGCTCGTACCCAGTGTACGAGCTGGACGTGGTAGGAGGTGGATTGGGATAGTTCGTGCGTTTTCGTACGAGTTCGTACGACACAAATTCGGACGAAAACGCATCCAAAATGGCGCCCGACATAAAACTGGTGTAAAGCGGATAACACCAGATTTAGGTCGGGCGGGGGAAATTAAATAATCAGACTTCTGACCACCGCTATATTGGGTCGAGATTCCAGTTTAAAAAGTAAACACAGCACATTTCGAAAAATAAAATTAACATTCCGAAATGGAACACGTAATTTACAACTTAATGTAATTTAATCACCCAAAATTACGTCCTTCAATAACATAATTAAATTTTAAATTCAGTGCGCGGAAGTCCTTAACGTAGGGACTGTTACTTTACGGTTACTTGAACAATTATATTTATTTTGCCGTCGACATTTTATAACATCTAATTAAACGTACTCATTATTTGAATTCTCTGTTGGCAATTTTAATTAATAAATATAAATGTTAATCATCATACTAATCTGTATTCGTAAAAGCGCCAACAACTGGCACGCTGTCTCCGAGCAGAAGAACAAAAAGCTGTCAAATCCTTGATTCGTTTTGTTTTTTTTTAATGAAACGATCCTAAAAACGAGTTAACATACCATCTGTAATGTTTGTCTGGTAAGTCAGCAAATGGACAACTGCAAACAAAGTCAAATGTCACAGATGTCACCACGAAGGACCACAGATGGAATTTCTCACAGCACGTTATTATACTGGCTCTCTATACCTTTTAAACCGGAACACAGAAGTTGCACCGCCGCTTGGCGTCAGAAATGGGTAAGAGTATGGCAACTACCCAGACGCCTCCTGGATAGAGAGGAGGACTATTGACAAAAAAAAAAAGTCCTTTCCAAGTACAGAACTGAAATGCCATTCACAGACTTGTGATAGAGAGCTGCATTGATGCTTGTGATCTTTCCCCTATAGCGTTGGCGATGTCTTCTTAACTAATAACAGTGCCCGAAGGAAGAGCTGAGGCTCTCATTTGTCTTTCTTCTCTTTCCCGTATCCGATATAGCGCAAATGCGATAAGATTAGACGAAGGGTCAGATGCAGTGTAAGAAACATTGGACTGGACACAACTCAACACGACCTGACCCGAAGTTTGTGAAACGACGTATCTACCGTGGGGGTTTTTAGGAGGCCCAGCATCTTAAACGTTGATTCTTGAACGTAGGTAGCTGTTAGAAACTTTCCCCCTTGTAAAACTAAAAAATAAAAAAAAAACATGTTATGTTTTAACATGGTTTCGTGTGTCCGGCACATAGTTATCATTAAACGAAACCACGTCTTGGATTTTGTATAGGACACGGTGTCACACGGAAGTTTTGTGAAATCGTTTGCAGCATAGCGGTTTGGACATCGAAATGATTTCTTGAGGCTTCCTTTTTTAAATGGAACCATCACCGGCGCAGCGTCATTAAAATTCTAAATTATTAACGTTCACTACAATATCGACAAGATGTTTTTTTTATTGTTTCTCAGACATGCAAGTTTCCTCACGACCTTTTCCTTCACCGCCGAACACCTGGTAAATTCAGCTCCTAAAGTTACTGTTAACAATTCTAGTGCTCTAAAATTTCCTGGCGGTCACCGCTCTATAAAACTGAAGCCAGCGCCCTGGCCAGAGTGGTGGTAGCCTTGTGGTAAATTTGCAGTCGTATACTGGCAACACAAGGCAACGTAAATACAAGAAAACATTAAATGGTTAATGGAACTTTTGCGGACGTTTCTCTTGTGGCTGCGTATTTATTCAATTTCCATTTTCTCGTAACGTAATTTTTAATTGAAACGAATTTTCACTTCGCGCGAAACTCATCGGTACCGCCTTTTCATGGAAGGCAATGTTTTTGAATGAATTTGAATTCCTTTGTTTCAATTTTAATTGGTTGTTTAAAATAAATGAGAACTGAGTCATTTAGCGGAATACTCGATTAAACCTCATTGTAGCTGGTAAAATATTTTTTTTTCCATTAATGTAATCTTTCTTCGCAATTACAAAATTTCCAGCGGCTTTAATTGTCTTTAAGAGACATACCATTTATAACATAGAGCACCATCAAAAGATTTCGAATAACGATGGGTTGGTGGAAAATTGTTATGTCGGGATCAGCATTGAGTGCCGACTAGAACCCCCACGTTTAGAGACACACTGGGCCCCCGGGCCTTTACACCTTCGGTGATAATTTGTCTGCTGTACATTATTCTTTATGGGACAGGCGGCAAACGAGTAAGCGGTTCACCTGATGGTAAGTGATTACCGTAGCCCACGTTCACCTGCAACCACCAGAGGTGCTGCAGGTGAACGAAGAGGCATATTGATCTTCTGCGTTTCGTTCTGTGAGTGAGGTATCCGGAGGCCCGCTCCCAATCACCCTTCCTATCCTCCCTCCATCTTGCAAATACCCTTAAAGGCCGGCGACAGGCTCACCGCCTGTCACGTTGTCCCAAATGAGAGCTGGTGAAAAGTTTATCGAAACGATTAGTATGTCTGTCTTAATATGTCTACCTGTGTCCGCCATAGTGTTGGATATACGGCTGTGGGAGCTTACCTTACATTACTCGTTAAGACTGTAAATAATCTACTGAAGGACATAGGCCTCTATCATAAGGATTTGCTAGAGATTTGCCTGGCACTTACACGCTTATACCCGTCATCGGTTTTGCGTAGTTTCGGACTTCTATATTTCTAGATGTTTATTCCGTCCTCTGTCATGTGCTATTTTAAAGGCTTTAGTCGTCTCATACACCCGCGGGAAGAAAAAGGGGTGGCAAATGCTTAAGAGCATGTTTATTTATATTTACAAGAAATTATGACATATTCTGAGTGCTGAGTGATAAGATTCCAAACAATGATGCCACTGTGCAATTCACATGAGTGGAAGCTCTCTTATGCTTAGATAAGTATATTTTATTTATTTACTTATTTATTCTTTATTGTTAGCCTTAAGCTTAAGGTTACAATGGCCGGACTTAATGCCAAGTGGCATTCTCTACCAGCCAACCCTTGTTATGGTGAAAGGTAGTTGGCAGGTACAAAACAAAAAATAAAAAAAAAATTATAGGCAGACTCAAATAATAATAAGTTTATAAATAGTAAAAGTATATCACTCTATCAAAGAGAGTAGAGCCGTGGTAGCCTAGTGGTCAGGACGCTCACTTTAGTTTCGTAGAGCGCGAGTGACTTGGGTTCGATCCCCGTTGCCAGCACCACTAAAATTGTTAATAGCAATTTTAAGTGCTGTATTAACCACGTGTGCAGCGCTGAAGGAATACATCGTGAGGATGGAGCATGTCTGAAGCTTCTCTGATACTCGTATTTGAGAAGGAGGCCTTTGCCAAGCAGTGGGCACTTATAGGCTGCTACTTTTTTTTTAAGAGAGTAATTGAGAAGCACCTATAAATTGTAAACTGGCATAAAACATCTCCTCGTTTGATTGTTATTGTTCCACAGTCTTGTCGGTTTTCTCACGATGTTTTCTTTCAACGCCGAGTGCGTAGTTTTTTTTTGTTTTCAACCCAGGTCACTCCTGTACTATAACATTAAAGCGTGAGATAATAAAGACTCGCTTAACGATTATATTGTTTTATTAATCTAGCGTAAGAACTATTCGCACTTTAAGCATTAGTCAAAATATAATATTTCAATATTCGTGTAGAGTTCGTTTCAGACGATAAAAAGAGATCAAACAAAGCTGCTACTCCAAATGGCGGAAGACTAAAACTAAAACTACAGGCAGAAGGAAGACGAAAGGGAAGTTCCGACGTTCGAGCAAATTATTTGATTATATTAACTGAAACAATATCATTAATAATAATTTGAATAGAACTCTTTTAACCCTGTTAAAGTATGTAATCTGACATATATCAGTTTGCCTTTAGGCATAACTTGTGTTATATGGATCTTGACTGTTACCTCGAGTAACAGTGGTCGTGTATAGGAGATGTAGTATTACTGCGGAAACTTATTTTAGTCCACAGCTGGTCTATAGATCTCTCAAAGAAAGCGCCTGCAAAAGCCGGTATTCATTTGTAAAGTTTTTCCGTACTGAATTAAGCTGTGGGATTTGGGTATGGCAAATTAGGATAGATATTCTGCCATCATTTGACGCCAGAGTCCAGTTTGATTGTTAGCAAGTTGCACCATGTTCACTTGAGTTGGGAGACAAGTGATTTGGAGAAAGAGATGGTATGTTCCTCATTGGACTCCATATGTAATAATAAATAGTTGGGTACGCAAGATTTGCCTAAGTATTATGCAATTTTTTGTACGTGGAAAAACCATGCGGCGGCTTTTGCTGCTTCTAGAATGGGCAGACTCGACCGGGTTGGTAGCACGGCCTCGCGGAATACCGGCGTGAAAGAGGCATTCCGTTCGGTGAGTGAGGGTTACCTCACTCACCGAACGGAACAAATACTCCTCCTTCCCCATCGCCCTCCTCATCCTTCCTCTCATCTCCCAAATACCCTTAAAGGCCGGCAACGCACCTGCAGCACCTCTGATATTGTAGATGTACATTAACCGATCGTTCGTTTGCCGCCTTCTCCATAAAAAAAATATTGTGTTCACCAATGGGATTAGAAAGAATTCTCGTCTTCTTTTAGAATTCTCAGTCAGCCCTGTGCGTGGAGAAATATTGCGTGGAGGAATAATAATCAAATATGTAAAGGACTAATAGTGGAATTAAATAATTTTAACATTTAATTACAGAAATTTTTATATCATAAATAAATACATAGATATATACATACATACATAATTAGGTTGTCTGGATGAGATCGCTATGTACCGATAAGGCCGCCAAGTACCACCTAATTTATATCCTATTTTTTGTTTAATAATAATAATTATTATAAATAATAAAGCCATTTATTCCACATTTCATTTCAGTTTTGCCTTACAATTTTTGTTAGTAGGTTTTAGCTTAAAATAAGAAAAATTATGAATTCTTATAATGAATGTTACTATTAACTATATGTTAATAATTATAACTATTACTTATGTTAATGTTAGTGTTATTATATGAAATATAGATCCCTGTTTGGGTAAAGGCCTCCTCCATCTTTCTCCATCCAAGACTCCCTGTCTTTGCCTGACTTTAACCAGTCGCTTCCACTTCATTTTTTGTTTAGTATGGTATAATAAAGTATGTTCATTCATTCATTCAAACCAGTATAGATATTAACAGTTATCAGATGATTTTAAAAGTGTTTCGGTACCGATCGTTTGTCGTATTCTTACAAGAAGCGTTTCTAATGTCTTCGGGAAAGGAGATCCACAGGAGTGAAGCCTGAATCGTAAAGGAGTTACCACCGAAATCGGTAAAGTGTTGAGGTAGAGCCAAACGGCGGCATTTGCTGCTGCTCGAATGGGCCAGCAAGGCCGAGGTAGGACAACGAATAAGCAGAATACCGGCGTGAAGCATCTTGTGCTTCTGCGTGTGAGGTTACCGGACCCCCACTTCCCACTCCCTCATCCCCATAAATATCTATAAAGACCGGCCACGCACCTGCAGCTCCTTGGGTGTTGGCAGATGCACGTGGGGGATGGTGATCACTTTACATAAAAACTACTTTACTAGTTAGTACCATATCTGGTACGGTTCTTAATTAAAAAGATGAAAAGGTTTTCTTTGTACTTTTATCTTTACTACCGAAAATTCAGTAACGACGTTGCATAAAGGTTATTAAGTAAATGATATGGTAGGAAAACAGAGATAACAGATCGTGAACCGGGCCAAGACCATAGAGTAACGTGGTTTTGTGGTCAACGCCTAGCTCTTCAGCTGTATTATCGTAACTACTAATATGTCGATCTTGCTCCACTTTGTCAAAAATGACATCGACTTTACCCGTAACAGCGAGCTTCATCTTTGACATGAAAATTTCCGGACTGAAAACGCTTGAACCACTTTTGTGCTACTCTTACTGACTCTCCAAGACTATAAACGTCACAAATATTTTTCACAGCGTGCCCTTTTTTAAATAACAATTCAAAATGATTTCTTGTATCTACTTGGTACACATAGCTGACGTGAAACACCGACGCTCTAGGAAGTCTGGAGTCTTTGATCCTATCCTAGATCGCCCCAACTCATAGACCACAGGTCCTCGCTAAAGAAAACCGATTCCTGCCAAGGATGATTCGCGAGGCTATCCTAATTCTATGAAACCATCCTAATTTCAATAGAGAAGATGGCTGGGTACTGCTATCCGCTTGGGATCAAGCACGACTTCAAGATACTGTGCGTGTGAAGCACATTCTGCGTACATCGGACCAAAAATTAATAAACAAATAGCCCGGGTTAACCATGACATCTGGACGTCTGCTGTAAAGCAATCGAAATGTCGGAAATATAAAAACATATTTAAACGCGATAAAATCCGTAAATAATAGTTTAACTTCAAAATGTATCGAAGTTCACTCATTAAGATGGAGAGAGGAAAATAGAGGGGGAAACCGACTTTACTCCTTAATACTCTGTTTTTAAAATGTCATCTATTTAATGGTATCAAAATCAGCCAGATACAAACAGTACAACCAAAGAGATATTATTGCAAAGTTTTTAGTTATAAAATACGAAATAAAACTTTTTGACGTTTTGACAGTTTTCAGTTGTTTCATTGAAACTGGACCAGTTTCTACGACACGATCTTTGTAATATTGTAACTACTAAAAAAGTGTTGTATGTATAGATATCTATTGTGTTGCAGAATAAAGAAAAGCCTTACCTAAAAGTAACGTTGGAACGTATTAATCCGGAATGATTATAGATGGTTTGTATTTTCGTTTATTTATATTTCTTCATATCAAGATGATACGGAAAGTGTTTATACAGTATTTGCTGCTTTTAAGAGTGTTTCTGAGTATTTTTGTAATTTATTTATTTATTTTTGTTTATGTGTAAATATAGATGTATTTATGTTTTTAAGTTTATATATACATTACTACTTATTGTATGTATTAGTTTTATCTGTAGCTATCTGCCTCGTATCTGTAGCCTTGTGTCTCTACGTTTTTGGTTCCCTGGAAGAGATCGCAGTGCAGCGATATGGCCGCCAACTTGTACTTACTAATTTACTTCCTTTTTTAATGTTTTCTGTACGTTTTTTATTTTGGTGTATACAGTAAAGTACATTCATTCATTCATTATAAAATACATTTTATATTTATATTGCTCAGCAGGAAAAAACCGTATAAATTTACGGAAATTGCTTAAAAGGTGTCAAGATTTATAACCTTAGAGGTACAAGGCCTTGATTAGTCCAACACGATACTATAAAGCTTAATCGGGTGATTTCATTCCAATGAGAAGAAAAAAACATAGTCACGTAGTAATATTTTTGGTCTGCATTACGTTTATTTTTTCTTTAAATATACCAACTCTTTCTCTTAACGTCACCGGCGCGTGGTGATTGATGGACGAGGCTCTATCCGAAGACACAGGTTAGTGATGGGGAGCAGCTGGATCTCACCCACCATGTGGTACCGGCACTGCGCACACCAACCCTCCAGCCCAGAGTGGTGAGTGCGGAAATCTTCCAAGGGAGTCAGATCAGGCTTTGATGATCGGCTCGAGTTCGAATATATGCCTAAATTTCTACAAATTACAATTATTGCTTGTTTGTACTGTAGGTACTTCTCCAAGGTTCGTGGGATTGTTTCTGTGTAACCGACACCACATTTCAAACCTTGTCTCTGGTCGTTTTGATGTAGTCTGTGGTATCAACAAGGCGATGGAGACTGTTCTGTTTGTTGGTGGAAACAGCCCCATTATATTTACAGGCTTCACTGGAAAAAGTAAAGTCTGTCGTTCACTTTATGTAATGTTTCAATTATCAGCATTGCCAGATTTGTGTTCGCAGTAGTTTGCAGTGTTTTTGAGCGGTAGACTGTCGTCTGGGATTGACCCATGATCACTCTTGCTCATACTTGAAAATGTCACTCCACTTGTTCTGACAGTCTGTACCTCACAGCTACGTAATGATACGGAATGGAATTGAACTATGGAAGGTGTTGGTACTTCACTATAGTTCATTATTTAAGGCGGTCAAACTTTACTACTGAATATTGGATACCAGGTAGAGGTCGCGATCTAAAACATTAAACCAAAATATAAGTTACTACCTTACTATGTGAATTTGTACCAAAATTAACAAAGCTCTAAATATTTATGTTAAGAATAAGACAATATTGAAATGAAATTGACTTCCCGACGTTAGTCATTATGGGACTGAGACTGAGGAGTAAGAAGTCCCAATGTCAACTTAACTCGAGATACCTTCAACTTTTAAATATAAACTTTTGCTCCGTTCTAAGCTGAAGGCGCTCATGGTATCTGGAGGTCGTGCAGTGGTGTGCTTGGGTTTGAGATCCCTTGCCGTTGGTAGCAGTCAGCCAACTTCTGTATTAGAATTAAGATATTCTTTTGATTTCAATAGCCTCGCGAATAATCCTTGCCAGGGATCGGTGTTCCTTTGCGAGGATTTGTAGTCTATCAAACCTGATGTAATGGTTGGGTCTTTCTAGAAGATAATCACAGATTGCATCTATTGCGTCGTGAATTGAAAAAGTTAAAATTAAACGCGATAAAGTCCTTTTCTTTCTTTATAAGTTTTTTTTCTTTAAAAATCCGTAAAATTAATTTAATTTCAATGTGTGGTATTCGCGTAAATCGAAGAAATAATTATAAGACGGTATTGGGGTGGTAGTCTAGTGGTTAATGCGCTGGCGCTAGGCCATCGGTGACCCGGATTCGATCCGCTTTAACAGTTAACAGCAATTTAAAAAAAAAACCTTGTAGTATTTCTATTGTTTCGACTAGGCCAAGAAACATGAAAGATAAATACAGCTCAAAGCGTGAAAGTAACATAAAGTAAATCTTAAATGAAGTGCATATATATAGTAATAAGTTGATGTCATGAGCGATTGCCTTTACCGCTACGAGTAACAAGTTCGATTCCCGCACGAAACAATCGTTTTTATCGTTTCTTATAGACTTAACCCTGTACACTGTATCTTTCTCCCGCATGGAGGAGATACTGCACACTGCAGTGTTATTATTTAAAAAAAAACAAGAAAATATTTTCCAAAGCCATAAAAAGGACAAAAAAAGAAAAAAGGAAAGGTATGACGACGACCTCCTCCGACCCGGCTGCACTCGCCCCGACACGCGTAATGTCCTGCGGGTTGCGGGCGATCCTGTGCCTCCGGTTACCTCACTCACCGAACGAAACGCAGGAGCACAAGATGCCTCTACTTCACGCCGGTATTCTGTGAGTCTGTTAACAAAACCTAGTTTCTTTTTCTTAAAAATAAACATCAATAAAATTAAAAAAAAACAAATAAAAGCACAAGATATTTCAAAACGACGTTACGCTGCATGAATAATTTTTATATATAAAAAGAGTTTATATCTCTTTAAAGAACTGTAGTTAAAAGTTCTACGGTCCCTGCTGGTGTCGTTCATGACCAGACAGCTCTAAGTACTTGTCATAACTATGCCAGATACTTGGAACTAGACGTCGAGGAATAAGTATAGAGTATGCTTCGTGAAACAAAAAGTCGTCGTTACAGTGGAAGCTACTCTTTATCGTGGAATATAATAATATATAAATATATATATAATAATAATAAGACATCGCCTCCCTCAACTGGTTGCGTTTCGGTGACCTCTTTGGGGAAACCGAGGGCTTTTTCTGTGCGATACAGGATCAGGTTATAAAGACCAACAACTATCGGAGATGCATCCTAAGGGATGGCACCGGCGACATCTGTCGAGCCTGTCGCCGTCCCGGGGAGTCGCTTCGGCATGTCATCTCCGGTTGTTCGGCGCTTTCTAACTCTGAGTATCTGCACAGACACAACCCAGTAGCCAGGATTCTACATCAGGAGCTCGCTCTTAAATACGATCTCTTGGATCTGAGACTACCTTACTATAAGTACTTGCCGGAAGCCGTGCTCGAAAAAGACCGCGTCAGACTCTATTGGGACCGGTCCATCATCACGGATAGGATGATTCTTGCGAACAAGCCTGATATCGTGTATAACCCCTGTGTGACTATAGGCGACGTCTTTGCAGTACCAAAATTCCCTTATTCGAGATGGGTATTCTGCTCAACGGTTACAATGATTTAAGAACTGTGTATCTTTAGTTTTTTACTAATAATGCTTTTTTTTTTTGTATACTTGTCCGGTTGTTCGTGGAGTCAACGAAGGACCCGACTGAAAAGCAGTGCCGTGATATCACTGAGACGGGAACCTTTTTGACATCGCACAACAAATTAATCTTTTTCATGTGATTAGTTTTTTTTTTGTTTTTATTTAATTTGTTTTTTATTTTGTGTTTTGTTTGTGTGATTGCCAAATAAATGTGTTTCTTTCTTTCTTTTCAAAAGTGCGGGGGCTACTGGGGTTACCAACCTGTCACGTATTGCTATAGTATATATTTTTGTTCAGAGTTGGTGCTTCGATTGATACCGCTTTGTTCGTTGCCAGTAAGACCTATTGCCTTCTATTCTTCTTCTCTTTCTTCTCCAAGAAAAGACCAACGAACCGGTGTACTTTTTAATAGAGGCTCATAGTTACCGGGAGCGTAGCGACGGTACGGGGTTAATTCTGCTCCCCGGCGCTAATCTATGCTAGTTAGGTTCGCCCCATTCGGTCAGCCGGCACCACGCTGTCGAAGTTGGCGTTTGGAGAAAAAGGTGGCGTTCCGTAACCACAGCCACCAGCACCAGCACTACGGTGGATACTGCGTGCGCGCTCCGCTAACGTTGATAAATGCTTATAAATCTACTTTTCCATGCTCCTCCAAATATTCAAAGAAATATTGTTGTGGATGTACTAAGTCAGAAGATAAACCATAACGAGCCCGGTAGACACCACTTTGAGTAGGAAAGCAACTCAGCTGAGTATTTGCCAGGCTTAATATGTACCTAACCGGGAGATATCACTCCCTACCTCTATTAATATCTCTGCCTACCCCTAAAGAATTACAGACGTATAGTGGGAACAGGAACCGCTTTCAACTAATATCAAACTGAAGTATGATTTATTAGCTAGAAAGTCGCAATAACCGGATAACAATCTCAACCATATCCTGTCCGTTCTCGAATAAAATAAAAGGTGAAACATAATTTCGAACGCGCCATACTTACGGAACACTGTTACTTGAATTGAGATCTTAAGGTCCGTAGAACTTCGCCGAGGCATTATTCTGGTACTTATTAACTATTTAGTCGACATTCAAAGTCAAAGTCAAAAGTTTTTTTATTAAATTAAGGCGGCCTTAAAGCTCTTATGAACGTCAAAATCTACACAGGTTCGCAAGACAAGACCTTCACAGAGAAGACAAAAGAAATATAACATCAATGTGATTTCAATCATAGCGCATTCAATATATTTTTTTTAACATGTCAGTTTTAATCGCCAACTGACATGTAGAAATGTCAATTTTTACATGTCAGTCGCCAGGGGAGCCGCGTGTGCCGAGCTCGAGCTTTTTCCACACTTCTTTATCCTCGATGTATTGATATCTTTAATAGTAGGGCTTTTTTAAATGGAATTTCTTTAATAAGCTTTTTAAAAGTTGTGTCTGTTTGTTTTTTTTTACACTGACAAGGAATTTGAAATGTGAAACCAACGATATATTATTTATACGCCAATAGTGAGTACTTTTCTTTTGTATCACACGGGAAAAGGTGCTAATGCCTATGGTTATGTAGGGATAAACATTAAAGTTGCTGGACCTACTAAAATCTCCCACGGTAGATAGCATATCGTGACCCGGGTGGCCTTGACGAAAGAAGTCTCGCGAGCAGAAGGTCCGGGAAGAACTCTCTCATCGTTTAGTATTTATACTCATCAGAATACACTAGGTCGGGATTATTTAACTTGCGGGCCTTCTGATTGCGAGTCTCTACCGCTGAAGCTGTAAAGGCCACTGGGCCAACAGCAGATCTACAGCGCGGGGGGTTTCAGTCTGTCCGGCATCTTCAATGCTGATCCCGACATAACCAGTCACCGGAGACGGTTACGGGTAGGTGCGAGCACCTTTTCCCCAAGTTAAAATAAAAAAAAAATAGAGGTCAGCGATACTCTCCCTAACCTCCGCGGACGACATGTTGTTGGCGTCGGAACCTGTCCGTCTGTCCGTCCGTCCGTTCTTATGTGATGATTCTCTAGCTCGGAACAGTTTCACATTCATAGCAACGGACGGAATTAGTTACAGACCTGAAATTTAGATGTTTTATGTAGAATGTGGGACCCTAAACATGAATATTGAATAAGAAATTCGATTAAATAATTTTTCAGTGTCAATTCTGAAAAAAATGTCGAACATAATTTTTTTGGTTACTTTTTTATTCAATAATATAGACATAGGGGGTCGTCCAAGTAGTCAGTTTTAAACCGTTTTTGGTTACGGCTCATATCTCAAACACTAAACTAGACCGGAATGGAATTTGTATATATCTTTTTTGTTATTTAACAACATATGCATGACATCACCGATTCATTAATTATCTTCCGTTTTTTTAAAAATAAGTTAATTAGTCATATTTGCGGAACCCCAATAGGGCACTACTCGTACTTGGTCGGGTTTTGTTATTTTGACACAACATATATTTACGCTAATAGTTAATAAGCTAACAACTTATCCAGGTCTTAGACCTCAGTCGACCGTCCGCCCGAGGTCCGCTGCCCGCGTCCCAAAGTCGTCTACGCGCTAAGAATACTATCTTGCGCGGTCGTCGCCCTCGCCGAGGTCAGTGAACTATTGTTCACGACGATTGTCACCTGCGTTTGATTTTAACGATCAGGATATTAAAAAAAAAAGATTTAACCTTATTCCTTTCTTTAGAAATATAAATATATACAAAGAAAGAAAGAAAGTACTTCATTCATTGCCACAACTCGAGTAACACATAATGAAAACTTAATTAACATAACAAAAAATATAATAACATAACAAAACGGTGTCTGACTCAGCACAATGCTGTTGCAATGGTAAATATTAAACCACAACTACCACGACTACAGCGCTGGTATTCTGCCGGAACCTTTTTTTTTTCTTTCACGAGCAGTCGTCAGGCTTTTTGTATCAGGCATGGGGAATCAAAATATAAATAACAACAAAAAGAAAATAATAATAATAATAGCATTACAAATGACATTAAGTAATATTTATATAAAACAATTAAAAGTAAGTTGCTGAGCTTAATTCCGCATCAGCATAGAGTTATACACATCTAACCTCCGATGGACAACTGTAAACTGCACCTTAATTTCTTTAAATTGTCTAAGTTTCCTTCGTATCTTACAACCAGGACTGGCAAATTTTAACACAGGCCATACCACTATTAACCTAATTGCCATGTAAAAGAAGTGACCTAGTAGTGAAGAGGGTGTATATAAAACACTATTTCCAAAAATAAAAAAGAAAATATTACAAAGTTTTCAATAGGACCGCGTCCAACCTGTATAACTGCTTCTGAGGCACAATTAGTGTTGCCTGCATTTTACTAGCTTATTTCACTAAATGATGAAATGGGGTCGTCAAATACCTAACCTATTATTATATTATCTGTGGGTAAAATAATCATTGTATATTATTAAATATTCTTTTCGCAGGAATACCATTGTTACCCCCCCAAGGTTGCAACGCCGGGTTATGTCTGACTTGCATCGTTAAAATTTCACGATATGTCTGTTGAACGGTGTTGCAGTCATCCGCTGACCCACCTGGCAACCCCTCCTCATAAAGGGGCTCCTCCTCTCCACGCCCTCCTATCCTATATGGCCAATGAATACAACCAGTTGTTTACTAATTACACACACATATTTATTATATACATTAAGCAAAAAACGAAGTCGAAAAAAAATTGTATTATGTATTTAATTTTCAATCAAATTCAAGAAAACAAATATCAGAGTAAAAGATAAATTCTTAAACAATGAAAATGTCTTCAACAAGTGGTCGTTGGAATATGACTTAAACGGCAGGTGGACGAGGCCTGCATGTGAAAAGCGTCCTCCGGAGCCTACGAAAATTAATTTTAGTCGTACCATAGATAAGAAATAAACGGTATTCAAAATATTTATAGAATTTCTGCACATCGTATAGTTTTAAAGTGGAGAACCTCGGTATATCGCATACATAAGTAAAGTAAGTAAGGCAGCAGCTTGTAAGTGGCCACTGCTGGGCAAATGCCTCCTTCTTAAATATTTTTGAGAGGGTTTTGGTGCCGGGAAGGGCCCGCCACGCTGCTCCAATGCGGGTTGACCGGCTTCACATAACCTTGTAATAATATTTTTTATTATTTACTCAGACATGCAGGTTTCCTCGCGACGTTTTCCTTTACCCCCGAGCACGTGGTAAATACAGCACATAAAATTGCTTATGAACAGTTTTAGTGGTGCCGGCATCGGGGATTGGACCCGAGCCACTCGCGCTCTATGAAACTAAAGTAAGCGCCCTGATCACTAGGCTACCATCACTCTATACATAACTAAAAAAGAGAGATATACCCACCGACACGATCGGATTGACACCTACCTCGCAACTGCCTCGCAGTATACCGGCGTGAAGTAGACGCGTCATGGGCTTCCGGTAACCGGAGGCCCACTCGACAATTGCATCTCAGAGAGTCTTCGCAACACGATCCGAGACAGTCTTTTGACGAACACTGGCCGAAGCCTTTACTGCTTTTTTTTTTACAAGAATTAAGCTTCCTGTCTCCATATTAGGATGGATTCCAACATTTTACCCAGTATGTTCACAACGTTGGACTCTTCACAAACATACGGCAGAGGTCTAGCTTTCGAAGCTTTTTGAACTTTACTGACGGGACCATGCCCACTTTGTGCGAAGCAATCACTGCAATACTCTTTTCATTAACACGCCACTGCATATGATAACTTAACAATCACAGTGAGAAATAAAATGTGAAATGGCGTCGATCAAAGTTTCCTACATAATAAACCCCTACATAAAAAAATAGCTGTTTAAATTCTAACACTATGGATGGCCAGACTGGACGGATAAAAGAGAAAATTACTATACATATGAAAGGGCCTTTTTAGTTTCTATTACAGATTTTGTTTTAACCCCTATTAAACGACCTTTCCTATAATAATGGAAAGATCGTCCTACGGCTTTCACTGCACTGTGTCGCTACATGCCTACAAAAATATTATTGGCCCGTAAAGGGCTTTGTTGTACAAGCCGTCAAGTTGGTCTTTATGGAGATGACATGAAAATTTATGAATACCGGCGAGATAGAAGTTCCTTTGTTTGGTTTCTTTTTAATAATTTCTCGGTATGAATGTCAGATTATCAGCTATCTTATGTTATTTGTCTTTGAATATCACTTGGCTATTTCAACCACGGCGACAGCCTCTGAGACAGGGAGACAGGTCTTCACCTTCCCTTATCAGATGCTACGCTCATGCGGTGAGACCGGTGGATGGGTTAGACGCAGCACCAGACGCACGGGACACAATAGAACCACATCAGATCTGAAAGCTCTTAATTTGTGTCGTCATACGTCATCGTCGTTTCAGGCTGGCCATAAGCCCGCTGTTGAACACATTGGCCTCTCCAAGAAAACGCCCTCAAAATCCGGTACAAATTTCTTGGAAGGTTTGCTGATAGTTGTCACGCTGGACAAGCTTGGTGAGCGCAGTGCAGGCGTTCACGTTGTCGCCGCTCCCCATCACCTTTGGGGTAGGTAAATTCGAATGATGGTGAAATATCCATCACATGGCTTTTGGCTAGCAGGGTGCAGGTGAGGTTGGCATTTGGACAAAGAGCTGGTGTATTTCCTCTATTCGGTGCAGTATGTAATCTGTGTCGCGGCGTTCATTCACACAGGTAGACAGACAGATCGTTGTTTAATGACAATGACGGGTCAATCTATTTGCGTAAAATGTTACCCTAATATCAAAGAATAAATAGGATCCCCTGATGAGCGGATAACGCGTCGTTCCTCATCGTTATCTGTGCGAACGCGATTAGATTCGCTTCGTTATCTATAGACGACTCGAGACAGTAAATGAAAATCCTGTAGAACAACAGTACTTAAGGGAAATTAACATATCGATTTTATCGCATTTAAATAGATACTTTAATTCCCGACGTTTGACTGAGATGTTTGACGCGCTGATGTCATAGTTAACCCGGCTACCATCAGGAGTCGCATTTTGCAGCTCGAACTGAGTAAACGTGCATCAGACCTGGCTGTATGGACTAAAGTCCTTTGCCTTTCACATTAGGGATAAATTAACATCATCATCATGAACCAGCTACCAATCAGTTTTATAATTATTAACGTTTGGTCCGATCTACGCAGAATGTTGTTTTAATTTCAATAGACTCGCGAACTGATAATAATTGTATCATAATTTTTTAATGAAACAGATTGACTATAATGTTTATAATTAAAATATAATGTGTGACATTTTTATTAAGCACTTATATATTTATTAAATTGAAAGAATGAAATTGTAACTAATAGATTAAATTTTTTGTAATTACGCGTTAATATAAAAAATGTAACGATTTATAAACTTTATCAATGGGTCACTCAACTTTAGTGTGCAAATATAGAATAATTATTTCGATTAACGTTCCTTGTTTTCATTACATTCAAGGTCCATGATATAGTAAATGAAATAATTACAATAACTAAATTATGAGATACTAAATTATCAATACTTTTGCGAACCGAGTTAGTAATATAGATAATTTGCAGCATACATTTTTTTTTTAATTTTTTTTTAATTAGATTCGCCATGTCTCGATGTAAGAATCTGACATCACTTTCTTGTCGTGGGTGCTGTAAGAGTGGGAAGAATCTTGAAAATCTTATGGCATTCTCCGATAGTTAACCCGGAGACCGGAGCATCACACCTATAAAATCTTTTATAGGTGTAAGCCTCCGGCCTTTTTAATAAAACCTTCTGGAAAAGCGAACAGATTCCTCCGTATAGAAACTTTTTATCTGTATGATGATCTATATCCCTTCCCCATAGGGAAGTGGCTTACTGGCAGGGTATTTACCCTGTATAATCATCTAACACAAAAAAATCTGTGTCGGCCAGATATTAAATTACATACCATCATTAGGTCATACACCAAATATCAATTAAAAAAGTGCAGTAGTTTATTCACAGGATATTTTATTACTTTTTCTCGCATTGACTCAAAATACCTTTGCGCTGTGGTGGCCTAGTGGTCAGGGCGCTCACTTTAGTTTCATAGAGAGCGAGGGACTCGGGTTCGATCCCCGGTGCCGGCACCACTAAAAGTGTTAATAGCAATTTTAAGTGCTGTATTTATCACGCGCTCGGCGGTGAAGGAAAACGTCGTGAGGAAATCTGTTTAACTGAGAAATTATAAGAAAAAAATATTATTTCGAGGATATGTGAAGACCGCCAACCCTGCTCCAAAACCTTCGACATCCACGTCATAGACCCTATCCACCATTCGTGCCGGCTTCCACTGACCGCGCTTCAAGCCGCCAGTTTGCCGACAAAGAATTCTGAGAGAGCTTACTTTAACCTCAATATGAGCGATCTCGCTGAGGTCAGTAAAGTTAGGGTTGGCGCTTGGATTTCATTTGGTTATTTAAGTTGTTTGAAAAAGTTTTTTTTTTATTTTTTTTCGTTATTATTTTTATCATGTGCCATGTAAATAATATTAATATAAGATAATGGAATATTTGCGATAAATTTTCCGGAAAATGATTAATGCCTGCACACTTTAATCGAATGTCATTATACGTAAAGTAGACGTGAGTTCCAATTAACTGTAAGTGAAGCCACTTATGAACTAGTATACTCGGATGAGAGGTTTATTGTTGAGAAAGTAAGATAATAGCACTTTATATGACGTATGTGGAAAATTTATATAATTTCTATCAAATTTGAAAAAAGTTTGCGTTCAAACGTTGTAGAGCCAAGCGGCGGCTTTTGCTGCTGCTCGAATGGGTCGGCTCGACCGGGACAGTACCGCGGCCTTGCTGAATACCGGCGTGAAGTAGAGGCATCTTGTGCTTCTGCGTTTCGATCGGTGGTGAGTGAGTTAACCGGAGGCCCTCTGCCCCGTTCGATCCCCGGCGCCGTCGCCACTGAAATCATTAATAGCAATTTTTAGTCCTGCATTTACCACAAGCTCGGCGGGGAAATAAAACTGCATGTCTGAGAAATATTAATAAAAAATAAATATACATATTATTTCGAGGATATGTGAAGCCCGCAAACCCGTACTGGAGCAGCGTGGCGGGCCCTTTCCGGCTCCCAAACCCCTCTCAGATACTCGTATTTGAGAAGGTGGCCTTTACTTTTGTTTTATTACTTTACCTTACCTTAACATTTTTTATATAGTCCACTGCAGAGCATCTGGCACTTCCGTAAGGAGGATGGGCTACAATCGCCACGCTCGGCAAGCGGATCAGCGTTCACGATACCACGCACCTTAGATGCTGTTACTTGTCATCGGTCTGGAATTTCCATAGATGGTCCATCATTCAGCCATTGGCAATTTCAAGCTCTATTCTTTAGTAGCCTTTTATGATACCCACGGGGAGAAAGTGGGTAGCAGATTCTTAAATCATCATAGGGTGTTATTATTCAAATCCATGGTCATGTTAAAAAAAAACTGATTTTATCCGGTGATAAGGACACGGGGATTTGTAAACAAAAAAAATGGTGGCACAGCGGACTAGACTCATGCTCTGATTACCTTAACCTTAAGAGTCTGTAAACAGTCCACAGCAGGGCATAGGACTCTACTTAATTTTGACCTGCTGTTTGTCCAGACGGTTATACCGCCATCTATCGGTAGTCATTGCGATTTAATCAAGGCTTTTGCCTTTTCTCTCTTACAATCATAATAGCTTACACAAGTACGACAGCAGTCAAAGTTAGAATTACCTTGTTGGGTATGTACAAGTATAGGCTTCGAGTAACTCGCTAGAGATACCCAGGAAACTTATTTATGTTATGAGTTATAATCTTGTTCATACTTCATGGAGGTTTTATACTTGATACAGATCGACAAACCGACCCAGTTTCGGTTAACACTACTCAAATACACACTGTACACACAGTTAGGAGCAGAGACACTTACACGATCCCCCGCCGACGCATAAGAGCGTATCGTGCAAACCGAACGCCCGCGTACACACCGAACGCCCGCGTACACACCGAACGCCCGCGTACACACCGAACGCCCGCGTACACACCGAACGCCCGCGTACACACCGAACGCCCGCGTACACACCGAACGCCCGCGTACACACCGAACGCCCGCGTACACACCGAACGCCCGCGTACACACCGAACGCCCGCGTACACACCGAACGCCCGCGTACACACCGAACGCCCGCGTACACACCGAACGCCCGCGTACACACCGAACGCCCGCGTACACACCGAACGCCCGCGTACACACCGAACGCCCGCGTACACACCGAACGCCCGCGTACACACCGAACGCCCGCGTACACACCGAACGCCCGCGTACACACCGAACGCCCGCGTACACACCGAACGCCCGCGTACACACCGAACGCCCGCGTACACACCGAACGCCCGCGTACACACCGAACGCCCGCGTACACACCGAACGCCCGCGTACACACCGAACGCCCGCGTACACACCGAACGCCCGCGTACACACCGAACGCCCGCGTACACACCGAACGCCCGCGTACACACCGAACGCCCGCGTACACACCGAACGCCCGCGTACACACCGAACGCCCGCGTACACACCGAACGCCCGCGTACACACCGAACGCCCGCGTACACACCGAACGCCCGCGTACACACCGAACGCCCGCGTACACACCGAACGCCCGCGTACACACCGAACGCCCGCGTACACACCGAACGCCCGCGTACACACCGAACGCCCGCGTACACACCGAACGCCCGCGTACACACCGAACGCCCGCGTACACACCGAACGCCCGCGTACACACCGAACGCCCGCGTACACACCGAACGCCCGCGTACACACCGAACGCCCGCGTACACACCGAACGCCCGCGTACACACCGAACGCCCGCGTACACACCGAACGCCCGCGTACACACCGAACGCCCGCGTACACACCGAACGCCCGCGTACACACCGAACGCCCGCGTACACACCGAACGCCCGCGTACACACCGAACGCCCGCGTACACACCGAACGCCCGCGTACACACCGAACGCCCGCGTACACACCGAACGCCCGCGTACACACCGAACGCCCGCGTACACACCGAACGCCCGCGTACACACCGAACGCCCGCGTACACACCGAACGCCCGCGTACACACCGAACGCCCGCGTACACACCGAACGCCCGCGTACACACCGAACGCCCGCGTACACACCGAACGCCCGCGTACACACCGAACGCCCGCGTACACACCGAACGCCCGCGTACACACCGAACGCCCGCGTACACACCGAACGCCCGCGTACACACCGAACGCCCGCGTACACACCGAACGCCCGCGTACACACCGAACGCCCGCGTACACACCGAACGCCCGCGTACACACCGAACGCCCGCGTACACACCGAACGCCCGCGTACACACCGAACGCCCGCGTACACACCGAACGCCCGCGTACACACCGAACGCCCGCGTACACACCGAACGCCCGCGTACACACCGAACGCCCGCGTACACACCGAACGCCCGCGTACACACCGAACGCCCGCGTACACACCGAACGCCCGCGTACACACCGAACGCCCGCGTACACACCGAACGCCCGCGTACACACCGAACGCCCGCGTACACACCGAACGCCCGCGTACACACCGAACGCCCGCGTACACACCGAACGCCCGCGTACACACCGAACGCCCGCGTACACACCGAACGCCCGCGTACACACCGAACGCCCGCGTACACACCGAACGCCCGCGTACACACCGAACGCCCGCGTACACACCGAACGCCCGCGTACACACCGAACGCCCGCGTACACACCGAACGCCCGCGTACACACCGAACGCCCGCGTACACACCGTACATGTACTCTTGCACATCTACTTAAAGCATAAACGCCTGCGGCCTCAAGGACGCAGGTGCAAACCTATGAAGCTGTAAAAGCCAAAACGGCTAACAGCAATAACTTCATCGAATAAATATACTTGATAACTGAACGTTTACAAGTAGACACGTACTGACGTCACGGTGCATGTGAAATATAGACGACCGCGGTGCTTAGTGGATCGAAGTAGACATTTGTGGAAAACATTGAACTATCGGTCTTCGGGCACGCTCTGACTTTGCATCCGTTCCTTCCTCCGACCTTATGGCATTAGCGTTACATCGTATATGGGAAGGTAAAGACATGTCTGTGCCTCTGTGTTTGCTTATATTTACTGCACTATTTTATTTGCACATTACAGAGCAAAAAGGCGAAATTAATGCCAAGAGGCATTCTCTACCAGCATACCATTAGATTGAACAGAGAAAATGTAAAAGGGTGCACAAAAATATTATGTACATATATATATATACTCGAATATTATACTACAATACAATACTTATATATGACGGTACTTAGACATACATATTTATATAACTGTATATATATATATATATATATAAATATACACAGTGCATACGTAAAATTAGATTTCTTATAAAAGAAAAAAAAATGTTCTTCAACTGCACCGTTATTGCATCGCCAGGTAATAATCCCAAAGTAAACGTTTGAAAGTGCCTTTACTGGTGGCTGTGCGTATACTATTTGGCAGCTCGTTCCAGAGTCTGGCAGCGTGATGGGTAAAAGAGTTGTGTAAGAAGCAGGTGCGGCAGAAAGGTGCATTAAGAGATGCATCATCGGCAGACCGGAGACTAAGGTCGCAGGAGTCACCCTGATATTGAAATTAATATAATATCTCCTGCGCCGCTGACAACTGCCGATAGTATTCGGGATTGATCGCCGTGATTGTAATCGGCCCGCAGGACAACAAGGAGATGTCCTGCTGGACCTTATATATAACCTTTGTTTTTTATTCCTAACTCACTAGCACGTGATTCACCGAGCGAGGCTCAGGCGTCGGAATTATGGCCGAACATCTAATCGAATTAGCCGAACCCGAATCCCATGGACTTGGACTGACGAGGAGGAGCGGCACTAGTGTGGGGGTATCGACACTGCCCACCGGTGGGTAAAATATCTTTGACAGAACTACGTTCAGCGGTAGACTAGATGATGACGCTGCATGCGGCTGTAGATTTGCTCTCGTCTGTGAGCCGCGGCGGGAGTACGAGAGACTGCAGGACCGGTGCCGGTCTATCGGGATATTTGAGAGTCGGGAGGGAGGATGAGGATGGGGGATGGGAGTGAACCTTCACCTTCGGTTACCTCATTCCGGCCAGGCTCATTCGAGCAGCAGCAAAAGTCACTCCTTGGCTCTACCACGTATAACGGTAGAAAAAAAAAGAAGGATTTGCAACAATAGTCACGCTGGAAGGCGAATTCTTATCGCACTTGTTAGTTAACATACCATAAATATCCTCATGTTACGTATTCAATTCAAATGTCTGTCACGTGATAACCAAAAAAAAAAAAAATTTCTATGCATATTTATTAGTCGGCATAAAATAAGCACGCACTATTATATAACTAAAAAAAAAAAAAAAGAAGAGGAAGCGCAAGGTCAGCGGTCCGGCGACAGACATGCTTATCATCGCAACAATTCCTACTTGTATTAATTCTCGTCAAGTGGTCGAGCTATCAAGCGCCCGCTCTTCGAGATAGTTATGTTATACACAATCGTTACTCAAAACAATGTACAGATACGGTTTGATCTATGGCTTGGCGATACAGCGTCGTATACATCTCGTGAGTTATGCTAAAAGTGCGTAGATTGTAAAAAACTAAAAAAAGAAAAACATTCGATGTTTCTCACTCGGTCGTTTTCGGATATGGCGTTCTGTGCCCTCAATGATTGTATTACGGCGGACATTAGTAGCAGATTGTGAATGCCCATCGCCGGGCAAAGGCCTACACAGATATCTGTGAGGGTTTTGGAGCCGGGAAGGGCCCACCGCGCTGCTCCAGTGCGGATAGGCGGGCTTCACATAACCTCGTAATAATATTTTTATTATTTACTCAGACATGCTGGTTTCCGCGTGATGTTTTCCTTCACCGCCGAGCATGTACTAAAAACAGACAAAAATATCGAGAAGGAGGCCTTTGCCCAGCAGTGAGCACTTACAGGTTGCTATTTTAAGCTCCTTTTTTTGTATTATTTCAGATTCTAAGAATTCCTCTCCTCTCTCATTGTCACTGTATTGTATCACTGTATTATAGCAATGAACACTTTACAGGTTGTTATTTTTTTTAAAGTTTAGTCACAGAAAATGCATATCTAAGTCATTTACGGCACTATGATATATCCGGTACTAAGATTATAATATTTTTTTTACGGGAAAGGCGGCAAACGAGCTAGCGGTTCACCTGATGGTAAGTGATTACCGTCGCCCACATACATCTGCAACACCAGAGGTGCCGAAGGTGCGTTGCCGATCTTTAAGGGTATTAGGGAGATGGGAGGGAGGATGAGGAGAGGGCTGGGGAGGTGGTGTGGGCCTCCGGTTACCTCACTCACCGAACGAAAAGCAGAAGCACAAGATCTGTGTAGAGGCATCTTGTGCTTCTTCACACCGGTATTTTGCGAGGCCGTGGTAGCAACCCGGTCGAGCCGGCCCATTCAAAAGAAAATTTAAGAAATATAAAAAATATTTATATATATTATTTTGAGGATATGTGACGCCGGCCAACACGCAATGGAGCAGCGTGGCGAGTCACTCCCGGCTCCTACACCCTCTAAGAAAAATTGGAGAATGTGGCGTTTGCCCAGCAGTGGGCACTTACAGGCTGCTACTATACTTTTTCACTTAACGTTAATCTGTGAAGATTTAATATTCTATAATTTTTCGTTGAGCCTCATAATTACCTCGAAAGTTTAGTTCAGCTTTAGTAAATTAAGACATTACCGAAATTTTAGTTAATGCTTTTAGGGCTTTCATCTATTTTAATAAAAGGAGCTTTGTTATCAACAGACTTTACATAAAATTTTGGTTTAGTAATTACAGACTGTAAGCTTGTGGCATTACTAGATCGCGTATAGTCTACGGTTAGCGTAACTGTTTGCTGAGCGACGAGTCTTGGATTCGAATCCTTTGAGAAAAAAAAAATTTATATCACCTAAATTATTGGTTGCGTCCCGGGTCTTACACACTGTATCCGACCCGTGCACCGGTCGTATCGCAGACGCGTTAAATGACATATAGGAAGGTGAAGATCGAGCAAGTGCCTAGAGGTCTGTGCGTACACTTGCGGCGGGGAGGTGCATCGTTGATAAAACCCTTATTTTTTATGTGGTAGATCCAAGCGGCGGTTCATCCTGGTACTCATATGGACCTGCTCGTTCGGAGTACCACGACCTCAGAGTCATAGATAGCACATTTTTTTTATGATTAATAACTTTGCTGTTTACGCCTGTTGACATCCTCTGTCAGGTAACCCATGGAGTGGAGAGATAACAGTAGATGGTGTATCGATTATCTTGGAGTCCTTAGAAGAATTCGTGGTCCGTTTAACGCGACGGCTGTTTGACAGAGCAGATAACGGACCACACCAACACCCACATAACCTGGCACCTCTCCACGCGCGTCCACCGGAAGGACGGCCACTCCCACGCGAAATCCTGCCACCATCAACGCCGCCTGGCGAAGGGGGGGCCAGGGACGAGCGTTAGCCCGACTACGCCCAGGCGTGATGTACAAGGACAAGACACCAAAAAACCCACTAAACAATGGACCCAGGACCGGGGGAGCCGTTGCCCCCCGAGATGATGTCCGGGTAATGAGGGCAACCTCGAGGCCCGCGACCTGCCGGACAGATTGTCCGTGGCAGAAGACTTAGCTAGCTATCGATTTACTAAATAAATTAACTAACTAATAAATAAATATGTTTGAAAACAACTTCAAAATGTAATCAACATATATAAATATTAGTTAATATACATGAATACGTAATAATGTATGATTATATATGTAATTAGATAAATAAACATTATTTTATTTATTTAATAATTTATGTACACTCAAGTAAAACCGAATAAAAAGAAATATGATAGGAAGAAACGGTCTGTACAAAGGTACTGCTTATTTCTTAAGAAATTTCTTCCAGCAGACCCGCGACAGGGGAATAGCTAGTCTATGGTAGATTACGCGCGCACAATACAAAAAAATAAATAAAACATACGTATATGCGAAACGTTCAAAATAAATCTACATACACCTACTTATACATAAATATATACTAAAATAAATATATAGATAAATACCCAAAATTAAATAAATATATACATAATAGAATAGTGCCAATAGTTCATACTGCCAATGAATTAATTAGAATGAATAAGAAACAAGTACATAATAAATAACTTAACATGTTCTCACTTGTACAGACAAATTAAAATTAAATGTTATATGTACAATAACTAGAAAAAAAAACAATTTTTAATAAACATATGTTTTTGCCTCCACTTCTTTTGTCTCTTGCTAAGTAACTTTTTTCAGTGCAATGAAGAATAATCGTAAAAAAAAAACCCGGATTTTTAAAGTTCTCGCGATTTATAATAGGAAATACATATCTATCAGTCAAGCGGACTCCAAACAAAACACTACAGGGTGATAACGTTATCGGACCCGGATAATCTTTAGGGAGAAACATATAAAGCGGCGCGCAAAACATAACTCTTGTTAATAATTCATCATGACTGTCCTGAGATATTTATTTCTGCTTTGCTTCGTCGCGTTCGCCCACGCTAAGTCGCTCCGCCATGGAGGCAACGATAAGGCCGATTTAGAGAGATATATAGAGAATAAGAAACGCGATATAAATCCCAGATACAGACCTCGTTATCACGTCGCGCCGCCGGTTGGCTGGATGAACGATCCCAACGGTTTCTCCTACTACAAAGGCGAGTATCATCTTTTCTACCAGTTCTATCCCTATGATAGCGTTTGGGGTCCGATGCACTGGGGCCACGTGTCTAGTCCAGATCTAGTTCATTGGAAACAACTCCCGACCGCTTTGCTGCCGAACGAAGAACAGTGCTTTTCCGGCAGTGCCGTCCAGGACGGAGATACGATGGTGCTGATGTACACGGGCCACATCGTTTCAGACAAGGAACCCTTCTATAACGAAACCCAATATTTGGCATTCAGTGAGGATGGCATCGATTTTGACAAGTACGTGGGTAATCCTGTTCTGCCAGCAGCACCGAACGGGTCGCCCGACTTCCGCGATCCGAAAGTCTGGAGGCATGGCGACCATTGGTATGTTATTCTCGGTAGCAAGACTTCCGATCAAAGGGGCCGAGTGCTTTTGTATAGATCCACTGACATGAAGAGTTGGGAATTTCTAAAAGTTTTAGCAGAGTCACAAGGACATATGGGATACATGTGGGAGTGCCCGGACTTCTTCGAGTTGGATGGAAAGTTTATTCTTCTGATGTCGCCACAAGGTTTAGCTCCTGAAGGTGATCGGTATAAAAATATTTATCAGAATGGCTACATCATCGGCAGCTTCGATTATGACACTTTTGAATTTGTAGAAGAAGTGCCGTTCCAAGAAATCGATTTTGGTCACGATTTTTATGCAGCTCAAACCACTGAGGTTAATGGCAGAAGATATTTGATATCGTGGTTTAGCACGTGGGAAATTACCCATCCAGAAGCCGTAGACGGATGGGCTGGAATGATGACAATGGCCAGAGAATTAAAGCTTGTTGACAATAAAATAATTATGAAACCGGTAGACGAAATGCTAAATCTTAGAGATGATGTCGCTATCATTGGAGACTTACGAGCCAACGAACAATTGGAGTTAGAGCAAGCTGTTGAAATCAATATTGAAGCGAATTTCAATGACAAGGTGGAATTACAACTAGAAGGTAGGGATGGAGGTGGAAGAGTATGGCTTCGCTGGGATCCTGAAATTGGTAAGGTTGTAGTTGATAGAGGAGCTGACGATGTTCGTCAAGTTGAATGGGCACCGGATAGTTCTCATGTTTGGAGAATCTTTCTAGATTCCAGTTCATTGGAGCTGTTTTGTGGAATCGGCGATGTTGTGTTTAGTAGCAGATTATATCCTCTCGGTGGCTGGAAAATAACTAATTTGAGCTCACAGCATATTGAAATTGAAGCTTATCATTTGAAGAAGGGCTTTCCGGTATAATTTAAAAATATAATGAAGGTTCCTATAAATTATCTGATGAATTTTGTTTAAGTTAATTAGGGTTAAATTATATTATTTGGTTAATATAGTAAAAATTGTGATTTTTAGTTTATCTGTGTGAATATTTTTTTATCGATTAAATTATTGCTTTACGTATTTCATTGTTATGTGAATTTTTTGTTTTAAATTAATATCCACTGGTCCTATTTAGGTCACGGCTACAGCTTTCGAATAGTCATGCGGTTATTTACTCAGCAGTAAATATTGTATGTACGTATGTATGTAAGTCCTCGTCGGTACTTCCCTTGCTTATGCGATAAGTTTGGTGTTTTGTAATGTTTTTATTTATTACAATAGGCCTTTACCGTGTGGAATCTATGTAATAATCTACCCGTGGGTATCGGAAGTTTGTAAGGTAACATTTATACACACAAAATTGTGTACATTACACAATACCTAAAAGCATTTTCTCAGAGTTACAAATACTCCATCCGATGGCATGTGATTACTATAGCCCATATACTTATATCCTATACTTACTCTAGTCTCGATACCTTCAAGCGACTTCAAACAAAGTCGAACGAAACGACTTCAAAAAGAAAAAAGTCGTTGTACCCAGCAAACTTGAACACATCAGCGGTTGGACTGCAGCTTGGTGCCAGTAATAGACAACAGGTAAAACTACCTAACCAGATGACTGCTACCAGTCTTTCTAGATTTCTACCACATAGTGAGCATAAGTAGAACCCGAAAGCATGTGACATGTTCTAATGATGATGAATGATGATGACCCTCCAATCCGACCGATAAGATTATTATGAACATAAACAAACCATCTATTGGTAGGAGCGTATAGATACTTTTATGATCTTGATGGACAGTAATACGCCTTAGTATTGTGAAGGCATCCATTTCTATTAGGATCCTCAATAACTATAGCTCTTCAATGTTATAGTTTATCCATTATATCTTTAGATTACAGATTCTTCATTTGACCCAAGTTTGGTCAAGGTCAAACTTCGGTAACGAAATGTGATTACGATATCGCAATCAAAAGCAAAATAGTGAAGTCTTTAAAATGGTATGATGTCGAACCTCGATTTAAAAGCATCCTAATTTCATCATCATCATCATCATCATCATTTCAGCCTATTAGAAGTCCACTGCTGAACATAGGCCTCCCCCAAAGATTGCCACGAAGCACGGTCCTGAGCCACCTGCATCCATCGACTTCCCGCTACACTGCGCAGGTCGTCAATCCATCTTGTGGGGGGTCGTCCTACAATGCTGCCACTCGAGAACCTTTTTTCCCCAGCGGTTGTCAGTTCTGCGAGCTATGTCATCCTAATTTGACGGTTATTAATCCCCGGTTGTCTGTAGATGGTCATATGTGGCACATGGTAGGTACATGGTCAAGCGAAAATTATACCATAAATATCAATCTAGCCTTCTGACTGAAATATCTACGCCGGCGACTGCTTGATGGTAGGGATTCCATCTCAGGACAAAATAAGTCAAATACAAATTAGACTCGACTCAAGGCAGGAGAGCAACATCGCTAGTGGAAGGGTAGCACTGTGCTTTGAAAGCTTGGTGGGTAGGGCAACGCCTATTATGATAAACGACGCCGGGAGCTTTCTATTCGTATCCAAGAATTTAACTCAAACAGGTGCGCTTTCTACTGAGCTTGTGATCTACTCGTAAATAACAAATAAACGAACCAAGTCTGGCGAAGCTTACCTTATACAGCTCGTACGTACATCTCACCTCCTCTCCAGTAACATCAGATGCTGGAACGAAGATCTAAATAAACAGTTTTGCGTCTCACTACGTCACACCAGTCAAAGTTATTTCCAAGCATATTTGTACTGTACTCGTAGATATACCAAAGGCACTAACGTAATGAAGATCGAAGTAATATTTCTTGAGATGTTTGACAACGCCAATTATTTGGCACTGCTGTTTTTTCATTGGTCTCGGATGATTCCGTTATTTTTAATTTAATAACTGTACGACATTCATTCTAAGATGATTATTATTATTTTTTTTTTTTTATAATTTTTTGTATAAATTTTTGCACGATATAATCCGAAAGCGATCGAGTACTTTACTGAGTTCGCTTTTCAAGGTCACCCGATTTACCCAACTTACATCGTTTCCACTAATTTTATTTGTAATTTCTGATGGGAAAGGGACAGGCTTTTTATTTTTTATTCAATTTACACCGCTCTCCGTTGTGTGACTTTTTCACGGGAAGATAGGAGGTGACAGTTTACAGCATGAGAATTATACTCTGATCGACTTGATTCACTGACGTTGGAGGATGTGGAGGGAGATGGAGAGGTGGTGTGGGCCTACAGTTACCTCACTCACCGAACGAAACGCAGAAGCACAAGATGCCTCTACTTCACGTCGGTATTCTGCGAGGGCGTGGTAACAACCCGGTCGAGCCGGCACATTCGAGCAGCGGCCGCTTGGCTCTACAATAACAGGGAAGTATGTACAAAGAAAATCGATAGTCCACTTGCTTAAGCTTTCGAAGCCGAGGGTCACGGGTACGCATCGCACGATGACTATAAACGTTTGTACCTGAATCATGGATGTTTATTTCACATATTATTTTTTATCTTTGTAGGTTTATCTTATCACCGACCAAGACACAGGGTATCCGAGTTCGAGACAGGGTGACGTGTGTGATTGATACATTACATCGTATCTTTAACTGTCTGTATATCTAACTCTGCTCTAAGGGCCTACGTGCGCAGAGAATTATTCATGTTTGATCAATGTTCATGTCCATTTGTTCACTGGAGGTTTATATGAGTATTATGAGATAACGTAACGCTGCAGTGTACTAAAAGTTTAAGAATACGATGGGACTTGGAAATGTTTGTTTCCATAGAGCAGTACTTTAAGCGTGGTAGAGCCAAGCGGCGGCTTTAGCTGGCGCTCGAATGGGCCGGCTCGACCGAATCGGTACCACGGCCTCGCAGAATACCGGCGTGTAGTAGAGGCATCTTGTGCTTCTGCGTTTCGTTCAGTGAGTGAGGTAACCGGAGGCCCACACCCCCACCCTATTCCCCTCCACTTCCCTCCCATCTCCCAAATATCCTTAAAGACCGGCAACGCACCTGCAGCATCTATGTTGTTGCAGATGTATGTGGGCGACGGTAATCACTTAGTATCAGGTGAACCGCTTGCTCGTTTGCCGTCTCTTCCATAAAAAAAAAAACTTTAGTGCCCGGGCTCCGCCTGACTGTGTTATCAGTTGTGTGGGGAACTTCTGTACATTGTACATTAAATTAGTCATGTGCGTCGTGCGCTGCAGTTCAAAATTGTTTGGAAGCAAAGAAAGAAACATTTATTGCACAAGTACGCCACTTAAAAACAAACAAGCATTGCAAAACATTTAATGAAACAATTATTTAAACAAACAGTGTTGAACGTTGCCTCCTCTAGACGCGTCGCGTGGCTCGCGGGGCGAACATAGCACACTCAGCTTAATGCTGCAGTCTACAATATTTTTTATGGGTCAAGTGCGAGCGAAACGAGCAAGCGGGTCACCTGGTGGTAAGTGATTACCGACGCCCACGCACATCTGCAACACCGGAGGAGCCGCAGGTGCGTTGCCTGCCTATAAGGATATTGGGACAGAGGTTGGGAGGAGGGGATGGGGGGGATCGAGAAGAGACGGTGGGTCTCTGTTTACGCAGAAGCACGAGATGCCTTTACTTCACGCGGGTATTCTGCGAGGCCGCGGCTCTACCCACTCCCACTAGCAACAAAAGTCGTCGCTTGGATTTACCACGTACAAAAATATAATTATTGCAAAAGACGTAACCTGGGATGAATTTGGGTCTACCTTTTTGCGCTTCTAACTTTACATCATTGTTCACTCTATTTATTATTTGTAAAATGGATGGAGTATGTTTAACATTCCACTCGACTCACATTACAAATGGTAATTAAACCTTTGGGAATCAGCAGCAGAAATCTATCAATCAAAAATCTCGAAATCAACAAGTACTTATAAGTCCCGTAAGGGGTTACAGGCGTGAATTGTATTTCACAAGTACACTGAAGTGCTACAGAAATTCAATACAAACTAAAACATATCAACCTTGATTCGGTATCGGAAACCAATAATTTGTAAGCAAATCTCCAGTGAAGTTCCCCCTTTGTTGATGCAAACTCACGTCTCAACTCGGCCCGGTTTAATTCGAAACGCGAAAGTCAGCATCGAACTTTATTGAACATATAGTAAATATACAACGTCGAAGTAAGATTTACTAAATTTTACCAATATTATGTATAGGAATGTTTATACGATCGGATGTTTGTCGTTTAATCACGCTTAAAGAGGTGAACGGGTTGGAATAAAATTGATCAGAGTCAGATTTATGTCATGGAATTAGACACGGCGTACCGATTTCTATCTCGATGTCGGATTCCATTACGATGTCACGTCGTCAAAGTCACGGGCTTTCGTTAATACGTTCTATTACTAATAAACAATACGATACACTGTTATTTATTTATTTATATACCTTTATAAAAGTATTACAAAGGGCGGTTTAATGCCTTTTGGCATTCTCTGCCAGTCAACCCGAGGCGTGGAGAGATATTGCTAAGATGCAAAACATTAAGGTTGCATAAAAAACTAAAATACATAAATAACTTAACTAAACTAAAACCTAAACATATTCTATGTCCTAAATAAACATAATTTTAAATAACAATTTATACTTACATACATACAAACAGAATAATATGAATATACATTATATATATGTATATATATAAACTCATATATACGTACAAAGATCATACACAATATTATTATTCCTGCAATGAACGATGACATTTATTTCACTAACTTGAAAATATGTTCACGTACCAGTCTTTTGAATGATAACTTACTAAACACTTCAGCCAGTATTCAGCCAGGAATTCCAGAGAAGGCCAGCCTGAACAGTAAAGGAGTTATTATGTTACTTAATTTGACAATTGGTTACAAATCTGATATGTAACATTCATTACACATCGTCGTATAATAAACTAGATTTCCTTGTTTCTAGGACACAGGCTGGTTATATAATTTACACAGATACATAATGCCACATATTTAAATAGTATAAAACCAAGTTGCAGTCTGCGTTTGTCTGTTCATTTTCTTATAATGCAATTTTCACCATCATTAAGATCGGCGCGCTTCGCTATAAAGATAAGTTAATTATATTTTTCTTTATTGTAGACCTTAAACAAATGGTTTAATGCCAGTCGCATTCTCTACCAGTCAACTCTTGTCATGGTGATAAGTAGATGGAAGGTGCATTTGCACTTTAATTTCACTTTAATTTTAAAGAATAAAAAGCTATTATATGTATATAGATGAACTCCTAAAAAACAATAACAACGACCGGGTCGGTACCGCGGCCTCGCAGAATACCGGCGTGAAGTAGAGTCATCTTGTGCTTCTGCGTTTCGTTCGGCGAGTGAGGTAACGGAAGGCCGACTATCCCCCTTCCGCTGACCCCCTTCCCGTCATCCCTCCTATCCCTTAAGGCCGACAACGCACCTGAATCTCCGCCGGTGTTGCAGATGTACGTGGGCGACGGTAATCACTTACCATCTTTTATCTTGAGTCATTTGCCCCTATATCAAAAAAAAAAAAACAAGAAACAACACGTAAATAAATATACATAAATACTATAATATAATACTATAATCGAAATTAAGATACATACAGTGATAAATAATTATGCTGCCCGCGTAACTTTCCCACCAAATATCCCTGGACATAAATCAACCTCTCTGATAAATTTCATTTAAATCCGTACAGTCGTTTAGGCGTGACTGGCAGACAATCCTCCAAACACTTCTATTATCAGGATGAACATTAACATACATATGGCTGTGTTAACATGCAAAAGTTTTGCACATCTTTGAAGGCAAAATAATTGAGCATTCAATGTTTGTGTAGGATCAAAATCCCAATCGAAGCCAATATATGTCCAGAACACGTATTTTTAGCTCCAATTTACTGACCCCGGCAACAGCGGCGGGACCTGGCCGGATTTCATTGTCGGCACGATTGAAGTCGTCGACTTCAAACGTGCACAGCGGACTGCGGTGGCCTTGTTAACTACTCGCGCAAATACATCGTGAGTCAAAATAACAAAAATTATTAAAAAAAATTCTGTACTTATGTAATTGATATGTTAGTGTAGACCTAGAAGTGGTCTAAATTTTGTACACATGTAATTGACATTTCGTGTATGACCTAGAATTGGTTAAATTTAATATCGTAACTTCGCACATCCGTCCTGTATAATTAGTGAGCGGGTATGTAGCTCATCAAGGCCTTGTTTATATTTAACATTTGGATAACACAGGATACGTGCTCTGTAACATGTAGGTCGGTAATTACAAGCTCAGCTACGCGGTCAATGATCCCTTCCGCTGAAACGTGAGGTACTGAATGAGAATTTTGACGAGGCGCGATATTTGTGCGACTCATTAGGTCGATATAAGGTCAGAAATTGGATTTCTGAACGATAAAAGTGCTCTGAGACTGTAACATATGCATGTTGGTAGATGTCAATAATGTTTTGCTACAAGCACCCCTGATTTATCAGGCAGTCAATAAATGGTGGTTGTACTGTTCGACGCGTTTTGTATTAACTGCTCCGAATCCATCAAATAGTGAAGGATATCACAGAGACGTTCTTTAAAAACTTTGGACATAGGGAAAGGATTGTCTGTCCCGGAGCATATGCTAAATTCAACATGATTATCAGGGGGTCAATCGCAGCACCAAAAGGTCTCCTTAGACTCTTTGGTCACTAGGTGACAGAACTCCTAATCTACCGAGGTCCGTGTGGGTAGATTACGACCTCCTAACTATTTCTAGCAGTAATTAACAGTACAACTATTGTTACTTCCGATTTCAAAGGTATAGAGAGTCAGTATTTTACAGGCAGAGAGGGATTCCAACGTAACCACCAGGAGTTACGATGATGATGATGTTCTCCTGGCCGATATCGACCACGGCAACTACTTCTGAACATTATCAGCAGTTGACAGCTGCACACGAGACAGTGCCGATTAAGTACGCGCAAAGGTAGAGACACTGACTCGCATTTATCGTCCCCCTTTTTTCCCACCGTTACACTTCTGAATAAATTCACGTTCGTTTTGACTATTATTCGAATATTCATTATATTAATGACTTTAGCTGCTGCTTGATTCGGCCGGCTCGTCCGGGCTATTACATACGCCGAGGAAATAGAAGTGCAAGATGTCGTGGTTATCCGTTGTTGCGTTCGTTCAGAGAGGTAACCGGAGGCCCACTCCCATCAAATCTCTCAAATATCTGAAAAGGTCGAAAGACTGCAGCTCCTCTGGTGTTGCAGATGTACGTGCAGTGATCATTTAACACCAAGGGGAGCCGCTTGCTCGTTTGTATCCACCTCGAGGGATGCGAGAAAGAAAGACGGTTACTTTTGACTACACTTTATTCAACGTAGTAATATGTATAAGTTATACAAGAAGCGCCATCTAGGGAAAAATACAGAAACAATACTTTGCCCTTTTAACGTTGGAAAATCACTGTCACAGAAGAAGGATGGAGAAGATACTTATCAGAATAGAATTTAACGTATTACACAATGCAAACCGGTTTTAAATTATGTAAGAGATGCAATAAATTGCATTTAAAGTTTAATAATTAATTGGGACCTCGTGATTACTTAATTGCCAACTGCAAAAAAAAATTATATATTGGTACGTAGCCACGGAGATCGATTCTAGAAGCTTCTAGAAGCGATCCCAAGCGAACGAGACTAGTCTCGTTTCTGAATTTTTATCGTCAACTACGTGTGAGTTGTTACGTGCTTGAGAGATAAAAGACGCGATCTGGAAAGTGTTTCTTTTATATTAACCAATCCAGCTAAGCTTGAAGCAGCGAAACTTGTATTGGTTTATTTGGTGTTGGATGGATGTTTGCAATTAAGCTAATGGCACTTCTATAGGTAGATAGATCTTTGTCATGTGCAAAAAGTGTCTGTTGATGTTTAGCAAATAATACTAAAGGTTGTTTAACAGATATATTGTTTATAAAAACAGATTTCAATAGCACATTGTTTGTTTTTGTTTGTCGTGTTTATTTAGGCTGTATTCAGTAACACATTTGTGATATAAAAGTTTAACAGAATTTAAATGAATTAAGTGATCAAGTGCTGTTAACGCATTTCTCCCTTTAGTTAAAATTAGTTTGCTGGGGTTGAAACTTTGCTAAACAAAGAACGTATAATTAATTAGTACAAGGCATGTGCATGTTACGTTCTAAAGTGGGGCGGAGATGAAAATTAATCTACGCAATATACGTTAAGTGCATTATCGGTGTTACATCGCTATCTGATTCTGAAACTAAGTACTTATTGATTAGGCAATAAAACAATGCATCTTAATCCCTAATCAGAGGGCAATGTCCGTTCCTCTTCGCTCCGCTGGCTCGGCCTCAACGATTAGCTTCCGGTATATATATATATTATACACCATGATTCGCCGGCACATTAGATTCTTTTAAAACAAGGTGACAGAACTCCCATTCGGTGATGACATGACATAGATATATATATATAGTACTTATATATATATATATCGAGTACTTATAGTAAAGCAATCTCCGATCCACGACAACGTATTTCAGGGCGAGGTCCTGGTGTAGAATCCTGACCACTAGGTTGTGTCTGAGCAGTTACTTGAGAGCTAAAAACCGTAGATGACATGTCATATGTATATTATATATATATACATATGACATGTCATCTACGGTTTATATTATATATATATACATATGACATGTCATCTACGGTTTTTAGCTCTCAAGTAACTGCTCAGACACAACCTAGTGGTCAGGATTCTACACCAGGACCTCGCCCTGAAATACGTTGTCGTGGATCGGAGATTGCCTTACTATAAGTACTCGACGGAAGCTGTCCTCGACCTCGACCCATCACAGACAGGACGTTTCTTGCTTGATATCTTGTTAATGGAACGAGCACTGTTGAGGATATGTTTGGACGACATCACCATTCCGTATGACGAGAACCTCGTGAATGCCGAAACAGACAAGAAGACAAAATATCTGGATATGGCTCTCAAGGTAAAGCTTTAGATCATTCCAATCGTCGTTTCTGTTAAAGATTTAATCATAGTTAGCTTCCCGGAGCATCTGAAGCGGCTGGGAGGCGGACCGCTCTGTGCTCTAATACAAAAATAACCCTAAGGCGTCTGGTCACCCCTGCCGAGCGCTACCGTATGGGTTTTATTTATTTCTATAATTTTACTTACAATATATTTAATTGAATTTTATTTATTTATGATATTCTGTGTATCTCTACATATTAATTAATTTATTTAATTATTAAACTTCATATAGACGAGAATGTATATAGGCGGACTTAATGCCAGAAGCATTCTCTACCAGTCAACCTTTGGACGATGCAGAGATGAAATGAAGTAGGTGTAGGTGATAGAATAGAGAGAACTAAAGAGAGTATAAAAAAATTATAATAAATGTAAATATATTCACATCCCAACCAGGTGAGAATATGAATAAATACCCCAACAAATTATGTACATAAGTACGTTTGTTTGGACGTTTGTCTTTAATTTACGCATAAATTGTCGATTAATTTTTTAAGGAAATGTGATCTAGTTTGAATATATCCGAGACTACTTATGATTTGTTGCAAGAATGCCGCCGGATGATTCTCTAATAGACTAATAGATTAGGGTATATAGAGTAATATATAAGTTAGTTAGCGACGTAAGAATATGAGCAACGGCATTTCTGTCCGTCGGTGACATTACGAGGAAACTAAGAGAAAAGCATGAGAGGATATTGAAAATAGGAAGAGCCTGTATCCACGGTACCGGCACCAATAAAAATGTTATATTTTTAGAGGAGGCCTTTGCCCAGTTGTGGGCATTTACAGACTGCTCCTTTACACAATAGGAAGAAGAAAATAGCTTTTAATAAGGGCTATATACGGTTAGAGGCTTTGTCACATTTTAGAAGAGTTTTGGAGCTTGTCAGATATAGTCTGCTCCGAAGTTGCAATTTGGTGGACTTCAAAAAACCTTACGATATTATAGGAGAACTTCGTTGCCTATTCACGTACAGTTAAATTAACTGTAATCAAGAATATTAAAAACAGAGGATCGGTTGTACTCGTGTATTATGAAAATTAAGGTAAGAGACACACTCGAGAGATTTCACAGCTCATATTAGATGAAAATGGAATTTATTATAAAATTGTAATGCTGAAATGTTTCATTTAATTTAAATTAACCTCAAAATTATCGGATTTCGGTGGCGGGAAGTTTCCGCCACGCTGCTCCAGTGCGGGCTGTTGAAATTCACATGTCATGGAAATAATATTTGTCGAGTGAGACGTAAGAAAGTTTTAAGGAAATTGAAATGCGAGCCACGACATCAAGTATAATGCGGTTGTTAGGAAAATTTTGTAAAAGGCGCCAGAAGTAATCTAGCCGAGTGATGCTTCTGTAGCTGTCGTGGGTTAGGTTGGATGATGAGAAAAAATAACACATGTCCCATTACACACTTCTTTATTCGCATTACATTATTAATACACGTTACTTTTATTCTAAGCTTCTACTATACCATTGGTGTGGTAAGAGATAAGGGGAAAAAATGGCATTGGCAACCGATAGATGGCAGGATGACCATCTCAAAATTAACAGACTAAAATGTAGTAGACCGTTGACGGGCAACAGCTTCTGAGGTGCGAGCTGTCTAGTGCTGCAATCGCCAATACGCTTGGCGAGCGTGGCGATTATGAAACATTCTCCAATGAGCTGTATTACTCCTTATGGGAGAGGCATATGTCTTGCTGTAGACTGTTTCTGTGCTGCTACTTTAAGATATTATTCCCTATCATATTTTTATTACTCTAGTTAAAAGTTAATTTTGCTCATGGGGCGCTCACTTTAGTGTCATAGAGCGCGAGTGACCTGGGTTCGATCCCCGGTGCCGGCAACACTAAAATTGTAATTAACTATTTTAGGTGCTGTATTTACCACGTGCTCAACGGTGAAGGAAAACGTCGTGAGGAAACCTGCATGTCTGAGAAATAATAAAAATATAATTTCGAGGATATGTGAACTGACACATTCAGTGTGAACCGCACTGGAGCAGCGTGGCGGGCCCTTCCCGGCTCCTAAACCCTCTCTGATACTAGTATTTGAGAAGGAGGCCTTTGCCCAGCCGTGGGCACTTACAGGCTTACGGTACTTACCGGTTACTTTACTTTACTTTTTTAAAATATATTTTTTAAACGCCAATAGCCTAATGGGGCAGGGTGTGGACTGCGAAACATGACGTCGTAAGTTCGAGCCCGCCATTCGACTATTGTCGTGAACCACTCCAGATACAAGCTGTTGCTTAGTTGGATGATTAACAGGAATATTAGTAATGTTGCTTAATAAATAGAATTGCTAGTATTCTTTAAAAAAAAGAAAAGAAAATACCAATTGCTGTTTGTTAGTATACAATCTACTACAGATTGTATAATTTAATTGCGTACTATTAAAGCCTGTTTTATCTCGGAACCGGATCGTAAACGTTCTCTGCAGCCTCGCAAGCGGGATAAGGTCCAATCTCGATTCGTGCCGGATTGTTGTAGGTAATTACGTTTTTATTATAACGAATAATTTCTAGACAAACGAAGGAGAAAACACACAAAGAAACCTTATTCTGATTTATAAATACTAGAAAACATAAATATGTTTGTAGTGTTTCTTTTTCTTCAATTCTGTTTGCCTTGTGCATTTGCCCAATGCAATTAATTTTGGAGTTTGAAAAGGAAATTTACTTATTCTTCCTTATATATCTTAATTCTTTAGGCGAGCTATTCTTGCGTGTTCGTATTTTCATATCCATGAAATTGGTATCGCGGAAACGGCCCTACCGATTTGGATTAATTATTGTATTTGGTTTTTTTTTATGAGTATGTAAGTAAGGAAAAGGAAAAAGCCCACCGTGATTACCGACGCCCACATACAGCGTGCAGCAGAGCTTGGCCGGCCTGAAGCCATGAGGCCGTGGTACCTCAACAGTCAAAGCCCCCGCTTGGCTCTAACACGTACAAAAAGTGCGGGTACTTTAAGATAGCGATTCTTGTATATATACATATATTATGTGAAGATTTGGATGTATTTGGATAATATTGAGGCATATTCAGTGAGAACGCCCCGTTAAATAATTTGATAGAATTTCTGTGTCGTTTTAATTATTTTACAGTTCTAACGCCGAACACTGGTATCGTCCAAGTTAGCGTTTACTACTGTTGCGCTGTCGGTCGCGGGTTCGCTTCTCGCACGGGACTATTATTAGTAACGTCTCCTCAAACTAAGGTTTCATGGAACGAAAACATACGAACTGCCGCCGAACTATATGAAATACACTAATTTGTGACACGGCTTGCGCGCCATCTATTGGACATTCATGGTACTATGCCAGAAACTTTCACAAGCAGAGTGCTATCTGTAATACAAAATTTCAACGAAATTGTTTTTGGTATTTAAACAAATTTATAAAAAAAAAATTCCATGTAGGTAACTTGTTTTTGTTTTCCAACAGAACAAAGAGTTACCAAGTTTGTCCAACGCATTTACTGAAAAAACAAATTCGTCGGTCGGAATGCTCAATGAGGACTGTTTATTATTTTGACCCGATGTTTGTTTAGGATGTTTTTATATGTAGTTAACTTATGTCTGTATGTGGAGAAATATTTATTTTGCACGAAATTAAGCACGCAAGTAGAATGAAGCAGCGTGATCATATATTGCTGCCTTGTGATGATGTAAAATACGAACAATTTTTTTATTACTACCTAAGTAATTGTTTATATATTTTTTTTATTAGTTTTATTGGCCTCTATAAGTTTCCTGCTGTTCTGAGACTTTATTTTTTTTTATTTGTTCATACATTCCGTGGGATTTGGGTGTCCGCCACGAGACTATCGCCAGTGCCTGGTCAATTGGCCAGCAGTGTGTAAAATTAAAAAAAAAAAAATTTACATCACTTCTATTAACATCTTCTTCACACTAATATTTAAGAAAGCGAATAAGAAATGTAATTTCTATTACAGATGTATTGCCCTCGACAATTTATTCTAACGATATTGTACGGATTTAAGTTATTGAAAAAAATAAAATAAGAATTGACGTTTGACGAAAGAAATTTTCAATTCATTCCATAATAAGATGAAGCTGGTAGACGAAGGAAAAAATATAGCAAAACAATTATTGTTCCTTTTCTCTTCTATTTGCATAAAGACAGACAATGTGTCATTGTCATAAGGGCGAGCAGTCAAAAAAGGTCGAGCACTCGCTCTGATTGAACGTCATTAGATTAGGCAGCATAAAATATTGAAATGATTAGAAATCTTATTTAAATTGAGACTGTTTATGAAAACAATTACAATTTGTACCGTATGTGCCACAGAACCTGAATTAGAATTTTAGTTTAACTAAGATGGGTTTCGGAGAGACACAATGGAACTACGAAATAATTTTAAAATAAAAACAACTTTTCCTACTACTGTTGGTTTTTTTTTTCTTTATGGAAAAGGCAGCAAACGAGCATGCGGTTCACCTGCTGGTAACCGATTACCGTCGCCCATGTACATCTGCAACACTAAAGGAGGTGCAGGTGCGTTGCCGGCCTTTGGCAGGGAGGGAGGAAGAAGGGGATGGGGAGACGGTGTGGGCCTCCGGTTACCTCACTCACCGAACGAAACGCAGAAGCACAAGATGCCTCTACTTCACGCCGGTATTCAGCGAGGCTGTGGTACCAATCCGGTAGAGCCAGCCCATTCGAGCCGCAGCAAAAGCCACCGCTTGGGTCTACCACGTATAACACCGTAATATCGTTTAATCAACTAAGTTAATCATCACAAACAAATAGATAATCAACGAGTGAGGAATTGTCTTCGAATTTCTTATTTAATCGAGCATAGTTAAAGGCCAATAATTTCCAGCTGGTGATAATTCTAATGGAAAATAATTCGATAGAGAAAATTTCTCGTAGCGATTGCCAGCTATGCTCTCGTCGAAGAAAATTGCTTTCAGTAAATTGGAAATTGATCCTTAAAGTGAAACAATTGGTCGTGAAACTGGACAGTTAAAACTTGCGATATGTCTAAAGGAACAAACTGAAATTTGGACAAAACATATTTGGTGTGAAATAGTTTAGTATTTTGATGGATGATTAACAGTGGCTTATTGAAAGAAAACTGACCACTCTCTGAGATTGCTTCATTGTAACTAACTGTCTTTAACATGACATCGGCGTGCGTAGGGTCCCGTACACGAGTCACGATATATACATAGTCCTACGTTTAGCTACACATGTTTATATTCTGACAAGTATTTGCTGGTGGTAATAGAAGTACTGCTACCTGAAATGAATGTAGACTCAATTATTTTCTGAGTGCTGACCGAACTTAGGTAATCTTCTTCTATGCCTACTTTCTAGAAGCCTAAGAAAAGCAATTAAAGAAAAAGAAAAATTGGAGAAAAACTTATAAAAAAAATACCTGAATCCTCTTGATAAAATGTACGATAAAAACCCTCAAGCACAACAATGGAACAGATCAGTTCGATGGTAGTTCTACATGATCAATAATTTCAAAGAAGTCGTTTCAAAGAAATTCACTTCATTGTATACAAAACCTTATATATTAAAAAGCTTATAAGCTTTTGGGTGAACATACAATAGTATATTAACTCGAAAGTTTAACTTTGTTGTGACATACGGTTTATAATAAAAAAAAATACCTAGATCTGGTGTGCCTCAGAGACCCCATTTGAACCCTATACTCTTTTTAATCTTTGTACATGACATTTGTGATGTTATTTATAACAGCGTTCTTTTCGCCGTCGACCTAAAATGATTTAAAAATTACTAACTACAAAAACTAAAGCTTCCGACCCATACTATATCCGAGAAGATCTAAATACACAAATAGTGTATAAATGCTGCCATAATTAATTTCACTCGCAAAAGACTAAACAGAGTTGAAACAGTGTATAATATCAAAGGAACCTCATTAATGCGTTAAAATGAAGTCGATACTTTGCTATGTTTGACAGACCATATTAACACTATTGATGGGGAATCTCTTAAAATGTTTTTTTTACTGTCTTATTCGAAAAAAATATGGTTTTTATTAGCAATAAATATTTTTGTATTTGTAAATATAAAAAGGGATCATATAAGGTTTGAGTTGGGGTGACAAACGACCTTCGATTCACCCGATGGTCATTTACCCATGGGAACCTGCAAACAACTTCAATCGAAGGACATCATAGAAGCGTTGTTACCCCACTAAGATGGAATACCTCAGCAGCCTGAAATTATACTTGCTTGTTATAACTTTCAAACCGGAACTCGGGTGGGTGGTAGCACTGCTGGCAGTAGTAATAGGTAAGAGGTTGGTACCTACTTACAAGATCCTCATACAGAGAAGGACTTATTACCACAATTACCACCTAGTAATTACCATCAGGTGAACCGATTGCTCGTTTGCCGCCTATGCCCAGGAAAGCCTAGAGAGATATTTTTTATATTGAACGAATTTGAATTTAAACTATACAGTGATTTAAGTGGTAGAGTTTTACGCAGAAATTCATGACTACTTACTGTTATATGAAAGGAATATCTGTTTACGTACGTAAGGAAAATTTATGAAATTATTAAAAATAGCAAGGAAATGTGTCGATTTTTTGCGAAACTGTTGGTAACATGCGAAGAGCTTTGAATACCACTACAGTACAAACATTCAAACTTCCATTTTTATTTAATCATTTGATAGTTAATCTTTTTCGTTGAAACATATTTTACGGATTTTATCGCGTTCAATGTAAACATATTTATTTCACGAAGTCGACCTCTAGATGTCGACAAACTTAATATTTAAAAGCTGACGTTATCCCGTGTTCACTTTGACACCAGGACGTCTAACACCTCAGTCTCCCCACAGCCACGTGTGCTGTAAAGCACCTGAAGCGTCGAGAAGTAAAACAGGCTTCTGTTCCTCATTGGTCTTAATATTTATTGACTTTAACGAGACCCACGGGAAGAGAACACTGAAAAATCTCAATAGATCATTTGTTTTGAGGCACTGCTTATTTCATATTACAAAATCTTCCAGCAACCTCGTTAATGAAAATTTATTGAGAAAGGCAAACTTCTAAAAAAAAAAGGTTCCTGTTACAGCGAGCTTAATTACAAAGCGAACAAACATATTTCTATGATGCCGACTGAATATGCAAAAGTAATCAATGGATTTGTACGTAACATCAAGGCGTTGCTAGTATATCCATGACTTTTTAAATTTTGACAAACAAAACAATGGCTGAAATTTATAATCCCGATATAGGATTGACTCTGATTTTATTTACAAGGCAAATCGAATCAAAATCAGTTTATATTATATTGTTACGATATTGGAGTAAAAAGGCCGATTTCATTCGAATACGTAAGAGTTGACAGACATTATCGGGTATTCGTTACAATGAGTTTACTAATGCATAGCTTAATCTCTGATTAAACGATGTTAAAAAGTTCAATGGTTTTCATTATCATGAGCTAAGCCTTATCATAATTACTGTCTGACACAAGCCCACTGCTGAACATAGGCCTTTCCCAAAGATTGCCACAAAGCACGGTACGAATTAAAGTGAAAAGATCACAATAATTAAATTTCGTTATTCAGTCAAATAGAAAAACGGAGAAGGAATGTATTAAATACTTCATATTTCTACTGAATTACGCTTTTACTTCACTTAAAAGGTAATTAAATTGATTATCAACATGGATTTTATATTTATTATCGCGAGCTTTCATGGCAATTAATAATTTCGGATAGGTCAAGTACCTGTTAACAATCACGCAGGTCCCCCAATAATTACGAAGCCATGGCTTCGTTAAACTCAATTTAGTTGTTTAATGGCCTTTAACGGCATCGTCTCTGGGGACTTCGAGTTCACTAGATATATTCGAGCGCAGTACGAACGGGCCAAGTGAATCATTGTGACTGTATACATAAATATTTACACTATTTTTCTCTAAATGCCAACGTCACCAGCAATATCACTCTGCTAGCTAATAAACGTGGCTGAAGAATCTGCTAATCGCTTCCATCCCGTGGGTGTAAGAGACGACAAAGGGAAAAGCCCTAAAATCTCATTAGCCACCGACAGATGGCGCGGCATAACCATCATGAAAACCAGACCGATGACGGGCAGCAGCAGGCGGCAGGGTCTAAAGTTCGAGGTGTCTGGTGCTGCGATCACCAATCCGCTTGCAGTGCGTGGCGATTATGACTCATTCTCCAATGACCTGTATAGGCTGGTGAGGAAAGGAAAATTTAGCAAAAAAGTTCGGAAAATGCATCACAGTAGCGAGGGTATCGATACTGCGCTAGTCCTGTGTCCGGCGAGGTGAGAGAGGATTGGGGGAGGAGGGGGGGGGGGGGCGGAGGCGAGACTCTCCATGAAATGCGTGTCGACATGACGTGTCGACGTGTTCAGATCTGGATAAGCTTATGATGATTATAATGAAAAATTACTAAAAGCCACTAACGAATAGTTTTCAATTTGAATTTTAGTTAACCGGAAAGTTAATCATCGTATCAAAACTAGATCCTATCAGTGACGATTCCTGATGATCAGGTTTTGGCTGTATCCGGGCGACGGTTAGGTTTTTTCTCAATCAAACTAAATATAAAATAATGAATGAGTATTTAACTACAAAAGACAATGCAAATTGAAAATTACATAATAGTTTCACTTTTATTTTCATATGCTATTTCCTGCTCTTTAAAATTTACTTGTCTCAATATCTTTGTGCTCTGATTTAGATAAAGCGTAATAATTTTGGGCACAGACCGGCGTCCTTTTTGCTACATTCAAAAGTGTTCCGGGAAATGATCGCACCGTGAAAGGTTTTCCATGGATTCTATTATGTACACACATGTAGCTCGCAGAACTGACAACCGCTGGGGAAAAAAGGTTCTCGAGTGGCAGCCACGTACAGGCAAACGCAGTGTAGGACGACCCCCCACAAGATGGAGTGACTACCTGCGCAGTGTTGCGGGAAGTCGATGGATGCAGGTGGCTCAGGACCGAGCTTCGTGGCAATCTTTGGGGGAGATCTATGTTCAGCAGTGGACTTGTGATAGGCTGAAATGATGATGAGTAAAAATTATTCTCTAAGTATCTCTGTGAACTTGGCCTAACGGTCTTTAATAAAGCATCGCTTAAACAGAATATTGGATTAGCTAATAAAAACGCTTTTCTTTATCTCAAAGATAAAAAATTAAATATTCTATACCAAAAAAAACGAAATCATTTTCCGCTATTACAAAGGGATGCTTTGAGCACAATATTCATTACAATTACAAGAGGCTTTCCAGCAATTGAACATTTAAAAAAAAAGCTAATAAATTTGATTTGAAACGGTTTGAGATTTGCCTTTTTTTTTTGTTAAATTTCTAATGTAAATGTTTTACTTTTGCACATGAAGGCGTATGTATCTATCATTCATATTTGGTTTCAGAATTTTAGATTACCTGCATTTATTACAGCTTTGGCGTGGCAATTTACATATTTATCAATATGGATTACATATATCAATAAAACTCAAAAAGCCCTCTTCAAAAATTAGGAGTTGTTCGGGGAAAGGTGTGGGCAGAAGTTAACAAGACTTTTGTTGGACGTTGGATTTAAGACTACTTTGCACTCCGAATATACGATATGTATCGTTGACCTGGACATTAACTAAGCGTGGTAGAGCCAAGCGGCGGCTTTAGCTGCTGCTCGAACGGGCCGGCTCGACCGGATTGGTACCACGGCCTCGCAGAATACCGGGGTGAAGTAGAGGCATCTTGTGCCTCTGCGTTTCGTTCGGTGAGTGAGGTAACCGGAGGCCCACAGCCCCCTTCCTATTCCCCTCCTCTTCCCTCCCATCTCCCAAATATCCTTAAAAACCGGCAACGCACCTGCAGCATCTATGGTGTTGCAGATGTATGTGGGCGACGGTAATCACTTACCATCAGGTGAACCGCTTGCTCGTTTGCCGTCTCTTCCATTTAAAATTAAAACGGGGACTGGCTCATCACCTCACCTCCTGTCACGCTGCCCCAAATAGGCTCTGGTGAAAAGTGGTTTGAAATAATTTACATGTAAAGAGTCACCTATATATCATAGTCTAGACCTCTGACCATCCGAATAACGGGTGTACGGTCGGCAGACTTTTTTTTTCTATGATTCTAAAACACGAAAATTGGAGTGAGCTTTTATCAAAGTACGAAAGAAGCCCCGATGAATTCTATTAGCGTACGAAACATCAATCAATCAGATCCGTTTCCATTAGGTTCCAATTATTATTAGATAGTGGATACCTTATAATTCACTTAATCCAACTCGGGCTTAATGTAACAAATGAGACCCTTTGGAAATGAAATAAAATATCCCTTAATTTCTAAATTATGTACATGTATAAATGTACATTTTCGTTTACAATTACTTATTCTACGAACATTTATGAATGTCACGCCAAAATTTCAACAAAAGTCAACATGGGGTTTAGGCTGTGGTTTGGTTAGGAAATTGGGTCAATGTCTCTCAAGTCAAGTTTACCGATACAACTAGAATACTCATATACTGCGACAGAATAAATTGTTTTATGAGTGTAAGGTAAAGAAAGTGTAAGGTAAGGTAAGGTATGTAATGTAACATATTTCTCTCCAATGCTAATCACACCTGCACGTGATCCTCCCTATGAGGAGGGGTGGGGGAGGGGGAGACGCAGAAGCACAAGATGCCCCTACTTCACTACGGAATTCAGCTAAAGCGGCAGCTTGTCTCTACCACGATACAACATGTTGAAAGTGTTGGAATCAATTTACATATTTACCAACATGTTTTTAGTAAAAACTTTGCCTCGCTCTCACATCTAAAATTTAATATTCGTGTGGTAGCTATAATGTATTTAAATTTACAAAAACTTTTGAGTCACATCTGTGGAAAATTTCTGAACAGTAATTTTCACTTTTTACTTCATTAACTCTTGATTGCAACGAATTTCTTAATTTATATATACACTATATATAATACACGGTGATCTGTGGACGTGGATTTTCTAGAAAAGGAGATTACTGGCGTTCTTGCACGAAGAATTCCTTTTAACTCAGTAGAGTTGACTAAACGTCGAACATGGAATACTCTATGTTTTAATTACATTCAAATATTAAATGAAATACATTTTCATATGTTGACAATTCATTTTGTTCTCTTTTCATCTTGTATTTACGAGACTACTAGACATTGAAATGAAACTAAATAATTTTACGGATTATATGATGTTCTTATTTAACATTTCAATTACAGACGTTTCGGGTGATTCGCAGCATCACGGGTGATTTTTTTAACATCCTGGTGTCATAGTTAACATACATCAGAAGTGTCAACGCCTTGTTTATGGGCAATTTTCTTAATTTTAAACCTGTCTTCCATAAAAGCTATTTACAAGCCGCTGGTTTGGACATGTGGAGAGGATGAATGAAAATAGGTTGACGAAACAAATATATGAGGCGAGTGTAAATGGTAGAGTCGGGAGAGGAAGACCTAGGCGAACATTTCTCGATCAAATCGAAGAGGAAAAAAGCCAAAGTCAAGAGTACTCTAAACCAACGAGTATGCATGCGATGATTGATGAAAGTGAGAGAAGCGAAAGACGTATGTCAGGACCGTAGCAAGTGGAAGAAGTTTGTCTCTGCCAACCCCGTTGGGAACAAGGCGTGAATATATTCATACATACATACATACATACTGAAGTAGATATTATACATCTGTCTTGATCTTGATTGTGGATAGGAGTGTGGATCAATCTTGTCTCTTTTACAATGGGAAAACTAAAAGCATATTAAAAGCAGCGTAAAGGAATAACGACACTATTAGAAGTCTACAGTGATGTATATCGCCCCAACCATTACATCAGATCTGATAGACCACAAGTCCTCGTATAATAACACCGATTCAAGCAAGGATAATTCGCGAGGGTATTGAAAATATACAATACAAATTTAAATAGAGAAGGAGAGGCCTGATGCTACCATTTGCTGAGGATCTTGTGATAAATTAAATTATATCCAAGACCAAGCACACCACTGCAGAACCTAATGATACTGTGAGCTGTTTCTGTGTTGTTCGGACCAAAATTAATGATTGAAAAGCTAACGGAGGACATCCAGTCTCCGGCAATTAAAAAAAAGTTAAGAAAATAGACACAATGAAGCCAGGTAAAAAGGCTTCTTATGAATTCTACCTCTCATCCATAGACAATTATAAGAACAGAATCATATGTTGTAATAAACATCACAACTGTTTTGGAGCCAATTAGCGATGAAAGCGATCAGCCATACCCCTTTTGAGTAAGGTTGTCGCAATAGTCGACTAAAGGAAACTCCTTATAATTCCAGAAGTGCTATAGGCTATGAACCTGATATTACAAATTATAGTTTGTATGTTTGACGTTGAATAACACTTAAAGAACAATTTTTCTTATTTTTCTAGTATGTTAAAATATAAGAAAAAATCACCCACGTACATCTGCAACATCAGTGGAGCTGCTGGTGCGTTGCCGGCGTTTAAGGATATTTGGGGAGTTGGGGAGTGGCCTTCCAGTTATCTCAATCGCCAAACGAAACGCAGAAGCACAAGATGCTTCTATTCATGCTGGTATTCTGCGAGGCCTTGGTACTAAAAGTTGAGCCAGTGCATTGGAGCACCAACTGTCGCCGTGTCGTGGCTGGTCGTAGCCGGCCGAACGTGTTACAAGATTGGATCGCAGTTTAACAACGGACCACGTGCATTATTTAGAAAACCGAAACACACAGCTACATCAGTGCTATTTAATTCGGTTCAACAGACTTTACTTACAGAAGAGAATAAATTAAAGTGAATTTTGAACTTTTATTTTTACATGCTGTAATGAACACATTGTGTGTTAGTCGTAGAAAATGAACCCTTGTTCAAAATCCTTTTAAAAAATCTTTTTCTTCTGCTTTTTAATGGAATTTTGGAGACGCAAAGAACCCGCCTGACGGGTTGGCACAATGTTGCCATAATCCATTCCTCGCATGGGCTCAAGTAAAGTAAAAAATTAAGTAAAGTAACAACGTCTAAGTGCCCACTGCTGGGCAAAGGCCTCCTTCTCAAATACCAGTATAAGAGAGGGTTTAGGAGCCGGGAAGGGCCCGCCACGCTGCTCCAGTGCGGGTTGGCGAGCTTCACATATCCTCGAAATAATATTTTTATTATTTCTCAGATATGCAGGTTTCCTCACGATGTTTTCCTTTACCGTTGAGCACGTGGTAAATACAGCACTTAAAATTGTTATTAACAATGTTAGTGGTGCCGGCACCGGGGATCGAACCCAGGTCACTCGCGCTCTATGACACTAAAGTGAGCTACCACGGCTCTCTGAGATTTCTAGAGAGAGGGTGATAAACCACTTTAGGTTGCAGTCACATGCTAGTTATTTTTTTTATTTCTAACTATGACTATACCTCAATATAGATTATGCGATGGAGAATATACACAATACGTCTAGACTTTATTCGAATGAAGAGTGAATAAAGTTAGACGAAGCGTGAACTTTTTTTTGATATCTAGTAGACGAATAATTGTAGTTCTTAAAAAGATCTCTTGTCAATTCTCTAGCTAATATCGTCGAGATGTATAGGTTTGAGTGAATAAAGCTTTGGTATAGCTTTTTTTTAACATTGTTACATGTGTATCTTTGAAATTGAACTATTGTTTATGGATTTTATCGCGCTTATTCATTACCTTTTTTATTCTCGACGTCTCGGGTGTTTTACAGTATTCGTGGTCAATACGGTGAGCGTAAATAGAAGTAATCATACCTGTTTAAATCTTTAGTTATAGTATTTTATGGTTAGATAATTCATAGAGCAGGATTAAATAAGTGGACTGTACTGTATTATAAAGGTTTAATGGCAACAAGCAATACACAAGTTATGAGTAGTTTTATAGTATTCTATTGCGCGCGTGTCGTTCTTACCGATCCCGTGCTCGCGTCGGTCAGTAAGATGGCCGCCGTCCCCTGCTCCGCTCACCGCGCGTCATGACGTCACAGCCGTTGAGTGTTGTTGGTGACGTAGCTAACGGATACCAGCAAATGCTTGGGGCTTTCAGAGGCAAACTAATGAGAGAGATGGGAGGGAGGATGAGGAGAAGGATGGGGAAGGGGAGTGAGCCTCCGGTTACCTCACTCACCGAAAGAAACGCGAAAGCACAAGATGCCTCTACTTCAAGCCGGTGTTCTGCGAGGTCGCGGTACCGACCCGATCGTGCACGCCCATTCGAGCAGCATCTAAAGCCGCCGCTTGGCTCTACCACGTTATAAAATAATCATGAATGGTGAATCTTAATCGTGCATAATTTGCACGATAAAGATTCCTTATTCCTTTGCCCTAAATACAATGCGAAGGGACATAGCGCGAGTATCGTATGGTAAGAACCAAAGTAAAGTAGCAGTCTGTAATAGTCCACAGCTGGGCAACTGCCTCCTCTCAAATATTCCACAGGATCTTGGAGCCGGATGGCTGCCATGTTACCCCAGTGCGGGTTGGCGGAATTCACATGTCCACGAGATTGTTTATTATTTCGCAGACATGCAGATTTCCTCACGATGTTTTCTTTCAGCGCTGAGCACGTGCGCAGTGCTGCCGGCCACCGGGGATCGAACCCAGGCTACCCTGACCACTACTACGGTAACCACGGCTACTATATAATATGTAAATTCTAATATATTATTTTTCAATTCGAATTTTCTCTAAGTTCAGATAATACGGATTGGATATTATGGAAATAATCATACCACCACTGGATTATTATAACCATTGGGTCGTGGTGGGTTTTTCTCGAGGGCGTCGTAGGAGTCGGCTAAGAGAAGACGTTATGGCATCCGTCAGTGATGGTTTGATCATCTTGATGCTGCCGATGTCGGGCAGCAGTATCGAAGGTATGTTTGTCGCTCAAAGGGTAGATTTGCCATAATTGCCATGCTTGGCTACTCGCCAGCGTTCTGTATAATTTACATTTGGCATAATTGATGTTAATTCCGCCATCCCTCGGAAGACATCAGATTCCTTAGTCAACCTTTACACCACCCAAAGGATGAGATAGGGTGGCTGGTTCTGTTATACCACCATCACAAGGCAATAATTAAATTTATTTTGCTTTTAGTAGGTCTAGCCGCTTTCATAAAAATGCTAATAAATACTGTTTGTTAATATAAACATTTTTTTTTATGGCAACCTTTAGTTGTGTCTGTCCGTAATATGTAGAGACTTTCCAACCCATGTCAAAATGACGAGGGGGCGATGATTTTTATTTACATTGTCGTTTTTTCATACCGAGTGTGGGTAAACTTTTACCCAGGCAGCGACAATAATTGACAAACCATCGAAGAACGTCACGGCTTTCCGCCAAAATATAATGCGAGAGATGTTGAAATATATTAATTTTTTTCTTTGTGTATTTTTGTTTAAATTTAAAGCGTGTATACACTTAATAGACCATCTTTTTATCCAAATCTCAACGTCACCGGCACGTAACTCACTGTACTAACCAAAAAACATGTCTTTTTTTTACGGGAAAGCGAACGAGCAAGCGATGGTAAACTGACGGTGAGTGATTACCGACGCCCACGTACATATGCGATACCAGAGGAGCTGCAGGTGCGTTGTCAGTCTTTAAGGGCGATTGGGGAGGAGGGAGGGATTGGGTTTTCGGCTACTTCACTTAACTCCTATATCCCGCGAAACCCGGTCGTTCCGATCCATTCGAGCACCAGCAAAAACTGCCGTGCTGGTCTCTACCAAGAGGAATCTGGTGGTGAAATGTTCACGGAGAGTCTATCCGAATTTGCTGATTCTAAATCCCACAGCCTAGTGTCCGAGGAGTGACGTCAGCAGTGAGAGGTTACCGGCACTGCGTGCACCAACCTGCCAGTCCAGCGTGTCTAGAAATGTATGCTGGCTTTTACTGTCGCTTTCTTTACGTAGGAGTCCAGCTGTGGGAGTATAGCTGTCCGGCTGAGAGAGTAACACAAATAGAGATGCACTCACATGTCTGCACCTTTCTAAAGAATGGAAGGGCTACAGGATAAAGAAATAAAACGCTATGAAATACCACGCTTTGCGCATAAATTTATTCTCAATACTAAAAGTATATTTGAACGTTTTTTTGCTCCATTACACATAAAATATTTTCTTCAAAAGTAAACGCAGAGAACGGAGAAGAAATTAAACGCATTATTAATTCTCTCGTATTTCAAGTAGCTAATGTATATTTCAAATGTTTACTGACTTGCAAACATTATCTACAGTCCATTAAATGCCACCTTTATAATGTATCGACGTCAATTGTTCACTGTGGTGGCAGTGCGCGGGTGAAAAGGTGAATGCACCATTTTTTTTTACAAAAGATCAACATCACCCTCTAGTGTCTCACCCCCGCTCGAACGAGGCAGTAGTGATTGCTTGATTTCAGAAACTCCATTCGAATATGCCGATCCCGAAGCGTATAGACTGGTGACGGGGAGCACTATAGCTTATAGCTTGTGGCAGGGTCATGTGGCGGGTCGTCCACTTCCCTTCCGTCCGTTGAGGAGGTGACAGCTGTCACATGCGTCATACTTGTGGAGGATGGTCTGCTCAAGTTTGCAGTGCAAGGCTTTACTTTAGTGGATCGCTGTATTTTTGTGGTATGTACATTATAATTATTGAAGGAAAATAATCAAAGAAGATGCGTACGGTGTTTCAGTGCATCTGCCCGCCCAGCAAGCTGAGTATGGCTAAATAAACCATGCGAGGTTGTATGAAAAAGCAAGACAAAAAAGAAGATGTGTTTTTAAGTTACGCAGTGCGTTCGTACTAATACAAACCTACTTCATTGCTTTCCTCCTATAATAAATAGATATTGAAGCGCAATCCACCAAGCCTGTCCACTTCTGGTTGATAGATTTTAAATGCCGTAATGATTCCCTGCAGTCCAATTTGAATAACTATAACATATTACTTTTTTTTCTCAGCTCCTGAGCTGTCTTTGTGGGGAAAACGGATTTTTTTGTTAAATAATCTTTGTATGTTAAATCTTTGTGTGTACAATAAAGTATATTTCATTCATTCATTCATTTCATACGGACGTAACTCGTCCTGTACTGCCTGCATACCTGGCACACGAGAAATCTTCCATAACCTGTATACCTTTTTGACCTGCAAACTTTAGCTCAGTACCTTAGGCTATCTGTGTAGTTTCTATATCACAGAGAAACATTTTTTCTCTTTCTCCCGCTGTGCAACTCTGACCTTATTTTTTTTGTAGGAAAGGGGGCAAACGAGGAACCTGCTTACCTGATGGTAAGTGATTACCAACGGCTACGTAAATCAGCACGACGACCGAATTTTAAGGGTAACTGGGGAGGGAGAAGTGGGCCTCGGGTTACCTCACTCATCGAGCCAAGAGTTGCAGCACAAGCTTGCACAAGTCGCTTGACTCGTCATCATTCATCATTACAGTCAAAAATGTTTATCTGTTAGTCGCCAACCGTTGTAGCAGTGTTAAATCTTTGGATTCACCTGCATTTACCTCCATGAAAATTACTACTTAAACTTCGATGTCCTAACGTTGTTATAGAGAATAAATAATTGGGAGCCTCCTTATCTTGGATGCTAATTTAACATGTTTAGGGGTATAGTGATCAGGGCGCGTACTTTAGTTTCATTAAGTCAAAATCAAAATCAAAAACATTATCTGACAACATAGTATAGACAGATTAAAACATGTTTAGGCTTAGTTAGCTGTGATATAATAAATGATTTTAAAATACATTAAAATAATACATATGTGTTGTATATAATACATAAACGTGTAATAAATAAATGAATAATATATTTATATCTAAGGGATGTATATGTGAGGAAGCTCAAAGTTGCTCTGTGCGCTATGGAAAGGGCTATGCTCGGTGTTTTTCTGCGTGATAGAGTCTACAACGATGATATCCGCAGCAGAACTAAGGTAACCGACATAGCCGTAAAGATCAGCAAGCTGAAGTGGCAATGGGCCGGCCACATAGCTCGCAGAACTGACAACCGTTGGGGAAAAAAGGTTCTCGAGTGGCAGCCGCGTGCAGGCAAACGCATTGTAGGACGACCCCCCACAAGATGGAGTGACGACCTGCGCAGTGTTGCCGGAAGTCGATGGATGCAGGTGGCTCAGGGCCGAGCTTCGTGGCAATCTTTGGGGGAGGCCTATGTTCAGCAGTGGACTTCTGATAGGCTGAAATGATGATGTATATGTTCAAGGCCTTAAATTCACGATTACATTGATTTGCTGGTGGTAGGAGTCATGTCTGCTCCGAGTGCCTTCGATTCTATGCTCAGTTTCTTTTTGTGTATATTATAAAATTGTTATTCTCTGAAGATGCTGTAAGGCGAAATTTGTGGTGGTTCTTTAATCCATAAATGTGATGTGAATATAAATGAACTCTCCTCAAGTATTAAAGCAATTCAAATTCTATTGTTATGTGTCATATCAGGACTAATGACACGAGAAGTGATACTTTTATTATACTCTTATTTATTTTCTTTATAGTTTAAACCTCGGTTGTTCTGTAAAAAATAATTTAAAGAACAGTTTATTCGTATAACGATCCATTGCAAAATGTCTCCATAAAGATTCCTTGAAGAAAGTTCTGGTAGCGACAGTAACTATTAAATCAGCCTCTCATTTCCGTTTTCCTTCCTTCTTTTGAATTCGTAAAGTTTATTGGGATAACAGTAAGAATGTTGTTATAAAACTTGCGGAGCAGTTTAATATCTAACCCAACGTAGATATCAAAAATAGAACCAATACAAAGTTACGAGTATTTATTGTATCGCTGACTCCTTATCCTGTAAGTGCCCACAGCTAAAGGCCTCCTTCTCAAATACGAGCAACAGAGTGGGGGTTTAGGATCCGGGAAGGGCCCGCCACGCTGTTCGGGTGGGGGGTTGGCGGGCTTCACATATCCAGGTTTCCTCGGGATGTTTTACTTCACCGCTGAGCACGTGGTAAATTCATCACTTTAAATAGTTATCAACCATAAGTTACTAGACAAAATTAAACAATGCAGAAATGTAAATTTATTTAAAAAGAAATTTAAACTGTGTTTTGTATAACCTAGTTGCATGGTCCTACACTAGAATAAGTTCTATGTAAAATTATAATCTCATGTAAGTGAACTATACAATGTTCTTATGAGAATAAAGTACTTTAAACACAATTACGAAATTAAGCACTTTATACAAAGCTCCCAATACGAGTTCATTTGGAGGGGCTGGCCTGTTAGACATTGATTGATAAATAAAATGGCGCTCTTGAATAGCTTAGTGGCTGAATATTCGACGAGGTATTGATGACAAGACGAATTTTGATTTAACGGAGAAAACTTATTAAGATTTTCATGAAAGAACTCGCGTAAATGTAAACGTATAATATCAAAATATTTTAGTATCAGAGCCGTGGTGGCCTAATGGCGAGCGACCTGGCTTCGATCCCCGCAGCCGGCGCCACTAAATTTGGCCTTATAGGTCGGCAACGCACGTGCAGCACTTATGGTGTTTCAGATGCACGTGGGCGACAGTAATCACTTAAAATCAGGTGACCCGCTTGCTCGTTTGCCACCTTTCTCATAAAAAAAAAAACAAACAAAACAGTTGTATTAACTAGACATTAGTTAATACAATTATTACATAAACTGTGGTTATAGATTTAAGCTATTTTATTGTATTTGTTACCGGAAAGCGACAGAATGGATAGCTTAAGTTTATGCAACGCCGTTCAAAACTGGAAACACCTTTTTGAAAACAAGTAATATTTCGCAAAAAGCTCCCAGTCTGTTTCAATTCAAGCAACGTAACGCTTTGATGGCAAAGTACTTTTAAAGTTTAACCATTTAAATTGAAACTGTGGAATGGTATTCGGTTCGGCGCGGCGGATGTCCAATGTATTCACAAGACTCGGCTCAGCGTCGGTCCGGAGTCGAGGGCCCTGGGTTCGCATACCGAGCGTGGCGAACATTTTGTCAAAATCAAATACAAACGTTTTTTTAAATACACACTCTGACAATGAATCTTACGTCACTTCTTTTTTTTGTAAAAGAATACTAGCAATGCTATTTAACGAACATTACTTAAACATAACTTATATTCCTGTTAACCCTCCAACTAAGCATTAGAGCTTGTATTTGGAGTGGTTCACGACAATAGTCGAATGGTGGGCTCGAACCTGCGACGTCATGTTTCGCAGTCCGCACCCTAACCCATTAGGCTATTGGCGCTTTTATGGCGTTGGCGAAGAGTTTGTATTATTATTTATGCTTTTTGTATTAACGAAGAATCGGTGGCGTGCATTCCAAATAGGCAAAAAGTCTAGTCAATTTCTTATTTGATTTTTTTCTTTAGTATTACGCGTGGGTATTGTGCTAACACCTACCAATCACCAAAGGCCGAAATCCCCACGAGAGATGAGCTCTTGGCCCAGTGGTCTTGCACCTTCGGCGGTAGAGACTAGCGAGCAGAAGGCCCGGAAGTTAGGTAATCAATTTCTTAAGAAAGGGCATTTTTCTTTTATACCTATTGCCTACCCCTATGCATGACACCGGGGAGCAGCTAAGATTAAGGTTAGGGTGCGCACTGGGAAACATGAACTTTTAAGTTCGAACCCGTGGTTTACTTGGCCTCGAAGTTGAAGCAGAGGCATCTTGTGCTTCTGGGTTTCGTTCGGTGTGTGAGGTAGTTCGTTCCAGGGGCCCACTACCACCTCCCCCAACCCCCTTCTCAATCATTCCTTTCATCCCACGAATACCCTTAAGCCTTTTTACCGACCTCAGTACACCTGTAGCACCTCTGATGTTGCAGATGAGTGTCGTGGGCGAAGGTAAACACTCACCATCAGGTGAACCGCTTGCTCGCTTGCTGCCTTTTCCATAAAAAAAAAACGAACAGTAGTAGGAAAAGTTGTTTTTATTTTAAAATTATTCCGTAGTTCCATCGTGTCTCTCCGAAACCCATTTTAATTAAACTAAAATCCTAACTCAGGATCTGTGGAACATACGATACAAATTGTGATACAAAAGTTGTCAGGTGAACCGCTTGATCGTTTGCCAACTTTGCCATGAAAAAAAGATACCATTTACCATTTAGTTTATCGACGTAATCATGGTTACGTTTTAACGAAACCATATCTTGGATCATTAGAGTACAAAGTCTGTACTTCATCTTGATAATTATCAAAGTCTTTGGACTTGTTATATAATAACGATAACGTTAAGAGAAAATGTTTAAGATAAATTTTTGTATCACTCTAAAACAATCACAATGAAAGAGGAAGATCGTTTGCAAAAGAAAATGTGACGCATTTAAAATCTATTCCTCTAGTTACAGAGCTGGACAGTTAAATTGGTTTTTAAACGATTGATCCCGTTTCACGTGATTGAGTTTAGATTGTCGACAACAGGGCGTATCGTTCGTCTATTAAATAAAACTAAAAATAATTTCGAAATCGTTTTACAAATCTGATACATGTTTAATGGGCGGTAAAGAGATCCAAACACGATATTACAAATCACAAAATATTGACTTGACGCTGTTTATTTCTTAATGCTAAATACTATGTTTCTGACCCTTGCCTAAATTGTCTTTACTCGGGTTATCTTCCTTACTTCTTACTTACTTACTACTTACTTCACGGCGGTAAGTTCGCTGCACTCGTCGTGCACCGTAAAATTCTAGCGCATGGAGATTATCTTTTGTTTTTTATGGGAAAGACGGCAAACGAGCAAGCGGTTCGCCTAATGGTAAGTGATTACCGTCGCCCATGTACATCTGCAACACCAGAGGTGCTGCACGTACGTTGCCGGCCTTTAAGGGTATTTGAGAGATGGAAGGGAGGATGATGAGAAGGGGGACGGGGTGGGGGAGTGGGCCTCCGGTAGACCTCACTCACCGACCGAAACGCAGAAGCACATGCGATCTATTTCGCGCTGCTATTCTGCGAACTGAACTTTGCAAGCATTACATAACATTACAATTTTCCATTGTGATTTACCAACCTTAATTACTATAACCTCTAAATTTCATAAATGTAACTTAGCCAATATTGTTGTCGTGTTAAAACTTGTCTATTGTATATCTCAGTTATAACTGTAACTAGATAAAAAGAAATCAACTTCATTTTTACATTCTGCTCAATTGTTTTCTGGAAATATATCGAATGTATTAATTTTTTAAAACAAATGTAGAAACCATTATATAATTAGTTGTGAAGCAACTTTATAGTCTTCCCGATGATGCCTGGGAATATTGTTTCGTCAGGAAATTATGTCAAATGTGCCACAGAAAGATAAAATTCTTTTTTAAAATATATCGTTGAAACAAACGAAAGCTTTGTACTGTCACGTATAATAGCTGATAAAATCTATATTCTTATTAAGACTTTCAACCTAATGTTATTGTGATAAAGTTCAAAGGTTATGAAACCGCTGAAATGATGCAGCAAGTGTTACGTGTAGAAGATTATAAGTAAACGTTTCACAATCTGTATTATATTTGAAAGAGGTTATTAGCAACGATTTAAATGAAACATAACAATACAATTTACAATTCAAAGATTTTATATACATAATGAAACATTAAACAGTGATCCAGCACCCAATGACTGGAATGTGTGTTGAGTGGAATATTTCGCACTCACGCGGGGACGTTTCCAGTGATTCTCTATTCCACAGGTACGCCTAAAAATAAGGTTACATTCAAAGGCGATTTTGAGTCTTCTTTTCCAGGAACTCTATCACGGACTCGAACAAATAGGCTATTGATAACTAACGCAGTTCTGTGCGAAGCAGCAAGCGGTTGGAGCCTTCATCGTTGACAACGCCAAGTTGGCTCAACACTCGGTCATTTAGTTAGTTGCTTCTGACTTTGTTCACTAAAGTTTCTAAACTAAAGTCCGTCATCCTCTCGTTTAGAAGCTGTTAGTACTTCTTATCCAGGCCTTGAAAATTGATCACATCTTTGGTTTTCTTATCCGGGTGCATTTGATTTCAATAGTCTTGTAGTCTAGAAGTCGTCAAAGTTTAATTTGAATATCTTTTTTTAACTAATAAGGCTTAAGGCATAATCAGTATTTAATATATTCCACATTATACTGTCGTCTTTAAGCTCTCTTTCGTCCTTTTCGGAGTTAAATTAATGATGTAGTTTTGGTATGTTTGGTACCACAACCGAAGAACTGACGAAATAAGTATCAGGAAAACATAATTTTTCGCCATATTATAATTTACCCTCGTCCGTCTAAACCGCATTTACACCCTCCTTTATTTTCTCTGAGCCTTCTACTGCTCACCTGAAAGCCCTTAGCACCCACAAAGGGGGTTTTGTCGCCCACTTTGAGAAAGATTGCTCTATTCCATTCAAGGGGGCTCGGGTAACATGGGTGTCCGATAAATGGTGTGTTTTGGTTCATAAACACCAATTAAACAAAATTAACAATAATCAATCGCGGCTCTTGTTAACAAACGTTTTGATCAAAATGTTTGTTAATACGAGTAAATGACCTTTGGGCTTTTTATTTCCTTTTTCTGTATATTCATTTGTAGTTTAAAACGGTAATTATTTTTTTATTATTGAATTGAAAAACAACAAATTATTGCAGAATTAAATTAAAATTTTCAATCGATTTTTTGAGTTACTCGTAAACTATAGTGACACATTTCCATAAAAGGAAATTTTATTTAACCTCAATATGTTAATTACCTTAATTTGTTATTGTGCCGCTTCAGTTGTTTGTCCTGACATGTATATTATTCTATGTATATATGGTATATTTGTATATATGATATTTATATATCTATGTATGTATGTATGTATCTATTGTAAGTATATATTTTGATATTTATATCCTTTTACTGGTTTTTTTCTCTTAGCAGTATCGCCTCTATTATGTATATATCTCTGCTTAGCCTAATGGTTGACTGGGAGAGAATGCCTCTAGGCATTAAGTCCGCCATATGTACGATCTAGTGCATAAAGATTAAATAAATAAATATTCCAATGTAAGGTAAAACATATTTTGTTAAAAGGAATTATGATCGAATTAAACCGAAAATTAACTAAAATGTTAGGAAAAAATATCTTAGCATAACATGTTAAACGAAACAGCGATTAAATAACGTCAGCGAGGAAAACGGATTAATAATAAAAGCTTTTGAAAGAGATTGAGCAGGCGTAATCTGCTTATATTTTTATTTAGTGGAATTATACGCATGTATTCCTTTTTTAAGGGTAAGAGGGAAAACGTGTGATCGGCTCACCTGATGCTAAAAAATTAAAAAAATTGTAGATGTACGCCGCTAACGTCTGCAATAACAGAGGCGCTGACGGTGGGTTGCCGGCGTTTATGGATATGTGGGATGTTAGGAAGAGCAAATGGGAAGAGGGAGTGGGCCTCCGGTTACTTCACTCACCGAAATGTAGAAGCCCATGTTTCTCCACTTTACGATATTCTGCGAGATTATGGTACTACCCCGATAGAGCCGTAACAATCGAGCAGCAGCTAAAGCCGTCGCTTGGCTTTATCACGTGATAAAATATGTCAATCCACAACAGTAATCTGTATCTTCACTATGGTAAACTAACGAGTTTTTCTTTTCTCGATAGAAATCCTATAGTGTCAGTCAGCGGATAGCAGAACAATATTCAATATGTTCTTACGGCGCAAATCCCTATCTTATTTGCAGTAAACCCTTTTCTGGCGCTACGTGACATTGTTTACTTAAAGATATAGAATAACTTTTATATACATATATATATATAGATATATATTAAACTTCATATACAGGAGAATGTATGTAGTCGGACTTAATGCCAAAAGGATTCTCTACCAGTCAACCATCGGGCGATGAAGTGATGAAATGAAGTAGGTTTAGGTGATAAAATAGACAGTACCAAAAAGTAAATGAATATAAATCTATATACCACGTCCACTCCCCATCCCCATCTCCCTTCTCATATTCTCACTCATCACCCTCCCTGAAGGCCAACAACGCACCTACCAGGACGACGGTAATCACTTACCATCAGGTGAAGCGCTTGCTGGTTTGCCGCTGTTCTCATAAAAAAAATTACAAATGCTATATTTAAATAGTTAATAATATGTACATACACACGTGCATACATACATATATATTTATTTAAACATCTATATAACTTTAATATTAAAAATATATACAAATAGACTATTACTGAGATGACGCCATTTTGTTTAAGAAATGTTTCTCAGCCTTCATTTCAAACGTGTACCGACTGTTAGACGCTCTGATTTCGAGAGGGACTGCATTCTAAAGAAGTACGGACTGAAACAGGAAAGCATAAACGGACAAAGCATGAGCTATGTGTATATATATACTAAGTGTTTGTTAATTTCATATTACAATACGACACGCAACCATGCTATTTTGATCTGATTAACACAATGGTGTAGGTACAATTATAATACTTAATAAATACGTTCATACAAAAGTTATTATAAACGTTAAAAGTTTAAATTTCATCATCATTATTTCAGTCCACAGCTGAAGATAGTTCTCCACCAGAAGATTTCCTCTTTGGGGGGGATGTTGCTGCTCATCTCCTATTATAAGTTTTTCCCTCTGTCAGATTCTCTTATACCGCCTTCCATTTGTATGCATTTTGAGACGGAACGCGCTAACCTTTGACCCTTTCTCGACGTTGAATATAATGTGTTGTGGAATGGAAAGGATTAATGTTTTTTTTAAATGAGTTTGTAAGATGCAAGTTGTTGGACAGAGAGTACCTTGCAAGAGATGAATAGTTCCTTAGTTGGATATAGATAGGGAAGTTACCTACAGCGTGTTTGTTCATTCATTCATGTTTTAAAGCCAAGCGGCGGCTTTAGCTGTTTTTGTAATTTTCATTAAAAAAAATTAACACTTTTATTTCCAAGAAAAATATATTCATTTAATCGAATTATTTATCCTCATTGTTTCATTCTAAATTCCACATCCACATTTCCTATAGAACTCTGAGGTTCTGGACTCGACTCGTTTCCAGAGCACAAAAATTTATTTATTGTTCGATGATAATGAACCAAGCCAGACCGTTCTAGCATGTCCAGCCCTGTGGTGATTGAACGTGTTTTGACTAACTACTGTCAATCCCCCAGGCACATGGCGCTTCCTCAGCATCAGCATCGGTTCCAGGAACCACAGCGTGCGTTACATACCATCGAGTTTGTTACGCTTGTTCTTATAAAGCAATGCATGCAAGTGGGAGAGGATACCTTCAGGGGTTGATCCCCTCTGTGGTTACATGCAGTAAGGCTGTACATTTGGGTTGGCTTCCGTTTCCTTCTACAATAGTCAAAACTCGCCAGAGCATAGCACCTTATAAAACAAGGCTATTTTATTTAATGAACCGGAATAGGTAAAAACGCAGAAATTTAGAGTTTGAAAAATACAAATTACTGAACTACGCTTACCTATTCTTCTATTTAAGTGAACGCGTATTAGTTTTGAGCTATTGTATCTATTAAGGGCCAATAGGCAAATGGGTTAGGGTCCGGACTACGAACCATGACGTCGCAAGTTCGAGCCCGGCATGCGACTATTTTCGTGAACCACTAGAGATACATGCTGTGTGCTTAGTTGAAGGGTTAACAGGAATATTAGTTATGCTACTTAATACATAGCATTGCTAGTATTCTTAAAAAAAAAAAACAAACTCTTTTAATAACTTAATATTAATAGTTTTTAAATCAACTTTGTACTGTAATTCGTCGGTCTGCAGACAAGACTCCCATCATTATAAAAGGGTATTGGAGCGTAGGGTTCACAAGACTGTGAATAATAAATTATAAAATTATTCATATGGTTTTAATTTTATGTCTAGAGTTAATATTGCGTACGCGTGAGATAATTTTCTAAGGTAACTTTATAAATATATAACTTTATACTATAAATAGCTGAAATGTTTGTTTAGGAAAGTGTGCATTATTATACCTGGCCACGTAAGCGCGGTAGAGCCAAGCGGCGGCTTTTGCAGCTGCTCGATTGGGCCGGGTTCGAATCGCGGCCTCGCAGAATACCGGCGTGAAGTAGAGGTATATTGTGCGTCTGCGTTTCGTTCGGTGAGTGAGGTAGCCGGAGGCATGTGGGCGACGGTAATTCACTTACCACCAGGTGAACCGCTTGCTCGTTAGCCGCCATTACAATTAAAAAAAAAAAGAAAAAAGAAACGTAACGTTTTTGGCGCGAACTCGTAAAGTGACAGTTGTGTCATTTATTAAATTCTTTTATATCTGTTTACTTTGAGTTTTTGGTGAAAGTTATTATGAATTGAATTGAAAACAGTGTTAGGAAAATTCAATACATTCAAATCAGTCTCTAAATCTTCAATAATAAAAGACTATCAATTTACTGACAATATTTTGACAAGATTACAAGCAATCTTAATGACAATACATCATCAGTCGGGAAATGCAAAATTTTTTTTTTACAAATGAAAAAAATATACAGTTTTAAAATAAGAAAATATATTAAGATTCCAAAGGTAAAATTTCTCTCCACATTTCTGAACGATTAGGCGGATGTAGACAGAAACGGCGACTTGTTTGTAGTAAAATTATTAAAAAATACGAATACGCAGATCGTATATGAAAAGATTCAGCACATATTGCACATCAAATTTGTAATCTTATATTGGACAGAGGCGTTTTAGTATAAATAATTTCGTGTACCTTACTAACTAAATTAGACGGAGATATTAAATGTTGATGTGACGTAATCTATATTATTTATGTCTCACTCACTTACTCAGATGAATCTTCCAAACAACCTGTTTCAAAATGATTCAACATTAACTCAAGTGAAGCGTACGAGGGGTGCATGAAAGAGATCGCAAAATTTTTCACCGGATATGTGCTGTCGGCGCTTTTACTAAATTACCTTACCTGTTGCAGACAGCCTGTAAAATAAATATATATATATATCGTTGGGTTCATTTATATTGAATAGAGCTAGAATAATTATTATTTCATAATTATTTAATTCTGTATACAGAGGTTATTATTAATAATGCATGCATGGGGTAATAAAAGTATTAAAAAAAATTCAAGTAGCCGCCGCCTATAAGTGCCCACTGCTGGGCAAAGGCCTCCCCTTCTCAAATACAAGTATCAGAGAGGGTTTAGGAGCCGGGAAGGGCCCGCCACGCTGCTCCAGTGCGGGTTGGCGGGCTTCACATATCCACGAAATAATATTTTTATTATTTCTCAGACATGCAGGTTTCCTCGCGATGTTTTCCTTCACCGCTGAGCACGTGGTAAATACAGCATTTAAAATTGTTAATAACAATTTTAGTGGTGCCGGCACCGGGGATCGATTCCAGGTCACTCGCGCACTATGAAACTAAAGTGAGCGCCCTGACTCTATAAAAGTGTCCATGGTGGCGGAAGCGGCCGCCCCCACATTGCCCATGCGTGGTAGTTCTGCGCGGGTTGTTAAGAATCAATTGTACCGCATTCGTTATCGGCGCTAGACGTGAAAACACGTTCAAGTCTTTATTTGTGTTTTTTTGTTTATTTTAGTTTTAAATTACCTCCTATGTGGTGAAATGTATGTTTCTTACGTCGATGAATATATGATCTGATTCCTAGGCGGAAAGTGAGCCTATATATATATATTAGCTGTCGATCCGGAACACAACAGTGGTCGAACTGTTGATAACCGATAGAAATTGGACCGACGGTGTCTGCTCAGACCACTTCTAGGCGGACTCTAGTCCCTAGGAAAGTATTATTAATATGTATGTATATATATATATTCACGCCTGGTTCCCAACGGGGTAGGCAGGGACAATCTTCTTCCACTTGCTACGGTCCTGACATACGTCTCTCGCTTCTCTCGCTTTCATCAATCTTCGCATGCATACTCGTAATATTAATATGCGTATATTAAAAAAATAAAATAAACGAAAGCCAACCAAAGTTTGATATACTTATGAAAGCTTAAAGTTAAGTCGAATTGCGATATCAAGAACATTCAGGTGGATGTGTTACGCACAAAATTTAGGTCGACTGTACCAAGTAAGAGGATTACAGTTGAATAAAGTCTGTCATCCCCGCTTGTCCCGAGCCCCTTCTTCATTATTCTTTCTCCAAAGTTGTCCGAAATTTCGTAAGCTTGAATAACAAAATATACCTTCGTACTGAATTCATAATGTATTTTTTTTTGATTCGTTTCATTGAGAAAATATATCTGATCAAAGTAACACTAAGTGATGTTGTTATGTTTTTTATAGTTACTTAAAAGGTTAATTATTTTTTTGTCTTGTGATGCCTACATAATAGAATCTGAAATCTGAAAGCTTCTAATAGAAACTCGCGTGTTGGAGAAATAATAAAAAAAAATAACATGAACAATGTGAAACCGACAACTCGCACTGGAGCAACGTATCGCAATCCCTATCATATATAAAGAGGCACGCCTTGGCACGGCTTTTTTTAGTTGTTGAACTTAAGCTCGCGAGGCTCTTCTGCGGAAGCTGTGAAGGCCACTGGCCCAACAGCATCTCTCTTATACCGCGAAGGTTTCAGTCGGTCCGCCGCTTAACGGCAGATCTCTACATAACCTTCAGGCACAGGTGGGTCACAGACCTACGCGAACACAAAAAAAATTGCCCAGCCGTGGAACACTCAAAGGTTTGATGAGTTTTCTTTACATTTACCCTACGTTTAAATTAATACTTATCTATTTCTTTTACAAAAAAAGCAAACTCGAGTAAAGCCTTATAAGCACAGGCAAGTTTTCTTTTTCGAACATGCCGATTTCAAACAGACGATATTTTTCCCACAAGCAATTTTCGCCCCGCCGTTCGAGTTCCTAATTCTTTATAAACAAAGAACATTAGCGATTTCCCGTACAATTATTTGATAAGTTTATTTATTTAATAATTTATGTCCTCGCAAGTAAACCAGAAGAAGAACTATGACAGAAGGAAATAGCAGACCTGCTGGAGGAACTGGAGAATAGTAACTTAATTAAGATATTTTAATTTACATTGTCATTAAATTTTTGGTTCATTAGATTTCATGACAGACTTAAAGTCACAATAAAGTTTTGGACAGACCTCAGTCAGGCATGTCTTCTATTATTGACCATATCATTTGTAGTCCAACAGGTTCAGCCCTGGACTGGACGGGGGTCAGACTTCTGCTCTGCGTTGCCGGCCTTTAAGAGTCTTTGGAAGATGGGAGGGCTATATGTGGATGTAGATATATGTGGCTGAAGGCTCGATGCCCATTTCTTGCAAAGTAATCGCTGCAGTTTCGTTTCCCTCCACTTCTTAATATAATTTAACAATCACGGTGCAAAATTATACGTGTAATGTTGTGACCAAGTTTCATACCCATAATAAAAGTATTCCGAATTTGAATTAAAGAAAGAAAACTAGACTTGTTATGTTAAAAATTATTGTCGTAAATACTGTTCCTTACCAACATCACACTGGCTTTAAAATGAAAACAAAACAGGAATATTCTGTGTGAAACTAATAAGGTTTTCAAGGACGCTTGGTTACGCTCCATAAAATATAATATCGCTTAGGACGGGAAAGGGTTCAAAGCTGTCGCAGAACATGAAACTAAATTCCTTTTGAGTCCGTTTAAGGACCATGGTTATTCAATTGTATGTAGTATTTAATACTATTATAGTTTATTATCTATAATTAAGGAATTCCAACTAGTATAAGTTGTCCATAGTCTTTATTGATATAAAATAGTTTTGTTTTATAATAACTTACATTTGTGATTATTCCCACCAGAAGAAACTTTCATTTATAATAACCTATGTTTGCTATGCTATGTTTGATATGCTATTTATGCTATGCTATGTTATTCACGCTATGTTTGATATGCTTAATTTGATATGCTATGTGTGATATGCTATTTATGCTATGCTATGTTTGATATGCTATTTATGCTATGCTATGTTATTCACGCTATGTTTGATATGCTATGTGTGATATGCTATGTTTGCTATGCTTAATTTGATATGCTATTTATGCTATGCTATGTTTGATATGCTATTTATGCTATGCTATGTTATTCACGCTATGTTTGATATGCTATTTATGCTATGCTATGTTATTCACGCTATGTTTGATATGCTTAATTTGATATGCTATTTATGCTATGCTATGTTATTCACGCTATGTTTGATATGCTTAATTTGATATGCTATTTATGCTATGCTATGTTATTCACGCTATGTTTGATATGCTATTTATGCTATGCTATGTTATTCACGCTATGTTTGATATGCTTAATTTGATATGCTATTTATGCTATGCTATGTTTGATATGCTATTTATGCTATGCTATGTTATTCACGCTATGTTTGATATGCTTAATTTGATATGCTATTTATGCTATGCTATGTTATTCACGCTATGTTTGATATGCTTAATTTGATATGCTATTTATGCTATGCTATGTTATTCACGCTATGTTTGATATGCTATTTATGCTATGCTATGTTATTCACGCTATGTTTGATATGCTATTTATGCTATGCTATGTTATTCACGCTATGTTTGATATGCTTAATTTGATATGCTATTTATGCTATGCTATGTTATTCACGCTATGTTTGATATGCTATTTATGCTATGCTATGTTATTCACGCTATGTTTGATATGCTATTTATGCTATGCTATGTTATTCACGCTATGTTTGATATGCTTAATTTGATATGCTATTTATGCTATGCTATGTTATTCACGCTATGTTTGATATGCTATTTATGCTATGCTATGTTATTCACGCTATGTTTGATATGCTATTTATGCTATGCTATGTTATTCACGCTATGTTTGATATGCTATTTATGCTATGCTATGTTATTCACGCTATGTTTGATATGCTTAATTTGATATGCTATTTATGCTATGCTATGTTATTCACGCTATGTTTGATATGCTATTTATGCTATGCTATGTTATTCACGCTATGTTTGATATGCTTAATTTGATATGCTATTTATGCTATGCTATGTTATTCACGCTATGTTTGATATGCTTAATTTGATATGCTATTTATGCTATGCTATGTTTGATATGCTATTTATGCTATGCTATGTTATTCACGCTATGTTTGATATGCTATTTATGCTATGCTATGTTTGATATGCTATTTATGCTATGCTATGTTATTCACGCTATGTTTGATATGCTTAATTTGATATGCTATTTATGCTATGCTATGTTATTCACGCTATGTTTGATATGCTTAATTTGATATGCTATTTATGCTATGCTATGTTTGATATGCTTAATTTGATATGCTATTTATGCTATGCTATGTTATTCACGCTATGTTTGATATGCTTAATTTGATATGCTATTTATGCTATGCTATGTTTGATATGCTATTTATGCTATGCTATGTTATTCACGCTATGTTTGATATGCTTAATTTGATATGCTATTTATGCTATGCTATGTTATTCACGCTATGTTTGATATGCTATTTATGCTATGCTATGTTATTCACGCTATGTTTGATATGCTTAATTTGATATGCTATTTATGCTATGCTATGTTATTCACGCTATGTTTGATATGCTTAATTTGATATGCTATTTATGCTATGCTATGTTTGATATGCTATTTATGCTATGCTATGTTATTCACGCTATGTTTGATATGCTATTTATGCTATGCTATGTTATTCACGCTATGTTTGATATGCTATTTATGCTATGCTATGTTATTCACGCTATGTTTGATATGCTATTTATGCTATGCTATGTTTGATATGCTATTTATGCTATGCTATGTTTGATATGCTTAATTTGATATGCTATTTATGCTATGCTATGTTATTCACGCTATGTTTGATATGCTATTTATGCTATGCTATGTTATTCACGCTATGTTTGATATGCTATTTATGCTATGCTATGTTATTCACGCTATGTTTGATATGCTATTTATGCTATGCTATGTTATTCACGCTATGTTTGATATGCTTAATTTGATATGCTATTTATGCTATGCTATGTTATTCACGCTATGTTTGATATGCTATTTATGCTATGCTATGTTATTCACGCTTGGTCAGCGAGCTGTCTGCTGTGCGAAAAGCTCCTCTCGACTTTCAAAGAGATTTCCAATAACTCAAAAATAATCGAGAACAGCGAACAAAGCGCTGCCCTTTCGGCACTCCATCGTTAGCTAAATTGCAGTGGCTGTGAAAAACACATCACCCGTTTGGTTAGTGATCATCTGATTGGTAAGTGATTGCCGTCGCCCACAACACAAAAAGAGGAACACCAGAAGTCTCGTGAACACACAAGAGGAGCTATAGGTGCGTTGCCGGCCTTTAAGGGTATTTCGGAGACGGGAGGGAGGAAGAGGAGATGGTGAGGGGGAAAGGGAAAGGGGGGAGTGGGACACCGGTTGCCTCACTCGCCGAACGAAACGCAGCATACAAAGATGCCTCTATTTCACGCCGCTATTCTGCGAGGCCGTGGTACTAATCCGATCGAGTCGGCCCATTCGAGCAGCAGCCGCCAGTTGGCAGTTCCACGTATAATTTGGGTTGATGGGAGGGAGGAAAATTTTAAACTTCTCCTAATTTTTTTACCTTACTAAAAATTAAATATAAAAATAAAATCTGGAAATATTAATCTCTTCTTAAACATTATAATCAAAGCTTAACTATCGCAACAAACGTAAACATTTTAAAAGTTTAATGCAGTTAAAGTTTTCGTTTTCGTCTTCAAAACAATTGATGTTCACTTTTATCAAAAGAAAATGTACGTTTAAAATCACTTTTCTCTAAACGCCTACGCTTTTATCGCTCTTAACGTAGCACAGGGCTGTCGAGCGCAAGATATTATTTTGTAGCGTTGTTTATAATTTATCTTACGTATAGGAGAAACAGAGCCGTGGTAGCCCAGTGGTCAGGGCGCCCATTTTAGTTTCATAGAGCGCGAGTGACCTGGGTTCGATCCCCAGTGCTGGCATCACTAAAATTGTTACTAGAAATTTTAAGTGCTGTATTTACCACGTGCTCAGCGGTGAAGGTAAAACGTCGTGAGGAAACCTGCATGTCTGAGAAAAAATAAAAATATTATTTCGTGGATATGTGAAGCCCGCCAACCCGCACTGGAGCAGCGTGGCGGGGCCTTGCCGGCTCCTAAACCCTCTCTGATACTCGTATTTGAGAAGGAGGCCTTTCAGTCCAGCAGTGGGCACTCACAGACTGCTGCTTTACTTTACTTTATACGAGAAAAATATTTTAAGAAACCTAAATATACTCACGTGGTATTTTTAATAACTTTAATTAATACTATTACGAACTTAACAATTTTCTTCATATTATGAAAGAAAGTTCAGTTCTACTTTCATATTTAAATGTTTATTTAATAATTTGCCAAGTAATATTTGTTAACAAAATTTTTTTTTATGGAAATAAAAACTCTTCATTTTAGAGTTTTAGCTGTGTAAGTTACTTTTAAGTAAATTTATTTACTAGTGTGGGAAGTCCCCGTTCTTCCACACGAACAGTAAGAAACTCGGTGGTGATTAATACTGCGGGAACAAGGAAATACAAACTGAAAAAATAATTATAGTCTGTTAACAAATCATATACAAATGAACTGCAATGAACAAGTATTGATAACCTATAAAAATTTAAAAAGTTAGTTAAAAACTGTGTTCAGTAACTAATATTAAACTAATTGTTTAGATTATTTATTTGTAAAATTAACAAATAAATAGATGCCTATATTCAGTCATATGTACATGTGTTAGTACATAAGCCATACAGTTTATTCATATTTATTGAAATGAAACTATCCATTTACGACATATATTCCCGACGTTTCGATTGCTTTACAGCAGCCGTGGTCGCGGGGGGACTGAGGTGTTAGACGACCAGGTGTCATAGTTAACTCGGGCTACCTTCAGCTTTAATTTATATTTTTTTTACATATAATAAAATAAAATTTAACGCGATAAAAATCGTAAATTATAGTTTCATTTCAAATGTATAGTGTTCGCGTAAATACAAGAATTAATTAAGCATTATTTTAGTATTGTTAACATATATATTGAGCAGCGACATTTATTTAGTTACTGATAATGATATTAATTTATCCTCATTAGGGATTATAGGCAAAGGACTTTAGTCCATACAGCCAGGTCTGTTTTCTTTCACTGTTTGTTATTCTTTATTTAGTTACTTAAGGTATGACAGTTATCATTACGATAATTATGATGGGTAGAGTCGATATGAATATCGATTTTATGTAATCGCGACCGAACGAGATAAGAACTGTCAAAAGTGTCAAAGTTGTTAGCGGGCACGAGGCGGGTCATTCATTCTATCGGTAGCGGACGAACAGTTAATTTGTGCAGGACGATTCAGTGTCGATCAATTTGTCGGCTTTAGAATCTGCCATCCCACTTCTTCCCGCGGGAGTTGTAACAGCCGTTTGTGAGGAAAGTCTAGAAAACCGCAAATCCACCGACAGATGGCGTGATAACTATTATAAATCTATAAATTATATTATATAATAATTTATAGAAGTAAATCGTAGGTTGCTTAATTATATCATTATTTTTGTTATTACCTTTCTTTGTTATAGTGTTACTTTAGATAAGCAGTAGATCTGCTTAATATTAATATTTATTTAACTTTACTAGACTGTGTCTACTGGCTTTCCGTGGTTGCCTTTAAGTAAGGTGGCACATGCCGTTTTTTTTAAAAAAAAAACATTTTTATATTAAAAAAGAATTTGTTATGTGTTAAGCTTGTTGGTAATCAATAAAATTACCAGACCGTAGATGAGCAATATGGTCTATGGTGCTAAGTTGAACTACGTTCGCCATTCCGCTTGCCAAGCGTGATGGTTATGGCAAATCTTACTTATGGTAGAGGCTTATTTATAGTCTGGGTATAGATAAAAGTAAACGTAATATTGCATCATTGCAACACCTTGCTTGAAATTATTTAAACTGGCATACAAGGGCCCGACTGCGTCGAGACAGATTAATTTGTCATAAATTCATCATGACCTCAGACGAATGATTTGAGTCGAAGGCGCAGCCTGTCAGATGGAGACAAGAGTTTTAAATGATAAACTCAGCGAACGTGGTTATGTTTTGAAATGTATACGGAATAAAATAAAACTAATGAGACATAAACTAAGTATAAAACCAAAAGCATTTTACCATCCAGCTTGGCAGCGGTTTGAGCGCAGCGACAGCCCTGCACTTTTAATGTAACCATTACACGCTTTCGAGATTTGGGCTCGGCGTTGTACCGTGTGCTGTCCAGCTGGGTGCATTTTATCATTATTAAAAATATTTATTTTTAAGCGCGGCAGAGCCAAGCGGCGGCTTTAGCTGCTGCTCGAATGGGCCGGCTCGACCGGATTGGTACCGCGGCCTCGCAGAATACTGGCGTGAAGCAGAAGCATCTTGTGCTTCTGCGTTTCGTCCGGTGAGTGAGGTAACCGGAGGCCCGCACCCCCTCCCTATTCCCCTCCTCTTCCCTCCCATCTCCCAAATATCCTTAAAGACCGGCAATGCACCTTCGGCATCTATGGTGTTGCAGATGTACGTGGGCGACGGTAATCACTTACCATCAGGTGAATCGCTTGCTCGTTTGCGGCCATGCCCATAAAAAAAGATGTTTTGTCACCCCTGCCATATATCCTGCCCTGTCAATATCTTTCAAACCGGAACACAACAGTGATTGCACCGGTGATTGACGGCAGAGATTGGAAAGAGGGTGATACCTACTGCTTACCCTGTCGAGTAGTAGCCAGAGAAAAAGTTGACCACCTAGTGACCTAACAGCACCTAATAGAAGCGACTAAGAGAGAGAATTGAAGTATATCCATAAAAAAAAATATTAATATGTATTTATATACATTAAAAATCTAAAATAATAAAATAGACAAGTTTTGCACAGCCCTATTTACACGTGACTGTCGTAGAGTTTAAACGTACGCACTTAAACACCAATATTGAGTAATTTATTTCAATCACTAGGGTGTAAGGATAATTACTAGATCGTTATTTCACTTCTCAAGGTAAGATAATAGAAGTGTATGTAGATTGCATAAAAAGTTCACTTCGTTTAAAGATTTATTCATGATGCCCATGATCTTTTAAGTCTGCAAAGATTACCATCGACCTACATTCGTTCTTCGACTTCCCGCAACACTGTGAAGGTCGTGTACTGGGTTGACACTCGAATACCTTTCGGTTGTAAATTGTGCGAGTTATGTTGCCGGCCCGTTGCCGCTTGCATATTATTCTTGCCACCGTGTATATCTTCATCACGGTGAGAAACACCGAGCACAGCCCTTTACCACAGCACGCTATGGAAAATGTAATGCCTAGCTGCAATTGAACGCTCTGCAACTTCTCCTTTGCCTTGTACGTTCAATACCCATATTTTCATTCAAACCGGTGCACGGTAATGGTCGAATGTTACTGCCAGGCGGCACCATATCTGGTAATGTGGTCGATCCGACACATACGGGGAAGCGCGAGTCCTACCGTCTTATACGACCAATGCGATTACTGTCCTATCCAGGAAAGTTCCCGTTCAACAGTCGGCATCAAATGGTGAGATCATGATGGTATAACAGAGTAAAAAGTTATCGCAAATTTTTATTACGCTCTTTATATATCCTTCTGTCACAGAACATTCTCGATCCTAAGCTAAAAATTTAGAAAAAAAAACAAACTGACGCTCATTACTTGAAAATTTACTGATCTATAGCAGTATAAATAAACAGAATCGCTATCATATTTGGTAGTTATGCTCAAAGTTAGCCAATAACAAGCTGATAGAGTTCGAAGTTCATTGGTCTGTTTATTTCAGACCATACGAACTTATATATTTTATTTATTTATTAAACTTCATATACATGAGAGGCATTCTCTATCAGTCAACCATTGGAGGATGCAGAGATGAAATCAAGTAGGTGTAGGTGATAGAATAGAGAGAACTAAAGAGAAGAAAAATTATATTAATAAATGTAAATCTTTATATAGATACAATATATAAATACGCATACAAAATAAATACAAATATAATAATAAATACGTACATTCATATATTTGTATTTATTTAAATATATTAATAACTTAAATATTAAATATATATAAAATTTTACTATTACTGAGAAACTTCTGCCATTTTGTTAAAGATATGTTCCTTAGCTTTCATTTTAAATATGTACCGACTGTTAGACGCTCTGATTTCGAGTGGTAGCGCATTTCAAAGAAGTTATATATAATATATATATATATTATATATAATATATATGTATATTATATATAACTGTCTTATGTTTATATTTGTAATATCCTTCACTATTTGAAGGATTCGGAGCAGTTAATAAAACACGTCGAACAGTACAATCACCATTTATTGACTGCCTGATAAATCAGGGGTACTTGTAGAAAACCCTATTATCGTAACATTGGACGACTCGCTTGAAGCATCGAAGTTGCATTTTTTCATTAGAGGATGATTAGACCTTATGTGATGCTGCGATGAATGTAGAAGAACGAAAATTAAAAAGATTTTTTTAATTCTTTAACGTATCAGTAACAACGTAATACGTAGTATAAACTAAAAATTCTGCTTGTTTTTTCCTCCGTCCTCATTTTCCTCGCAAAGAATTAAAAAAAAAAATGTCGATAGCACTTTAAACCACTAGACATTCATGGATACCTAACAATATGAAAGTTAATATCAAACAGTGTAAAGTTGTACTGATTGTTGTGAAGGAATTATTAAGAAACGGTGGTAGATTTAAAAAATATCCTCTGTCCTATCCCCCAAATATTCTTAAAGGTCGGCAAGACACCTGCAGTGCCCCAGGAGCAAACGCGAGAGACGGTACTATCACTTACTATCAATTGGGCCGCTTGTCCGTTTGTCCCCTTTCCTCATAAAATATAATTATCTACAATTCTCTCCACTCCCCGTCCGTCTCTTATTACAGAGTAATGTACATAATGCTGGTAGGCTATTAACAAAGTTTGAACTACTTTACTTCGTTAGTGGAAACTATGCTGGGTTCGCGATGCAAGTGACAGGGAATTGAGTAACTTTGTTACAGGCTTTTATTCAATTTAAAGCCTCTGTTATAGGAGTCCTTGAATGGACGTTAAACATTCTGAAGTTGTTTAGGGGGTTAATTTCAAATGACAGTATTAAAAGGGACTTCCTACATTCACACAGCGAACTATTTATAATTCATTAAAGTAACAAAAACAATTAAGCAAAATCATTGTGATCTTCTTTCTTAATTTCGAATTCCAGCCGAGGAATATTCTTGTTACACAATGAACTCAAAGACATTGTCGAGGTAATCGAAATCTTCCTGACCTTAAACCCTGACAGTCTAGAAACAGTCCTCCGGAGGACATAGACCTCTCCCATAAGGTGGATTTTCCATAACAGCCATCTATGGGAAGCGGATTGGCGATCTCTGTACCAGCTACATCGTCATCGGTCTGCTTAATTTTAGTCTGGTATTATTCGAGATGGCTACACTGCCATCTATCGGTAGCCATTGCTACTTTCGAAGCCTCTCCCTTAGTCCCCATCTTACGGCAGGCAGATGTTCCTTATGATTTCAGAAATACCTTAACCTATATAATAAAAAAGAATATGAAAGTTTATATGTCTGTTGTTTAGTCAAGCTATGATGGACTGAACGGTGTGTAGGATTATTATGCCTTAGAATAGGATTTTTTTTTTATAGAAGAAGGTAAGTGATCACCGACGCCCACGAACATCCACAACACCAGAGGAGCTACAGATGCTCTGCCGGCCTTTAAGGAAGGAATGAGCTCTTTTCTTGAAGGTCCCTAAGGCGTAACTATTCGGAAATACTGCTGGCGACAGCTGATTCCACAAAGTCGAAGTGCGTGGCAGAAAACTTCGATTAAAACGCACTGTGGTGGAATGCCAACCATCTAGGTGGTATCGATGGAACTTCGAATTCTGTCGCGATGTACGATGGTGAAACTCAGCAGCTGGGATCAATCCGAAAAGTTCCTCAGAACATTCCCCGTGGAAAATTTTGTAAAAAATGCAAAGAGAAGCAACATCTCTTCGCAAGGCCAAAGGATCAAGCCGATCAGAGAGAGCTTGGTCGCCGACAATTCGAGCCGCTCGACGTTGGATGCGGTCAAATGGAAGGAGTTGGTACTGGGGTGATGAGAACAGTATTCCATGTGGGATGGACCTGTGCCTTATAAAGTTGCAAACGGTGGACCGGCATGAAATACTGTCCCGCTCTACAGAGCACACCAAGCTTTATGGAGGCCAATTTGGCCTTTCCCTCCAAGTGACCACGAAACTGAACGTATAGGATATTATTAAAGTCAAGGATACATAATTTGCGAATGGAGGCCTGTGCCCAGCAGTACCCACTGCTGGGCACAGGCCTCCTTCTCAAATATGAGTATCAAAGAGGAGTTTAGGAATCGGGAAGGGCCCGCCACGTTGCTCCAGCGAGAGTTGGCGATTAAAGCAAGTCATCCTCGAAATAATATTTCTATTATTTCTCAGACATGCAGGTTTCGTCACGACGTTTTTCCTTCACCGCCGAACACGTGGTAAATGCAGCTTTTGAAATTGCTATTAATAACAATTTTAGTTGTGCCGGCCACCGGGGATCGAACCCCGGTCACTCGCGCTCTATGAAACTAAAGTGAGCGCCCTGACCTCTAGGCAACCACGGCTCTACAGTACTCTACTCACAGCCATTAGTATTATGTAAAAGGCTACGTATTTTTATGCTTATAGACTCAATCCTCCGCGTTGTTTGTATAACAAATGTAGCGGTTATCAATCTCTACGGAAAAGCTTGGTCGTAAATCACTATAATTTAAATTATGGTTCGCTGAAGATGAAATATCACTCACGACTCTTTCGCAGAACTAATTTTAATATTTGATGCAAGTCTCGTTCTCTTGTTGTAGCTTTGATATACCAGTAATCACGTTGTTTAGTGGTTTGAGTCTCTGAATTGTCAGCTATGGGTTTCGGACTTCGAATCTCAGTCGGAGCCGATTTGAAGAAAACACACATTGTCGGTTCTGTGTTCTTTCTGTCTAGCCGCTTTGTGTCCCGTGTCTCTAAAACTGTATCTCCTTCCTCCGATATTAGCGCCTAAAGGTTACATCGTATACGTTTTTATTATGATAGAGCCAAGCAGCGGCTTTTGCTGCCTCTCGAAAGGGCCGTCTCGATCGGGTTGGTACCACGGCCTCGCAGAATACCGGCGTGAAGTAGAGGCATCTTGTGCTTCTGGGTTTCGTTCGGAGAGTGAGGTAACCGGAGGCCCACATCCCCTCCCTATTCCCTTCCTCTTCCCTCCCATCTCCCAAATATCCTTAAAGACCGGCAACGCACCTGCAGCATCTATGGTGTTGCAGATGTATGTGGGCGACGGTAATCACTTACCATCAGGTGAACCGCTTGCTCGTTTGCTGTCTTTTCTATAAAAAAAAAAAACACACAGACTCCATGTTATATATATTCATTTATTTTTTATAGCATTATACTATTAAACTAAGTTTTAAGGGTGGTAGAGCCAAGCGGCGGCTTTAGCTGCTGCTCGAATGGGCCGGCACGACCGAATCGCTACCACGGCCTCGCAGAATACCGGCGCGAAGTAGAGGCATCTTGTGCTTCTGCGTTTCGTTGAGTGAGGTAACCGGAGGCCCACACCCCCTCCCTATTACCCTCCCTATTACCCTCCTCTTCCCTCTCATCTCCCAAATATCCTTAAAGACCGGCCACGCACCTGCAGCATCTATGGTGTTGCAGATGTATGCGGGCGACGGTAATCACTTACCATCAGGTGAACCGCTTGCTCGTTTGCCGTCTTTTCTATAAAAAAAAAAAAAACACACAGACTCCATGTTATATATATTCATTTATTTTTTATAGCATTATACTATTAAACTAAGTTTTAAGGGTGGTAGAGCCAAGCGGCGGCTTTAGCTGCTGCTCGAATGGGCCGGCACGACCGAATCGCTACCACGGCCTCGCAGAATACCGGCGCGAAGTAGAGGCATCTTGTGCTTCTGCGTTTCGTTGAGTGAGGTAACCGGAGGCCCACACCCCCTCCCTATTACCCTCCCTATTACCCTCCTCTTCCCTCTCATCTCCCAAATATCCTTAAAGACCGGCCACGCACCTGCAGCATCTATGGTGTTGCAGATGTATGCGGGCGACGGTAATCACTTACCATCAGGTGAACCGCTTGCTCGTTTGCCGTCTTTTCTATAAAAAAAAAAAAAACACACAGACTCCATGTTATATATATTCATTTATTTTTATAGCATTATACTATTAAACTAAGTTTTAAGGGTGGTAGAGCCAAGCGGCGGCTTTAGCTGCTGCTCGAATGGGCCGGCACGACCGAATCGCTACCACGGCCTCGCAGAATACCGGCGCGAAGTAGAGGCATCTTGTGCTTCTGCGTTTCGTTGAGTGAGGTAACCGGAGGCCCACATCCCTCCCTATTCCTTCCTCTTCCCTCCCATCTCCCAAATATCCTTAAAGACCGGCAACGCACCTGCAGCATCTATGGTGTTGCAGATGTATGTGGGCGACGGTAATCACTACCATCAGGTGAGCCGCACGCTCGTTTGCCCCCTTCTTCTATAAAAAAAAGTACTATTCCAATATAGAAGCAAATTTGTAGAATTATATAATAACACAGTCATCATCATTTCCGCCTATCAAAAGCCCACTGCTGAACATAGGCCTCCCCCAAAGTATGCTACGAAGCACGGTCCTGAGCCACCTGCATTCATAGACTTCCCGCAACACTGCGCAGGTCGTCACTCCATCTTGTGGGGGGTCGTCCTACAATGCGTTTGCCTGTACGTGGCTGCCACTCGAGAACCTTTTTTCCCCAACGGTTGTCAGTTCTGCGAGCTATGTGGCCGGCTCATTGCCACTTCAGCTTGCTGATCCTTACGGCTGTGTCGGTTACTTTAGTTCTGCTGTGGATATCATCGTTGCAGACTCTATCACGCAGAGAAACACTGAGCATAGCCCTTTCCATAGCGCGCTGAGCAACTTTGAGCTTCCTCATATGGGCTGCAGTGAAGGACCAAGTCTCGGAACCGTATGTCATCACTGGCAACACGCACTGGTACTATACTTTGCTCTTGAGGTTTTGCGGTATACTCGACGAGAAGATATGACGTAGTTTCCCGAACGCAGCCCAGCCGAGTTGGATTCGTCGATTGACCTCTGAGTTGAAGTTGGACTTACCTAATCGGACTATTTGTCCCAGGTATACGTACTCGTCTACAACTTCGAGCCTATTGTTCCCAACAACAACCGGTATTGGTGTGACATGGACGTTTGACATGAACTTCGTCTTGTCCATCTTGACATCTCATCTTTAGGACACCCATGGTCAGACAGGGTTGGCACTATTCTTATATAATATAGTGAAAGAAATTAAAAAAAAAGTAATGTGTAGGAACAGGCTGTAGGGGGTGCCTTCGAACCCGGTTCCTGCCTTGTCGTGGCGTGGAGGCTTACCAGCCGTGGCTTTTGTCTTCCGAGGTGAAGCTTGGCGAGTTGTAACTTTACTTACTTTACTTACAACTCCAGATCAGCTCTGGTGAAAAGTGGGTGGAAAGGACTTAAATAATATATCAGACTTCTGACCACCCCCCGTATTAGGTATAGTGTCGTGATGAGGCTTATTTATATTCGTTTTATTTATTTTAGAGTACCGCAAGACTTTGTACAAACGGAATAAATAAACAGTAGACGCAATTATTATTATTTGTAGGTAAATTAAAACCCCTACAGCGTTAGAAAGAGTTGTAAATTTTTGGTTTCACGTAATTTCCCTACTCGTGAATACTTTGTTGAAGCGAAATTGCTACACAACTCTAAGGAAGCGGCCGCTTTCAAAGCTGTGTTTGGCATGAAGTTTCGTTACGAATTTGCTTTAATATAACGAGACAAAGTTATAACCCCGCTGGCAGAGAGCAATCACGAATTGTTGGATTTTTTTTTTTATGGAAGAGACGGCAAACGAGCAAGCGGTTCACCTGATGGTAAGTGTTTACCGTCGCCCGCATACGTCTGCAACACCATAGATGCTGCAGGTGCGTTGCCGATCTTTAAGGATATTTGGGAGACGGGAGGGAAGAGGAGGGAATACGAGGGTGTGAGCCTCCGGTTACCTCACTCACGGAACGAAACGCAGAAGCACAAAATGCCTCTATTTCACGCCGGTATACTGCGAGGCCGTGGTACGAATCCGGTCGTGCCGGTCCATTCGAGCAGCAGCTAACGCCGCCGCTTTACGTTCGGTGAGTGAGGTAACCGGAGACCCAAATCCTCTCCCTATTCCCCTCCTCTTCCCTCCCATCTCCCAAATATCCTTAAAGACCGGCAACGCACCTGCAGCATCTATGGTGTTGCAGATGTATGTGGGCGACGGTAATCACTTACCATCAGGTGAACCGCTTGCTCGTTTGCTGTCTTTTCTATAAAAAAAAAACACACAGACTCCATGTTATATATATTCATTTATTTTTTATAGCACTATTTTTTTTGGTGCATATTTTTTTTGGTTTTGTTATTTTTATAATTATTATGTATCATCATTTGATGTACTTTGTGTGTAGATGTAAGTGTAGGAATAAATGTCTTTATGTCTAAATGTTGCTTGTATATGCATATATGCTAATTGTTGAATATTTGTTATTGTACATCAATATAAAGGAAATACAGTTAATTTTTAAATACGCAAACGTTTTAACTTAGTAATACGTTACTGTGGTCGGATATTTATTTATTTTTACATATGTATATAACGCAACTTTCAAATTCATTTTTAACAATCCTGTCCATCCAGAGGTTGTCTGAAGGAGATCGCTTTCAGCAATAAGACCGTCCTGTTGTACCACCTCCCATGTTTAATCACGTTTTTATATTATTACTCTTTAGCTATGTTTTTTAGTATGCACTTGTAATTGTGTTCATTCTTAAGTATGTCTATTACACTTATCTTCTCGTATATTTGTAGATTAGTGGTGTCGGCGTCAGAATCTACCAGCCTCGTTCTAGTCCCGTGGGTGACGTAACAGGCGATTGAAAATATAAATTGCTACTGGTAGACGGTGAGCGTTAAGTAGAGACACCCTGTGCTTCCGCGTTTCCCATTCCTCTCCACATCCTACTTCTGAATACCCTTAAAGGCCGACAACGCACCAGCAGCTCCTCTGGTGTTGCATATGTGTACGTGGACGAAGAATGAGATGATTAAACCATTTCGTAGGACTCCATTTCTTTCATATAAGTCATCTGGGTAGACACCTCCATCTTGCGTATTTCAACGGTTGCGTTTCAGTTTGAAGGATACTGAGACCCTGTACAATTATATTACGACCGCTTGTATTTGTGGTTAGAGGGACTGACTGCTGAGCAATGAGTCCTAGTCCTGAGTTCGAATCCCAGCCGAAATAAATATTTTTGCAAGAACACTATTGGTTTTCGAGTCTTGTAGAAGCGTTAGATTGTATATAGGAAGGAAGACAAGTGAGTGCCTCTGTGTTTGTTCGTATATTTACGGCACTATGATATCTCCTGCGCAGTTGTCATCGTGGTCGAAATCGACAAGGACTCTATCATCATCATAATAACAATGGTCTCAGATATGCCAAGAATATTTCACAAAGATTCCGTGTGGCAACATTCTCCGATAAGATCACATTCAGTTATTTTTAAAGTGAGTTGGATTGCCGAAGACATAAAAGCATATTAAAGTAAAGTAGCGGCCTGTAAGCGTCCACAGCTGGACTAGGGCCACCTTCTGAATATCTGAGAGGGATTTTGTAGCCGGGAAGGGCCCGTCACGCTGCTCCAGTGCGCGTTGGCGGGCTTCACATATCCTCGAAATATTTTTTTTTATTATTTCTTAGATATGCGGGTTTCCTCACGATGTTTTCCTTCAACGCCGAGCACGTGGTAAATAAAGCACTTAAAATTGCTATTATGTTCAATGGGTTTGTAATAAAAATACGTTATATGCTCACAAAGCAACCGAAAAAAAAAATCCACAACTATTACCATCAACAATTTTAGCGGTGCCTCTACCGGGAATCGATCCCTGGTTACTTGGTTTATCATGGCTGTCACGGCATATACTCGTACACACTAGTGTTAGGCAGTGATTGACGCAAAGAGCGCATTGTGTGTTCTTTGAACTGTTATGGAATTTTTAAAACGTATCAACGTCAGATAAGGTTTGATTGTATGTGTACACACATACACATATACGTCTATAAATATACGACAAGCGTTGCACATAGATAGCGCGAGCACAAGCTGTGGAACATAAGGGTGCTTATTACGCATCAAAGAAGATGCAACAGACTAAAACAGACAGGGACAATCTATTATAATTATTACAAATGCTGTTAAAAATAATCACATAAAGGTAACTACGTCGGTCTACAAGGCTTATTGCATTATCAAGGATTGTATTTAGGATACAGCACAGATGGATTAACTATTACGCTATTAGTTATTTATTTACTACAATTATTAGTCTAAGCGGGGATTTGAATGTGGTCCAATTACTTAATATAATCCCATTAACCGCACGTTTATGTCTTCTTCTAATTTACAACCGGTACTTATCCAACGGGGATGCTAATTAGAGCTCTTTTATGTTTATTGCGTCGGTAGAATGTAATTAATTAAATTTTAATGGATAGGACGCTATCCATTAGGGACTAAGTTTTTTTTTTTTGGTCCTGTGTATCTCTTTGATCTTGATGCTCCTTTAGCGATATTAAATATGGAACGCAAACGAAAGGTCAGCCGGGTGTCCGGGGGCTGCTTGTCCTTTAATTTAATAATTCAACAGTTTTTAATAGAACGATGAAAATTTAGATAAATTGAGTTTCACCATCGTACATCGCGACAGAATTCGAAGTTCCATCGATACCACCTAGATGGTTGGCATTCCACCAGAGTGCGTTTTAATCGAAGTTTTCTGCCACGCACTTCGACTATGTGGAATTAGCTGTCGCCAGCAGAATTTCCGAACAGTTACGACTTAGGGACCTTCAAGAAAAGAGCTTATTCCTTAAAGGCCGGCAGGGCATCTATAGCTCCTCTGGTGTTGTGGATGTTCGTGGGCGTCGGTGATCACTTACCATCAGGTGAGCCGCACGCTCGTTTGCCCCCTTCTTCTATAAAAAAAATATATATCGTTTATCTGAAGCAGGAATTCCCAAACTATTATGGGCAAGGGTCCCTTTTTCCTAAATTAATTGATACCTCAGACACCCATAGTTAAATTACTTTAAAAATCCGATCTCTAATTTTTTCCCATTGATAGAGAATACTTGCCAATTTAAAAACTTTGCGATTGGTTCACTTATCTTGACATCATTTTCTCATCAAAATTTAACAAAATAAATAGACATAAAATTCAATAAATATCAAGTGTAATTAATAATTATCAATAGAGATTACGTAATTTTTTTTTAAAAGTACAACAATGATACTTCTTACTAAAATATTAGTCATTCTTGTAACAAGTTGGTACACGGAACACAACGTATACAGTGACTTGAATGTTGAAACATTCACATAAGAACTTGTGCTAATTTGAAATAGGGAACGATATTTAGACCTCGTCGACCCCCAAAATCAGTTTTCGTTTATGAACCCTGATCGAAAGCATGCGTGGAGGCGGGAGGAAAGAGAGGAAATCAGCCACCCCTTTCTTCTCCTAAAAGTCAACCGAATGAATGAAAATTATTTTTCCAGAAGGATAATTTCTTTTGACAAATGTCGATTCTTATTTTTTTTACAATCTACTATCGTTTCATAATGAGGTTCTTCCCGTCGAGAAAAAACAGACGAAAGAAATTCCGTAGGGGTTTTATTTTTTTTTGATATTTTTTCACGCACAGAAAAAGTAACAAGAATAATTTTAAACGCTAAAAGATTTATTTAAAGGTTTCGTTCTAAAGTTTTTTTAAAAATAAAAAATGAAGCAAAAGTTGCGTTCTGAAACGATTCTAGTATTAGCAGAGCAAACAATTAAACAACAATTTTCCTTCCGTTTCCGAGTCTTTCATTTCCGATTGCTCACTGAGCTTAAACTTGGACGTACCGATGTCCGAGTTTAGTTTGCGAGAACTGTTGGGTGTACAGATGTGTGAGATAGTTATAATTACAAATTCAATTGTCTAGTTTGTGTATCTCATGGATTTATTTGCCGCTCTAAATATTAAAGCGTTGTAAGCAGTAATTTTTACTTTCATTCCTGAAACTATATAAAGCCCATTCCCTCTCCCCGTTCCCCCTTCTCATCCTCCCTCACATCTCCCAAATATCCCCCACAGCCGGCTACGCAGCGCTTCTCTAGTGCAGGTTGGTTTAATTTTTTAATCTTCGTCCGACATGTGTGGGTTATGTACGAGGTTTTCCTTCACCGCCGAATACGTGGCCAATTTGAGGATTTAAATTTCAGCGGTTCACAACAGATTAATAATAAATTCACAACGCGAAACGATGTTGCCAGACTGTAAAAAAAATCAGCTTATAGAATACATTTAAAAATCATAGAGAAATATGTATCCTTTTTTTAAATACGTTAAGCGAGACTTTTAAGTGCGCTGGTTTGTAAAATGTAACGGTCCGTTGTTTATAAGTTGTGGAGGCGTGATAAATATTTACAACCGCGGTGAATTTTTATTTTTATTACGTACGTTTTCACTGTGGATAAAAATGCAGATTGAAAATGTTTCAATAATGTTTTTATTGAAGTTAAACAATTGATTGGCAAACGAACTTTAAATATCTAATCTATATTTTTTTGTCTAACAAAAAACTGGTTCCTTTAAAAACTTAATAAAATATATCGTAATATGTTCACTGCATTTTTACAGTTTGGTAGCGGAGTAAGTATCTCCCATAGCGTGAGAGCCTCAGGAAAGTTTTAGACGTGGTAGAGCCAATCGGTGCCCGGGGTAGTGCCACGACCTCGCGGAATATCAGCGCGAAGTAGAGACATCTAGTGCTTTCGCGTTTCGTTCGGAGAGCGGGGTAACCGGAGACCTTCTTCCTCCTCCCCATCTCCCCTCCTCATCCTCCCTCCCATCTCCCAAATGTACTTCAAGGCCGGCAGCGCACTTGCAGCACCTCTGGTGTTGCAGATGTACGTGGGCGACGGTAATCACTGGCTAAGTAAATTTTGGATTGTTATAATATTAAAGCGTGCACTTCGAACCCAGGGCTGCCACGACCGCATCCCGTTGTGTCACAAAACGTCGGAGAGATGTCATTGCGCAATTTACAAGCGTAGCAGGAGATGTTAATAAAAGCGTTCCTTGTATTCGATCACTGTCTGATACTTCCGATTCACTCAAGTGACTCAAGTGAACATAGTGAACTTTAGTGAAATGTCACTTGTGTAAAACTTTTTATCACACTTATTTGATATGCAACTGTCTTTATACCATGTCCGTTTCACTTAGCCTTTATAAGACCTTCTTCTCTTATGAGACTTCTCCTTTTTTTTAAGGTTATCCTTATAACTGTCATAGACGTTGCGAGACGTAAAGTCAATATATATTACGTAGACGTTGGCGTTTTCGATATTTTCTTTTCTTTTTTCATCTTACTAAGGACGAATTCCGACCCCCCCCCCACCCCCATTCTCTTTTATCTCAACAACTAAATTAAATAGAGAATTAGTATTTGATAATGTAGCGAATGCCCGATAATGTCTTGTCTTACATCTTCGAATGACAAGTCAAAAGAAATAATGTATTATAAATTATCTTTGGTAGGTAAACAACACTGGTTGAAATATAAGCCTATTTTCTCTATTACATATTAAATACTGTTTTGGGAATATTCTGGAATAATCGAAGATAAAAAGACGATCGGAATTCGGGACTATTTAAGGAGCACTGGAGCGCGCAGGGCTGTTCAGTAGTAGAAAAGGTAGAGAAAAACGAAGAAAAGAAGAGAAAAAGGAAAAAACGACAGAGGATTGGTAACCATACTGTCAGGAAGACATAAGTACTGTAAGAAGAATCAGGCCTTTTTACTCCCAAAGGTTATTCGTATCAATAACAATATATTTCCGAACCCTGAACTTCACAGGTTCATGAAACAGAGAAAGACAGAGAAATTTTTATTGTTTAACCAATAATTACTTTTCATTTAATCTATGGCCGAGTACATATATTACGGCTGACTGGCGCAGAGACAATGCTTGTTGAATAGATAATGAATTTTATATTAAATTGACGATTATATTGAGCTCGTGTTAAATTTCTATATTAATAAAAAAATATTCCAAAGACAATTCTATTTCACTTTGGAAAGATTGAAGTAGACTACTGCGCTATACTTAAGAAAAATTAAATAATATTGCATCGGAGCCGAGCCCGATATGAGAGCTGACGTGATGTCATTTACTAAGTGCTCTCTATGTTTTTGCTACAGCGTAGGCGGAGATGAGGAAACTAAAATAAAAAATGGATAACTTTTAATCTTTATTATATAACATGTTACATGTAAAAAACCGAACTGTTTCACGAACACAACAATTGGATAGAAGAGAGTGGACGAAGGAGATTTAAAACATGAGAGCAATGACACTAATATCATTTGAATGATGCTGTGTCACAGATGTGCATGAAAAGAAAATCACTTGTTCATGTTGCGGTTAAGGCAGAACTAAGTGAACGTACATACGTGATTTGTCCATAAAAAACTTACTGCGCGGTACGCACTTTGTACTTTTCCATTGTTTTCTCAAAGCGTTCAGATAAGCATGTCGAATGTTCGATCACAATTTGCGTGGTAGAGCCAAGCGGCGGCTTTTGCTGCTGCTCGAATAGGCCGGCTCGACCGGGTTGGTACCACGGCCTCGCAGAATACCGACGTGAAGTAGAGACATCTTGTGCTTCTGCGTTTCGTTCGGTGAGCGAGGTAACCGGTGACCCACATCCCCTCCCCATTCCTCTCCTCTTCCCTTCCATCTCCCAAATATCCTTAAAGACCGGCAACGCACATGCAGCATCTATGGTGTTGCAGATGTATGTGGGCGACGGTAATCACTTACCATCAGGTGAACCACTTGCTCGTTTGCCGTCTTTTCTATAAAAAAAAAAACAAGCAATAGTGTAATAATGACATACCAAACCAAACAATCAAAAATTTGTAAATCGTGCAGGATTTTTGACTTCTCGGGATGTTTAAGAAGAGTCAGTTCTCGATGATGAGAGAGTCTCAAGAAGTACGTATAAACATTAACTTCTAAGGAATTGATGCAGCAGCAGTTGGCATAAATTAAAAATTTCCGTAAACCACTTACCGATTTTCCGCGAGATAGATCGTGAGAATAATTTGCTCTCGTATGCAATGATGATTTCAAAGAAAAAGAAAACTCTCCCTTAGTCGGCCCCTTCCGACACCCACGCGAAGAAGACATTCGTCTTATACAAAAATCAAATTCAAAATTCGTCTTATATAAATTCTTATACAAATGTATAAGAATATTATATACGTTATATAGCGGAATACTGCCAATACAGATTTATCATTAAACGGTAAAATAAATATGTTCAAAGGTTATTTTTAATTTGATGGTGAGATAATTTCCTTCCAACGTGATTTGAATAGGAGAAAATTCCCCGAAGAGGTCGTTCACCTTACTTCCTACGAGCCAAATTACATTGTCCGCAGAGGGGATTGTAGCAAATCAACGAAGATAAATAAAGAAGCTTTTCCAATTTTACATTTATTTCCTATATTGCTTTTATGTTGTATATTTCATTTTTTATTTTTGTCCACGTTACTTATTCTATATTTTGATCAGGTATTAAAGATCAAAATGGTCTCAACGTTTTCGTAACCTATTACTAAGCATGCCTCCGGAAATAAATCGAAGGCAAATAAATTTTTTTTTTTATACTAAAACGTGAATACGTGACATTTAAATGATAGAGCCTGGCGAAGGAAACACGGCAAATTCGAAAACATATATATATAAAAATAAACTTGAAGTAATAATATATAAGTTGTAGCCGTATAAAGACTTTTAAGAATACTCCAGGTTGTGCTTTCCTTGGGCAGACTGTACTAATTTAACGGAATTAATTTCGTTTCGGTTTCGGTCTGGAGGTTTTTAATGCTAATCTATTAGTCATCTTGTGCTACGGGCTGATAGATTCTTGCGCCGCAAATTTTTTGAATATTGAAAAACGTAATGGATTAGGTATCTTCGACCTGTAATTTTAAATAACGAAACTCACGCATCACATAAACTCGAGTTAAAATTTACGTATGTACGTAAAAATATCTTATGTTTCATATTCAGCGTTTGATACTGAGCTTGTCTTAATAAGTATTCCGATAGAGAATGCCGATGTAATTAGAAAAACAGTTTTGTATAATATAACATGCACTCACGTTTGTATATCCAATACAGGGGTGGTCAGCATCTGCAACACCAGAGGAGCTGCCGGTGCGGTGCCGGCCTTTAAGGTTATGGAGAGAGGCGGGAGAGGAGAGAGAGGTGGGAGTGAGCCTTCGGTTACCTCACTCACCGAACGAAACGTTGAAGAACCAGATGCCTTTACTTCACGTCCTCGACCCTGCCATCCGATTTCATATGCCATATTGTAGTATTCCAGAGTAATAAATATTAGTTTAATTTTCTTCACATGGCTGTCTAATAAAATGTGTTTAAGTTAACCTTTAAGTGTTTATGTACATAATGATCTTTCAGTCAAGTCCTCTCTAAGTTAGATAAATTACTTAGTGAACAGATATTCGCTAACTAACAGCTGTGGATAGTGAGCAGTCTCAAGTGTTATTTATATAAGAAAATATATCGTTTAACAAAAACCTGTTCAAGATATAATGCATATCTTTGCAATATATGTTTAGACGTGCAATTTGCATGTAGGTGCATGCAATTCAAAACTTTTGAACAGACGATTTCTATAAGTTTTAACAAAAAAGGGGTTTCCATTTTCGTGATTAAAACTTAACGCAACGGCTGTCAAAAATAATAAACCATTGAGGGATTGTGGTTGAAAAATATAACTTGAATGAAATCGGGTCTCTATCTCTATTAGACTAACTATACGTAGTTGAACTTAGAATTAAACTTTATTTTTAAACTTAGTGTAGTAGTAGAAGATATAAATATTCAACTAATATTCACCTTTATATAATAAAAATACTGCTTAGGTCTGATTAATGTTGCCCGCGTCCCGGTGAGGCAACTCAAGGGTCTGCGATTGGTATAATTTGCGGGTATACGCAACACTGATTTTCAGACCCCCCCCCCCCCCCATCTTACATGGCTACGTACATTGTGTATTCGCAAACATAGAGGAATTAAAAAAGTAAAATATGGCAAAGGAGCAAACGAACAAGCGCCTCGATGGTATACGATTACCGTAGCCCACGTACATAACACCATAGGAGCTACAGGTGCAGTGCTGGCCTTTAAGGGTATTAGGGAGATGGGAGGAAGGATGAGGAGGGGGGATAGGCCTCCGGTTAGCTCACTCGGCGAACGAAGTGCAAAAGTGCAAGATGCCTCTAACCACACGCCAACAAAATGGGAAAGGCGGCAAACGAGCAAGTGGCTCAGCTGATGGTAAATGATTACAGAGACCCTGGTATGTCTGCAATACAAGAGGAGCTGCAAGTACGTTGCCGCCCTTTGAGGTTATGGAGAGATGCGAAGTAGGAGAGATTGGTGGGAGAGGGCCTCCGGTTACCTCACTCACCGAACGAAACGTTGAAGAACCAGATGCCTTTACTTCACGTCCTCGACCCTGCCATCCGATTTCATATGCCATATTGTAGTATTCCAGAGTAATAAATATTAGTTTAATTTTCTTCACATGGCTGTCTAATAAAATGTGTTTAAGTTAACCTTTAAGTGTTTATGTACATAATGATCTTTCAGTCAAGTCCTCTCTAAGTTAGATAAATTACTTAGTGAACAGATATTCGCTAACTAACAGCTGTGGATAGTGAGCAGTCTCAAGTGTTATTTATATAAGAAAATATATCGTTTAACAAAAACCTGTTCAAGATATAATGCATATCTTTGCAATATATGTTTAGACGTGCAATTTGCATGTAGGTGCATGCAATTCAAAACTTTTGAACAGACGATTTCTATAAGTTTTAACAAAAAGGGGTTTCCATTTTCGTGATTAAAACTTAACGCAACGGCTGTCAAAAATAATAAACCATTGAGGGATTGTGGTTGAAAAATATAACTTGAATGAAATCGGGTCTCTATCTCTATTAGACTAACTATACGTAGTTGAACTTAGAATTAAACTTTATTTTTAAACTTAGTGTAGTAGTAGAAGATATAAATATTCAACTAATATTCACCTTTATATAATAAAAATACTGCTTAGGTCTGATTAATGTTGCCCGCGTCCCGGTGAGGCAACTCAAGGGTCTGCGATTGGTATAATTTGCGGGTATACGCAACACTGATTTTCAGACCCCCCCCCCCCCCCATCTTACATGGCTACGTACATTGTGTATTCGCAAACATAGAGGAATTAAAAAAGTAAAATATGGCAAAGGAGCAAACGAACAAGCGCCTCGATGGTATACGATTACCGTAGCCCACGTACATAACACCATAGGAGCTACAGGTGCAGTGCTGGCCTTTAAGGGTATTAGGGAGATGGGAGGAAGGATGAGGAGGGGGATAGGCCTCCGGTTAGCTCACTCGGCGAACGAAGTGCAAAAGTGCAAGATGCCTCTAACCACACGCCAACAAAATGGGAAAGGCGGCAAACGAGCAAGTGGCTCAGCTGATGGTAAATGATTACAGAGACCCTGGTATGTCTGCAATACAAGAGGAGCTGCAAGTACGTTGCCGCCCTTTGAGGTTATGGAGAGATGCGAAGTAGGAGAGATTGGTGGGAGAGGGCCTCCGGTTACCTCACTCACCGAACGAAACGCAGAAGAACAAGATGCGTCTACTTCACGCCGGTATTCTACGAGGCCGTGGTTCGTTAATTCGAGCAGCAGCAAAAGCCGCCGCTTGGCTCTATCACGTTGAACATAGTGAATAAAGTCATCCACATAGTTAACGCACTGCAAGCTCGAGCAGATCAGCCTCTACAAGCAGCCTGGTCACAAGTATGACACGTGTGCCAGCCATCGACCTCCTCAACCATATTAAAGGGAGGCGGACCATCGGCCCCAAAGTTATTTGTACTCAAAAATGTTAACTCCGAATGGGAGCACTTCGCACTCAGAACCCAACGGGCTGGTACGCTTAATACTGTGCCACTTGTACGTGATTTATCGAAAATCAATATATTTTTACAGTAGACATTAACTATTCGCTCGAGTCGTTTCTCTATTCGTTCTTTGAAGTGATAACTTCTTAGTGGGGGGTTAAACCGCTTCGTTACGTAACGCGTTACGGCGCCAGTCTGTCTGGCCTCTCTTTCTCTCACGCATACGGCAGCGGCATGCAGGCTCCACCTCTCTCACTCTAACCCACAGCGCTGGCCGTGTCTCGGACAGACGCTTCCCCCTCTCTCTACTCAGTGTATAGTGTGCGATAGACATACTGTTGATAGCGAGCATATAAAATTTTAACTAAGAATAAAATATATTTCATAATATCCTTATATTATCATAATAATATACATAGAATTTAAGTAATAACCTAAGCTTTTCTCGAGTTAAACAATTTCAATATTAAATAGTTCAACTTAGATTTGTTAAAGTTATCACTTCTGTCGGGCATCCCGAGACGCACACTTTTTTTTTATTCCTTTTCATTACTAGCTATTACTTATTAGTTCCAGTGCTTTGCGTCGGTTACAAACCGATATCGGAATATTTTTTGACAGCTGTCTTGCGCGATTCCGTTTTTTTTTTATTTCAGCCTCCAAATAAAATTTCATATTTATATTTATATTATATTTACCTTTTATGTACAATTATATAGACGCCTTGTTATTTATATTATTACATAACCTGTAAGAGAGCCGTGGTAGCCTGGTGGTCAGGGAAATAAATAAATTTATATCGTTGGTTAGAACCACTATAATGGGGACAAGCCCAAATAAGCTCGGGTGAAAATTGAGCTGAAAGGATTAAAGATGTCTCCCCCGTATTGGGTACTATGGGCGTAAGGGCTTATTTTGTTTATTATACTTTAGTGTAACATAATTATTATAGAACGATAAAGGTATATTAACATTTATTAACATTGCGGTCCAACTTACTTAAAATTATATTTGATATTGGACTTCACACCCCCCACGAGATGGAGTGATGACCTGCGCAGTGTTGCGGGAAGTCGATGGATGCAGGTGGCTCAGGACCGAGCTTCGTGGCAATCTTTGGGGGAGGCCTATGTTCAGCAGTGGACTTCTGATAGGCTGAAATGATGATTGGACTACAGAAATATATTTTTTATTGTATGGGAAAGGCGGGAAACGAGCAAGCGGTTCACCTTATGGTAAGTGATTACCGTCGCCCACGTACATCTGCAACACCAGAGGTGCTGCAGGTGCGTTGCCGGCCTTAAAGGGTATTAGGTATTAGGTATTTACATTTATTAAGTATTAAGTATTTATATTTTACTTTTATTCGTCAGTATTATTATGTTTTAGTTTATTAGTTATTAATAGTATTGTATTTTATATAATCTGTTCTTCTTAACTTTTATATTAAAGTGAAATAGTTTTTAGTATTTTGTTGTAAAAGATAGTGTTTGTATGTCGCAGAGTGTTATCTCGAAATACATTTTATCAACAATGACAGGACCTTGATCGTAATTGTAAAGATTTGGCGTTGCTCTATTAAATTATAGTAACATGATTTAGTTATGATGGTTTCTTGTATTTAAGCGAACACTACACATTTGAAATGATTTTATTATTTACGGATTTAAAGCACTCTGTATGTAAATATCCGTAAATAATATTTTCATTTCATAAGGGTTACTTACTTACAGTGTACTTTAAATGTTTTTCATCCCTTCTTCAATACTGGTATGATTGAAGAATCAATCAAGAGTCAATGGCTCAATAAGAACAAAATTGGTTATAAAAGTAACAGAAATAACTCTTACAGATAATCTCGAACGGAATGAAATGAGAAAACTTAAACAATAACCATCCGAGCGGGGATTGTATTGTCGGTGGTTATTAAAGTTAAGAGATAACGAGCTATATTCACTGATCATTATAGTACTCGTATGTTATACAGGATGGATGCGTCGATATTTAAATTTAGTAGTAACTCTGTTAGTTCTAGTTCACGTAATTATATGGAATAATTGTACGTGGGCCGGTAAGAATATTTGTGCCTTGCAACGCGCCCGCAGTCAAACGATCAGACACCGAGCCGGCCTCGCCGACGCAGTGTTTATTTTTATTACTCCATTTGACGGAAACGTATGGAGAAGCGAATCGATGAAAACATAACTCAAGGAAAGCGTAAATTAAATTGAAAATCGCGTTCGCGCAACAGGCGTACCTGAAATTGAATTTTATTCAAACAAAACGCGGACGGCAACACACAAAGTAATGAAAACTCTTGAGCAGCCTTGGTACTGAATTCTATATTGAAAATATATTTTCGAGAATTCCGTGTCATCCTGTGAGCCGCATGCTCGCTTGCCTCCTCTACCGTAAAAAAAAACACTTCTCTAGTCTGGCTTGAAAGCTCCGATGATAACAGGGACATGGTAGCTTTTGCACATTATTAGTGAAACTAGAACTACTAAATATCTTATTACTTTTGCACATTTTTGTGCGTACTAATGATGTATTTACTAAAATAAATATTACTTGCTTTTAACTTATTTAGCACTAATGAAAGAAAAGTAGGGCGGATTTCAAGGCTAAGAGGCATTCTCTACCAGTCCACCGATATTGAGCAGAGAAGCTGTAAAGTGTACAGAGTGGATAGGCGATAACATCGAACGTGTTCTAAATATAATGTTTATATGTATACTCTATTGAAATAACATATTTCAATAGAGTACTTATATATGACAGGCACTTATGCAAATATTCATAGATATTTTTATATATATACATACGTAAATTAAAGTTAAATAAGTTTTAAACGAAGTAGACCCATGCGGTGGCTTTAGCTGCTGCTCGAATGGGCCCGCTCGACCGGGTAAATACCACGACCTCGCAGAATACCGGCGTGAAGTAGAGGCATCTTGTGCTTTTGCGTTTTGTTCGGTGATTGAGGTAACCGGAGGCTCCTTCCTTTCATTCCTTCATTTGGGAGATGGGATGGAGGGTAAGGAGGGCGTCCTTCCCCTGCATCCCATCTCCCAAATACTCCCAGATACCGGCAACGCACCTGCAGCTCCTTTGGTTTTGCAGATGTACGTGGGCGACTTTGCCACCTTTCCCATAAAAAAAAAAGATATTTTTTGATATTTTGTTACAACTCTATAAAAATATGTACGTTTTGAATCATCAAAACAAACATTTGAAATAATACACTATTTTTACCCATCACCTATAGAGATAGGCAAAGATAATGGATTACTGTTCAGCTCGACGTTTTTCCATAAATCTATTTTCGCCTCGTGGCCGTCGCTACAAGCGTTTCATGCCTTTTTCCACCGACTTCAAAAAAAGGAGGAGGTTATGAAATCGTCTGTATTTTTACGCGATACTATTCGCCGATTATGAACCGATTTTTAAGTTTTTTTTTATAGAATAGGGTAAACTTCCGAAGTGAAGTTGAAGAATATCTTCCACCCCTATGGGCAAACAGGGGTTAAAGTCGGTTGCTTTTCCAAAATTCACTTGTCCCTTAGTCTCATCTTACGAAGTGAGATGGTGGCAGATTACCTTATACTGCTGCAATACGATTATTTTTATAAAATAGTCATAAACACGGACAATAACTTTTATATTTACAAAAGCTACGGCTAAACCAGATAATAAAAAAATATCTAATGAGTGGAGACATGACGTGCTTCGAGAATGTTATACATGTTTCATGTGTTTTTTTCTTCAGCAGATGTCCTCTCAAAGGAATTTCAAATTCACATCCGCAACAATTATTAATGTTGGTTCAATAACAGCGATGTTTCTAAATAAAATGAACTTCTTTAAAAAAATGGCCGGCCGAAGCGTTGACGTATTTAGAACGTGACAATGTTATAAAGAGGTATTTATATATCTCGAACAAGGAATATAGAACAGTTTCCTTTATTAAATACAATTTCTTTCATCTCAAAACATAATCAAATTATGAAAATACGCTTGCCAGTGTAGTTCGCATAATTTTTGCGTCACAAAAATGTTATATTACTGTCGAAAAAAGATTTCCTAATAATTTTTCCAGACTTTATTAAAAAAAGATTACTGAAAGTGATATATCAATTAAAATAATACCAACATTTTATAGTTATTTTTTTATAGGTATCGGCGTAAGAGTCTGCCTACCCCTCTCTATCCGTAGGTGTCGTAAGAGTCGGCTATGCGGAAAAACCTTGAAAATCGCATTTGCTACAGACAGATGGCTATGGATATGTTTTATGAATTCAAAGGAGACTGGATTACCACATGTTCGGCGATACAGGCGTTCATCACAATTAAATATTGCAAGGAAACTTAGGAAAAAAAAATCATTCATTCAGTCATTGTTGTTGCCCAATGTTGGGCAAAGACCTCTTTGACAATGATCAGTACTTTTTACTTTTCTTTTAAATGCTGTTATGATTTTATATAACAGTCAAAGTGATAGTGGCAATATTGTTATTCGGGTACTTTTAGTATGTTTATTATATACAGGCTGGATGTAATTTTTTTTTATTTATTAGAATTTTTTTTTAGGATTTATTTATAATTATGGTCACTGGTACTAAGTTTCACAGTCTCGATAACATTGCATGGAGCCTGTATACTATGTTATTAAATAACAACTGAGTAAAAAAATCTAAGTTCTCGTTAGCTTTAGCTCTACATCATCAAATAAACTAAGTTTATCTCAAATCGCCTGTCGTTTTCAGATACGTCTATAGTGAACTTTAGAGTAGTTTCAAAACTTAATTTTAAAATCTTCCTGGTTGTCTGTCGGTTCCTTCATTGATGTTTATAACATTTAACTGACGTGCCCTGTAGGTTTATCAAATACATAAGTTCTAGGTTCGTATAATACGAATGATTAATCTATTTTTATTTTCTTGCGTACAGGGGAATTGTGAAACCACTGCTGGCCTAACGCAGACTGCTTCAAAGCGTCATTTGTTAGTGGTTGCAGGCACTATATAGGCATTTACTCGTACAGCTATATACGTAAGAGATTTTTAAAAAGATCTACTAATCTATGTTTTATTATCTACACCTACATCATCGCTGGATCGCAGAAAGGTTAACCGGTAGAGAATGCCTCCGGCATTAATCTTACCTATGTACAATTGTGCAATATCACCAGTCTTTTTCCTACACGGAAACCGATCATTGGTTCACACAATCTCATAAACAAACATTGACCCATGCACGCACACCAAACCGCTCATTCACTCCTTCACGCACACTCAAAAGCTCATACGTGTCATTTTTAATTATTTCTTTTCGCTCTCTATTGTAATTTCAACATCATAACCGTGTAGTTGAAGGGTCTAGTGACCTGTGTCATGGGTCTCTGAATGACAAAGTACTTAAAATAGTGCTGTACCTAACATTCATGTATTTTGATGTCTCTTGGGATGAGAAATAAAGATAATTTATTTATTTACTTCTACATTCTCCTTCATATGAAAGTTTAATAGATAATAGATACATACGCCGAGTAATATCATTCTCCGATGGGTTGAATAATTAAACTTTAGCCTCATTAAGATAGTGAAATGTTTGAGTCAATTCTGCAAACAGTAGTTTGCAGCCGCGAGTTTGACTGCATGGTTAATTTCCCGCAGATTTCCCAGGATAACAGTAATCCATTTCCTTCTTAACCGATTGCTCGTTGGCTGAAGTTTTGATTTCAAGGGGATTATTCTATGCCCGATGTAATTATAGGCTGTGAGGAATCATATCTTCCCCCTCAGATACAACGCATCCGTGACCTCCTATGATTGATGTTGTTTGCTGGTTCGCATGGGCTTCGGTAGCCACTTACCATCGTCCGGTGTCTTAATAATTAAAAAAAAAATTACTTTATGTTCTATTTATAATTATCTGCTCTATGATTAAAATTTCCTGTGAGTGGCGACAGAAGTGTTTTAGCATTATGGCATCTAAGAGAATTCGGAAGAACTATGAGAAATTTAATATTTATAAAATAATTCAAATGTTGAATATCATTGAAATGGTTGCACCATCACAATACGTAATGGTGCAACCCGTTAACTCACAAACGAGGCTCTGGCGACCGATGCTGGTGGAAAAATCTATTCGAATTTGTCGAAACCGAATGTCCCACAGGTGGGGAGATGCCCAGAGGTGGGGAGAAGCATTAGTAGTGCGAGGGTACCGACACTGCATGCACAAATCCGCTTGATCGGAATCGGATCGTTCGTGAAGGGATAAGCAGACCTTTCAAAAATGTATAATGGGTTTTGTTGGCGCTTTCTTGAAGGAGCCGATGTTTGGCAGTGGACTCGAATAGGCTGATGGAGAAGACGGATAATAAAAAGATATAAATTTGATTAGTTCCCAAAATAAAAGATCGATTTTCTAGAGTCGATATTTAACCTATCCCAATATAAGCCTCCGTGGCGCAAGGGGCTAGCGCATTCGGCTGTTAACCGAAAGGTTGGTGGTTCGAGTCCACCCGGGGGCGAATTTTTTTTTCCATTTAGAATAAGTTTACCTTACTTACAACGAATGTATTTTTAAGTTAACTACTTTTAAATTCTAATTTCTTAAGTACATTTCAAATAACCCAAAAACGAAATAAATATAACTGTTACGTATATTATGAAAATTTCGCACCAAAAAATTATTCGACGTGTAATATTTCGAAGCACGTCATGTTTGTAAAAATGTTTCGTTGAACCTGCGTCCGTGTACATTGTACGTGGTTTGCGTACAGATCTGTAGAGCGTGTCACGATTTATGTAAATGATTTATCTCTTGAATATGTTGTCTGTCGATGGCAACGCGGTTCGATATACATTATCACAATACAGCTTTTTTTTTTAGGGGATAGGCGACAAACGAGCATTCGGTTCACCTGATTGTAAGTGATTACCGTCGCCCACTGTCGCTGCAGGTGCGTTGCCGGCCTTTAAGGGTATTTGGGAGATGGAAAGGAGGATGAGGAGGGGGATGGGAAGGGGGTGTGGGGCTCCGTTTACCTCACTCACCGAACGAAACGCAGAAGCACAAGATGCCTCTACTTCACGGCGGTACTCCGCGAGGCCGTGGGACCAATCGGGTCGAGCCGGCCCACTCGAGCTGCGGCAAAAGCCGCCGCTTGGCTCTACTACGTTTAGACCTTATTCACTCAGGATGTTGTCTTAAATGAATTTGTGATCATGCGTTATCGTATATTTATGTACATTTATTTTTATATAGCATAGTTTTTATTTTCTTTATGTTTTGTCAATTTTATAATTATTGTATACCACCAGGTCATGTACTTTGCGTGTAGATGTAAGTATAAGAATAAATGTCTTTATATCTTTATGAATGTATTGAGTAGTTTTATAGGAACATGCAGCAATAGAGGCAATGAATAAACTTCACCTTGCTGGATCAAACAGTACGTTGTGTGCGGCGGGAGAGCCAGAAGACCTGTCACCCTGTCTCACTCAGTGGATGCTGTGAGAGTTACGAAATAGCTACCGAGAGATGGTGGAATAATAATCTCTAAAATCTCCAGACCCAATGTAACTACAGATCTAAGATAATGTAACTATACCTTAACATCGTAGAAACACTCCACTGCAGGACATAGGACTCTCTCATGAAGATGGTTCGCCATAATCACCTCTCTCGGCAAGGGGATTGGCGATCCCAGCGTCGGACACCTCGCACCTTAGATACTGCTGCCTGCCATCGGTCTGCTTCGATGTTGCCATTGTGATCTTTGAGGCTTTTCCTTAGTCGCCTCTTACGTCACCCACGTGAAGAAAGGAAGTGTCAAATTCTCTCAAATTCTTCATTCGCTCATTTTATTCAGGTATTTTCGTGATGTTTATACCGCCGCCTATCGGGAGCCATGGCTATAGAAAGGGGATGGCAGATTCTTACGTCGATATCACAAATAACTATAACAGAATATTTGTAAGTTTTTTAAATAACATTTTGGACGCGGTAGAGCCAAGCGTGGTGGAAGTAGAGGCACCGTTCCGTTCGCTGAGCGAGGTAACTGGAGGCCCACTCCCCTTCCCCATCCTCATCCTCATCCTCGCCTCCCTCCCGTCTCCTAAATTCCCTTAAAAGCCTACAACGCACCTGCACAACCTCTGGTGCTGCAGATGTACGTGAGCGATGGTAATCACCAACCATCGGGTGAAGCGATTGCTCGTTTTCGGCCTTTCGCATAAAAAAAAAGCTGATTAAGAAAATTGTTTTATTGCCTTAAGCTGTTTCAAATTTCGATACTTTCATTCATTCATTTCAGCCAGACGCAAGTCCCTCAAAGATTCCCATAAAGCACGATCCAGCTGCATCCATCGACTTCCCCCAGCGCTGTGCATGATGTCACTTCATATTGTCCGAGGTCGCCCCGCGCTGCGTTTGTCTGTACGATGTTATGTTACGATGTTGAACATCTAAGAACGTAGCACGGGAACAATCTCAAACTATTGTCTGTTCTGCGAGCTATTTAACTGTCCCATTGCCACTTTAGTTTGCTGATCCTTATGTCCATTTCGGATATCCAGAATCTGCTGCGGATATCGTCGTTGCAGTGTAGTGTACGCGTGAATACAAGAAATCATTACAGATACTATACTATATTTAAATAAATACACACGGGCATATATAAATATATTTATTTTCATATATAAATAACATAAATAATAAAAAGATAAATAAATAGACTATTACTGCGATGATTCTGTCATTCGGCTTAAGAACCGCGCCCGTGTTTAAAAGAACACGAAACGTCGGAAACATAAACTTAAAAATTTAACGCAACAAAATCCGTAAATAACAGTTTAATTTCACACATTCTATAAACACGTTAAAACTACTCCAACCGCACTAACACATTTGCATAATGTAGCAATCATGTACGAAGTGGGAAAATTATACGATACAAGCTTCCACAACTTCGTCCGGATGGAAAATGTTCCCGTCAGGGTATGTCCCCTGGGCTTAGGGCAATCATATCATACCAAAATAACATCAGAGTTCGATTCGGCGGCTTAGGCGTGAAAAACGTAACGCACAGATGGACATGAGTTAGGCAGTGATTAGGAAGGTAGTGAGACTACAAGAAAGTACAAGTAACCGTGGTGGCCTAGTCTCGTGGTCGGGGCGCGAGTGACCTGGGTTCGATCGAGGGTGCCCGGCGCAACTAAAATTTTTAAAAGCAATTTTAAGTGTGGTAGAGCCAAGCGGCGGCTTGAGCTGCTGCTCGAATGGGCCGGCTTAATACCACGACCTCGCAGAATACCGGCGTGAAGTAGAGACATCTTGTGCTTCTGCGTTTCGTTCGGCGAGTGAGGAATCCGGAGGCCCTCCCCTCCCCATCCCCTCCTCATTCTCCATTCCATCTCCCAAATACCCTTAAGAGGCCGGCAACGCACCTGCAGCACCTCTGGTGTTGCAGATGTACGTGAGCGATGGTAATCACCAACCATCGGGTGAAGCGATTGCTCGTTTTCGGCCTTTCGCATAAAAAGCTGATTAAGAAAATTGTTTTATTGCCTTAAGCTGTTTCAAATTTCGATACTTTCATTCATTCATTTCAGCCAGACGCAAGTCCTCAAAGATTCCCATAAAGCACGATCCAGCTGCATCCATCGACTTCCCCAGCGCTGTGCATGATGTCACTTCATATTGTCCGAGGTCGCCCCGCGCTGCGTTTGTCTGTACGATGTTATGTTACGATGTTGAACATCTAAGAACGTAGCACGGGAACAATCTCAAACTATTGTCTGTTCTGCGAGCTATTTAACTGTCCCATTGCCACTTTAGTTTGCTGATCCTTATGTCCATTTCGGATATCCAGAATCTGCTGCGGATATCGTCGTTGCAGTGTAGTGTACGCGTGAATACAAGAAATCATTACAGATACTATACTATATTTAAATAAATACACACGGGCATATATAAATATATTTATTTTCATATATAAATAACATAAATAATAAAAAGATAAACAAATAGACTATTACTGCGATGATTCTGTCATTCGGCTTAAGAACCGCGCCCGTGTTTAAAAGAACACGAAACGTCGGAAACATAAACTTAAAAATTTAACGCAACAAAATCCGTAAATAACAGTTTAATTTCACACATTCTATAAATATCTACGACACACATGCATATGATACAGAATACTAGAAGATATTTAACAGCGTAGTTGTTGATATGTTCGTTGCACGTTAAAACGACTCCAACCGCACTAACACATTTGCATAATGTAGCAATCATGTACGAAGTGGGAAAATTATACGATACAAGCTTCCACAACTTCGTCCGGATGGAAAATGTTCCCGTCAGGGTATGTCCCCTGGGCTTAGGGCAATCATATCATACCAAAATAACATCAGAGTTCGATTCGGCGGCTTAGGCGTGAAAAACGTAACGCACAGATGGACATGAGTTAGGCAGTGATTAGGAAGGTAGTGAGACTACAAGAAAGTACAAGTAACCGTGGTGGCCTAGTCTCGTGGTCGGGGCGCGAGTGACCTGGGTTCGATCGAGGGTGCCCGGCGCAACTAAAATTTTTAAAAGCAATTTTAAGTGTGGTAGAGCCAAGCGGCGGCTTGAGCTGCTGCTCGAATGGGCCGGCTTAATACCACGACCTCGCAGAATACCGGCGTGAAGTAGAGACATCTTGTGCTTCTGCGTTTCGTTCGGCGAGTGAGGAATCCGGAGGCCCACTCCCCCTCCCCATCCCCCTCCTCATTCTCCATTCCATCTCCCAAATACCCTTAAGAGGCCGGCAACGCACCTGCAGCACCTCTGGTGTTGCAGATGTACGTGGGCGACGGTAAGCACTTACCATCACCGATATGAACCGCTTGCTCGTTTGCCGCCTTTCTCATAAAAAAATTTACCACGTGCTCAGCGGTGAAGGAAACATCGCGAGGAAACTTGCATATCTGAGAAATAATAAAAACAATATTACGAGGATATGTGAAGCCCGCCAACCCGCATTAGAGCAGCGTGGCGGGCCCTTCCCCGCTCCTTAACCCTCTCAGATACTCGTATTTGTGAAGAAGCTCTTTGACCAGCAGTGGGCCCTTACAGGCTGCTACTTTGCTTTTCTAATCGGATGATGTCAGACAGAAAATAAGTAAGGTATATATCATGCGATGAGTTCAATAATTAATTCAACATTACAAAATTATACCAAAAACAAGACCAGTGGTATGGATAGACGTGTGCATATAAATATATAGTGTGTAAATGTGAAATGTCTTTGGAGATTTTATTTATTTTTATTTATTTAAACTTTATTTAAATACCTTTAAACATAGTATTACAAAGGGGGGACTTAATGCCTTTTGGCATTCTCTGCCAGTCAACCCGGGGCGTGGAGACATATAGTAAGGGAGATGTATTCATATATCTATTTTACACAAAAACTACAAAATTTAGAAAAAAAATTAATCTACTATATACTACGTATATAAACTATTATTTACGGATTTCATCGCGTTTAATTTTGTTTTTATATTCTCGACGTTAAAAAAAGAATAGGATCTTCTTCTATGTTTATTATTTTGTACAAAATAAAATTATTATTATTTTTATGGGGTATTTATACAGAATTAATGTCATAATAAAAGATTGCGGACATAACGTTGGAACGTTACAAAAACAAAAATGTAAGTGAAAAACCAACTGAAAAAAAAAAACAATTAAAGATAAAGACGAAAGAGTTTCGTTGCGTTTCTCCAAAAAGGCTCTTAATCAGTTGTTCCAACGTTAACAATGCTTGCGAGAGCACGCCCACACGTACACATACAATAACAACACACACGTACGTACAAGCCGCGTATTGCGTACAGGCACGTGATTTATTCGCGTACGGGGTCGTTTCCTAAAGTATACCCATTCCACACTTATCGACGGTAACCGGGTCGCGTACCTCCTTGGGTTGCTGCGAGACCTGCGAGACCTGCGAGACCTTTATTAGCCGAAAGTCTCTTTAACAGGGGTCAGAGTACAGCACAGCAGCAGCCGGCATTGTGTCTACGTTCCAGCGTCGTTGCTCTTAATTTCATTGTACTTGAGAGCCTCCTGCTCAAAAAGACTCGCTTTTCCGCCGAAGCCGCAAAGGCCGCCGGGCCAGCAGCGTATCTCTAACCAGCGAGGGTTTTAGTCTGATCGTACAAAACAACTGCTCGACCTGAACTTTCAGATCTAGTCAAAAATGGACTGAAACTAAATATCTTAGTTGCTAGATTGATATCTCATAGCATTAAGTGGTGAAGGAAATAAACACCCGTGATTGGTCAGGGACTAATTCGCTTCATAGTACGTAAAGTGACCTTCGCTAACAACGCCATCTGTCGGAGGCCCCCCAATAATGAAATACACTTTACTGTACACCAATTAACAAAAATAGGAAAAAAAGTATATAAAAAGAAACGTAAAATACACAAAGGTATAATTGGCGGCCTTATCGCTTAGAAGCGATCTCTACCAGGCAACCATTTTGCTGAGGAAATAATGACCAGTGAGCAAGGGTTAAGGGTGTACGCAAGTTATTAAGAAGTGAAAATATAATATAATAAATGTACGTTGATATATACACAAATAAAATACTCTTAATAATTTATTTATAAGTCCATCACTAACTTGAATTTTTCGAAAAAATGGGATCCCAGATAGACATTTGTACAACTTTGAGTACTCTCTTTAGACCTTATATTACAAGATATCTTGTGCTTCTGCGTTTCGTTCGGTGAGTGAGGTAACCGGAGGCCCCACCCCTTCCCATCCCCGTCCTCTCCCTCTCATCTCCCAAATACCCTTAAAGGCCGGCAATGTACCTGCAGCACCTCTGGTGTTGCAGATGTACGTGGGCGACGGTATTTACTTACCATCAGGTGAACCGCTTGCTCGTAACAAATAGATGTGTACTTAAGTACAAAAAAAATTAATTATATTAATATTATTTTTTTTTATGGGAAAGGCGGTAAACGACCAAGCGTTTCACCTGATGGTAAGTTATTACCGTCGCCTACGTACATCTGCAACACCAGAGGTGCTGCAGGTGCGTTGCCAGCCTTTATAGGGAGATGGGAGGGAGGATCAGGAGGCCGAGGGGGAGTGGGCCTCCGGTTACCTTACACACCGAACGAAACGAAGAGGCACCAGATGCCTCTACTTCACGCCGGTATTCTGCGAGACCGTGGTAGCAACCCGGTCGAGGCGGCCCATTCGAGCAGCAGCTAAAGCCTCCGCTTGGCTCTACCACGTTAAAGTTAGTGACACTATTTGGTACCGGAACCTTTCTCCACCATTGGTTGTTTTCGGGCTAAATAAGTTATTGGCGACCCAATACATTAGACTATAATAATAAAATATTAGAGTGTAATAATAACAGGTATATCATACAAGTAAATAAAGCGTACAAATTCTATTTCGAATCCTTTTTTATGTAAACTGATAAACATGAAAGACAAAATAAGCAGAAATAAATATCGCATTACTGTATGTCGCCGCGGGCTTTACGGTAATAGGATCTCGAAAACGGTCGATCGGAGATTATATTTACTCTTTAGATAAAAGGGTCATGTCTAGAATTATAGATGCCTGGAAATGGTTTGATGTATAACGGCGAATATATATATATATATATATATATTTCTCCGCCCGTCAATCACAGCTGCACGTGATACATCCAGCTCATTTACGAACGTAGGTCCTGGCGGCAGAATGATGGCTTGGAATCCATCTGAATATATCGGAAGCATCACCAGTGCGAGAGTGCCAGAATTTCGCTCACCAAACAGCTTCTTCACCACCAGCTTGGAGAGGATGTGCAAATCTTCCAAGCGTTGCATGCCGGCTTGTGTTTGGTGCCGATAACGGGCAGCAGCGTCTGAGGTGTGAGGTGTCTGGCACTGCGATGGCCAATCCGCTTGGCAAGTTTGGCGATCATGGCAAATGTTCTTATGGGCGAGGGCTATTTCCTGCAGCAGACTGTCTACAGACTGTTAAATGAAACGATGATTGATTATACACGAGTGAAATCATGAACAAAGGCTAGTTTCGATATGTGTTACTGGCGAAATTACTGGACTGATTTTTTTTATTTCGTATCTATTTAACTATACTGATAACGAAACAATCCTACTGCAATGGTATCTGGTAGAAAATTTGGTATTTGTTCAAGGTGTCTCTGCAGAGAGGTACGTTGTACTTTTTTACCATGCACTGACTAAGGTGCCGGACTTACCTTCAATATCCCTGAAAGATCAGGGACTGTAATATTAATAAAAATAAAAGCAAGGCCGTAGCGCACTTATCGGAATCACAACGAACATTTCGAATAAGTTCCATCAAATTTCGTTAGTTTTCAAGTTAAATCAATCAGTCCACGCGAGGGCAGGTTGCTACTGCGGCTAATGGACAACTTTAAACATGTTCAAACAAAGAAAGAGCCGTGGTAGCCCAGTGGTCAGGGCGCTCACTTTAGTATCATAGAGCGCGAGTGACCTGGGTTTCGATCCCCGGTGCCGGCACCAACAAAAATTGTTAATAGCAATTTTAAGTGCTGCATTTACCACGTGCTCGGCGGTGAAGGAAAACATCGTGAGGAAACCTGCATGTCTGAGAAATAATAAAAATATTATTTCTAGGATATGTGCCGCCAACCCGCAATGGAGCAGCGTGGCGGGCCATTCCCGGCTCCTACACCCTCTCTCAGATATTTGAGAAGGAGGCCTTTGCCCAGCAGAGGGCACTTGCAGGCTGCTAATTTACCTTTACTTTAAACAAATAAAGTCACAGATTGGTCATCACCCCTGAGGACTTAGATGGAATGCCTAATATTCCGCAATTATATAGGCCTCCAGTATACCTCTTCGATGCAGAAGACGACTGTAGTTGTAGTAGTGTAATCAGCAGGTAGGATTGGGTATGAGGGAAGACTCCCAGGAGTCGGCTACCTAGTGAGCATTAACAATTAGGACAATAATGAAGTGTCTTTTTTTTTATGGGAAAGGCGGCAAACGAGCAAGCGGTTCACCTGATGGTAAGTGATTACCGTCGTCCACGTACATCTGCAATACCAGAGGTGCTGCAGATGCGTTGCCGGCCTTTAAGGGTATTTGGGAGATGGGAGGGAGGAGGAGGAGGGGTATGGGGGACCGGGAGGAGTGGGCCTCCGGTTACCTCACTCACCGAACGAAATGTAGAAGCACAAGATGCCTATCCTTCACGCCGATATTCTGCGAGGCCGTGGTACCAATACGGCTCAAAAAGCACTTGGCTCTACCACGTTTAAAACTATCTAGAAAAGTATTTGATATGATTTTAAACAACATTTTAATAATTTTAGTATTGCTCGGTGACATTAAATGTACAAGCTCGGTAATAGAAAATTTTCCATCAAATTAGCTACTGGTTTGAAAGAATGGGACGACTTAAGTGATTTTAAATCGCTCATTTGTCTCCCCAAACCAATAAAAAAAACTTTTTTTCCGTATTGTGTCGGAAGAGCTAAAATGCACGGACAGTCTATCACATTTCGTGTGCTCAAACCATTTTTGGTTTGAAGGGCTGCTTCAATTTGCATAGAATTGATTCCACTAAGGTATTTATAAAAGCAATACAAAGGGTGGACTTAATGCCTTTTGGCATTCTCTGCAACAGTCAACACGAGGTGTAGAGAGATATTGTTAGGGTGCCAAACATAAAAGTTATAATTAAAAGAAAAATATACATATTCACTACATACTAACAGAAAAAATAGGTATATACAAATAAGAATACATATAAATATATATATACACATACAATATACACAATATTATTATAATTGCAATGACAGATGTTAACAATTTATACAAACACACACAAGATATAAACTACAAAAGCATAAACAGACTTCAAACAATAATTGTCCCATTTAGGAATCGAGCCGGCCACCCGCCAGGAGCGCCAAAACATACACACTATCGGCTACTAACAAACATTGTTACAGAAGCAAAGCTTGATATTGAGAAAAGGGAAATAGCACTAGAAATATTTGTGGTCACAACCGGTTTGGACCGAAGTAATTGTCTATTCCAACATAAATTAAACGAAAACATGAAAAACGAAAACGGAATCCCTGTGATTCCACATTACAGTGACGCGACTATAAACCACGATGTTTGTCTGAGGTAAGCAATCTCTTATACTGTCATCGTGTATTTGAAATATGTTCCGGTATAACGCATAGTTATACAATTGTTATATTCGGCGTACCTTTTAGGATTTTGTAAGAGCTTTCGCCTTTTTACCCGACTGCGGGAGAGGGTTATGTTTTCGAGTGTATGTATGTTTTATTATCACCAGGTCAAGTTGGGGGATTGTTGCGTTGCGGATAAGCAAAATAAACTGTTGGACTAAAACTAAGCTTTAGAGTTTGTATCTTAGAATTATTTGCGACAATAGTCGAATGGCGGGCTCGAGCCTACGAATCCATGTACCGCAGTCCTAACCTATTAGACTATTGGGGCTAAAGCTAAAAAGCTTGATTTGTTTCGATTTTTTTATAAAGAAGGAGCATTTTTCATATTTAATGAAAAAAATATACGCCAATCACTGTCAACGCATACGAAGTCGCGTGCAGCAGCTAGTTATTTATGTAATAAAAGAAACGCTACAATAATAAGGTATTGAACGTTCTGCTTTTTATACGTAATACAAATTTACCCGCAACGCAGACCCATACGAGCGTATATAAAACGAGACCCTCGTCACAATCGTCACAATGACGATTTTACTGCTAACTTTATTGTATTAAAGTCCCTCGATATCATTCTTTCGTGATCATATCAGCCTCTGTAGGTCCCATTTTAAAAGATAGCTCTCGTATAATAATATTCTGATATATTGTACGCTGTTCAATTATAACATAAGCATTCGGCCATAGGGTTGAGCAGAGATAACGGATATTTACTTTAAATTTCTTTAACTGGTGGTTAGACACTACACTTCTATCTTTACCCGCAGACAGACAGCAGTACAACTACTATTGTGTTCTGGTTTGAAAGGTAAAGAGAGCAAGTATAATTACGCTGTTAGCTCGAATATATAGTAATCAAGCCTTTGTCCTGAAGAGGACTAATGAATCAATGAATAATGAATGATAAATAACGGATGAATGAATGATGAACGGACCATGAATGTATGATAAACGACGGATGAATGAATTACGAACGAACGACGAATGCATTTTGAATGATTGATGAATGAATGAATAGAGAGCCCGTAATTGACAACGCATTATTACTTCAGTGATCGCTTACCAGCAGGTGAACTATTAGCGTAGCTGGCTAACGGGCATCCGCAGCCTACTTATCACTTTCCAGGGAGATAGAACGACAGATGGCGGGCTAACCATCTCAGAAATAAACCAGGCCAAAATGCGGCAGCAGTGTTTGAAGTGCGAGTTATCTGGTAGGCTATCAGTGGGCGGCGTCACTAATGCTTGTACCCACGCGCTGGTGACGCTGCCCCCCCGATCTCCAGTCTGTGGGACTTGGGTTCGGCAAATTCAAATGGATTTTCTGTCAACATTTTAGCGCCGGATCTTCTTTTGATAACTAGAAGGGTTCAGTACGTGCAGATGAGGTTGACATTCGGTGAAAAACATGGAATATTCCTCCTCAATATGCCCTTTACGACTATTTATAATTATTGCCAAAATATGTGGACCGCTGCAAAGCAAATAAGCCATGTCTTAATTCAAACTACAAAAATAAATCAGTGAAATTGAACCAACTAATTACCCGCGGGAGCAACTGCGGGAGTAAAGTAAACTAATTGAATTTCCCGACGAAATTGATGGGATATCCTGTTCTCTATGATCATTCTCTGTGTTCCATAGAAGTCTTCATTGTTTTTCTTTTTTTTATATATCTTACAATCTGACACGTCGTTCAGTCCCGATCTGGGATTCCCTGTGTCTTGGTAACTGGATGGTGATAAGACAGATGTCATCATATATAAATGTACAAACTTCCAAGACAAATATTTGTCCCGAATTTCGAACCCGCAACCCCCCAGCTTCGTAGGCCCTCGTACCAACTAGGCTAACGAGCCGCCTGTCTATATAATATAAACAAAACGACTTTAGTATTTCTTATTTTACGTCGGATAACTTTGTTAAAACAGAACAGGAAGTCTTATAAAAAATTCGTTAGAGTACATTTTTTAAATTTAAATGGGCTTAAAAGTTAAAAGGCAAAGGCCTCGTTCTCAAATAAGAGTATCAGAGAGGATTTTAGGAGCCGAGAAGGGCCCGCCACGCTGCTCCAGTGCGCGTTGGTGGGCTTCAAATATCCTCGAAATAATATTTATATTATTTCTCAGACATGCAGGTTTCCTCACGATGTTTTTCATCACCGCTGAGCACGTGGTAAATACAGCACTTACAATCGCTATTAACAATTTTAGTGGTGCCGGCACCGGGGACCGAACCCTGGTCAGTCGCGCTCTGTGCCACTAAAGTGTGCGCCCTGACCACTAGGTTACCACGGCTGGATAAATGGGCTTATTTAGTTATTATTGTGTATCTCATTTATATATATTTGTCTATCATATATATATATCATATATATTTGGTCGTTCACTGCAGGCCGTATGAGCAAGCTCAAAGTTGCTCAGCGCGCTATGGAAAGGGCTATGGTCGGTGTTTCTCTGCGCGATAGAGTCTGCAACGATGATATCCGCAGCAGAAGGCGTGGTAGAGCCAAGCGGCGGCTTTTGCTGCCGCTCGAATGGGCCGGCTCGACCGGGTTGGTACCACGGCCTCGCAGAATACCGACGTGAAGTAGAGGCATCTTGTGCTTCTGCGTTTCGATCGGTGAGTGAGGTAACCGGAGGCCCACTCTCCCTCCCTATTCCCCTCCTCTTCCCTCCCATCTCCCAAATGTCCTTAAAGACGGCAACGCACCTGCAGCATCTAAGGTGTTGCAGATGTACGTGGGCGACGGTAATCATTTACCATCAGGTGAACCGCTTGCTCGTTTGCCGTCTTTTCTATAAAAAAAAAAAAAAACTAAGGTAACCGACATAGCCGTAAAGATCAATAAGCTGAAGTGGCAATGGGCCGGCCATATAGCTCGCAGAACTGACAACCGTTGGAGAAAAAAGGTTCTCAAGTGGCGGCCACGTACAGGCAAACTGAGTGTAGGACGACCCCCCACAAGACGGAGTGACGACCTGCGCAGTGTTGCGGGAAGTCGATGGATGCAGGTGGCTCAGGACCAAGCTTCGTGGCAATCTTTGGGGGAGGCCTATGTTCAGCAGTGGACTTCTGATAGGCTGAAGTGATGATGATGATGATGATGATATATATTATTTTATATTTTTTTTTATAGTTATTTTAAGATAATTTTTTGTTCGTTAATTTATTAAGTTAAATAAATACACCTGCTACGGCTATCTCACCAATCAATGGGTTGTCTGGCAGAGAATGCCAATAGGCATTAAGTCCGCCCTTTGTCATAGTTTGTAATATAAAAGAGTTAAAGGAATTGGAGCCGTGACTAGCCGTGGTAGTCTAGTAAGGCGCTCGCTACAGTTGCATTGAGCGCGAGTGACCTGGGTTCGATTCCCGGTGTCGGCACCACTATAATTGTTAATAGAGCAATGTCAAGTGCTGATTTTTCCATCGACTCGGCGGTGAAGGAAAACTTCGTTAGGAAACCTGCATAATAGAAAACATATTTTTCAAAGACGCTGGAGCAGCGTGGTGGACCCTACCCGGCTCCAAAACCTTCTCAGATATTTGAGAGCAACTTGCAATCACTATCGGCAGTTGTCGACTTGGATTCGAAATCAGGACCCTCGTTTCACAGTCAGGTACGCTTTCTACTAAGCCATTAGATCGTAATAATTTTAATTATGATACTACTAAAGCAAAATCGTTTAATTCTGTCCATATTTACTATAACACAGCGTTATTATATTTAAGGACACTTGACCCCGACCCGTAGCTACTTACAATCCTCCACACTTTCTCCGAGAACACTTGGTTGAGGCCCTTGCTCCCTCGTCCATTATTATACTTTCCTGATGATATATGTTTTCAGTATGCTTTAAATTCGACATCCGCGATGAACATAGCTTCCAGATGAAAACCAGCGTCAGGCTCTAAAGCTTGACAATAAGCTGATCTGGAGACCCATCGGTCCAGCCATGAGACCTGCACAATTTTTTATATATGCTTTTCTCTTTGTGCTGTGCCAAAAAATATGCCTGCCTTGCTTGTGTTTGAAGCGTGCCAAGACTTCAAACACAAGTTTCTATAGTCTTTGAGAATAAAGAAATGCATGACAGCTCTGTGGTTAAGGCGCTCGCTTTAATTTAATAGTAGCGTGTGACCTGGTGTCAAAACCCATTCCAGCTATCACTGTATTTGTCAATTGCAATTTGATATTGTTTACCACGTGATCAGCGTTGAAGTGCATGTACGTATTCGAGCAGCGGGGCGGCAGTGACGTAACTAATTTCTTTCCTCGTCAGTTGAAAGAATATTCCTCAGCCGAGCAAGGGGCCTTTTCCATTGGGAGATTGGTGAAAACACATACTTATATATATGTATTATTTTTTTTATGAGAATCGCGGCAAACGAGCTGGCGGCTCATCTGATGGTAAGTGATTATCGTCGCCTACGTACATCTGCAACACCAGAGGTGCTCCAGGTGGGTTGCCGGCCTTTAAAGGTATTGGAGAGATGGGAGGGAGGATGAGAAGGGGGATGAGGAGGGCGAGCGGGCCTCCGGTTACCTAACTCACCGAACGAATAGCAGAAGCACATGATGCCTCTACTTCACGCCGGTATTCTGCGAGGCCGTGGTACCAACCCGGTCGAGCCGACCCATTCGAGCAGTAGCTTGGCTCTACCACGTGCAAAATGGTTCATTCTAATTTGGTTGGGTTATACATATAAATATACTATTATTATTATGGGGTTATTTAGATATCTACTCGTCTACTACTCTAAAATAAATAATGCGTCTTAAAATATGTAATTAATAAAATACTTAAATTTGAAATAAATGTAAAAAAATAAATAATAACCCAAACAGACGGAAGCCCTCGGCAGATGAGACCCGACGGCCGAGGGTTGGGGGGAAAGAAACCGGCGGACGATGTGAGTGGTATCAAGGAGCACCGCCTTCTACATTTGAGCTCGTAGTGGTCCATCACAGAGTCCCAGCCGGCTCCGATTTTCCGAGAACAACACAACTATCGGAATAATATCGGTTGGCACACCATTCCACATGTCGGTCACCTCGAGAGCCAGGTCCAGATATTGTGTCGTCTTGTCTGTTTCGGCTTTCACGAGAAAGAATGGTGACGCCGACTAAAAATATCCTCGATTGTGCCCAGTCCGTCGACACGATATTAGGCTTGTTTGCAAGAATTGTCCTGAAGAAAGAAGACAGATGTCGACGGTGCCATCCCTTAGGATGCATCTCCGATAGTTGTTCGTCTTAATAACCTGATCTTTATTATTAATATCCCTTCAGAATCTCGTGTCCCGTATTTTCGGTCTTTACATGACGTAAGATTGATTTATGTACTCTTATATATTAACAAAGCTATCAAAGACATCCCGGACTATTAAGCCCGTATAGACTGAGAGATGTATTAGATTTCAGAAAGGAACACGTCAAAGGAGACATAATCCTTGATATCAAATGATTAAATGCCTAAGCCAACAAATGGCTAAATCCCTTTAATTTAAGGATAACTACTGTACAAGTTAAGTAATAGATCTTAATATATTTCAAAGCAAGTGCGCTCTAACTAAATAGTGAACCCTTAAGTTGTAACTGTTTAGAATTACATATCAAAACGAATCTAGTGGCGTATTTAAAGGAGACACGAATAAAGAACCAATCAATCAAATCAAATAACTTTATCATTAACACAAGTTACACAAGTAAACAATGTTTTTAAATCACAAACGGGCTAAAGAAACTCCGTACGTTGCCCTTTTTGTAATTAAAAGAAAAAACGTTTTAGTACTACGATCGCTCCCATATTGTCTTGATATAGTAATATTGTCTTGGTTTTGGACCGATCAACTCATTCCCAGGGGTTATTATCGTCCATGTATTCCTTCATATTATAATAACCCTTTTTCTATAAAGTATTTGTTTCCCAATTTTTTTAAACCTATTGATATTGATGATCTGTTGGGATTTTTTTTTTTTATGAAAAAATAGGCTTGCGTTTGACCTCAATCTTCCCCGATGGAAAGCGAAGATGAGGCCTAGGATGGTACACGCTTGCCTAGATGTCTGTTCACTCTGGCCTTGAAGATATCCAGGTTATAGGTTTCCGGAAAAACTGACCTCGGCAGAGAGTTCCACTCCTTAGCCGTTCGCATAAAGAAAGAAGAGGCAAACCGCTTCGTGCGTAATGGAGGAATGTCTACAACATAAGGGTAGAACTGCTCGCCGCGTCTAGTCGTTCGGTGATGGAAAGGGGAATACGTCATACGATCATACGTCGTCCAGATCCAATTAAGGATACCCGGAGTCTCGGTAACTGCATGGTCATAAAAACGAGTATATTTAATTACATTTTTTTTTATTTGAAAGACGGCAAACTAACAATAGGTTCACTTAACGGTAAGTGATTACCATCGCTCACATACATCTGCAACACCAGAGGAGCTACAGGTGCGTTGTACAGGTATTTGGGAAATTGGGAGGGGGTAAGGAGTGGAATGGGGAGGAGAAAACAGAAAACTACAAACAAAAACAAGTTTTGTTTGTTGTTTTTGAGTTGCGTTTGTTTAGGTCGAACAAATGAATAAGAAAGTTCGATGTTTTTGCGTTGTTTTTGTGTTGTTCTCGGAGTCGAGAAAATACATAGATCATACATACATATGAAATAAAATAATACAATGTTCGGCCAAGTTTCGTAAGGACGTTTCTCTGGGCGGGGAATAAAATTAACCCCATTTTAAATTGAATCATAAATTAGGAAAAAAATAATTGCGTAAAATTACCATATAGAAGAAACCGTAGCATGCTGCGTCACCACCTGTCCAGTCCTCCACAATCACCACCTTTTCAGTCCCACGCAATCAGTACCTGTTGAGTTCCCCACTATCAGCGCCTGTTCGGTCCCCCACGATCAGTATCGCCCGATATGATGAAGAGTCATCGCTCCCCGAAGCCATAGTACAACGATAAAAGTGCTAAATACCAAAATTTCAAATGCAGCTTTTATAGAGAATATATAGAAATGTCAAGTTACATTTGTCAGGCTAAGGAGCTGATGGTGCGTTGCCGGCCTTTAAGGATATCTGGGCAGGGAAAGGGGGAGGTGACGATCATGTCTCGAAGAGATATGGACATTTTGGTAATCATATTGTAATAATTGATAATTTTGGACGGTGGTAAAGTTAATTTCATAAGTTACATTAAGCTGATTTCTTAATGTGTTTTAATATATTTGAATAAAATAAAATTGTCGTCTAATATCTACAGCTTCTCATTGATCCTATTCTTTGGATCTTAATTTTCTTATTCAATTCTACTGTTGAAAGTCTAAAATAAAGTGTCAGCAATATCCGGAAACTGTTTCTTGAAACTTTGGAATACTCACCGGCTGGATAAATGGGAAGGAGCACAATGTCTATATACTCATTTATCCAGCCTAGGCCAGCATTACCAGGGCCATACCTTGGCCCTGGTAATGCTATCCCCCATCACTAGTCCATAGAATTTGTATTCGCCAGATCCGGATGAATGAAAAGATGAGAAATTTGACGTGCTTCAAAATATCACACATCAAATGTTTTTTGGTGAGAAATTTCCAAAACATCAAAATTCGTTTCAATTCAAAACTAGAAAACCTAATGTTGAAAATACATTTATTTTAAGTAATATAACCCTTTATTCGAAAAGTGAAAAGTAACTCGCCTTCCGATGGGCTCGAACCACCAACCTTTCGGTTAACAGCCGAACGCGCTAGCCTATTGCGCCACGGAGGCTTATCTTGGGTTTAGTTAAATATCGATTCTTGAAAATCTTCGTAGAGAAAGAGAGAGTGAGAGTGAGAAAGAGAATGCGATGGCTTAACAAAAGGCCCTTTTCAGGGACGCAAATATATTGACAACCAAAGTTTCATAGAGTATCGTCAAACGTAAAAACTATATAAGCAAGATAATTTATACACATAATACACATGCAATATTACCTACCTACCTACCTACTTACCTACCTACCTATTAGGCTAAAATACATCTATTATATAAATTAACAACTTTCCGTTTTGTTCCCTTGTCTTAAATACTTACAGCGGTAAGTTCATTATTTTTTCATCATTTCAGCCTATCAGAAGTCCACTGCTGAACATAGGCCTCCCCCAAAGATTGCCACGAAGCTCGGCCCTGAGCCACCTGCATCCATCGACTTCCCGCAACACTGCGCAGGTCGTCACTCCATCTTGTGGCGGTAAGTTAGCAAGTACTTATTGTACTATTATAGTAAGCAGTATTTATATATATTCTCATATATATAAATACATAAACTAAGAACTAAGAATATATAAACACATATTATCATCTCTAGCTGATCAAATTTTAATTATCCATCTACGTCATCAGTCTATTCAAGTCCACTGCTGAACATCGGTTTCGACAACGATGCGTCAGCAAAACCCGGGAAGCATTTTTGAAAGTTCTGCTTATCCCTTCACGTGACATACCATTTGAATTTTACTACCCGCGTTGATCAAGCGGATTTGTGAACGCAGTGTCGGCGCTCTACTTACGCTCCTCCCCACCTCTGGGCTGTGGGACCTACAACAAATTCAGGTGGATTTTCCGCGAGGATTCCGTCGCCTGAGCCACGTCTGTCCCCCAGCATGGTGCACCACTTACTAAAGTGAGGGTGGTATTTGGTGTAAGATATGGTATATTCTGCCTTATGCCTCATATTTTTTTAATCAAAACAACAACAATCCCACTAGGAGATGAAACGTGATGGGTGGCGCGCCTCGGGTCCGGATTAGCTCTGGGAGATTGACATGAGATAATCTTAAACTTAGCTTCCAGTAAATATTCCACTCTAGGAAATAGGCCTCTCCCATAAAAAGGATTTGCCTTAACTACCACGTTCAGTACCAGTACCAGACATCCCGCACCTTAGACAGTGTTGCCCGATTTTTGTTCGATTTTTAGTATCTATCACAGCGAGGCTCTCTATTAAACGCCACTCACGACACACACACGGAAAGACATTTTGGTAGGTTAGTTATATTAATATATCTAAAAGAAAAATGAATATCTCAGTTTTGGGCAGACACTGGTGGAAATGAATTCAGACTTCATAAGGCGTTAAGAGCAACAGATCGTAACCAATCATAAAAGTGGTCATAAAATTATCTTGCCAAGTACTTTTTTATGTTTTATGATGCAGCGTAGGCGGAGCTGCGAGGAACGATGGGCAATAAAATTGATGAAGCGCCAACGTCCTAATCTTATTAAGATTATTTTTTCTTTAACAAGTGGTCATGTTTTAATGGGAAAGGCGGTAAACGAGCAAGCGGCTCACCTTCGATGGTGCTGCATTTGGGAGGGCTGCCGCCCAGCACTGACATTTCGGGGACGGGAGAGATGATGAGAAGAGGGGGTAGAGAAGCGAGGAAGTGGGCTTCAGGTTACCTAACTCACCGAACGAAGCGCAGAAGTACAAGATGCGTATTCACGCAGGTATTCTGCGTGTTCGTGGTACCACCACGGTCGTGACGGCTTATTCGAGCTGCCGCTTGATTTCACCACGTACAAAAGTAATATTAAGTTAATATACGCATTAATATTACTTATATTACTTTTCGATGCCTGTTTAGCATTTTACACACTAAATGTTACAAAGTAAAGTTGCTACTTTACTTTACTTTATAACATTTATTCTGTACACAGCTGGGCAAAGGCCTCTTTCTCATATCTCATAGCTCGTCACGCTGCTCCAGTCCGGGTTGGCGGGTGTTCACATATCTTATTTACTTTGACCTGCAAGTTTCCGCACGATGTTTTCCTTCACCGCCAAGCACTCGGTAAAAATAGCACATAAAATTGCTATTAACAATTTTGGTGCTGTCTGCACCGGGGATCGAACGGTCACCGTGGCTCTACTAGGCACGGCTCTCTAAATGTTATGTTTGGCTAAAAATAACATAAGGGGCAGCATCAATAATGGAATTGAACAATGACATCAACAAACATTATATTTTCTTCTATCATTCGGTGGTCAGGGCCCAGTTTGTTAGCATTCAGTGTGCAATATTGTGCAGGTGAGGTTGGGAATTGAAGAAGCATACTCTACTGAAATTTTCATACAAGGCTTTGGATTTTTTTTAACTTTGTTAAAGTTTTCGTTTAATTATTATTTATAAAAGCTTTTTCAAGTATTGTCTTTTTTGTTAAGTTTATTAAATATTTGGGAATAATGAGATCCTTTGAAACAGTAATTGTTTTCATTTACGCCTTCTTTGCTAATTCCCTGAAATTTAATAAAGCCCTTTGTTCTTACCTCGCTGTCGTTTACAGAATGCTAATGTTTTATATAAGGTACAATCTATCGTCCATTTTCATATATTTTAATATCGAAGCGAATGTTGCTTCACATGAAAAAAGAGATAGCACTCTTTATTTTGTCATAAGTGTGATTGAATAAGGTATATGTAAAAACATTGAAAAGATATACGGTAAATAAGTTGAGTTTGCTACTATATTAAATGTCTATGGTCTCACAATATGAACGGAAAGAAACCGTTGACATATATAGACAAAAGATCACGCTCGGTCTATAATCTACCGACTCTGGATGATGGAGAATTCCATTGTCCATGTTACGACGAACTTCTCTGCCGAAACTAAAACTCCCTAAAGGTTAGTCTAAAGCTGTAAAAAAACTGAATACGCTGTAAATTATAATCTAATTTCAAAATACAACAACTCTTGTCGAAGGACATACCAAAATGGTCAAAATAGACCCAGCCGCTAAAGCCCTCAAAACATTCTTATAAATAAAAACTCCGAATGATTAAATCTAGAAATCAAATTGAGAATACCAATATGTACCAAATCATCTAAGTTGTATGGGTTACCAAAAAATTGTTAAATCGACTCAACAATACTAACACTGCTCAAAAGACACACGAGAGCATACATTAGTGAGTTAAAAGATCTGGACAATATCTTTATGGTGATCTGCTGGTAAGGGTTTCTAATGTTCAGTAATCTCAAGGTGTCTTTGACTGGCCAATGGCATAAGAAACAGCAACAAACCAAAAAGAAACCGGACCGACACAACTTTCTTATTGAATTAGGGTGACAAAGCTAATTGCTACTGTAGTCCATGGATGCCTGCAAACGTTAAGAAGTTACAGATGCGTTGTCACTCCTGAGGACTAAGATGGAATGCCTTGCAGCTTGGAATTATATAATTATACTGGTTCTCTAACCCTTCAAATCAAAAAAACTACAGTGGTTGTACTGTTGATTGACAAGAGCTAACATTTAGAGGTTAATACCTAACTAGACAGAGAAGGAGTATATCCTCCAGTAAAACATCCGACATTACACCTAAATTTCGAAAGGAAATCAAATGTCGAATAAATAGTAACTTCCGTTTTGGACGTGAACCTCAAAACGAATTTAATCGAGTGCTCTGTGCATTGTCACTGTTTTAAAAATAAATATAGTTTTCATCGATTCTTAAACATACTTAAAAGTCAAATGTTGAAGATTGAATGTTACATCGCGATAAACTTTTAATTTTGCTATTTTAACACATCAAGATAATGAATCAACCTTAGCAAAATGACATTCCGTTGTATAACATTTTGCACTACAAATTAACTCTCATGGCTTGAATCTCTTTGCTGTGGGCAGGTATAGTTTACGGATTGCCATTTGACAGAACTCAGATCAGTTTTCGCAATACCGAGAGATAGAAATTGAAGCTGGATATCGCCATTAGATCATGAGATCTTACAACACCCACGAAAAAAAAAGAGGCCCATCCCCTTTGTAGGTTCTTGCGCGTTACTAATGTTACATTATTGTAAATTAATGTCGAGAAGAAAGCTGTTGTTGTAGCCAGGAGCTTTGTTCGAAAGCACCTAGTTTCAAAGTTCCAAGTTTCCTAAAGCTCGTCTAACTGCGTGCAAAGACTATAAGCTTGTATGTTTGTGACACACGATCACACGGGGGTGTGGTTGAAGAATTTTAAACATTTTTCTCTAAATGTCAAATTCGCTTGTAAGAGGATCCATATGATTAGCGTTTTGTATCATATCCATTTGCGGAAACTCTTCAATAACTTCTAATTGTATCAATATATGGATTACGTTTCATAGATATGTTTTTATTAAAGCCAAAATGCTATTTTTAATCATGTCTATTTATTTATATTGCTATATGGGTCGTGGATTGTTACTTTTTTGTACAGGGAAGGCGGCAAACGAGCTAGCGGTTCTCCTGATGGTAAGTGATAACCATCGCCCGCGTACATATGCAGGAGAAGGAGAGGACCTCCGGTTACCTCACTTACCGAACGAAACACAAGAAGAAGAAGAGCAGAAGCACAAGATGCCTCTAGTTCAGGCCGGTATTCTCCGAGGCAATGGTACCAAGCCGGTCGAGCCGGCCCATTCGTGCAGTAGCAAAGCCGCTGCTAGGCTCCACCGCGTTTAGCATGTTAGCCACCCTACCTAATCTAATAATTGTCATATTAAAAAAAAGCGTACGTAACAATAAGGAGCCATTAAAACTTTCATCAAGCAAATTGGCGGTAGATTTACAAAACGGTAATTATCCTATATAACTGTACAATATCTTTCTATGAAATGGCCATTATTTGCTGATGCTGTGAGGGTGAGTTCATAAAGTTACTTACGTTGTTCAAACGTAAAATCGTGTTGTGGGCGGCTCTTTCGAGCTTTGTGAGCGATGTTCGTTTCGTTACACTGTTTTACTTTATACTTTTCTCTGCTCATAACCTTTAACAATAATCACAAAGTAGGACTTCATTGAATTTTAATACTGGCTTCCGACGACGGTTTTCTTGATAAAACAAAAGTAAAAAGTTGCCTATGTCCTTTCCAGGCTTCATGGTATCTTCATTACAAATAGTATCAAAATCGGTTCAGTCGTTTATGCGTGATTGAAAGAAAAACATTCAAACTATCACGTACATGAATAAATGTGAAGAAACGCCCACTGCTAGGCCTTGGGCCTTGCCTTCTTTTAAATATTTGACAGAGCTATGGAACCGGGAAGGGTCCGCCACACTGCTCCAGTGAGTATTGGCGAACTTCACACATCCACGAAACATTTTTTTTTTCTCTTTCACAGACATACAGATTTCCTCACGGTGTTTTCTTTCATCGGCGAGCACGTGGTTAATTCAGCACTATTAAAATTGGTATTCTAAGTGCTGAATATATTGGTGACCCAGTTCACTAACGTGAACTTAAAAAATACCAAGCGCTCTAACCTCATGACGGCGAAAGAAAACCTGTCACCAACTTTCTTCCATGTCTTGTAGACTCTACTAAGGCAAAACTCCTGAAAATCTCAAGCTTATTCACATGACAAATGATTGATGTAACATTGTTTTCACACTAAATTATTTTATAACAAACCTGGTGAAAAGGATACAAAAAGAAATAGTTTTCTCTCGCTTTATTTTCCGAGAAAAGTACGTCATTTCCGATAAAAGATCCTACGTTTGTGAAATAGTAGATCGGGCGAATGTGCAAGTTGTTTGAAGACCAGGTGTTCTAGTGAAATTCTCTCAGCTAGATTTGCTTCGAAGACAATTTCCACTGCTATGTATGTGTTCCGTTCATTGTTCTACGCTAAAAGGCTGTAAGATAACAAAAAGATTATTTGAACTCTACTTCAATAACAATAAGGATTTTCTATTGAAATATAACATAATTATAAGTTTTTTTAATTGTATTTAACAGCAAGCAGCTGCTGATGAAATTCTCCGATAGGGATGACCTCTTCAATGACCAGTAATCGTCATAAATGGCTATCGAAGTATCAGACGCCTTGTAGCTTGGTACAGACATAACGATAGATAAGCCAAGCGGCGGCTTTAGCTGCTGCTCGAATGTGCCGGCTCGACCGCATCGGTACCACGGCCTCGCAGAATACCGGCGTGAAGTAGAGGCATCTTGTGCTTCTCTTACGCGTCGTTCGGTGAGTGAGGTAAAGGTAACCGGAGGCCCACACCCCCTCCCTATTCCCCACCTCTTCCCTCCCATCTCCCAAATATCCTTAAAGACCGGGAAGGCACCTGCAGCATCTACGATGTTGCGGATGTACGCGGGCGACGGTAACCACTTACCATCAGGTGAACCGCTTGCTCGTTTGCCGTCTCTTCCATAAAAAAAAATATATTTATTTATATATTTAATCTTTATGCACAAATTGGTACAAATGGCGGACTTAATGCTTAGAGGCATTCTCTCCCAGTCGACCATTAGGCTAAGCAGAGATATATACGTAATAGAGGCGATACAGCTAAGAGAATAAAACAAGTAAAAGGATATAAACATCAAAATATATACTTACACAGATAGGTACATACATACATACATACATAAATACAATATATACAAATATACCATATACACATAGAATAATGAATTTTAATACAAAATACAAACAAATATACATGTCACGACAAACAACTAAAGCGGCACAATGACAAACAGCAGCACTAGTACAGACTTGCAACATTTCTGTAATGTATTCGGATGTTATTTAATTACATCTAAATTAGTTTAAGTCTATCCATTTATATATAATATTCGTATGTATCATATTTATGTATCATAAGGTATGGTCTATAATTCATATACATTATATATTATTGATTATTTCTTTTTGTACGTTTATAGTTACTAATGTATTGACGCAGCTGCTTCATTCTGTCTCGCGTCGTCCTCCGGTAGACTGGTAGAGAATGCTTCAGGTCAGCACCGCTTATATACACAGCACTATAAATAAAAGTTACAGAAGAATATATGAGATACATAAAAATCAGAGAAACCAACATTTTGTATTACACCCCCACTGAAATCCATCTACGCTCTGATAATGAACATTTTCTTTATCAGCGTTACAAAAAAAAAAAAAGTTAATTTAACTTCTACAAAGTTTCCCCAACACGAACGACCGACGTGGAATATTTAAGTACACCAATGTAATGAATATTAAGAACACAAAATTCTAGATTATTTACATTACATTACATTAGAGACGTGCGATAAATATAACGTGCCACGCCAACTGTAAAATAAATAATGATTTCATGTATCTACGCGAATACTGCACGTTTGAAATGAAACTATTATTTACGGATTTTATCGCGTTTCATTATGTTTTTATATTACCGACGTTACGATTGCTTTACAGCAGCCGTGGACACTGGGGGATTAAGGTGTCAGACGTCCAGATGTCATAGTCAACTCGAGCTACCTTCATCTCAATTTCAAACATTTTTTCTATATCAGTCAGTCAGTATCTTCATCAATTTTTTTTAAACATTTGTTTGGTTTAATCCTCGTGACCACGGCTGCTGTAAAGCAATTAAAACGTCGGGAATATAAAAAACATAATTAAACGCGATGAAATGCGTAAATAATAGTTTCATTTCAAATGTCAAATAAATGATAAAATGTACAAATTTGTTTAATTAATAAAGATTGAAATAAAATTTGTTTTAACATATTTAACTTTATTTTTCATCTTACTGCTTCCACTTCTGGCTACGCTAAGAATCAGCGTCACATCGACCATTTTAATTAAGATAATTTTGAAAATTAATTAAGTTATAATTGTAAACGTGTACATAAAGATTTTTATTATTATTATTCTGCCAAATAAACGTATTTCTAATTATTAATTTTTGGTCCCGATCAGCGCAGCATCAGCTCGTATTATCTTGGGGTCGTGCAGTAGTCTGCTTCGTCTTGGATTTAATTATATTGATAATAAAATGAATCGCATGTATACAAGATATCAATAAATATTGTTCGAGACAATGTCAATCTCATAAAATATGACAACATACAAAATACAAAATAAGACAACATACAAAAGCTCAACTACAAAGTAAATAAACATTGGTGTCCTCTATCAGGTAAAAACATATTTCTGAGACACGCGAGTCCTCCGATCTGTCTCTGTTGTCGTTACAATAGAATTTCTTTTGTTTTTTTATTGCATTCCTATTGATTCTGACGTTTTTGATAGTAGTCATGACACTGTATTGTAATATAAATTTAATTAACTAAGGTATGGTTTTACATGGAGTCCTCAATAGCATGGCCATCTTCCCAATGTGCAAGAAGAACGAGGAATGTGAGACATCCGATATCGATATTAAAAACGATTAATCATCATTATTTCAAGTTCAAATTATCACTCGTTTGAATTAAAAATACATTCTCGAGTATAAAGCGAGACAAAGGTAAGGTATTTACATAACCTGCTTCATCTCGTAAATGTAAAATTAAAAACTCACTCATTTCACTGAGTAGCTGGAACGAATGTTAAAGTTTATTTTTTTTCTAAAACGTTTGAGTGACAAGCAACAGTCCACTTGGCATGCAAGTGGCTACTGAAGACCATGGACCAAACAACTTCAGTCACAGAAGAACATTACAGGTTCCATTGTCATCCCTGAGGACTCAGAAGCCATGCCCCTCACCCTGTAATCATACTGGCTCTCTACTCTTCGAACCTTCTCCCTCTTCAGTAGGAAAGGAGTCCGAAAAGTTTGTGAAAGATGATTAAATTTAATAATCAGTAGTCGCCTATCATATTTTACAGAAGAAAATAATTTTACCGGGCGAGGATCTCACCTGTGAAAGGACCCTTCACAATTAAGCCGCTCCTGTGTAACAACTTTCGAGTAAGATCTTGACCCTATTGTTAAGAGTTCTCAACGTTACTCTGTTATTCGTTAACCTAACAAACGTAGAAATAAAAAAAAATACATTAAAAAATTTTAGTCTCTGTTTTGTCTGAGTTTTTATTTTGTATTTTAATGAAATGCAATCATATACATATAATTTGCCGTTAATGTGACAACATATACAGAGAAGATTCCTTTGTCTATAATGTATATTAGATTCAATACTTCTTAATTGTTTGATAGATAGACTTCGTTATTGATTACTTTTTTTTTGTTTAACAAGGGGGGGGGGGGCAGCTGCTCGCCACCTACCTGATATTGAAGGCAGGGACCGGGATGTCGGGATCAGCATTGCCGTCATTAAGTGCCGGTACGACTGAAATCCTCCACCCTTATCGATGGTATCCTATGCCGAGGTCTTACGAGGGGCCCTTGGTTTGCGGCGAGGCCCCCTCCAGTTGACGGAAGTCTTTACGTTAACAGGGGTCAGCACGGCACAGTAGCGAAGGAGCCAGCGTCGCGCCAACAATGCAGTGTCACCGCTCTTCTAAATTTTCTTTCAAACCTCCACGGATTAGAGATAGGCTGTTGGTCCAGCGGCCTTCACAGCCTCGGCAGGGATGACTCGCAAGCAGGAAGCCCAGGGACTATTCAAATATTATAGAGTACCAAATGCAAGCATCCAATTATCAATGACAAATATAATACACAGTTTTGCCGCAGTAACCCGGTAAATTACCACCATCACACCAATTCGATTACGTTTTAAATTGAGACCGTCTGTAGCTATATCGCACTGGACTTAATTAATTCAACATGTCAGAGTCATTATGTGAAACGATATACTGTCTGTAACCATTCTGTCCACTGAATAGTTTACGTACATCGCTAGAACTTCTTGATAATCCAATTTCAAGTTTTGATGTCACTTAGCAAGAGATTTATAAACTTAATGTTCCTTGATCAAATTTATTGGTTTATAAACTTGTTAGTCGTTTATTGCAAAAAAATAAAATATATCGAAACTAGAAGTATATAGTGTACTAAGCGACGGCTTTTGCTGCTGCTGGAATGGACCAGCTCCACCGCGGTAGTACCACGACAATGCAGAATATCGTGGTGAAGTAGAAGCAACCTCTGCTTCTGCGTTACGTTCGGTAAGCGGGGTAACTGGAGGCGGATAACACGATTCTAATGTCAGTCGTCCTAAATATGACTCGTGTGAAAAGATAAGAGATCTCTGTAGAATACAAATACAATGAAGTTTGTTAGATTGTGACGCTGTGATGTCATGACCCGAATATTAATTATCGACTGTTTTTTTTTGTGGGAAAGGGGAAGCTGGCCACCGGTTACCAACGCACCGAAACGCAAAAGGAAAAATCAAATCAAATCATTTATTTTGATTGAAAAATTTTATTTTAATTTAAAAAATACATTTGACAAGTAAAATGTAACATACGTATTATAACTAACGTATTTTTTTTATAATTTGTGGCAGATTTCGTTTCATAATGAGGCTCCTCTGGAGGAGAAGAGACGAGATGCTTCTGCTTTACGCCGGTATTCCACAAGGCCGTGGTACTAGCCCGGACAAGCCGCCCATTCGTGCAGCAGCAATAGCCCCGGCTTGGCTTCGACACGTACAAACATTTAAATAAAATGTAATATATGTACACAACCAGTGCGTGTTGCCAGTGATGACATACGGAACTGAGACTTGGTCCTTCACTGCAGGCCGTATGAGGAAGCTCAAAGTTGCTCAGCGCGCTAGGGAAAGGGCTATGCTCGGTGTTTCTCTGCGCGATAGAGTCTGCAACGATGATATCCACAGCAGAACTAAGGTAACCGACATAGCCGTAAGGATCAGCAAGCTGAAGTGGCAATGCGCCGGCCACATAGCACGCAGTACTGACAACCGTGGGGAATAAAGGTTCTCGAATGGCCCCAACCACGTACAGGCAAACGTAGTGTAGGACGACCCCCACAAGACGGAGTGACGACCTGCGCAGTGTTGCGGGAAGTCGATAGATTCAGGTGGCTCAGGACCGAGCTTCGTGGCAATCTTTGGGGAGGCCTATGTTCAGCAGTGGTCTTGTGTGTCTGAAATGATGATGATGATGATATGTATATCACATATACATATATTCATAATATTAAACAAATTTGTTTCTTCTCTTTTTATAGTCACTATATCTTATGATATCTTATGATCACGGACAGATTTAACATTGAGTAATGATTAATTGTTACTAGTTGTTCTTACTCCCTCGCTGCCCACATCCACCCAAGTCGTTTAATTTTCTGAAATCTTACAAATAACAATGAAACCACAGTCAATCACAGTACGCTCCAATTTCCTGATTTGACCTTCCCTTTGTGCGTCTGTGGTTTCGACAGATTTATTCTGAATATCAAGATAAAAAGATTCAACTATCACATTTCGGATTCCCGACATAAGTATTTCTTCAGATGCTGTTTACACCAGATTATATTGTTAAATTGTTTAAGGTTATATTTCCAAGCAGTTGCTCCGACCAAATATTATTAAATTGTAAATTAAATTCATATTTTTATACCATAAAATGTGTTTCAAAAACTTAAACACGAATCCCAGTTGCGGAATAGAAGACACAGGTTAAAAACCATAACCATGTTTGTTTTTTAATACAGATAACATACGTTTGTATTGTTGAATAATCCGTGTTGTATTCATCAGCGTATTTCCGCTCTAGTCCATTGCTGGACATAGGAGTAGGCCTTTCGAAGAAAGCTCCAGACAAAACCAGAACGCATTTCTTTAACTGCTTGACCACACTAACCATGGTTGGTCGGCGCCACGCCGGTACCCCCACCAGTGTATGAGCTTCCCAATACTAGTCTGTGGGATTTGGGTTCGGCAATCATTCTGTCGCTAGAATCTCGCCTCGGTACCTAGAGCCAATAGAATGGGACGGCTCGATGGGGTAGCGCCTCACAGAAAACTGCTGTGAAGTAGCAACATCTTGAGCTTCTACGTTTCGTTCGGTGAGTGAGGTAACCGAAGGCCCTCTCCGCGCCACCCCCTTCTCATCCTTCCTCCCATCCCCCAAATATCATTAAGCACTACAGGTTCACGTACCCCGTGGGGCATGCCTTTTGGCATGGTGTATGAGAGGCAGAATTGTGCTATTTTTCGCAAAATTTTTTAAGGGTTTTGGAAAAGCTGTTAGTTTTAAAAAAATATATGTAACGTATTTTTATAGACATTGATAAGGGACCAGAACTATGCAATTTTAGTTAAGATGACTATCTAACAAAGGTAAAATTACGACGCGAATCATAACGTCGAAGTTCATTTCTAAGAAGGAATAATTATCTGGATGTTGCTTTACTAATTTACATATTTGAAATATGTACGCGCACTAATTTCAGGAAATGCAGAGTGTTTAAAACGTGGCATACAGCTGACAGTTTGCTTATTGTTAAGCAGAATGTTCTAAAATGAATATACCACAAGACAAACGGAACTTGCATGTTTGTATTGTTTCCCCACAAGATAACGCCATGAGTAAGCAAAATATATATGAACAAAGTTTGTTGAGTGTAATTTTACACGTGGTAGAGGCCAAGCGGCGGCTTTTGTTGCAGCTCGGGTTGGAAACACTACCTCGCAGAATACCGGCGCGAAGTGGAGACATCTTGTGCTTCTACGTTTCGTTCGGTGAGTGAGGTAACCGAAGGCCCCCTTCCTCCCATCTCCCTCCTCATCCTCCCTCCCTCCCATCTCCCAAATACCCTGGCCAAAAAAAAAAAAAAAAAAAAAAAAAATAGGAATCCGCTAATAATTCGGAGATGTGGTTATTCGTGAGCGTTAAATTGAATGGCGCGAGTTCTGTCTCAATTACGTTTTATAATCTTTGAAATTCCTTTGTTACAACTCTAAGATAGAAGGAAGCTCATTAAGTTCACTTTATTGAGGCATTTGTTATTCACTGCGGTGAAATTAAATTAATAACAACAACCGTTTTCCGCGACTTCATACATGCCCCGGGAGGATTTTTGGTAACGTTCAAAAATAAACGTTAAATATTTTAGTTTTCGTTTCAGGGTATTATCTAAAACGTATTATTTACGGATTTTATTACGTTCAGCTGTGAGTGCGTGCCGCTGGGTTCCACAACCATCGGCTAGATATATATATATATATATATATATATATATATATATATATATATATATATATATATATATATATATATATATATATATATATATATATATATATATATATATATATATATATATATATATATATATATATATATATATATATATCTGTATGTACACATTCACTGCTTATTCCTATCGGGGTAGGCAGAGAATCCATGCGAAGATTGATGAAAGTGGGAGAAGCGAAAGACGTACGTCAGGACCGTAGCAAGTGGAAGAAGATTGTCTCTGCCTACCCCGTTGGGAACAATGCGTCAATATATACATAATAAACAAGATTAAATCTAAAATCAAGCATAGCACTGCACGACGACATCAAGATACTGTGAGCACATTCTGCGTAGATCGGATCAAAATTAATAAATAAAAGCTGAAGGTAGCCCGACTTAACTAACTATGACATCAGGACGTCTAACACTTCAGTCACCCTGTGAACACGGCTGCTGGTTTCTCTTCTTCGTTGTTGGCTGTTCAAGCCATGCGTCTGTGGAATACACTGCCTGAAATATGAACTGTCCAGTAATTGCGAATGCAGTCGCCACTTACAATTTGTAGAATGGAGAGAAAGAAACGGTGCTTCTTTCTCCATTCTAATAATAATAAAAGAAAACATTTTCAAGATGTATGGTATCGGCATAATCTGCCACCACCTTGCTTTCCCTGGGTATCGTGAGACCCGGGTACATAATTTCCCCACCGGGACATTGAATCTCACCTCTGAGAGAAAGAATTTGACCGGCGCTTGCGAATTAAATGCAACACAATAAAGTTGTAAAACAATCAAAGCCGGCGCCGAGACTAGAAACCAAGGCGTTCAGTTAGTTTACTTCTACGGCTCTCGCTTTGTATTGACCCCGATTAACTGAAGCAGAGAATTCGGAATGACCTAGAATTGATTTTCAATATTAATTATTATTTCCCAAAAGGGAGTCAGAGAGAATATACGAAATTTTTACTTCAAACGATACGAATGAATGAATTAAATGTACTTCATTGTACACTATAATACACTAAACAAACAAAGATTATCAAAATTAACAGAAAAAATGTACAAAATTGATTGTTCCAGGCAACCTAGTAAGAAAAAGGAAACATTAGTACAAGTATCAACAGTCAACTACCTTTCACCATGACAAGGGTTGACTGGTGGAGAATGCCACTTGGCATTAAGTCCGCTCATTGTAACCTCAAGGAGCCGGGTAGAAGCCAATGCGGGTTGGTGGACTTCACATGTCCTCGAAGTAACCATACCGGGGTACCAGAGACAAACGCCAGTGTTACCATGAAATGCTTACAAGCCGCGTCCCATATGTCTTCGATATGAGCTAATTTAAACAATAGGTTCAAAGAAAATAGCTAGTTCTCGAAACCATTGGAGATTTGCTAAGAATTAATCATCTTTTTTAACAGCCTGTAAACGTAAAACTTTCACTTATAGGCATTTCCTATGGGTAAACACTACAGAGAGAACCCCTTGTCCAATAGTAGACTGTTAAAGAAGTACAAATTGATACAGAAGTAAAAGAACAACCTGAACTAAAATACTTCAGATAAATTACATCTGTAAATTCTAAGAGATAAACTTTCAACTGAAATGTATGAATTCAAAGTTCGGTACCAAAATTTGCTTTTGATTTATTTTCCATCATTACCGCGGTTGTTTCATTCTCAATTCTTAGTTTTGACTTAAAGCTCGAAACGTAGCTTCAGAAGTTGATTCCTTATTTAAATTTAAGTTGTTCCTCTTCATTTTGTTGTAAAGTATATAACAACCTTTTTTTTCGAATGTCCAACTTAACTGCACTCGGTGAAGCCTGGTCATTAACGAACGAGGCTCTGGTGATGGACTGATGATGGAAAGTCCATTCGAATATACCGAACCCGAATATTACAGACCAGTGGTTGTGTGGTGGGTTGGCGATTGATGGTTGGCGAGCCGAGGAGGGGGATGGCTGTCGCACGCGTCCTGCTTGTGCTGGTTGTGAACAGTTCGCGGCAGAGAGAAGCAGTGGCTTTTGCTGCTGCTCGAATGGAATACCGGCGTGAAGTAGAAGCATCTTGTGCTTCTGTAGTTAGTCCAGTGAGTTGTCCTTTAAGGCCGGCAACCCAGCTGCACGCTTGCTCGTCTTGCCTTCTTATCCCATAAAAAGAAAAATCTGCCGCTGCTTGTGGGGGCTGGTATTACACTTATTCAATTTTAGAATGTGCTTTAATTGCATGTGAGACTATTCGCGTATTCGAATATTATTTATAATATACAAAATCTGTCTAACAAAGAGGATACCAACGGAGTTACGCCGGTTTCTTCTCCGTCAGAGGAGCTTCATTACGAAATGGTGGTAGATTTAAAAAAAAATGAATGTCGACAAGCGTAATAAGCGTGGTAGAGCCAAGCGGCGGCTTTAGCGGCTGCTCGAATGAGCCGGCTTGACCAGATTGGTACCACGGCCTCGCAGAATACCGGCGTGAAGTAGAGGCATCTTGTGCTTCTGTGTTTCGTTCGGTGAGTGAGTTAACCGGAGGCTCGCACCCCCTCCCTATTCCCCTCCTCTTCCCTCCCATCTCCCAAATATCCTCAAAGACCGGCAACCCACCTGCAGCATCTATGGTGTCGCAGATGTACGTGGGCGACGATAATCACTTACCATCAGGTGAACCGCTTGCTCGTTTGCCGTCTTTTCCATATATAAAAAAAAAATAAGTTTCTTATGTCAATTAAAGATTTTTTCCTTTCCAGTCATCACAAGTGTGAGGGCACCAGCAGTTCGCACACAGACCCGCTGGTCCTGCGCGGCGAGGCGAGGCAAATGTCGTGCATTTGTTTACAGGTGGGTAAAGTAAGGAAAGTTGAGAACACTTAAGAGTACAGCTCTTCTACATCTTTTCAGTTTTCTTTATCGACCTGTCACTTCTGGTCGTAGGCCTCTTCCAATGAGATATTCTGCTAACATTCTTAACATATCAAAATATTGCCAAATACATAAGGGGATAAATGTGAACAGTCACTTTTTAAATATATAACTTCGCGTATAAAGCTAGGTATGGATGGTAATATGTAATATACATGTCTATTTCTAGGAAGTCTGCAGTCTGTGATAATATTCTGGAGCACTCCGACCATTATATTAGATTTGACAGAACACATATCCACAAAAGATGATTCCAGAGGCTATTGAAATAGAAAAAAACATCCTAATTTTAATACAGACGATGGCTGGGTGTTACCACCTGCTTGGAATCCGGTTCCAAGTCCAAGCATACCGCTGCACGACCTGGTGATACCGCGAGCTCAGTACGCGTAGATAGGGCCGGAAATTAATAATCGCAAAGCTGATGGTAGTCGGGTTAACTATGACACAGGGACGCCAAACATCTCAGTGATCTTTCGTGACCACGGGTGTTCTAAAGCAACGGAAACATCGAGATTTAAATCCCGAAATCTAAATTGTACGCGATGAAACCCGTAAATAATAGTTTTTGTCGCTTGTTAGAAAGATTCAAGTTCGATTTCGTACATAGAAAAATAAATATATTTCAATAAAACGATTTAAGACAGCTTTGTTACGTATAAGCACACTTCAGTTACAAAGAGATGCGGGTCCAATCCTAGGACCGTCCTTTGAATCTAGAATTATCTAATTTAGCAAAGTCTTTTCTCTGACTCGGTCCTCTGGAAAGGTAAAAAAAAGATTAATATTTCACTGAGAATTTTTATTTTGTGAAAACCCTCCCGATTTCTACCAGATGGCTCATTTAATAATGTTATTAAAAATATGCCTTACTTTTTCACGTACTTTTAAACGTGGTAGAGCCAAGCGGCGGCTTTTTCTGCTGCTCGAATGTGCCGGCTCGACCGGATTGGTACCACGGCCTGTAATTAACTAACTCTGGTATTTCCAACCATTTCACACCACCATCACTATTCTGTGGCATTAGAATTTTATTTGTAAAACATAACCATAGGCGGTAGAAAGCTAGAACCCAGCAATTAACGCTCATAAATCAACAGTTTAAGTACTATGTCATATTAAAGCATGTTAATGGATTATACTTAACACTTGATAGTTATATGATATTCTGTTTACAAGAGTTCAGTACTGTAGTTAAGTTACATATTTATTATAATTTTTTTATGTACACGTTAAAAAAGGCATAAAAACATACAAGGGTACTAATTAGTGCGTACATTTCAAACACATATTATGTATACAATTAAATTAATATGATTTCATGTAAGTAACGTATGTATATATTCACGCCTTGTTCCCAACGGGGTAGGCAGAGACAATCTTCTTCCACTTGCTACGGTCCTGACATATGTCTTTCGCTTCTCTCACTTTCATCAACCTTCGCATGGATACTCGTTGGTTTAGAGTACTCTTGACCTGGCCTTTTTTCAGAACTTCTCCGATTTGATCGTGAAATGTTCGCCTAGGTCTTCCTCTCCCGACTCTACCATTTAAGTAAATATAATTAATATAAAATGCAATATAAGTAAATATACATATATATTTATATATATGTATAAATATATACTTAATTAAACAAAGGAGTAGACGATCCGATATCAAAGTTGGTAGTGACCCTGCTTTCAATGCGAAGTGTTGACGGTTCGATTCTAGCACGGGACAAGTATTAGCATGGGCTATAAATATTTGTTTCGGGTATGAGTGTTTGTGGGTGTTCGTGATAGCCTAGTGGTTCAGGGCGCTCACTTGACCCCAATTGACGCCCACTTGAAAATTGTTAATAGCAATTTTAAGAGCTGTCTTTACCAAGTGCTCGGCGGTGAAGGTAAACAACGTGAGAAGAATATATCTGAGAAATAATAAAAAATATTATTTGGAGGAAATGTGAAGCCTGCCAACCCGCACTGGAGCAGCGTGGCGGGCTCGGATATTCGTATTTGAGAGAGGTTCATCTGACGGTAAGTGATTACCGTTGCTAACGAACATCTGCAACATCAAAGGAGCCGCAAGTTCGTTGCCGGCCTTTAAACATTTTTGGGGGATGGAATGGAGGATGAAGAGGGGGATGCAGTCAGATGGGCTCATCCTACGTTGCGTTATCTCGTACAAAGATACCACTCGAGACCCCTTTCTTCTCTAATTTCTGTATGTTTTACTGAACTGGGATCGACCCACGGAGCTTTTTAAATTGCTAATCCATTATTACTAAAATTTGTCGTATAATGATGTCTTTAAATATATAATTTAAGTAAGTTGATGTATATTAAAATAATTTATAACAGAACAACGTATTTTAATTTACTTTCTATGTTAATGCGTCTGTCGCAATACTTCACCTGGACACGGGTCGGCTGACAGGTAATGCAGACAAGCATAACTTTTGCCTTCGTTACTTTTACAGAAAGGAGAAAACAAAATAGATTAAAGAAATAACAGAAAATAAGAGCAAAGGTTAGCAAGGGCAACCCGGTGTAGTGTTATAAAAGGAAAAAACTTCGATCTTATATTTATCAATTATAACTTCATTGCATGACTGAAAAAATATTACACAGAGCTGACTTGATGGTTTTCGGCATTGTTTGTAAATATATAACAATAATATTTAGCTATAAAAGTATTGTATTTACGCGAACACTACACATTTGAAATGAAAACTATTATTTTCACTGATTTCATCGCGTTTAATTAGGTTTTTATATTCCCGACGTTTCGATTGAGCTTTACAGATAACTTTATAAGTATTCCATTTGTAGCGCATGTTCATTGTTAATTTAAGAATTATCGTTAGGACTCCTAAGTAACACTGCAGCTCCTATGGTGTTGCGGATGTTTTTCTTTTTTTTTTTTATGAAAAAATAGGCCTGCGTTTGACCTCAATCTTGCCCGATGGAAAGCGAAGATGAGGCCTAGGATGGTACACGCTTGCCTAGATGTCTGTTCACTTTGACCTTGAAGAAATGTTCGTGGGCGTCGGTGATCACTTACCATCAGGTAATCGGCGACACTTTTACGACACCCCGGCGACACCTTGGCGACACCTCGGCGACACTTCGGCGACACCTTGGCGTAAAAGGAACCTACAACCTGTTATTTATTTATTTTGTGATTTTCGTAATATATATATTTGCATACATGTGTTTGAGCTTTAACGTAATTAGAACAAATGTTAAGGTTATAGCTTGGTAAATGTTCACTTCTGGGCACATGCATCCTCCTCAAATATCTGAGACGCTTTTGGAGACGGAAAGGGTCTGCCGCGTTGCTCTAGCTCGAGTTGGTGGACTTCACATATCCTCGAAATATTTCTTAGTCATGCAGTTGACTGTTCACAGGCTGTTAAGATAAGTAATTAATGAATAACCACAGTTATAATGACATGAAACAAAACGTTGTTATGTAACGTAATTCCGTCAGTCGACATTGTTTTTACAAATAGTATACGTGTATATTGTACAATCGCCTCGATACCATTTGTAATATTTACTGCCCACCCAGCCATTCCGCTGCTATTTCCTATAGCAAATGACGTCATTTCTGGGCGAATGAGAAATCTAATGTAGTTTAAGCCGAGTCGAAATACACTGCTGTATTGCGCATTATTTTTTATGATTGATGGATTCACGGAATGTAGACCGTTAGGATAAAGGGTCGAACTTTAATTTCGTAGAACGCGTGTGATCCGGGTTGAAATACCGGCACCGATCCCACTAATAGTGTTAATAGGTTATTATTTCAAGTGCTGAATATGTAAGTGCTCGGCGGTGATAGAATAAGAATAAAAAAAATAGATGACGCACGCAAACCGTTAACTCATGAAGGAGCAGCGAGAAGGACCCTTCAGAGCCCTCTCAAAATTTGGGAGCTGACCTTTGCTTCGGAGTGGGAGATTCAAAGGGATTTTATGATTAGACTTACTTGTGTATAAGTGGACGTGGTAATAGTAATTATTTCTTCATTCACATATTTTTTTAAATCTAACATCGAAGTAGGGTTCTTCTAACGGAGAAGTAACAGACGAAAGAAACTTCTCAAGAATTCACTCTATCCAATATTCAAAAATAAAATTACGCGGGACCAAGACCGATATAACCCGAGTATTAGTCAGAATACTGTCAGATCTTTCTTAAAGTAAATTAAAACCTTCGTAATCATACCACAATATGATTTATTACCCGAATAAGTCAGGATTCGATGACGAAAATTATTACAGCTTTGACAGCGCAGTCCAGGCAGCCATATTTATGACATCAATATATAACATTCGACATTTTGTGAAGCAATGAAAACGGCACGAGCTGAAATTGGACAGCCGATAAAACACGTCGCTGAAATTTAAATTAAAAAGCAATTTAGTCAAACGGTGAACGTAAATATTAATAAGGCATAAATTCAAGGAAATATTCATCCTCACATGCCATTGTTGGCTAAAACGTGTACACTTTGTGCTAGGTAATAAACGAGACTGGCGATTGGATTTAAACCTTTATATCTTAACGTGGTAGAGCTAAGCGGCGGCTTTAGCTGCTGCTCGAATGGGCCGGCTCGACCGGATTAATACCACGACCTCGCAGAATACCGGGGTGAAGTAGAGGCATCTTGTGCTTCTGCGTTTCGTTCCTCCCCCTTCCCATTCCACTCCTTGTCCTCCCTTCCAAGTCCCAAATACCTTTAAAGGCCGGCAACCCACCTGTAGCTCCACTGGTGTTGCAGATGGTATGACTGTAATCACTTACCATCAGGTGAACCTATTGCTCGTTTGCCGCTTTTCCCATAAAAAAAACCAGTGCGATAAAATACAATACTTCAAGTAAGACCTATTCTTGAACTTAGATTTATACTTGAAAGGGTTTTTCGGACGCCGAGGTATTTTGTCCGCTCACAGATGGTTGCGTACTTGTAAGAAGATATACGAGTAGTACAAATATTAATAATAATGGCCTAAAGTAGTAGCTTGAAGTGTCCACTGCTGGGCAAAGAGCTCCTTCACACATATCTGTGAGGGTTTTGGAGCCGGACAGAGTCCACCATGCTGCTCCAGCATAATTTTAGTGGTACCGGCATCGGGGATCCAATCCCAGTCGTTCACGCACTACGATATTAAAGCGTGCTCTCTGACCATGGTTAATTTAATATAAGAATGGCTATGTAATTCAAATATTTAGCTAAATCCCTCAATAGGCCGGCCTTGAACAATTCGAATTGTTCGTTAAGTAAAGCCAGACGTAGTAATGGGGCTTGGTCTGTGTCACGAACGAGCCTAATGTACTAACAAGGAACATGTTTGTGCTGCTAAGTAATTTAGAGACAATTACCCTGGAGTAACTGTTTATCTCAAATGATTCGTTTAACATTAGTTTCCACTCGATACAAAATAGTTAGAATAAAAATTTGAAATAAAGACGGGTAATCCCGTCTTTATTTCAAAATCACAATATCCCATATTCAATTTATGTGGTTTTTTTTATATATAAAACCATTAACCCCCCACTGTAGGAATTTCTCTTGTGTTGCGGAGGCAGTTTACATACATAAATTTCACATGGACAAATACCCATACCCGGAACTATTATTTGTAGTCCATACATATACTAGTCCCGTGCGTGATCTGAACCCGCGACACACAGCGCCGCAGCTAAATGCTTAGCCACTACGCCACCGAGCCGTCTATTTGAATTAAAAGTCGTTATATCTTTTGAAATATTTATTCTGCGTAGTGTTGCGGGAAGTCGATGGATGCAGGTGGCTCAGAACCGAGCTTTGTGGCAATCTTTGGGGGAGGCCTATGTTCAGCAGTGGACTTGTGATAGGCTCAAACGGTGATGATGATGATTCTTTAAAATATGTTAGAAATTCAATAGTAATAAAATGCACTGCTTCTTTCACAGCATGCACCTTCACCACAACAATCACCCAAACCAGCAAGCACTACACTCGACATAAGGTAATACTTTCCACGAGTGCTTTAAGGCACAGTTCTTACGAACCCGAAACGTCGGGAGCATAAAAACAAAAATTAAACGCTATGAAATCTATTAAATAAATAATAGAATCATTTCAAACGTGCAGTGTTCGCGTATATACAAGAAATCTTTATATAATTCATATATAACTTTTCCGATAAGTGTTAAGTTTTAAGTCAATTTATATTAGTAATCAGTTTTAGCTTAGTTTTAGAAAGTTTTCAACACGGCCGTTTTAAAAACACTAAGTATTATAAAATGTTAATTAATTCGAAACTCTGGAAACGTTGTAATCAAGTGTTAAATTGCTTTCTGAATTCTCTTATCGAACAAGTCGGCTGGTTCTGATGGATTTCTAATGAATTGTAAATTTATTAACAGACGATTATTTAAAGAAGTAAAACTTGAATCATTTACAATACTTTTGTTACTATTCATAGATCAGCTCATTTAATTTGTTTTCAATTTAGACTATTATAAAAACTTGTTTGTATTTATTTAACCAAAGATTTTTATTTAAATATTAATTACTGCTACTGTAACTCTATGCCGTGGTAGCCTAGTGGTGCAGGGCGCTCACTTTAGTATTATAGATCGCGAGTGACCTGGATTCGGTCCCCGGTGCCGGCACCACAAAAGTTGTTAATAGCAATTTTAAATGGTGTATTTACCACATGCTCAGCGCTTAAGGAGGACCTGCATGTCTGAGAAATAATAAAAATATTATTTCAAGGATATGTAAATCCCGTCAACTCGCACTGGAGCAGCGTGGCGGGCACTTCCCTGCTCTCACAAAACCCTCTCAGATATTTGAGAAGGAGGCCGTTGCCCAGCAGTGGGCACTTACAAGCTGTTACTTTATTTAAAAAAAACATGTAGAACCAATGATTTCAGACAGTTGATCCTTTAAAAATAAATATTGTTTAAGTGTAGAGTTGATTATAATTTGGCACGTATTATACAGCATGTGTTATTAATATCATATTCATACATAGTGTGGGTAGTAAACAGAATCCTAGAACTTTAATATATTATATGTATAGAATGTATGTTGGAATGTATCTATAAGTGAAAGAGTCAATTGGCGGCTTTTGCTACTGTTCGAATGGGCCGGCTGGGCCGGGGTTGCTCGAGTTGCTCGCAGAATACCAGTGTGAAGTAGAGGTTGCTCGTGCTTTGTGCTTTCGGTGTCTGTCGTCTAACTCTTAGTAAGTTATATTTCTAGTAGAAAAATCTAGAATTCATACCATACTAAACTAAATATGAAACATACTAAAATGAAAAATGCAATCTCGTAAAGCAACATGCGATTTTTTACTTTATAAAAGATATGTGCAACATGATTGCATTTAAATTTATATTTTATAAAACCAATACATATTTAAATATGTTGTATAATGCCAAGGACATTGCATAGTACTCCGAGCGTGTATTGGTTTCTGATAAAATACGATTTCATAAATCAAAAGTCAGATTGATCACTGAGTTTGAGTCTAAAAATATTTAGTAACTTATTTTATGTGGCTCCAGTTTTTAACTCATGCCTTCAGTTACGCCAGGCTTTCAGGAGTTTTAGAGTGTGATCGGAGTGCCTTTGGGACTTTTTATGTCGAAAATTAGCTTCTACCGCATGGATAGTTTCCACTCTAAGTGGCAATAGCTATTAGCTAATAGCTATTGTGAAAACATTTTCAGTTTCCTAGGTGATTTCTTTACAGTCGACGTTACAAATATCGGATGAGCAGATGAGCTTCCTATATAAGCTTAACATTTCGCATAAGTGCTAAGTTTATTCACCTCAGTGGACACAAAAACATCACTGAGCAGCTATCGCTTGGTATTCTTGGAAGACGATCTCAGCTTTAGTAAAATCTTCCGGTCTTTGAGATCCACTTTATGTGCGGCCGCTTCTGGAAAAAAGACTTCATCGTATAGAGTACCTTCTTCATCTCAGCCGTTGCCCCCTTGGATTCCATTGCCCCAGTCCGAAGTCCGCAGTGAGTGCAGTGAGATCTAGAGCAATGCATGGATCTTGAGATATCCCCATACATTGCCTCAACTTCATCATCAGCTGTGGCAAGGTTGGTGCGTGTACCTGTATGATCTACAATGATACAATCAAAAACACGCCTATCGTGATAGAAACGTCCTCTACCATAATAAAAAACGATATGATGAAAGCATGCAAAATATTTAATTTAAAACAAAAAAATAAACTTAGCACTAAACATCTAGGATTGCACTTGCCGGAGGAAGTGCCTATATACATTACTGAGCAACTCACTGCTAAAGGAGCGCGACTACACTTCCTCGCGCGAGACCTCGTTAAGGCGAAAAAATACAAGTACTATTGGACCGCGTACGGAAGAGTCTATTTAAGAAAGGAAGAAAACTCCCCGGTCATATTAATTAAGAGTGAATCACAAATACAAGGACTCATTAATGATAAATGACTATATTTTGCAATTTTTTTGTTCATAAACACTTATCATGTTTATAATAGCCTACTTAATTCGTTTGTATACCTACTACTACTATATACATTAAAAATAATTAAATTTAGTATAACTTTTTATGTAGCGAATTTAATGAGGTTAAATTTTCCTTCTTTCTTTTTACTTGATTGTTATAATAACCTACCTATTCTCATTTTTTGCACAATATTTTGTAAACGTATAGATAAGTTATTTGTTACTAATAGAAAAAAAAAAACTTTCTCAAAAACACACCTCCAATTACACACTCCTTCCCAACAACAATTACAAGCACGTTCTCCAAAAAAAAATAGTTACTTAACGATTAATATTACCATAAGAAAACTTTTAGTTAAAAATAATTCAAACCAATTATACTCAAGTTACGAGAATAATATTATGTTTAAAATATACATCTGTCACTTGAAAAATATTTTGCATTGCTACTATATTTACCTAAAGACACAAATGCATCCTCCACCAAGGCATGTAATTATACCAATCCAAAATATCTCAAATATACACACTAATCGCTCACATTTATCCTTGTCCAAGATAAAAAATCATGAAACTGCACCTAAAACAACAATTTCTATAGACTTCGAAAAAGCCTTAAAATATTTACAGGAAAAAAATTTGGCTAAACTCCTCTTTTGTAATGACCCTGACATAATAACAAACTGTCTGATTCAACACCTTACAGATTCTATTAAAACAAATACAATTATTAATATTATCCCTAAAAGCAAACGAATCATAAAGCCGTGGATTACCACTGGGATATTAAGATGTATAAAAAATCGTAACAAACTCCAGAAACAGTCTCGTGATGATCCACATAATGAAATTAAAAAAATTACTTATACTCGATACAGAAATTTCTGTAACAATCTTTTAAAAAAAATTAAAAGAAACTATGATAGAAAATTACTAACTAATTCAATAAAAAGCAATAAATTGCTTTGGAAAAACATTAAAAATATAACTTACACCAATAAATCTAATAAATTAAATATTGAATTGATTAACACAAAATCAACACCCGTTGACTCAGCTAATTTCATAAATAAATATTTTTCTAATATTGGCAGCGAGCTTGCTACAAACATTCAGTCAACTATAACTGACAATGAAATAAATAATTATATTAAAACCTACCTTCCGTACCCCAAACATTTGTCTTATTAGAGACGGATCACGATGAAGTGAACCATATTATAATGAATTTAAAATCAGATAGTGCTCCAGGATGGGACAATATTTCTACGAGATACCTAAAATATATAAAAGAGGAAGTAGTCCCAACCATAACACACTTGGCCAATCTTAGCTTTTAATTAGGCGTTTTTCCAACACCACTTAAACAGTCTATAATCACTCCAATATACAAGGGTGGGGATCGAACCGACGTAAATAATTATAGGCCAATTTCTGTTTTACCAGCCATTTCAAAAGTTTTAGAAAAATTGTTAAATTCTAGGTTGCTTAGTTATTTAACTAAATTCAACATTCTGTCGCCATCTCAGTATGGCTTTAGACAAGGAATATCTACAGAGGACGCAGTTACATCTTTAACCACCCTTGTGACAGATAGTCTCGATATAGGATAAAAATGTCTAGGCGTATTTATCGACATAAAAAAAGCCTTTGACACCGTTTCCCATTCCATCCTCGAACAAAAATTAGAAAAAATAGGAATCAGGGTCAAGAACTTTCTTTGTTTAGAGATTATCTCAAAAATAGGAAACAAAAGGTGAAATTAGAGCAATACATCAGCGAAGATATGGGTGTATCATGTGGCGTACCACAAGGTAGTGTTCTCGGACCTACTTTATTTTTAATCTATATTAATGATCTCTGCAATATGAGTATCGAAAATGCAAACATCTTTTCGTATGCCGATGATACAGCTATTATCTTTACTGGATCAAATTGGGATGATGTTAATGTAAAAGCTGAACAAAGTATGGTCTACGTTGCTAAATGGCTAAAATATAATTTACTGACACTAAATACGGCAAAAACAAACTATATCTGCTTTAGTATATATAACAACGCACAACCTAATCCAAATTTCAACATTAAAATCCATAACTGTAATAACATAACTAGCAATAATTGTAACTGTCCAAACATAAATAAGGTATATCATACAAAATATTTAGGTATTCAAATTGACAGTAGATTATCATGGTATCCCCAAATCGAACAGATTACTGCAAGAATTCGAAAATTTATTTGGTTATTTAAAACTTTAAGATATGTTATTCCTAATAATAGGTCAAATATACCTGGCTCTCCAAATAACACATTGAACAATGTTTATATCGCTTTAGTGCAGTCTATACTAATATACTGTTTACCGATTTGGGGTGGTGCTGCTAAAACTCATTTCCTTGTAGTGGAACGAGCTCAAAGGGCGTTACATAAAGTAATGAACTTTAAAAAAATAATATATCCTACTTATAGTTTATATGAAAATAGTGACTTATTATCCGTACGGCAATTGTATATATTACACATTGCATTAAAAACTCATAAAGCAGTACCACTTGATAGTAACACAAAATCTAAACGTAGGAAATATAGTGTCGCAAACACTGCCCCAGTAAAAACGGTATTTGCAAGTATGCAGTATAAGAAACGTTCTGCTTTTTTATATAATAAAATTAACAAAAAAATCGATATACACTCTAAATCTCATCGTGACTGCAAAGCTGTATTAACACAATGGCTAGAAACATTAACGTATGATGAAACGGAGAAACTCTTGGAATACGTGAAGTAATTTGGAAAGCATTAACACATATACACTTACTCCCTTGACGCACACATACACACCCACGCATACACAAACAAACACACCCACACACACACACTGTTAATGAATTCATATAAATATCTCTACAATGGCTTAGGGAAATTGTTCGGCTTATAACAAGAAATATCTTACAACAAAATCTTATTACTAAGCTAATAATTTTGCCTAAACTATCAAAGTTGTAAATGAGGCAGAAGTATTCATCTTATCTCCGATCCGATTACCTCGCTCAGCGAACTTGCGGCCGTGATACCAACCCGGTCGGGCCGACCCATTACAGCAGCAGCAAAAGCCGTCGCTTGGCTATATCAGGAAAAAAATCTCAGATCTTCAGTTAGAACTAATAAATATCATTATACGTATATTTTGTCCATGTAGAATTTCGCAAAGCAGCTTCAAGGTCTGATTCCATTAAGTAGGTCTCTTAAATATTAATCATTAATGGAAAACAAACTGTCCTGAATGACTAAACAGCGTGTATTTAAAGATTGGTACGAAAGGTGTCCGTTTCAAAATCGCTCTCTCGAACCGTCGACGAACTAAGAATTTTATATAAAACATCGTTGTAAAGTCTGTAATTTAATTACCGATATGCGTGGCATTGCTTATTATGCGTAGGCATGGAATTTGTTATCCGCTGTCGCTTTACGATTAAACCACTTGTTTGCTTTGTTTTTTAAAAATTGTACCTGAGTAAAAGTGAATGTGAAGACGTGAAAGTGTATAATAACACTTTGTAAAAATATCTGGATCTGGCTCACGAGGTAACCGACATGTGGGGTGGTATGCCGAGCGAAATTATTCCGATCGTCGTCTCTGCAAACGGGTTAATCCCAGTCAGCCTCTCGGAACATCGTAGGCGGCTGGGACTCCGTGACGGACCGCTCCGAGCTTAAACGCAGAAGGCGGTGCTACTTGATACCGCTCGCATTGTCCGTCGGTTTCTTTCCCTGTCTCCCTAACCCTCGGCCGTCTGGTCTCCCCTGGCTTCCATCTGGATGGGTTTTAATTATCTATTTAATTTTATTATATATATATAATTTATTAAATATTATTTGTATTATGGTATTTTTTTTATCTATATGTATCTATATATACAACCCAACCAGATGAGAATGTATAGCCCTAAATAAAAAACACTTTGTAACATTTTGTAAAATCTGATTAAATATTAAATGTATAATCACTTTAGTTGTAGAATAATATTGTAAATTGCTCCTAGTTAAGTTCTAATAGGCATTAGCATGTAAAGGTTTCCCTGGTGACTTATAAATGTACTATCGAATTTACTCAACTTGGCTGAATCAATTTTCAAGAGAATCATCAATCCTTTAGTCGTCCACGTTCATTTGTCGTACTAACCTAATATTAATTTGTAATAAGATGAAGCAAATTAGAAATCTGTTCAATTCATCATCTGAAATTGTTTCATACTTTATTTGAGCTGAAAGGATCTATGAATGGCATCAGCGTTAACGGATTTTCATACATAACTCAAAGTTGTCAAAGAATCTCCCGCAGAGGGATAGAATGTGATGGTGGACGACTCTGGACTCCGGGTTTGCTCCCGGAAATTGCCATGAAATTTTCATGACTCCCCTTAGCACTCATGGAGAGCAAGAGGGTGGCAGATTTTTACGCAGCTATCACGCACAAAAACAGGATTTATCATATTGAATCATGGTTTTTGACAGATGGCTGAAAAACCATCTCCGCAAGCTATAGGCTGAAAATGTTTAGACGTTAGACACTTCCCAAGATGCAAAGTGTCCGATACAAATCCTTTCTTCTTAGACAAGGTCTTGCAGTTTCTTTTTACGCTAGCTGATGATGATTGGTGATTGAACGAGATAGAAGTAACAGTATCTCCAAGGTATTTCATTTATTTTGTAAATTTAAATTGTTGAACTTTTACTAAGCAATAAAATAAATACTTAATAAGATCAGGCGAATAACTTATCAAGTTGAATGTTGAAAGTTAGCAATGTGTATTATCTAATGTCAACTAGTGACTCATGCACAATACTTGAGGTTAGATAGTGTTAGTGATTGGTGTAGAGAAAGTGTTTGCATTGTAGAAGCAGTCTATGCATTTGTAGGAGAAATGGCGGTGTACTTCTCTTTGTACTAGGTAATAGACAACATTTTAATTCTAGCATTTTTGTACGATCTTTAAAAAAAAAGAAATTGCATGGTTTCTGTAAAACAGCTTAATTTCGATATTATCTAATCTTTACATTACAATGAACGAAATGCTACGTAAATAGGTTACATATTCCTCCTAATTAATTTTTGAAGATGATTTTGCTAACGATCCCATTTATCGTTTCCTTAAGATAGCGGATTAAAAAGTAAGGCCAAAAATATTCAGATAAGTGACGGACAGCAGCGATAAAGATGCGTGGTATTTGATTGATAAGATTAGAAATCAAATAGTTTCCATGGTTCTTACGTACAGCAGTAAACTACTAACAACATGTTGAATAATGTATATGTATATATATATATATATACACATATATATATATATATATATATATATATATTTATATGTATTCATATTTGTTTATATGTATTTATTCCGTCTTTATGTATATAATTGTATGTGTATTTTATATATTTATTTATGTATCTTTTCTTTTTTTTTTACAAATTTATTGTTTGGCACCCTTACTATATCTCTCCATGCCCCGGGTTGACTGGCAGAGAATGCCAACGGGCATTAAGTCCGCCCTTTGCAATACTATGTTTAAAGGTATTTAAATAAAGTTTAAATAAATAAATAAAATAATGAAGAACATTAAGCGTAGAAGATAAACATTATATTATAGAGACTTATAATGTAAATAAAATCGGTCGATTACAATTTAGAGTAGAGTTCAATAAAACTGCCATAAATCATATATTAAGCACAAAAGACTACATTATGTTATAGAGACTAACAATGTAAACAAAGTCGGTCAATGAAACTGCCAAAAATCATTTGTATTCGCAGAAAGTAACTAAATAACATCAAGAATTCTTGATTGACAATACAATACATCTGTCAATATTTATTTTCCATTGCTAACAAAAGACACAATAAAGATTTCCAATATGAACGTAAATACAAGACAATATCAATTTTCTGGTACCTGAAGAGACGAACACGCGTAACTAATTTATCTGACAAAGGAGTGTGAACTGTTAACATTTGTTTCCATTCCATTTAACATAAACGTTGATATGTTTTTACTCTGTCATGTCACAAAGTGGCACAGTGGTTGAAGTGTCTGCTTACTCCACTGTCTTCATCCTTATAAAACGTTATGTCTACTGGTTGTTTGTCGATTTGTCTTATATTGCTAGACGTCTTAATAGAAACTTCGGTACTAGTTTATGGGACTTAAATTCGTCATTTAATATCGATTTTTCGGCAACAATCGGTAACAGAGCTTTCCCTGTTATTGTTGAAAATTAACTATTTCAGTAAAATTCAGTATTTAATAAATGTTTCCATCATGAATTGATCCAAGATGATCCAATTTGTCATTCTAAGTTTTTGACTAGTTCTTAATTTGAGTTAAGTCTAGCAAATTTAGTAGTATTGACAATAGGCATGTATTGATAACGAATCAATTAAATCTTTGGCTCTCCAGAGTTTGACAGTCTGAGACAGTTCAGCTTGACTCGCAGAAACGCGGCGCACCCCTTGTCATTATTAAATTGACAATTTTAAGCTAACCTAAAATACTCAACTTAAAAGGTAATTTGAATAAAAATTGTGTAATTTGGAATCCATGTAAATATTTCTATTGGAATTGATGTTATAAACACTATTAGCATAATTCGAGAGTTATTTTTGTTGTAAAGTCTAGATAAACTTACGCTAACAAATTACGCTAGAATAATTTAAGAAATTACCTTATCAGTAAAAACAAAAAAGCAGAAAAAGATTCAATTAAAATCTAAACTATAATTTTCATTATTTTTGATCTGATTCTGGTTTTAGCTTTGGGTACAGATATGTTTCTTCATAGATATCTTTATTATTATCACTAAAACATCTCACCAGTTGACTGACACGGATATAGGACTATCCCGAATCAAACTTTTATCCTTTATCAGCCTTTAAAAATTTAATTGCTGAACAATAGGAGGATTTGGCATAACCACCACGCATTTTTTACCACGCTTAAACCAGGCTTAGCAGGCGGGTTTGCGATCGCAGTACCAGGCTGTCATTGGTCTGGTATTTTATGACATGGTTAATCAACCAGCTATCGGACTCCATTCGATCTCCGAAACCTTTCCTTTAGTCGTCTCTTAGGACAACCATAACAATAAAAATGGTGTTATAGCCAATACACTTTTATTGAAATTTCTTCTTCTTAATTAGTCTGAATAAATCCACTGTTGGACAGGCCTTTCCTTAAAATTAACAAAAGCTGGCCTGCCATGCAGGGAAGATTTACTGCTTCTCGTCTGCTTGTAGGATTTTTATTAGGTATATATAGATGAATTTTCAGCTATCAGTCAAACACCAGATTTATACAAGTAGGGTGCGCCATGCGCAGTTGAGATTGGGAGACTTGGAAGGCTGGGTGGTTCGGTTTTATAGCAGTCCTTCTATCATCTAAATATATCAAAATTGTATGAATTTATTTATTTATTTATTTATTTATTCTTTATTGCCTTAAGCTTAAGGTTACAATGGGCGGACTTAATGCCAAGTGGCATTCTCTACCAGTCAACCCTTGTTATGGTGAAAGGTTACAAAACAAAGAATAAAAAATAAAATAAAATAAAAACTCCAATAAAAATAAGTTGATAAGTACATATAAATAAACCATATAATTAAATAAATATTTATAACAAATTTTTTATAACACATTTCAAATCTTCTTTTGATTTTTCAAATATCTATCGACAAACCTTTTCTCTTTGTGGCTGTTATAAGTGTGTTAATTTTTACGTTTCGCTAAATAATTTGAATTGCTGAGAAGGTCTCTTTCCCAACTATTTGGAATCACTATCACAACAACTATCTAGAACTGTTTACACAATTCTTACAAACAAAATCTTTCCAACTCTAAAGCATTTAGAAAATTCATCGCTTTGTCGTACCTTTTTGCCGTTTGTTTTGTTTTTCCATAGCGACAATAAGCCTGATTAAACTGTTGGATCAAGAATTTAATTAAGCATTCGCTGCGAAAAATATTTTTTCCTAGCCGTTTTACATTACTTTGTTTCTTGACAGCTCTTACAAAAATATGAACGGTAAATTGATGGATCGAAAAAAAATTCATTACCATTTCAGTATTTTGATGGAAAAAAAGCCTTCACTCAGAAATTAGACCCTTTTGTGAAATAATTTTTGGAACGAGGCTAAGGCGACTAAGATGGTGGTAGTGGTTGTCGCCAGCAGTATTTCCGAACAGTTACGACTTAGGGACCTTCAAGAAAAGAGCTTATTCCTTTCCTTAAAGGCCGGCAGCGCATCTGTAGCTCCTCTGGTGTTGTGGATGTTCGAGGGCGTCGGTGATCACTTACCATCAGGTGAGCCGTACGCTCGTTTGGCCCCTTCTTCTATGAAAAAAAATAAATAGTGAATAGAACGTTTTGTAGAGCAGTTTGTCTTGAGTTACACTGCTGCTTGGCGGTAGTTGCTTGGGTCCTAGGCAAAGAAGGAGTTTACCATCTCATACAAATCGTTAACGGTTATCATCCTCTGAGGTGCAAGGTCTGCTGTTGCGCCCAGTGTACGTCATTACGGCATATGGTCATATTAGTAAAAGCCCCTTTGTCCGACAGCGAAGTGTTTAGTTTGTCGAATATGGGAAGGAGATGATATTCATATAATGCAATATGTATGTAAGTATAAGTAAGTATATTCATGCCTTGTTCCCAACGGGATAGGCGGAGACAATCTTCTTCCACTTGCTACGGTCCTGACATACGTCTTGTCTTTCGCTTCTTCCACTTTCATCAATCTTCGCATGCATGCTCGTTGGTTTAGAGTACTCTTGACCTGGCCTTTTTTCAAAACGTCTCCGATTTGATCGTGAAATGTTCGCCTAGGTCTTCCTCTCGCGACTCTAGCATTTACACTCGCCTCGTATATTTGTTTCGTCAACCTACTTTCATTCATCATTTATTTAATGCAATATGAGTTCTGTTATATCATTTATATATTGATGGGCTTCGGACTTAATCATTACTACTGACTATCTGGAAGCTTAATTCAAGACGATCTGCATATTGTTTAATTAAGTTCAAAGCGCGTAGGTTCACAGAGGTGTCTATCCATACATACTATATGTTACAAATTAGAAAGTAATTGTTAGTCTAACGTTATAACGTCTTCGTGAGTGAACTGATGAACCAATTTTAATGGAATTTTGGTATAGAAGATACCTTGAATGCTGGGGTACTTTTGTGTACAGGAAAGTGAAAAATGTATTTTCTTTTATTTGTTCACTGTGTTGTGGTAGTCCAGTGGTTATTTCTTAGTAAGTAACCTGAGTTTGAGCTCGGGTACCGACACTATTAAAACTGTCAATAGTACTAAATGCTCAGCGGTGAAGGAAAACTTCGTGAGTGAACTTGCATGTCTAAGATATAATAAAAGTATTGTAAGACTAACCAACGCAGCCAACACGCATAGAAGCAGTGTGGCGGATCCTTTGCGGCTCCAAAACCCTCTCGCATATCCTGAGAAGGTCTTTATCTAAACAGTGGGCATTTATACGCTGTCACAAGTGCTTTAGGTTTAATCGAAGAATGGTCTCGGTTAGAGAAACATCCAACATCAACGACCACTGCATTGTATTGCGGAATTGATGAATGATTGCAAGAATTGCATGATTTCGTATCGCTCAGATCCCTCTGCTTTGAAATGTTTGGTAAGTACGAAATTTGGTAGAGAACTGTAAGAAATCTGGGATATGATACTAGTGTAATGTAAAAAGTTTTAAACAAATTTTGAAGCTTATAGAGAATAGCAATGTTGTTTTTGTTATTAATGTAGCGGAAACTCTACTCATAAATCACTCTGTAACTCTAATTATAGTTAGTTCAAGATAAAAAGTTACTATCTTCGAGGAGCTAGTTTTTACTTGAACACTAGTCTTGCTCTTTCGTTATATATTCCGATATACTTACATCCCCTTAGCTTAACGGTTAGCGTCTGTGCGTGTTCTGAGCCATTAGTCCCGGGTTAAAATCTCAGCCGGTGACAATTTTTTTGCTTTCTGAACCAGCTGTGTTGGGTTACGTCCAGTGTTTTTGACACAGCCTCCGATTCCTTCCTCTGAATATATCTTATATGCGTTACATCGGATACGGGAAGGTAGAGACGAATTTATATATACATTATATATATATATATATATATATATATATATATATATACAAATATACATTATATTTTCTTGTAATTTCGTTCTAATATCTCGACTATTTTAGCTGTTGTTTTAAGAAATTATTATTGTCAATCAACTTGGTAGAAGACACTGACCTCTGTAATACAGGCTCTTAACCTAGCACGGATGTCAGGGAATTCATACTTTGTGGTCCATATTCTTATGACAATAAAGATTATTATTATTATTATATATATATATATATATATTATTAAGAGTGAAATGTATGTATGAAATATTTATGAAAGTTCTCTTAAAAGGCAAAAAAAAAAGAATGAATGCTACTGTGCACTTGCGACACTCAAACATCGATAATGTTGAAAGCCGACGGTAATATTCTTCGGAACTTGTCGACGTGATCGGTGCCAGCCAGGTGGACATAGTTCTACTATTACCAAGTATTCAGTGGTACTCTTACCAGTATATTAAAGTTACCACCAAAAAAATTTACAGCTGAAATGGCACTATTACTAAGTAAAGTAAAGTAGCAGCCCATAAGTGCCCACAGCTGAGCAAAGGCCTTCTTCTCAAATACGAGTATCTGAGAAGGTCTAGTTCCCGGGAAGGACCCGCGACGCTGCTCCAGTGCGGGTTGGCGAGCTTCGCATATTCTCGAAATAATATTTTTATTATTTATCAGTCATGCAGGTTTCCTAGACGATGTTTTTCTTCACTGCCGAGCACGTGTTAAAAACAGCACTTAAAATTTCTTGTTACTATTTCAGTGGTGCCGGGATCGAACCCAGGTCTCTAGGAAACGAAAGTGTAAAGCGCTCACTTTAGTCAGGTCTACTACGGCTCCGATCAAATCAAATCAAAATCTTTATTTTTTGACAAGCTACATTTCTAAAAATCAAGCTCAATTTAACTTGTCAAATGTCTGTTTTTATTATTTTAAATTAAACTCCGTTTTGTAATGAGATTGCACCGACAGAAAAGAAACGGCTGTTCACGACTAGTATGTATGTATTGTTTATTTTTTCGATAATAGATGTCGCCACTGGTTGTTTGAAACCCACTATTAAGTGGTCGACACAAAATCATTACCTTAGACAGATGATTTATAAAATATACTCGGCCCTCGGATCGCCTAGCCCCCTCCTAATATTGGAAGTTTTCTTTCGTTCTATAGGATGCAGCTCTTCTCACAGCAGCAGTTATCATCGACTTTCGTTAAACTTGCGGGCCTCTGTCCCCGCAAGTCTCTTTAGACGAAGCTGTAAAGGCCTCCGGGCCAACAGCAATGTGGATGGGTTTTTAGTAAAATATACGTTTAAATCAAAATATTAGTTGGTTTCATTTAAAACAGTACCAATTAGTATCTAGCCCTAGTTTCAAGATATTCACGGGTTATAGATCTACCTAGATATTTCTTACTTCAGTATCTTTTTTATGTTATACGTAATAACAATACGTATTTAAGAGACGGCTTCTAAGCGATCAACTCATTTCCAGATGTATATATATGTGTGTTCCTTTTCAAAAAACTCGTTTGTTTAGTAACCTATTTATAGGAATGATTTACGGAATTAATATAAATAGACGACACGGCGTCAATGATTATATAATGCAACAAATAGTTAGGTTACTGGCGCACCGAAAATGAAGCGAACAATAGAATACAATTGTTGCCTCTGGCCTCAGTCTCTTTCGAATTGGTAGGCGATATACACGTGCTTTCCAGTTCCCGCTAGCCGTGTTTGGATTTCGTTTTATAGCTTCAAATGCACCCCCTCGGTTGTTGGAGATACACGTGTCTTTAATAACTTGTCATCAGGTGAACCGCATGGTCACCTAGCCACTTTTTTAATAAAAAATTGCTATATGGAATATACCGATTGATCCATATTAGTAATAAACTAATTTTTAATTGCAAATTTATTTATTTATTTAAGCTTCATGCGCAAAGTGGTACACATGGCGGACTTAATGCTTAGAGGCATTCTCTCCCAGTCAATCATCAGGCTAAGCAGAGATAAACACGTAATAAATATCAAAAAATAACCTTACACAGATAGGTAGATACGTACATACATACATACATACATACGTACGTACATACATACAATATATACAAATATACCATATACACATAGAATAATCAATTTATCGTTTAATTCATTTCATTCTAATAGTAAGTTTGCCAATTTCAATTCGTAAAAAGCAATTTTCTTCGTAAGAAGTGGTTAGCAGTCCCGACAGGAAATTTTCTCACTCTTGAATTTTTTTTTCTAATAAATTATTGATCACTCAAATTGAAAACTGGCCTTTAAATATCTTTCGTTATAACCTTTTTTTTGGTTTATCTATGAACTTGGCGAATAACATGGAAATGATGTAATATTTGAAGAAAAATAAAAAGGCGTTGGATGGATGTGTTATATATTACTATATTTAAATGGAAAAGTTTGATTTGAAAATATGTTACAAACTAGACTAAATTGAAAGTTCCTAACAGTTATAATAGAAATAATTAATAATGCCAATAATGTTGGTATTATAATAATAAAACAATATCTGTAAAAGAGCTAGGGTTATTTAATGATCAGACTCTTTCTTGTTCGTTGTATATTTAAGAGTTAATTAAAAAAATACTTTATGCCCCTTGCGTGATTCCCTTCTAATTACCACTAGAACTTTATAAGCACTGTCCCTGCTACTCCTCTATTCTTGATTATGCTGATGCATGCCATTCAAGTCTTACAGAGGAGCAGTTAAATAAGCTTGCCAAATAAGCTCTCCAAAATTTTGCTAAAAGGTTCACATTAGGTCATCGCAAATATAATCATTTTACCGAGTTTCGCGTCAAGTTCGAGTGGCTCCCAATTCGACATCGCCGGAATACTTTACAATGAAGATAAGGAATGTGTATCTTCATTGTAAAAGTAAAGTAACAGACAGTAAGTGCCCACAGCTGGGTAAAGGCCTCATTCTCAAATATTTAAGAGGGTTTTGGATCCTGGATGGGCTTGCCACGCTGCTCCAGTGCGGGTTGGCTGGATTGACATATCCTCGAAGTATTCAAATTTAATGTGATAATATCGCACGAAGACACCAAAAACTCACAAACTGCCGTAGAACTATATGAAGTACGCTAATTTCTTTGTACATCGACTCGCGCGCCATCTATCATAAGTTGATGGTACTATGTTAGTGACTTTCACGCAAATGCCAGGAGCAACGACGACGAACACAGAAACATAATTTTTTCTATACAAGAAGATTAGTTTATTAGAACCGCAGAGTTGCGATTATCTTAGATCAGGAGGCTTGCTTTAATTTCACAGTACGCGAGCGACCTGTGTTCAAATTCCGGCACCGATACCAAAATTGTTAATAGCTATTTTAAGTGCCGAATTTATACATGTTAATTCTGCTGTGAAGGAAAACATCATAAGGAAACACAGCACACCTGGAGCAGCGTTTTCCCGACCCTTCACGTCTCCTAAACCCTTTCAAGCAGAGAGGAAGTATTTGATTTTTAATAGATGTATAAAAGTCTATAAGAATATTTAAATTTTATATAACTTTTTAATCTATTAAATATAAATTCTTTTAAAAAAAATTAGATTAACTCATTTCTCTCTTTATCTTCGTATGAAGTAAAGTACATTTAAAAAAAATACCTAATTCTGCTTCTGTATAAACTTAGATATCTTCTGTAAACAAAAATTTTGGAAGACTCATTTTCATTTTAGACTGTACCATTTATATTAAATAACAAAATAAAAAGAACAAATAGTCAAAGAACGCGCAACATGATTGATTAGAAAGTAAACAAATCAAATTACATCATAATATAACACATGATAAGAGAGTTGCCAATCTTCCAAGCCCCGAGCCAGGCGTGTAACAAGATATATTTTGAAGAGTTTATGCGTGATTGAGTAAAACATAACCAAAAATGATTAACACATTTATTATATTAGAAGAATTTTAAACATATAAGATAATATCCAATCAAAAGAATCTTAAGAAAGTTGAAAATATTACGAATTTAACGAAATTAAACTCGGTCTACGTAACTGAAACTACGTCAGCATGTTATCATATATAACGTCATAGTTGAAACATAATCATAACTTTTAACTGAAGGTTAAAGTTAACTGTAATGTATTTATTGTGTTTAGATTTTTGTTGAAACTTAACTGCCCATACTCAGCACGCAAGGGAGACGGACATAATCACCACGCTGGGCGAGCGGGTTTGTTGAGCGCAGTGCCCGCACTAGCGCTGTTGCTCCCCATCCCCTGTGGGGCATCCCTCAGCCAGTGGAAATTGGGGTCAGTAAATTAGTGTGGATTAATAGCCCATGGTCACATGTAAACAACTTCAATCGAATAAGGATACAGATGGGTCAGCACCTCTGACGGCTTAGTTAGAATAGACCTCAAACCATCTGATTACAGCGGCGCGCTTGATCCTCCGAGCCGGAATACAACAGTGGTTGTAACCAATAGTGATGATTGTCATCACAGATAAGTGAATGGGCGTGCAGTGGAGAATGTAATGTACAATATAACATACGTAAAATTTCCATATCTACAAGATCCAGCTCTCTTTTTCGAGAGGGGTTTGAATTCGTTAAGGGATAACCAAGCTGTTGAAAATGTAAGTTGGAAAAGTCCAGTCTTTTTTTATTTTCTCAGTTATTCACCAAACTTGTACTATCTGCCTACCCTTATGAGTTCTTTATGGCTATTGATAGAAGGTTCTGTATTTTAACATTTTATACTGCTTCTATTTTGACGTTAAAATGTTGAAAGATTTTCGCAGAACAATGCAAATAATCTATTTATTTATTAGTGTCCGAATAGAAACCGAATATTGTTTAAGTTAAACATACAATGACTTAAAATTGGCCGCTCCTTAGAATCACTATTTATGGGCGGTAGTTCTGTATCAAGCACAAATAATTATACGAGGTATGCCTTGGATTCAAATGTTTGTACAGGAATACGAAGTTCGTATCCCTGATAAGTATAAAATGGCTTTCTAATCACCAAAGGCTAGTAGCTCTAGAATCTTATCAGTACTTTATTCCGTTTTAAACGATGCAAACTCTCCGTCGTATCTTAAGGATAACTTCAATTTTCTTTATTCGAGTCATAACCGAGTGCCTCGGTTCAAACAGCCTGAAGGTTAGTGTTCCACAACATAGTACTGGTTTCTTTTCTTCTTCTCTCACCGTTCAAGCCACACTTCTCTGGAACGCTCTCCCCGATAATATCAAGAAAGCTCCGAACAAAAACTCCTTCAAAACCCTGCTCCGTCGTCACTATCTGAAATGTCATCTGAGATTTTTCTCTCCATATTTAATTTGTTTATGTATGTATTATATGTTTATGTATAGTGTATTATGTATGTTATAAGTATGTAAGTATAGTGTAAAGGTTATATTTAATATTTATATTTATTATTTATTTTGAACCTGCCAACATGTTTTCTTTCTCACCCAGGGTTGACTGGCAGAGAATTCCAAAAGGCATTAAAGTCCGCCCATTGTATTCCTTTCTTTTTTTAGGGACGCAATAAAGAATAAAAAATAAATAAATATAAAATATGCTTCCACTTACTACTATGTCTGTTTATATACTTATACTCTAGTTCACAGGGCCATAGTGAGTTACTGATGACTTGTAATTATTGGGCATTATCATTGTGTGTATATGGCTTTTCGACCACGCCGACAAGTTCCAAGTTCTACCGGCAGTTTCTCCATTCTAAAAATAACCATGAAAAGTATCGCAGACATCCGCAACCCTACCAGCCATCCTAGGCAGCCTCTCCTCGAAAGAAAACTGTTTCCTTTCCTCTCTCTCTCAAAGCAACTCGAGCCGTAACACGAACGCGCGTTCCGATACAGCCTTCAATCCAAACTACCATTGACCCAGAAACAGGGTGATAGGCGATTTATTAGTTTGGGATAAGTTTTACAAATATTTCTACGACGGAAAATTCAAATTAACTACTTCACGATTTAGCACAAAAAAGGTTAATCGGCTGCAGAGCCTTGCGTCATTATTAACTACTCATATGTCACAAAACTAGGTCGATGTCCTAAACAAATGTTTAACATGAACAAAGCTTTAACGAGCTTTGACCCTACTTCAATCCTATATTGCAGAGCCCATTCAAAATAAACTTGGAAGAGACAAATAATAGGATTTTGCAAACGATTATTACCGCTCACAAAATATCCGTGGTGGCCCAGTGACGCTGACGGTGCTCGCTTTGGTTTCTTAGAGTGCGAGTGACTTGGGTTCGTAATTGTAATTGCTAATAATAATTTCGGCGGTGAAGGAATACATCGTGAGGAACCTGCATGTTGGAGAAATAATAAAAATATAATTTCGGGGATACGTGAAGCTCGCAAAGCCCGCGCTGGAGCAGTGCGGCGGGCCCTTCCCGGCTTCAAAACCCTATCAAAATATTTTAGATTGACCCCTTTGCCCTGCAGTGGGCATTTACTATTTAGTACACAGCCCATTTTAGTCCACTGCTTAACCTAGACCTATCCCGGCAAGCACTAGTAAAACCTGTATGTTTCTGGAAGGTGCGTCCATGCTCACCACCCTCGCATCCCAGCACTGTGCTCATCAACCGAGAGCAGTACCGATACCATTGCAGTAGTGATTCTGCCGCCCATCACCAGTCTACGGGGTTTGTGTTCGCCCGATTCGGTTCGATATTTCGGCATCATTCGGTTGTGCAGGTGATATTGGGATTGAGTGAAAGAGATGGTATATTTCCTCTCATACCTCATCTAGTCAATAAAAAGAACTTATAAAAAAATCCGTGACGTAAAAACGAAAATATAAAAAGAAAAATTTAACGCGATATAATCCGTAAATCATAGTTTCTATTCAAATGTATAGTATTCGCTTGAATACAAGAAATCATTATACTATTAAACTAAGTTTTAAGCGTGGCCGGCTCGACCGGATCGGTACCACGGCCTCGCAGAATACCGGCGCGAAGTAGACGCATCTTGTGCTTCTGCGTTTCGTTGAGTGAGGTAACCGGAGGCCCACACTCCCTCCCTATTCCCCTCCTCTTCCCTCTCATCTCCCAAATATCCTTAACGACCGGAAACGCACCTGCAGCATCTATGGTGTTGCAGATTTATGTGGGCGACGGTAATCACTTACCATCAGGTGAACCGCTTGCTCGTTTGCCGTCTCTACCATAAAAAAAAAACGAATCTGTTATATTGTACAAAACCAGTGAAAGAGATCAATCATATTATATAAAGCCATTATTTCACCTGTTTGTATGAATTTTTTGTGAAAAAAAAAATCATATTTGTGACATTGGTAAAAGGAACGTACTCTGAGGGATTCCCACACCTAAGTGGAGCTCAAGGATGCCTAAAGTATTCTTGTATTTCATTGTAAAACATTCTGCAGATTGCCGCTACAATATCGGTACGGGGTCGAATTGTTTACATAATAAAATCGCATTTATTGTCGACTCCCTAACTTCGACGGACTCGGTAACTCTTTATTCAACAATGTTTTACGCTGACTTTTGTGTTTACATTTAAGCCGGGCCGAATTGGATATTTCACATCAATAAAGGATTGACAGAGCCGTGGTAGGCTAGTGGTCAGGGCGCTCACTTTAGTATCATAGAGCGCAAGTGACCTGGGTTCGATCCCCGGTGCCGGCACCACTAAAATTGTTAATTGTAATTTTAAGTGCTGTAATTACCACGTGCTCGGCGGTGAAGGAAAACATCGTGAGAAAACCTGCATATCTCAGAAATTATAAAAAAATATATATTATTTCGAGGATATGTGAAGCCCGCCAACCCGCAATGGAGCAGCGTGGCGGGCATTCCCGGCTCCTGCACCCTCTCAGGTATTTGAGAACGTGGCCTTTGTCCAGCAGTGGGCACTTAAAGGCGGCTATTTTTAAGGATAGATAATTCTGGCCGAATTTACTTACAGATTATTAATTTCTTATACACAGCTGCGTAATATGTTTCAGTTTACATCTATCCGGCCTTGTTTGAACGAACTGAGAAACTATGTTTTAATTTTTCAAACCGAAAACAATGTTACGGACTTCAAAAATCCCATTATTGGTTTTTGTTTTTTGTAATATTTCCCAGATTATTCTTATTTTCACCCACTATAGCCGAGTGAATCAGAGAGTTCGATCTCTATGCGGAGGGCTCGAAACAATGATCTTGTTTTTAAGCTTATCTATGATTTGTATCGGCAGTCTGGACACTAAGACGGCGAACGGCTCGCCACATGTCACGCTGACCCAAACAGGCTCTGGTGAAAAATGGTTTGAAAGTATTAAAAGGTCTAGACACTCTAAACACTCTTTATTTATTTATATTGTAAGTATCCTACGCACAGTACGCATGCGAAGCGTGGTGAGTTCGGCAAAACGTTGCAACGTTTGATGGCGCTTTCTCGGAGAGGCTGAACTTTCAGCCGTATTCACTTTAATTGAATTCCGAATCTACCCCATGCTCGACGATGAAGGCTGAGAAGTGAAATAAAATCATAGCATGTACGTGTAAAGAACGTCTAAACGCCCTGGAGCACCATGGCAGACTATTCCCGCCTTCAAAATCTTCACTAACATTGCGAGTTCTTTGCCCAGCCGTGGGACTAGTAAAGTATATACTTCGCTGTTTAAAACGAGACAAAACGCCGTTATTTTGACCAATAAACCGCAGTCTTTTACCTGTGACACATGGGTCTAATAACAGTCAGACGTGAATTATGTTATATTTTTACAAGATTTCCCTCGAGCCGAAAAAAGAACTGAAAGGTAGAGTGATACTTAACAGGTTACCTTACTTAAATAACAATTATGTATTGCGAAGCCAAAACGCTGCCAATTTTTCCTTATTATTGTTTCATAAATAAAAAAGACATAGACTGTCCGTGGAGCCATTTGTTCCTTTCCAATTGCGTATCTTCTTTCTGATATATTTACGTTGGTTTTTTTAAATTGAATGTAAAGTTATTTCAATTAAAAAAGAGCCTTTGTTCCTTATGATCCATCGAAACAATTCGAATTTACCGAATCTAAATCCTATGACCATCAAAACCCCCGACAAGATGGAGTGACGACCTGCGCGGTGTTGCGGGAAGTCGATGGATGCAGGTGAGCTCAGGACCGAGCTTCGTGACAAACTTTGGGGGAGGCCTATGTTCAGCAATGGACTTGTGATATGCTGAAATGATGAAGATGAAATCCCATGATCTAGACCCCTTGACTCAAGGTAAGGCCAAGCGGCGGCTTATGCTGCTGTTCGAATGGGCCAGCTCGTCCGGGTTGGTACAACGGCCTCGCAAAATACCGGCGTGAAGTAGAGGCATTCTGCAGCACTGCAGTATCTAGTGCGAAGGTGCTAACAGTTCATTCACAATCTTTCTATCCAAAATTGCTTGTAACGACCACAAGCATGCTTCGGTGTTACCACCTTCACCGCATATGGAGCACACGTGTACTCATTTGGAACATGGCAATACGCGTCAGTGACCATGAGATCAGAATGGCGTGCAGTCGAAAGCCAACAGCTCTATAGCCGCATATATATATAACATATATATATATGTATATATATATATATATATATATATATATATATATATATATATATATATATATATATATATATATATATATATATATATATATATATATATATATATATATATATATATATATATATATATATATATATATATATATATATATATATATATATATATATATATATATATATATATATATATATATATATATATATATATATATATATATATATATATATATATATATATATATATATATATATATATATATATATATATATATATATATATATATATATATATATATATATATATATATATATATATATATATATATATATATATATATATATATATATATATATATATATATATATATATATATATATATATATATATATATATATATATATATATATATATATATATATATATATATATATATATATATATATATATATATATATATATATATATATATATATATATATATATATATATATATATATATATATATATATATATATATATATATATATATATATATATATATATATATATATATATATATATATATATATATATATATATATATATATATATATATATATATATATATATATATATATATATATATATATATATATATATATATATATATATATATATATATATATATATATATATATATATATATATATATATATATATATATATATATATATATATATATATATATATATATATATATATATATATATATATATATATATATATATATATATATATATATATATATATATATATATATATATATATATATATATATATATATATATATATATATATATATATATATATATATATATATATATATATATATATATATATATATATATATATATATATATATATATATATATATATATATATATATATATATATATATATATATATATATATATATATATATATATATATATATATATATATATATATATATATATATATATATATATATATATATATATATATATATATATATATATATATATATATATATATATATATATATATATATATATATATATATATATATATATATATATATATATATATATATATATATATATATATATATATATATATATATATATATATATATATATATATATATATATATATATATATATATATATATATATATATATATATATATATATATATATATATATATATATATATATATATATATATATATATATATATATATATATATATATATATATATATATATATATATATATATATATATATATATATATATATATATATATATATATATATATATATATATATATATATATATATATATATATATATATATATATATATATATAGTCTAGACACTCTAAACACTCTTTATTTATTTATATTGTAAGTATCCTACGCACAGTACGCATGCGAAGCGTGGTGAGTTCGGCAAAACGTTGCAACGTTTGATGGCGCTTTCTCGGAGAGGCTGAACTTTCAGCCGTATTCACTTTAATTGAATTCCGAATCCACCCCATGCTCGACGATGAAGGCTGAGAAGTGAAATAAAATCATAGCGTGTACGTGTAAAGAACGTCTAAACGCCCTGGACCACCATGGCAGACTATTCCCGCCTTCAAAATCTTCACTAACATTGCGAGTTCTTTGCCCAGCCGTGGGACTAGTAAAGTATATACTTCGCTGTTTAAAACGAGACAAAACGCCGTTATTTTGACCAATAAACCGCAGTCTTTTACCTGTGACACATGGGTCTAATAACAGTCAGACGTGAATTATGTTATATTTTTACAAGATTTCCCTCGAGCCGAAAAAAGAACTGAAAGGTAGAGTGATACTTAACAGGTACCTTACTTAAATAACAATTATGTATTGCGAAGCCAAAACTCTGCCAATTTTTCCTTATTATTGTTTCATAAATAAAAAAGACATAGACTGTCCGTGGAGCCATTTGTTCCTTTCCAATTGCGTATCTTCTTTCTGATATATTTACGTTGCTTTTTTTAAATTGAATGTAAAGTTATTTCAATTAAAAAAGAGCCTTTGTTCCTTATGCTCCATCGAAACAATTCGAATTTATCGAATCTAAATCCCATGACCACCAAAACCTCCGACAAGATGGAGTGACGACCTGCGCGGTGTTGCGGGAAGTCGATGGATGCAGGTGGGCTCAGGACCGAGCTTCGTGACAAACTTTGGGGGAGGCCTATGTTCAGCAATGGACTTGTGATAGGCTGAAATGATGAAGATGAAATCCCATGATCTAGACCCCTTGACTCAAGGTAAGGCCAAGTGGCGGCTTATGCTGCTGTTCGAATGGGCCAGCTCGTCCGGGTTGGTACAACGGCCTCGCAAAATACCGGCGTGAAGTAGAGGCATTCTGCAGCACTGCAGTATCTAGTGCGAAGGTGCTAACAGTTCATTCACAATCTTTATATCCAAAATTGCTTGTAACGACCACAAGCATGCTTCGGTGTTACCTCCTTCACCGCATATGGAGCACTCGTGTACTCATTTGGAACATGGCAATACGCGTCAGTGACCATGAGATCAGAATAGCGTGCAGTCGAAAGCCAGCAGCTCTATAGCCACATATATATATACATAACTTTATCGGACCGAATATATTAATAACGGATTTGAATTTGTATTTGTTTGTAGAAATATTTATTTATTTAAACTTTATTTGCACATTAAATAACAAAAAGGCGGACTTAATGCCAAGAGGCATTCTCTACCAGTCTACCATTAGATTGAACAGAGAAAATGTAAAAGGGTGCATATAAAACACATTACACACTATACATACATATTTATATAATCTTTTATATATATATGAATAATATCAAAATTAATTTTGTTAAATTTTGTGATTCGTACGAATAAAGTTATGCGTCGATATTTATTGCTTTCCGATAGTTTCAAGCATGTTTGAAATGTGAGCTTAGCGATGAATTGTATTTTCTTAGAATTTGATCGTTACTGTAAAAACTACTTCAACGTGCTGACTATTTATAAAGAAAATAAGTAGAAAGAAAAGTCGCAGATGACAAAAATGGCGCCGGCATTGAACTTCGAATCCTGATTCTGAAGTTAGAGCGAACGATCTGAGCAATAGACTACCACAGATCTGTAAGGTAACCGACATAGCCGTAAAGATCAGCAAGCTGAAGTGGCAAAGGGCCGGCCACATAGCTCGCAGAACTGACAACCGCTAGGGAAAAAAGTTTCTCGCGTGGCAGCCGCGTACAGGCAAACGCAGTGTAGGACGACCCCCCACAAGATGGAGTGACGACCTGCGCAGTGTTGCGGGAAGCCGATGGATGCAGGTGGCTCAGGACCGAGCTTCGTGGGAATCTTTGGGGGAGGCCTATGTTCAGCAATGGACTTGTGATAGGCTGAAATGATGAAGATGAAATCCCATGATCTAGACCCCTTGACTCAAGGTAAGGCCAAGTGGCGGCTTATGCTGCTGTTCGAATGGGCCAGCTCGTCCGGGTTGGTACAACGGCCTCGCAAAATACCGGCGTGAAGTAGAGGCATTCTGCAGCACTGCAGTATCTAGTGCGAAGGTGCTAACAGTTCATTCACAATCTTTCTATCCAAAATTGCTTGTAACGACCACAAGCATGCTTCGGTGTTACCACCTTCACCGCATATGGAGCACACGTGTACTCATTTGGAACATGGCAATACGCGTCAGTGACCATGAGATCAGAATGGCGTGCAGTCGAAAGCCAACAGCTCTATAGCCGCATATATATATAACTTTATCGGAACGAATATATTAATAACGGATTTGAATTTGTATTTGTTTGTAGAAATATTTATTTATTTATTAATTTATTTAAACTTTATTTGCACATTAAATAACAAAAAGGCGGACTTAATGCCAAGAGGCATTCTCTACCAGTCTACCATTAGATTGAACAGAGAAAATGTAAAAGGGTGCATATAAAACACATTACACACTATACATACATATTTATATAATCTTTTATATATATATGAATAATATCAAAATTAATTTTGTTAAATTTTGTGATTCGTACGAATAAAGTTGTGCGTCGATATTTATTGCTTTCCGATAGTTTCAAGCATGTTTGAAATGTGAGCTTAGCGATGAATTGTATTTTCTTAGAATTTGATCGTTACTGAAAAAACTACTTCAACTTGCTGACTATTTATAAAGAAAATAAGTAGAAAGAAAAGTAGCAGATGACAAAAATGGCGCCGGCATTGAACTTCGAATCCTGAATTATGAAGTTAGAGCGAACGATCTGAGCAATAGACTACCACAGATCTGTAAGGTAACCGACATAGCCGTAAAGATCAGCAAGCTGAAGTGGCAAAGGGCCGGCCACATAGCTCGAGTGATCGAGTTGACACTTTTAACAGTTGCTGTAGGCACTTGCGTTGAAGTTTCTGTCATAGTACCATCAACGTACAAAAGGTGGCGCACGCATCGTTTCAACATATTAGGTTTAGCGGAAATTCGTTAGTTTCCGGTGTAAGAGTGCTATATATTTTCTTATGGTTAAAGTGGCAGACGAGCGAGCGGCTCACGTGATGGGAACTGATAACCCTCGCCCGCGTACGTCCACAACTCCAGAGGAGCTGCAGGTCTGGTCAGATACATGAAGGATATTTGGGAGATGGGAGTGAGGATGAGGAGGGACGAAACGTAGAAGCACAAGATGGGTCTAGTTCGCGCCGGCGTTCTGTGAGGCCGTGGTCCTACTCCGGTCGCGCCGGCCCTTACGAGCGGCAGCAAAAGCCGCCGCTTGGCTCTACAACGAACAAAAATATTATCGCATTAAATTGTGGAGCACGCAAACGAAGGTTTACATATATAGGTTGATCATTTTAAGTCCTGGTTGTGATTTGACAATGATCTATCATATTCGTAGTGTCGTATCATCTAAATCGTAATCGTATCGTAACATCTAAAGTCGTTATCCATATCAGAACAAGACAGAGGTATGACAGAGAGCAACGGCAATGGTGCTAGGTATCTGGTGATGATGATGATGATGATGATGATCTGTATACTTAAAATGCGAAGATCTAATTATTTATCAACAGATCTCCAGAAATTTACTTCGTTTTTGTTAAAGGATACGATTGAGTAAAATCTGGTAATAAAATACTATCACGTATAGACAGTGACTGACTGTAACGTGGGTCGACATTATCTTTTTAAGAGTAAAGTACTTTCCTGTCTTCTGATGTGATCATAGACAATTCTGACGGCTTCCGAAATTAAGAACCCTACTTATTCCATACGTAAATATTAATGCTTGAAGCATTAATATTAGACGAACACACGTTCGTCTTTTATGCGTTCGCACATCGCTCGAGTGATCGAGTTGACACTTTTAACAGTTGCTGTAGGCACTTGCGTTGAAGTTTCTGTCATAGTACCATCAACGTACAAAAGGTGGCGCACGCATCGTTTCAACATATTAGGTTTAGCGGAAATTCGTTAGTTTCCGGTGTAAGAGTGCTATATATTTTCTTATGGTTAAAGTGGCAGACGAGCGAGCGGCTCACGTGATGGGAACTGATAACCCTCGCCCGCGTACGTCCACAACTCCAGAGGAGCTGCAGGTCTGGTCAGATACATGAAGGATATTTGGGAGATGGGAGTGAGGATGAGGAGGGACGAAACGTAGAAGCACAAGATGGGTCTAGTTCGCGCCGGCGTTCTGTGAGGCCGTGGTCCTACTCCGGTCGCGCCGGCCCTTACGAGCGGCAGCAAAAGCCGCCGCTTGGCTCTACAACGAACAAAAATATTATCGCATTAAATTGTGGAGCACGCAAACGAAGGTTTACATATATAGGTTGATCATTTTAAGTCCTGGTTGTGATTTGACAATGATCTATCATATTCGTAGTGTCGTATCATCTAAATCGTAATCGTATCGTAACATCTAAAGTCGTTATCCATATCAGAACAAGACAGAGGTATGACAGAGAGCAACGGCAATGGTGCTAGGTATCTGGTGATGATGATGATGATGATGATGATGATGATGATGATCTGTATACTTAAAATGCGAAGATCTAATTATTTATCAACAGATCTCCAGAAATTTACTTCGTTTTTGTTAAAGGATACGATTGAGTAAAATCTGGTAATAAAATACTATCACGTATAGACAGTGACTGACTGTAACGTGGGTCGACATTATCTTTTTAAGAGTAAAGTACTTTCCTGTCTTCTGATGTGATCATAGACAATTCTGACGGCTTCCGAAATTAAGAACCCTACTTATTCCATACGTAAATATTAATGCTTGAAGCATTAATATTAGACGAACACACGTTCGTCTTTTATGCGTTCGCACATCGCTCGAGTGATCGAGTTGACACTTTTAACAGTTGCTGTAGGCACTTGCGTTGAAGTTTCTGTCATAGTACCATCAACGTACAAAAGGTGGCGCACGCATCGTTTCAACATATTAGGTTTAGCGGAAATTCGTTAGTTTCCGGTGTAAGAGTGCTATATATTTTCTTATGGTTAAAGTGGCAGACGAGCGAGCGGCTCACGTGATGGGAACTGATAACCCTCGCCCGCGTACGTCCACAACTCCAGAGGAGCTGCAGGTCTGGTCAGATACATGAAGGATATTTGGGAGATGGGAGTGAGGATGAGGAGGGACGAAACGTAGAAGCACAAGATGGGTCTAGTTCGCGCCGGCGTTCTGTGAGGCCGTGGTCCTACTCCGGTCGCGCCGGCCCTTACGAGCGGCAGCAAAAGCCGCCGCTTGGCTCTACAACGAACAAAAATATTATCGCATTAAATTGTGGAGCACGCAAACGAAGGTTTACATATATAGGTTGATCATTTTAAGTCCTGGTTGTGATTTGACAATGATCTATCATATTCGTAGTGTCGTATCATCTAAATCGTAATCGTATCGTAACATCTAAAGTCGTTATCCATATCAGAACAAGACAGAGGTATGACAGAGAGCAACGGCAATGGTGCTAGGTATCTGGTGATGATGATGATGATGATGATGATGATGATCTGTATACTTAAAATGCGAAGATCTAATTATTTATCAACAGATCTCCAGAAATTTACTTCGTTTTTGTTAAAGGATACGATTGAGTAAAATCTGGTAATAAAATACTATCACGTATAGACAGTGACTGACTGTAACGTGGGTCGACATTATCTTTTTAAGAGTAAAGTACTTTCCTGTCTTCTGATGTGATCATAGACAATTCTGACGGCTTCCGAAATTAAGAACCCTACTTATTCCATACGTAAATATTAATGCTTGAAGCATTAATATTAGACGAACACACGTTCGTCTTTTATGCGTTCGCACATCGCTCGAGTGATCGAGTTGACACTTTTAACAGTTGCTGTAGGCACTTGCGTTGAAGTTTCTGTCATAGTACCATCAACGTACAAAAGGTGGCGCACGCATCGTTCCAACATATTAGGTTTAGCGGAAATTCGTTAGTTTCCGGTGTAAGAGTGCTATATATTTTCTTATGGTTAAAGTGGCAGACGAGCGAGCGGCTCACGTGATGGGAACTGATAACCCTCGCCCGCGTACGTCCACAACTCCAGAGGAGCTGCAGGTCTGGTCAGATACATGAAGGATATTTGGGAGATGGGAGTGAGGATGAGGAGGGACGAAACGTAGAAGCACAAGATGGCTCTAGTTCGTGCCGGCGTTCTGTGAGGCCGTGGTCCTACTCCGGTCGCGCCGGCCCTTACGAGCGGCAGCAAAAGCCGCCGCTTGGCTCTACAACGAACAAAAATATTATCGCATTAAATTGTGGAGCACGCAAACGAAGGTTTACATATATAGGTTGATCATTTTAAGTCCTGGTTGTGATTTGACAATGATCTATCATATTCGTAGTGTCGTATCATCTAAATCGTAATCGTATCGTAACATCTAAAGTCGTTATCCATATCAGAACAAGACAGAGGTATGACAGAGAGCAACGGCAATGGTGCTAGGTATCTGGTGATGATGATGATGATGATTTAACCAACCCTATAGTTAATACCGACCACGGTGACAGCTTCCGAATAATATGGAGATAACATAGTGCCGAGAGATAGATTCAGAAACACAGAGGCTTAACTCGTCTTTATCTTGCCGTATCCAAATCAGGCGTCTGCCGTATCCAGATCAAAGTGAGTTAATGATTAATTCGCAAATATAGTGTAGGACGAGCCCCCATAAGATGGAATGTTAAGCTGCGCAGTCGATGGATGGAGGTGGCTTTCTACCGAGCTTTGTGGGATAATTTGGGGGAGGCCTATGTTCAGCAGTGGACCTGTGATAGGCTGAAATGACAACGACGATGATGATCTTAACGAAAGCTTTTATGAGAAAAGGTCGGAGGTAGCGTCTGATGCGGTATCAGAGATATTGGACTCAATACAAAACGACCAGACTCTCTAAGCGTGACCAATGCAAAGATCAAAAGCATAGCAGTAGACTTTGAAGATGCTAATGAAGAAGAAGTCTTCAGATAAATCTGTATGAAAAACACTAGTATTTTTTTTTGTTATATTTATTTTATCAAATAAACTAACATTGTTGATCGCAACATGTTTCGTCAAGAACGCAAAGTGGTTGCCAGGTAGAGATCGCATCTAAGCGACAAGGCCGCCAATCGTACCTTTGTGTATTTTATGTTTCATATTTTTTTTTCTTCCTATTTTTGTTAATGAGTGTACAATAAAGTGTATTTCATTCGTCATACATTCAAGCGAACAAGATACTTGATCCACAAAATGCTTCGTCATTTAAGGAAATAGTTTTATTACTGCATTAAAAGCCCTATTCAACGTACAGGGTTTCATTTCACACCTATACAGTTTTGTTATTCTGGACAACAAAGCTATTTGCACATGGGTATACAATACAATGATTTGCTAGAATCAGACCAAACCAGTATAACATGGTCCTTTGCACAAGTATAGTTTGAGCACCTTCTTAATAAGCGCGATATTTGTAATAGTGAGATAAATAATTTAGTTCATCTCTTAGCGTGTCATTACAATAGAATTTACATAGTCGCAGCATGTTGTGAGTTATTAGCCAAATGAGTGCATATTTGCCAGGTGGTATGTCACTTTTTCTACCGAAGGGCCCCCTGGATATCTACCACAGCGGGTGGTAGGATTTGGATTGTACCACCCTTCGAGCCGGAAGCACAGCAGCGCAATCATTGCTCGGTTCCGGCTCGAAGGGTCTCGAGAGCCTGTGTAATTATTGGCTGAGGTTATCGGTCTTCGTTCTCAGAGGTGACAAAGCGTCTGTAACCAATGTTGTAGTGGCCACAGGTCAGGTGGACAGTTAACTTGTGAGTTGGTCTGATCCGATAAAAAAAACTATAATTTGTTTCTGGCACTAATGTTAACCTCTTTTAATATTGCAATTGACTATGAATAGCTTAACAGATCGCTAAAACACAAGTTCATTATATTACTGATAGAAGCGTTAACAAGTTTTAAGCGTGGTAGAGCCAAGCATCGGCTTTAGCTGCTGCTCGAATGGGCCGGTACGACCGGATCGGTACCACGGTCTCGTAGAATACCGGCGTGAAGTAGAGGCATCTTGTGCTTCTGCGTTTCGTTCGGTGAGTGAGGTAACCGGAGGCCCACACCCTCTCCCTATTCCCCCCCCCCCTCTTCCCTCCCATCTCCCAAATATCCTTAAAGACCGGCAACCTTAACTATGATGTTGCAGATGTACTTGGGCGACGGTAATCACTTACCATCAGGTGAACCGCTTGCTCGTTTGGCGTCTTTTCCATAAACAAAAAAAAAAACAAACATAAATGTATAAAAAATATTGGATCATTATTTATGGAACCTTTAGCATGGAAAAATCCATTTCATTTCGATCGTAATCAGAACCGACATTATCTGTCCGACGCTGTAATTGTTTTACTGGATACTGATTTTATTATCGGCGACTTTTAGCAAAGTCCGCTTACGTCCGATTTTTCACAAACCTTTTTATTTTTATGTAACGCAAATTTGAACTGCGGCACTGATAAATATCCTTTATATTAAACAAAAATGTCAGTATGCACATTTACATTTATATTTTAGAAATGTTCCTTTAAGGGGGTTGAAGAGAGGGGGAGTGGGCATCCGGTTACCTCACTCTCGCAGAAGCACAAGACGCCTATACTTCACGACGGTAGTCAACAAGGCCTTAGTACTCCGGTCGAGCGGTCAGTCCATTCGACGAGCAACAAAAACCGCGACTCGGCTCTACGCGCGTACAAAAGTTACTTAAAATTAAGAATATGAAGAAAAATATAAATATATATATATATATATATCGAAGGGCCGTGGTAGCCTATTGGTCGGGACGCTCACTTTAGTTTCATAGAGCGCGAGTGACTACTTTTAGATATATATTATTGTGTATACATTTTTCATTGTTTATCATTTGCTTTTACGCAATTTCTAAATTAATTTTTAACAATCCTACCCACCCAAAGGTATTGTGATTCTTAATAGAGAACAGATGCAGGTGGTGAAATGGAATGTGTTAACATATAACATGTATAAAAAATTTAACACATTTTGCACACAATGTATTACGTAAGTATTCGTGAACGTAAGCGATTGTAAGGAAATTGTTTGCGGTACAGTTTACTCCTACATTAAAGACCACAATGCTGTAAAGCATAAACGCCTGTGTCCTTGAGGCCGCAGGCGTAAACCTATGAAGCTGTAAAAGCCAAAACGGCTAACAGCAATAACTTCATCGAATACATACCACACTGTTATGTCGGTACATAACGAGGCAGTCGAGTTTTTTATTAACAAGCTAAATAAGATTGTTGGTGTCTACTCGAGAAAAGGCAGTGTTGATTTGTAGAAATTTATTATAACATCATTTAGGTACGTTTATTTATTATTCTAATGTAGCTTTGATATTTAATATTGACAGCGTCATACACAGTGCCACAGATGGGTATACGTTAATGTGTAAAAACCGATACAAGATCAGACTTCACTAACTGAAAAGAGATCATGATTTTACTGTCAATTTTAACAAACTTTCGAGCAATAGAAAATATTGACAAGGATGTATGATCTAAGACCTTTGCCTACTTTTTACGGAGAAGCATAACAGCAAGAGCGTAATGAAGATTTTCTAATGGAAATTTAAACAACGTTTGATATAAAATAATATGGATATACCGAGTATATATACAATCTACGTTTGAATTCGCGTCACACCAACTTTTCACATTTGCATAGGCTCGAGGAAAAATTTTGGGTAATCTATGTCACGAGATAAATGGCGATGGGAATAAATTACAGTCCATTACTTGCGAGGAGAAAGTAATCGACATCCTCTCTCGCTAATCATGATGGATTGTATGAAAATATTCAAATCTCATACAGTTGCGACCCGGGTTCGATCCCCGGTGCCGGCATCACTACATCTGTTAAATAGCAATTTCAAATGCTGCATTTATCACATGCTTATTGTCGTCCCTTGCATGGAAAGGCCTTTGTTTAGCACTCGACTTACATAGTCTGATATTTCTGAGTGCTATTTGAATTTTTAACATGTGATGAACTGCAAGGTCTATTTGCCATAAATCGGGTCAGTGAAAGTGTATAAAGTAACAGCCTGTAAGTGCCCCCCGCTGACCAAAGGCCTCCTTCTCAAATATCTTAGAGGGTTTAGGAGCCGGGAAGGGCCCGCCACGCTGCTCCAGTGCGGGTTGGCGTGCTTCACATATCCTCGAAATATTTTTTGTCATTCTTTCTCAGACATGCAGGTTTCCTCACGATGTTTTAGAGAGCGTAGCTGCAAATCATTCACATATTCACCCTCACCACCTTATCGTCCAGTGCGGGTTGGCGTGCTTCACATATCCTCGAAATAGTTTTTTTATTATTTCTCAGACATGCAGGTTGCCTCACGATGTTTTAGAGAGCGTAGCTGCTAATCATTCAAATATTCACCCCTATACCACCTTATCGGCCTTATCTAAATGGGCCATTTTTGAGTAGGGTTGGGTTCAAGTCCCGGGCGTGCACCGATCTACGTTTCTTTCTGACTATCACCATTGAGTCGCGCGAATTTTTTATAATTAATAACAAGATAATACAGATAGACATATTGTTACTGCGTAATTTATATTTTGATTAAAATATCTTCACTAGAAAAACATAATTAGTTTATAACATTGAATAGCGTTAGTCAAGTTTCGTTTACGTCTCGTCTTTTCAATTTAGCTTTAATGTAACAACATTTCTGAGATAAAATTACGCATAAAATTTCACTTATCTTGATAAGAAAATAAGGCACATGACAGGCCTCTGTAAGGCTTACAACAATTTCGTACATTTTCTTTATGGGTAAGAGAGCAAACGAGCAAGCGGTTCACCAGATGGTGAGTAATAACCGTCGCACGCGTACATCTGCAACATCAGAGGAGCTGCAGATGTGTTGCCGGCCTAGGATATTTGCGAGACGGGAGGGAAGATGACGAGGGGGAGAGGGCCTCCGGTTATATCACTCTCCGAACGAAACGCAGAAGAACAAGATGCGCGCCTCATGCACGCCGGTATTCTGCGAGGCCGTGGTACCAACCCGGTCGAGCCGCTTGGCTCTACCACATTAAAAAGGTATGAATAAATAGTAATTAAAAAAAAATTAAACTACTTATGTCCTGCGTAAAAAAACTATTTCTTGGTTAGTCACTTCGCTAGTTTATCGTTATAAGCAACATTTAAACAACAGTGTAATGAGTGACTTTGAAATAGAATAAAGCTGCTTATTCATTAACGTTGATATATTGCGTAATTAAGTACAGAGCATGATAATTTTCATGTAAACCTTTCATGGCTCTATATGCTGTAACGTTTGATGTATCACCTAATGAGCTTAAAATCATTAAAGCCTTCTAATATGATATTCCATTTCAAGGACATGGACTAAGTTTCGTTAATCTTTGCGTTAGTTTATTTATTTTTAATCTATCTGAGAAGGTTCCTTAAGAGAAATCTATTGGCCCGGATCGTTTGGATTGGAATTATAAGTTGTGGTTAGAGAGGTTAATAAATAGAGGGTAGGCAGACGAATCTTTTTTCGAGCATGAGAATTTCAGTCCATCATCCACGCAGGCATATACAGATATCTGATATTACTACATCAACCTATTGCAGTCCACAGCTGAACATCAGCCTCTCCAAAAAGCCGGCATTCATTTCTTGAAGGGGTTTGGTCATACTAATCAAGCCCCACCCCTTCCCCTCTTCGCTACGTAAATTTATTTGAGAGGAGAGAGGATCTGCATCAATGCAATTTACACTGTTCTCCCTATGCTACGCGTGTGGTGCTGGTGCGGGTGTTGGTGTGAGCGCGCACCTTCCTGATCCCGTTGGCCTTCAGATCCCTCCCACTAGTTCTCCATTATCTAGCCAGCCGGCGAAGGTGGAACAATGTGGAGTTACGGTCGGTGCGAGCCCGACATAATCTGTCCCAGCACCCGCGGCGGCGGGTATGCGTTAGGTATTTCTACTTGTATAGGAAAATCCTCACCAAGCTGAACAAACGGATTGATGAGCGCTGTTTCGCTTTCCTAGCTGGCGTGATGCTGCTCCCCTGCACTGATCTAAGGAATCAGAGTACGGAAAATTCGGATGGATATTCCATCATCATTCGGTTGCCGGAACCTCTTTAATTTGCTACGAGAGTGTATCACGTGCAGGTAAGGTTGGCATGGCAACCCACTTTTCTCCTCTCCGGTAGTAAGGCTGTTACGGATGACGAGCTTCGCCACTAGGTTTTACTCCTGGTAACTGATGGTAATTTATTACCGACGCCCACGTACAGCAGCACCACAAGAGGTGCGTTGCCGACCTTAAAGATATTTCGGGAAAGGGGTGAGAGAGAGGGGAGTGGAACTCCGGTTATATCACTCACCGAACGAAACGCAGAAGCACAAGATTCTTCCACTTCACGTCGGTATTCTGTGCGTATATCCCGGTCGAGCCGGCCCATTCGAGCAGCAAAAGACGATTATTGCCGTTGTGGGAGATGGGTTTTGAAATAGATAGTGTTTTAATGTACATGGGAGAAAAAATATACCGGAAAATGTACATAGGCGGATTTAACGCCAGAAGCATTCTCTACCAGTCAACCTTTGGGCGACGCAGTGATGAAATGAAGTAGGTGTAGGTGATAAAATAGAGAGCAAATCTAAATAAAGGTACTATTTTCTATTTAAATACGCATTCAATAATAAATTTTTAATAATATAATTAAGTACACAACTACCTACTTGAATAATAATAATAGTTTTCTCTTTCCTCATGGGTTTGCTGGAAGAGAACTCTGCTTAGGGTTAAGCTCGCCTTTGTGCATTTATTTTGTATATTATTAAACTTGTATTTTTTTTCATAATGTGTACAATAAAGAATAAAAAAAAAAAAACATTCACATATACATTTACAAATAAGAAAATGTTTTAGGCAGATTAGAATGAGTGATTTGCCATATTACGAATTCTTTGGAGCTTGTATGCTTCACCCTCAGTCTGCGTTACAATTCTGTGTCTATGTAAATAAGATGATGATTGATCTTGTGCTTCCTATACTAACATATCTTATAATAACAATAATATGCTCTCGCGATACCCAAATCTGGGGTGGGCAGAAAAGACATTTAAGTCCATTTCAACCACTTTTCACTGGAACTTATATGGGATTACGTGACAGATGGAAAGACAATATCCATGCCAACGATAGAAAGAGTACACAAGTTTCGAAATGCTGATAGGCACTAGCCTTAGCCATAGAAGAATAGGGATTGAACTCGTTTCATCAATGACTGTGCGTCTGTTTAAATTCGACGAACCCAAGAAGCGGGCACTTTTTTGAATTTTAAAGTACGCGTTGGTATTAATTGAATTGTGCCAAACGAAAGCTCTAGAATCTGAACTAAGTAACGAATAGATACACGTTAATCTATCTTAACCAATTCTTTTAGAAAGGAGAGCCTTTAGATGTAACGAAATTTAGTCACTACACTCGGAGACATATTTAAAGGCACAAAATAATTTTAAGTTTTCTTGTTTCATTTACCGAACACTTGAAATTAAACTATTATTTATGATGTGATAGATGTCCAGATGTCATAGTTAACTCGGGCTACCTTTAGCTGTTATTTATTAATTTTTGGTCGGATCTTGAGGTCGTGCAGTGGTTGTTGATGAATTTTGTTTATTACTGGATCCCAAGCCGGTGGTAGTACCCAGCCATCTTCTCTATTGAAATTAGGATGTTTTTCATTTTAATAACCTCGCGAATCAACCTTTCCAGGAATCGGTGTTCTTTTGCGAGGATTTGTGATCTACCAAATAAAATAACAGGGTGATCAAAGATACAATCACAGACTGCAGAGCGTCGGTGTATCACGTCAGCTATGTGTTATTTACGCGGGTCCTTATAGATCTTTTAGTTCGACCTATATAAGTAATTTACTTAAGGACATTTCTTTCGTTAAGCTGGTTAGAGTAACTGAGACGTAGGTTATGGCGTCGCGTGTAGCCTCTTGAGACAAGGAGCCGGCTGGTGGAAAAAGTGTGCGGTTTTGTATTATGCAAAAATTTGTTTTGTTATTTTATCGATTTGATCGTTATAACATTAATGTTAATAAAATAAAAAATAATGTTAAAGTAATTATAAAAAATAATAAAATAAAAAGAAGTTTATAGTAGTAACCAGCCGCGTCGATTATTGTCACTAAATATATTTTTTTTTTATGGGAAACTCGGCAAACGACGAACGTACATCTGCAGCACTAGCGGCGTTGCTGGTGCGTTGCCAGCATTAAAATAATTGGGGCTGGGGAAATGCTGCTTTTTTATATTTTTATTAGTAATATTCCTGTTAACCCTCCGACTAAGCATTAGAGCTTGTTTTTGAAGTGGTTCACGACAATAGTCGAATGGTGGGCTCGAACCTGCGACGTCATGTTTCGCAGTCCGCACCCAAACCCATTAGGCTATTGGCGTTTTGAAGCATCAATCTGTGCCGACACAAAAGGCTTCTAATTCACGCCGGTATTCAGCAAGGCAGCGTTACTACCCCGGTCGAGCCGGCGCATTCGAGGACCAAAAGACGATTATTGCCGTTGTGGGAGATGGGTTTTGAAATAGATAGTGTTTTAATGTACATGGGAGAAAAAATATACCGGAAAATGTACATAGGCGGATTTAACGCCAGAAGCATTCTCTACCAGTCAACATTTGGGCGACGCAGTGATGAAATGAAGTAGGTGTAGGTGATAAAATAGAGAGCCAATCTAAATAAAGGTACTATTTTCTATTTAAATACGCATTCAATAATAAATTTTTAATAATATAATTAAGTACACAACTACCTACTTGAATAATAATAATAGTTTTCTCTTTCCTCATGGGTTTGCTGGAAGAGAACTCTGCTTAGGGTTAAGCTCGCCTTTGTGCATTTATTTTGTATATTATTAAACTTGTATTTTTTTTCATAATGTGTACAATAAAGAATAAAAAAAAAAAAAAAAAAAAAAAAAACATTCACATATACATTTACAAATAAGAAAATGTTTTAGGCAGATTAGAATGAGTGATTTGCCATATTACGAATTCTTTGGAGCTTGTATGCTTCACCCTCAGTCTGCGTTACAATTCTGTGTCTATGTAAATAAGATGATGATTGATCTTGTGCTTCCTATACTAACATCTTCAATCTTATAATAACAATAATATGCTCTCGCGATACCCAAATCTGGGGTGGGCAGAAAAGACATTTAAGTCCATTTCAACCACTTTTCACTGGAACTTATATGGGATTACGTGACAGATGGAAAGACAATATCCATGCCAACGATAGAAAGAGTACACAAGTTTCGAAATGCTGATAGGCACTAGCCTTAGCCATAGAAGAATAGGGATTGAACTCGTTTCATCAATGACTGTGCGTCTGTTTAAATTCGACGAACCCAAGAAGCGGGCACTTTTTTGAATTTTAAAGTACGCGTTGGTATTAATTGAATTGTGCCAAACGAAAGCTTTAGAATCTGAACTAAGTAACGAATAGACACACGTTAATCTATCTTAACCAATTCTTAAATTTAAATGTCTTCTTCAGTAGCGGCAGCTGTTCGCCGCCTGCAGCCGGTCTCGTCGTAGCAGACGGTTGTACCGGGTTCAAATTCCGCACAGCAGTATGCTACTGCAGAATAAGACGGAGCTTTTAGTGCCAATAAATTGTAATGTATCGCAACACTGCGCAGGTCGTCACTTCATCTGGTGGGGGGTCGTCCCATACTACGTTTGCCTGTACGTGGCTGCCACTCCAGAACCTTTTTTCCCCAACGGTTGTCAGTTCTGCGAGCTATGTGGCCGGCCCATTGCCACTTCAGCTTGCTGATCTTTACGGCTATGTCGGTTACCTTAGTTCTGCTGCAGATATCATCGTTGCAGACTCTATCACGCAGAGAAACACCGAGCATAGCCCTTTCCATAGCGCGCTGAGAATAGAATATATAGAAGAAGATATTGAACAGAAATTAGCCGCTTTTTCTATAAAATAACGATAAGTGACGCCAACGTACATCTGCAACACCGGAGCAGCTGCAGGTGTATTGCCGGCCTTTAAGGATATTTGGGGAGAGGGAAAGAGGAAAAGGTAAGGGAGAGTAGGCCTCCGGTTACCTCACTCATCGAACGAAACGTGTACTTCACGCCGGTATTCCGCGAGAGAAACATTTTTTAACAAAAACTTATTGATCAACCTAGTGCATCATTCATCATGATCATCCTTATTACAGACTGTCATAAGTCTATTGTATCAACTATAAATATTACATGAATATTATTCCTTTTTAATTTCCTTTCAATTGCTCGTCAGTGTATATCCACAACAGGCAGAAGATTTTTTCCGGAAAGTAATTTAGAATAATCTGAAGGTATTTTTTTATTACTTTACTTTGCCTTGAATTTGTTTTAGAAATAATTGTATTACAAAATATTCCACGGTTTCAATACTGCCAGCTATTGTAATTTACAAAAGTAAATTAAAAATTAAACATTTCACACATATATCTATATGAGAGAAAAATTGTTTTTAAAGTTAACACATTGTGAACGGAAATGCTTAGTCCAGTCAGAGTAGTGTTTTATTTATAGAATTTCATTTAATAATTAGAAAAGTAGCAGCTTGTTAATGTACTGTGATTGTGTTGTGAACCCTGAGGGTGTTGAACTGTGTAACTGTCCCACATGCTACAGGTATAGAGATTTTGACACTATTCCTTGATTATTTTTTTTATTATATTATTTCTTGTATTATATTTTATATTGACAAATTGTTTTCTTGTATCTACGCGAATACTATACATTTGAAATAAAACTATTATTTACGGATTTTATCGCCCACAGCTTTACAACAAATTTTTGATACGATCTACGCAGAATGAGCTCACGGTATCTGGAAGGTCCACTGCGCGACTGCATGGTCTTGGATTTAATTTTATTAATAACCTGATCCCAAGCAGGTGGTAGCATCCAGTCATCTTCTCTATTGATATTTGGATTCCTCTTTTTTTAATTACAAATGACTATTCAACTCATTCTTGTAAGCTTTGTACAATGTTTTTATGTTATCAGTCTATTAACAAATTATGGCCTGTATTACAAATATTATAAGAAAGATAATATACAGGATATAACATTCACGAAAATCAATATCTTTTGAACTTATTTATTTTACTCCACAAGACAGACTAAGCAATACCATTTTTAAACGTGGTAGAGTCAAGCGGCGGCTTTTGCTGCTGCTCGAATGGGGCGGCTCGACCGGATTGGTACCACGGCCTCGCAGAATACCGGCCAGAAGTAGAGTCATTTTGTGCTTCTGCGTTTCGTTCGGTGAATGAGGTAACCGGAGGCCCAAACCCAAATATTCTGATAGACCGGTAACCCACCTGTAGCACCTCTAGTGTTGCAGATGTACGCGGGCGACAGTAATAACTTGCCATCAGGAGAATCGCTAGCTCGTTTGCCGCTTTTCCTATGTAAAAAAAAAATTAACGAAATCATGTTAAAGAACAGTAAAAGAAGGTCACACGGATTTTCTGTGGATTTTTTTTAATGAAAAATAGGCTTACGTTTGACCTCAATCTTGCCCGATGGAAGGCGAAGATGAGGCCTAGGATGGTACACGCTTGCCTAGATGCCTAGATGTTTGGCCAAAGGCCAAAGTGAACAAACTTTTGGGAATTCTGTATGTCATAGCGGATAAAGCCGCAGTATTTTTCGGTGAACGCTGCACACGGAGCAAGCGGCGGCTGCTGTGCGCGTCGCTATCAATCTTCTAGCTCGCTCTACCAAGTGATAACAATGATGTAACTCAAATGGAACTAACATGGTGCTCTGTTGACTGACGCCTGCTATGGTATATATTGATCACAACAGACGATAATAGTCACAAAAGTTTTCCAGCTCGCGGAGAAATCGTTCCCTCGGGTGTGCATTAGAATCGCCTATTATTAAAACATGTTCTTGAACTCACGTTTTACATAACGGCTTGTAGTTTTCTCGGTTTATATGTAGTTAAACTGAAACTAATCTTGACAGTGCGTAGGTTTTAGTGAAAGGTTTTTAAAGGTGTATTTATTTTTAAATACCGGTGGATTCAGGGCATGTATAATACAATGGTCCGTTTGTTACAAGCTTTGTGAATGTACGTTATATTTGCGTATTATTTTATATTGATGTAATAAAACCGTAAGGTTTTTATTAATGTTGACACATTATATTTTACAGTCGGCTTATCTCTTGCCTGTATTACTGAATACACTTTGTTTTCGCATTATGTGTTTAACAGTGTGAGGGGAATATATATCGTATATTCGAAATATCTCACTTGCATATTTCGACTATGCTTGTATAACAAACAAGGTTTTGACAATCGACGAAACGCGGTACATCAATCGGAACATAGCCACCGAATCGTTACTGGGTGGCAGGATTCGTTTTCTATTCCGCCACCACCACCACTACCACCGCCCTCTTACCTTCAACCGCTTATTATCTAATTATATAGTTAGAAGCTTAATTTAGAGCTTGTACAATTACAAGCTGCGACATATTCCATCGCACTCCTCTAAGGTGAAAATGCATCCGTAATCTTCTTTAGTTCATGATGCTTGCCGATGTCCATGGGCTGCAGTAACCACTTACAAGCTGGTGGACTTTAAGCTTAGTTTGTCACTCAAGTTTTATAAAAAAAAATACTGACGTTTCGAGGCCGTGGTCAGGGCGGGATACGGTAGTTCCCGTGACGCGATACAATCCGTTAATATTACTTTCATTTCCGACATTTAAATGTTAAAAAAAAATCATAAAGTCAAAAGATATTATAGACTTATAGTCTATAATATCTTACAGCTAGGCGAAAGCTCTTCCCATGTTTACGAAAGTTCGTGGAGACGGAATATGTGACCGTCACGCTGTTCCAATATGATCTGCAGGACTTCACAGACGTATGCAGGTTAAAACGTGGTGGAGCCAAGCGGCGGCTTTTGCTGGTGCTCGAATGGGCCGGCTCGACCGGATTGGTGCCGCGGCCTCGCAGAATACCGGCGTGAAGTAGAGGCATCTTGTGCTTCTTCGTTTCGTTCGATGAACGAGGAACCGGAGGACCACATCCCCTTCCCATGCCGCTCCACATCCTCTCTCCCATCTTCCAAATACTCCTAAAGGGCGGCAACGCACCTGCAGCACATCTCTGGTGTGTACGTGGGCGACGGTAATCACTTACCATCAGGTCGCTTGCTCGTTTGCCTCCTTTCCCATAAAAAGGTTTCCTCACGATGTTTTCCTTCACTGCCTGACACGTGGTTACATTCCCGTCTACCACAAAATTAGATCTACCACGGCTCACAATCTTTACCGTGTCATCTTGTTCATATTAACTGTCACTACCCCTTAATATGTCATAACAATAGAATTTCTATTGCTATAACACGTCATGAGCTTGTCTATGGCGACGGCGGCCATGACATCTAATGTTCCCGCTTCTCGCCTTAAAAATGGTTTATGACGTCATAAACAAGCGGCGTTAGTAATCGCGTTAACCCACCGTTTATGGTCATACATTACTCGTATGTAAGATAATAACATGGCGATAGAATCGGATAGAGAGAAGGATACTGAACGACGGTTGTGGAACCTTTGGATACTTTGAATCGTGCCAGATGAAAATCTGTAGGATGAAACGAAACCGAATAATTATTCAAACCCTAATGAAACTTTGCCAAGGTTTTCGATGCCTTGTTGTTTCTTTTTTATGGGATGGTCGTTAACGTATATCTGCATCATTTTACGGGGAAGAAGAACCATGCGGAGGCTTTTACTGCTGCTCGAAACGGTCGCGCCGAATATCGGTATGAAATAGAAGCATTTTGTGCTTCTGCGTTTTGTTCGGTGAGTGAGGTAACCGGAGGACCACATCCCCTTCCCATGCCGCTCCACATCCTCTCTCCCATCTTCCAAATACTCCTAAAGGGCGGCAACGCACCTGCAGTTCCTCTAGTGTTGCAGGTGTATGTACGGTAAATACTAACTAATATGAAATAGTACTTCTGTAGTTACATGATCTTTGACCTCCATGTCCAACCATGCGCGGTGTGTAAAATTTTGCTGTTTTAGGAACAAATATGAAGGTATGATCAATTATATCACAATACAAAATGTGTTAAAATGTTAGGTGAAAATAATATACAATGTCAAGTTGCTATTTAGAATTTAAAAACAATCTGTTATTATTACGACTAACATATAAGATTAATAATATTCAAAGTAGTTTCTTAAATATTCATGTAGTAGGTACATTCAGTAAAAAAAATATATATTTTACAATTAATTGGATTATTTTCCCATTCAGTATTTTAGATACATCTCGGTGAGCAAATAGGTTGAGTAGTGATCCATTTAATAAAGTATCAGCTTTAAACTTGAAATAAAATACAAAAAAGTTATAATTTCAATCTCATCTACACAAAGTGTATCATAAAAGTATAGTATTGAAGCAGCTGGGCAAATGCCTCCTTCTCAAATATCCGAGAGCTTTGGACGCGCGCTGCTCCACTGCAGGTTAGTGGATTTCACATGTCCTCGAATATGTTTTATTATTTCTTAGACATGGAAGTTTCCTCACGATGTTTTCCTTCACCGCCGAGCATTTGAAAAATTCAGCACTTACAAATTGCTGTTAACAATTTTAGTGGTATCTATAAAGCGAGCGCTCTGACCACTAGGCCACCACGGCCCTTGGCACCATGCTGTCTAACAAACGGAGAATTGGAGAACAGAGTCACTAGCCCCCTTGTCCAGGAAGGATGATTTCTCTTCGATTTTAGACCAGCCGTCTTTTGTTAGCGACTTCAAAGAAACGCCGATGCTCCGAAGCAGAGCAACGACTTCTGGATTCAAATCCTACCAGGAGTCAAAGTTTGTGAAACTCATAATTTGTTGGTTTTAGGTGGTTGTTTTGTGTTGCGTTTAGTGTTTCTGTTACTGCATCCCAACCCTTCAGATCAGCGTTATATCAGACGGAATTGGTGAGCGAGTGCCTCCGTGTCCACTTGCCTTAACCTACACTACTAAACAGCCTGTAAGTAGTCCACTGCAGAACTTAGCTTCTCCCATAAAGGGGAGGATTTGCTATAATCGATCTCCTCGTCCGGTATGTCGATTGGAGATCGGAGTACAAGACACCTTAAACTAGACGCTGTTGTTCATTGATGGTCTTCTTAAATTTGATGTGATAATTTTTGAGATGAATACCCCGCCCTTTTCAGCAGCCATTTTAATTTTCAAGGCTCGCAATTTCTCTTAGTCCAGGTGACTAAGACTCCCTCGAGGTGGAACGGGGTGGCAAATTCTTACACTGATACAACACGACACTGTAATACATCCTGCACAGTTGACTACTGCCGATAAGCTATGCAAGTCCTCGTCGTGGTCGAAATTGGCGAGGAGAACATCATCACCACACACTCGCACCAGAAATGACAATTTTTTTTTAATTTAGCCGTCAGTTTGTTCAGATTACATGAATGTTGAAGAGTTAAATTCTTTAACCACATTTAGTTATCATTAAGAGCTTTCAAATGCATCTAATTAAACGACCAAAAGCTTTTAGTTCTTCCTCGTTTTTAATTAATAACGGACGGCTTGAAATTAAGCGGTTTGCCAAATTAAGTCGGTAGTAACTTTTGTCATTTAGGAAATTAATCAGAATACTAAGCGGGTAACGATTTCTGAAATGAAGTTTAGATAATGCTTTATACATTACAACTTTTAGAAAGATATCAAAGCCAAGGTCATTATGTAATAATGTAATTAACTTTAAGTAATGTAACTGCCATTGAAATCTGAAAAACGTTCAGATGTTTGGGGTCGCTAAGGTCCAAACGTTTTCGTATTGTTGTCCAGAAAGGCTTACACTTTTTAAATTTTCTAGAAGTAAGTATCAGAGCAGTGGCTGGGTGGTATCGGGGTAGGAATATGTCACCCCTTGTCTTCTTGTGTGTGAAGTAAGAGGCGACGGAAACGGAAGAATCCTTTAAAAATTACAATAGCCACCGACAGAGGGCGGGATAACCACTTGGAAAAATACTAGACTTAAATTAAGTAGAACAGTGAAGGGCGGCGTCTCGGATATTAAGTCTCTGGAACAGCGATCGCTCCTTAGGGAGAGGCCTTTGTCCTGCAGTAGAAGATTGTGGCTATTAACAGGCTGTTAAGGTAATGGTAGGTAAGAAGAAGGCTGTACACACAGTACGCGTGTGACCTGGGTTCATACAGCAGCTGTAGTACAGCTGTAGCGTGATTCTACTACCTATCATCATTACACCCAGACCGCTGCTGAAAATAGGTCATTAATCACCTGCACCCATCGACTTCCCAAGCAAACTTGCCTGTATGAAGTTGTCACCGGAGAATCTTTCGTCCCAAATGGATAATTGTCACTTCATCTTGCTGATTAAAGATGAACGGTAACGTCAGTTCTACTGAAAATATCATCGTTGTAGCTTTTATCTCACACAGACATATTCTAGTCTGTTTTATAGTACAGTAAAGTAAATGTATATTGTTTGGTCTATTTTCCAAATAAGCGAGAGAGGATTTAATTACAAAATAATTTGGACGAAAAAATTCCGAACAGATCCTGAGAAAAAATTAATTTTCAGGAGCAAGAATTTCTTTACGAATATTGAAATCAATAATATTGTTTTTTTTAAACGAATTCGGAATTTATTTAATAAATAGTTTAATTGAATTAAAATTGAATAATACATTAAATCCGAAATCAAAATTATAGGAAATATACCATTTTTCCCAGAAAGCTATTTATATTCATCGAATTAGTTGAAGAAGTTAATTATATAGCACAAGTAGCATTTTAATGTAAAACGAAAAAGTAAAAAGAGAAGCGTTCGTTGAGCGATGTAGGTATTTTCAGTCAGATTTTGATAAATTAGCTTTTTACGTGGTAGATCCAAGCGGCGGTTTATGCAGCTGCGCGTATGGGCCGGTCAGACCGAGGTAGTACAAAGCCTCGCAGAATACCAGAGTGAAGTTGGGGCATCTTGTGCATCTGTGTTTCGTTCTGTGAGTGAGGTAAGGTCCCCTTCTTTACTCCTCTCCCTATCCCGGCTTCCTCTCCTCAAATCTCTATAACGTAATGCTCCTGCTGCTTCTCTGGTGTTGCAGAAGTAAGAGAGCGTCGAAAACTCAACATCAGGTGAGCCGCAAGCTCATTAATCAAAAAATATATTAAAGAAAGTTCAAGTAGAGAGTATACACCGACGAGCTTTTATTTGTTTATGGATCATTTCACAGATATATGGAGAAGTGGAGAACGACGTGTGAGCATCGTCTCAAATGAAGGTCCATAATCTATTCCCTGCCTGGGTGACAGTAGTAAAACTCATTCCCTGTCGATGAGTCCTCTGGGTACGTACCACCCTTTTACCTATCTCTGCCACAACTCAGCAGTGCAACCAATGTCGGGTTCTGGTATAATTACAGGCTCTATTTCGAGGGTATCAACTCCAATACGTAACCTTCTTCGATTGAAGTTGTTTGCTGGTGATCATGGGCTTCAGTGGTCGTATTTGTAACCTCAATCCAATAAAAAAACTTATTAATAATACCTACGTTAATACCAGACCCGTATCAAATATGCCAAGATGTGAAATTACCGGGCTGTTTACGGATAACAGAGCCAAAGGGGCAAACCGTTTGTTACAATGATGTCTAATCCACCTGTCGAGCGTGTTCAACATGGCTAATCCTCTCTAACTATCAGTCTATGTACAACAGTACAGACTACGCGCTAGTAATGAAACATACGCTAATTTACATTAATTGTACGCTTTCATCGTATAAGATAAAATTAAAAATTAAATGAACATAAAGTAAAGTATCAAACAAGCAGCATTCCGTGTGTCTGTCGGAAGTTAATAATAGCGCCAACCCTGTCTGAGTGTCGTAAAAGGTGAGTAATGGTAAAAATGAGATGGGCAGCAGCATCTTCCTGCATTAGAACAAAAAAAAAACTGCGGTTGCCAACCCGCTCGCCAGGCGTAGCAACTAAAGCAAATCCCCCCATGATTAGAGGTAGAAAAAAGCAATGGCCCCCAGTCCCCGGCGGCCTCGCTAGTCCTGGCTATGGTGGCAGCCATGGTTACGGCGAGGCAGGGGGTGCGAAGAATCACCGGCTGATTTCTAGCTGCTAACCCAAACGACTGGACCTGGCAACATATAACGCGCGCACATTGAGGACCAACGAGAAGGTACTAGAACTGGAAGAAGAAGTAAGCAAGTTGCACTGTAGTATTATAGGGTTGTCTGAAGTCCGAAGACAGGGAGAGGACTCTATAATCCTAAAATCCGGTAACTTGTTCTACTACCGGCAGGGTGACCATCTGTCCCAAGGAGGTGTCGGGTTTATCGTCCACAGGTCTCTCATCAACAACGTGATCGAGATCGGAAGTGTGTCGAGTAGGGTCGCGTACCTTATACTCGCTGAAGGTCATACAGGTATACGCACCAACCTCAACACACCCTGATGATGAAGTGGAGGCAATGTATGAGGATATTTCAAGAGCCATGCATTGCTCTAAGACTCACTACACGGTGTTGATGGGAGACTTTAACGCAAAACTAGGTAAGAAAAAGGCGATGAGCTGATAGTGGGGATGTTTGGAGTAGGGCAACGGAACCCAAGAGGGCAACAGCTGGCTGACTTTATGGCAATGGAGGGATTCTTTATGATGAACTCCTATTTCCAGAAGCGGCCCCACAGGAAGTGGACATGGATGAGCCCGGACGGTACCACAAAAAATGAGATTGACTTCATCATGACGACCAAGCGTCAGCTGTTTAGTGATGTCGCTGTGATCACTAGGGTAAAAACCGGCAGTGATCACCGAATGGTAAAAGACACACTGAACCTTAACATTAGGCTCGAGCGGTCTCGTCTGGTGAAGTCTACGCTCCGCCCACCACGTGCCCTTATCCAAAACCCCGAGAGCTTTCAGCTCGAATTGCATAATCGCTTTCAGTGCCTAGACGATTGCGTTACAGTGGACGATACGAATAGCAGGCTAGTGGAAACTGTCCATGCGGTAGGAGCTAAGTTTTGCAGGTCCCGCCGCACGAACAAGCCCCAAAAGCTCTCCAGCGCCACGCTGCTCTAGTGCGGGTTGGCGGGCTTCACATATCTTCGAAATAATATCTTTATTACTTAGACATGCAGGTTTCCTCACGATGTTTTCCTTCACCGCTGAGCACGTGGTAAATACAGCACTTAAAATTGCTATTAACAATTTTAGTGGTGCCGGCACCGGGGATCGAACCCAGGTCACTCGCGCTCTATGAAACTATGGCGCTCTATGAGCGCCCGTGACGTGGGTCTTGTACATTAATAATTCGTCTGTCCCTGACACTGCTTGCTGATTCTGACCCTTCCACTGATTCTACCGCGCAGTTACATGGGATATGGTTGAGTAAAGACTAGTGGAATGCTGCGGTGATTTGCGTCTTGCGGCACTATAACATCTCCTGCGCAGTTGACAACTGTCAACAGTACTCGGAAGTTGTCGCCGTGGTCTTCTGCTCTGGTTCGTGGTCGAGGGTAGCCTTTTCTACAAATAACGTATGCAAGTAGAACAACATACTAGCTAACAAACGGGGGAACTTCTCGGTTCACCGGGGCGGTGAACGAAGAGGAACCTACTTGGTCTCAGTCTTTCTTTGCGAGGATGGCTGCCCTGTAGTGGCATGACGAGCTTTGGATGCGCGTTACTGGACTGTAGGGAGCGTTCCTAGCGTTCTCCCTGTCCTCCAAAGCCGAGATGGAGTCGGGAGAAGAGTTTTGGTATTGTGATTCGCCATTCTGCCTGTCCTCCTCGATTTTGGCGGAAGCCGTACCGCAGATGCCTCTGAGGAAGGGCGACGGGGGGAGAGTAGTATCTTTATTACGATGCGCCACTTTATCTACCCTCCACTGCCGAATTGTGGTTGGCAGTGGAGCCAAAGAGGCGCAAGGTGGCGAGAGGGCTGATGCTTACGAGCGCACGCCTTCCCGTTTCTCATAACCTCCGGGTGACTCTGGGTTTCGAGAGGTCGAGTTGGTATACATGTCCGCGTTTCGGCGCGTCTTCTCAGGAGGGAGAGAGGGTTTTGGTCGGTGCTAGCACCATCCTTGCCATCTCGTGGGCGTATGACATAAAAGAAAACTGTAAATAAAAATTAAAAATATTAGGAGATGGGCAGCAGCATCTTCCTGGACTAGAACAAAAAAAAACTGCGGTTGCCAACCCGCTTGCCAGGCCTAGCAACTAAGGCAAACCCCCCCATGATGAGAGGATCTTTGGGGGAGGCCTATGTTCAGCAGTGGACTTCTGATAGACTGAAATGACGATGATGATGATGAATAAAAATGGCAATTGGATTGAATTTTGATCCAATGAAGGATAATAATTTAAAGCTTTTAATGATAAATATAATATAGCGATATACGTTAAATATAATAAGCTATATTATAGCTTTCGTCATACAGATGTGAAAACAAATTAAATTAAAGAATATTAATGCACTTCATAATTTTAGCAAATAGTACTCTACACTACACTGCGTTTGCCTGTACGTGGCTGCCACACGAGAATTTTTTTTCTCCCAACGGTTGTCGGTTCTGCGAGCTATGTGGCCGGCCCATTGCCACTTCTGCTTGCCGATCCTTGGGGCTATGTCGGTCACCCTAATTCTAATGCGGATATCGTCCTTATAGCTTTAAGTTGTAATAAATAATACATAACACAACTCCATTTTCAAGATAAAAATATACACGATATTTTTGTTCTGGTAATATTCGCAAATGCTATTTCTACGTTGTAATTAGCCGCGTAAATCGAAAATATAATTGCCTTTGCCTTTGACGTATATCGAGTCGCGAAATTCTTTTTACACTTCAAATTTGTACGTACATGTTAGATAGTAGCATATATTGTTGGAGTTTGAATGTGTAAGTAACGGCAGGCAACACTTGTCACATGTGAAGTGACTGTTTTTCAAATATTGGATGTATATTCAAATGTAATAACAGATTATTGTTTTCTGTTATTAAGTACTTCTCATCTAGACACGGACAGTGAAACATCCTAGTGTGTTTCACTGTCTAGTGTTTGTAATATATATTAACCATGAAAGTCAGTGTTTTAGAATAGCCCCTCACCTCCAGAGCCCAGTATTCTCAAATAGAAACGTCTAACGTATATACCTCCTTCTCTACCCAGGCGTCGTCTGATAGGTACCACACTTGTACCAATTTCTGTCGACAAACTGCAGTCCTCTGTCGTAGTTCGGTTTGAAAGGTGTAGAGAATCAGTATAATAGAGCTCTGGGGCATTCCATTTTAGTCGAGAGAGGTAACAACGCATCCGTGACCTTCTTTGGTTGAAGTTGGTGGTGTCCATGGGTTTTAGTAGCTAGTTGCCACCAGGTGGACTGTAAGCTCGTTTTTTTTTAATTTGGTAATGTAATGAAATAATGTAACCTTTTTTTAAAATGGTTGTACAACATATTGATTGAAATAATACTAGAAAAATTATAGCGGTTCACTTAATGGTAAGTGATTACCGTCGCCCACGAACATTTGCAACACCAGAGGTGCTGCAGGTACATTGCCAGTCTTTAAGGGTATTTGGGAGAAGGGATGGAGAGGGGGAGTCGGCCTCCGGTTACTTCACTCATCCAACGAAACGCGGAGGCACAAGATGCCTCTACTTCACGCCGGTATTCTGCGAGGCCGTGGTATCCGACCAACCCGGTCTATCCGCTGCTTGGCTCTACCACGTTTAGAAGTCAATTGTAATTGATTAAAGGAGGATAACTTCGAAGATATTTGAAATACCTAATAGAAGTGAGTTTCATACGTGGTAGAGCCAAGCGGCGGCAGTGATGTAGAGGCTTCTTGTGTTTCTACGTATCCTCTTGTGATTGAGGTATCCGGAGGCCCCACCTCCCTTCTCATCCTCTCTCCCATTCCCCAAATATCCTTAAAGACCGGCAGCTCGTCTGGTGGTGCCCATGTATGTCGGCGACGGTAATCACTTACCATCAGGTGAGCCGCTTGCTCGTTTGTCCCCTTTTCCATAAAAAGATAAATATAAAACAAAATATATCTACGCGGCTGGCAGTGACGCACCTTTTGATATATTAAATTAAAGACACAAATGATGAAAATGTTTCTTTTTAAATAATTGGTTATTAAAAACCGGTATCGGTATCGGTACTTTATATTTGGTTCCGAAATACACGAAAACAAATACACCCCTAATCTTATACATTTTTAAAATTGTTATTATAAAGATAAGTCGCAAAATATATTCAACGAGGATTTTAATTAACGATTTGGACCTCTGCTTTTGTAGGGAGAAAGCGAGGGAATTTCGTAGACAATAAAAGCTAATTAAGAACCAAAAAGTTTTACGGCAATTAATGTTGCCGCTTACAAAAAGAGACGTTCTTAAAATTTAATCTACAGCTTCATAAAATGTATATGACGTGTAAGTTTGGGAAGATGTTTAGATGTTTGTTACTCAAACATAGGTGAAATAGCTGAATAGATTTAGATGAAATACATATTGATTCATGGGTAATAATATCGCTGGGCGGAAGACAGTTTTATTATAAAAATACAGACCCAACGCCCGTCATGGATTATTAGCAAATTTTTTTTTATATTTTATATAAGGCGGCAAACGAGCAAGCGCTTCACCTGGTGGTAAGTGATTACCGTCGCCCACGTACATCTACAACACCAGGGGTGCTGTAGGTGCGTTGGCGGCCTTTAAGGATATTTAGGAGAGTATTTTCTTGGATTTTTTTAATTCCTACACTATTATTACAACGCTGGATAGGATTAATTCAGTCTCTGTATCCGATATAAAAATTAACAGATTTTGTAACCATCTACGGCACTATTGATTTAGCATAAGTTTTTTTTTTTATGGTAAAGGGGGGCAAACGAGCAAGCAGCTAACCCGATGGTAAGTGACTATCGTCCCCCGCGTACATTTGCAACAATATAGGAGATGCAGGTGTGGTGCCGGCCTTTAAGGGTATTAGAGGGCCTCCGGTTACCTCACTCACCGAACTAAAAACATAAGCACAAGGTGCTTCTACTTCACGCGGGTATTCTGCGAGGTCAAGGTACTACCCGGCGCTTGGCTCTAACACAGTGTTAACCACATCTCAAGGTTTTTTTCACAAGAACACATTTATTAAAAAAAAAAATTGCTGTTAACCACTCCAACTAAGCTTATATGTGGAATGGATCATGACAATAGACGAATGGTGGTTTCGAACCTGTGACGTCACGTTTCTCAGCTCGGTACCATAAACTGTTAGGCTATTTGCGCTTCAAATAGAATATTTTTATATAATAATTATATATTATTACACAGGTTCAGTATTGTACGTAATATATGAAACTTGAAATAAAAGTCGACAAACAAAATTATCTTTCTGACGTCGAAGAATAAAGTATTTTTATTCATTTTCATTTTTTTTTATATTTTATATAAGGCGGCAAACGAGCAAGCGCTTCACCTGGTGGTAAGTGATTACCGTCGCCCACGTACATCTACAACACCAGGGGGTGCTGTAGGTGCGTTGTCGGCATTTAAGGATATTTGGGTGATAGAAGGGAGGATCAGGAAAGGGATTGAGAGGAGGAGGGGGCCTTCGCTTACCTCACTCACCGAACGAAACGCAGAAGCACAAGGTGCTTCTACTTCACGCCGGTATTCTGCGAGGCCGTGGTACCAAACCGGTCGAGCCGGCCCATTCGAGCAGCAGTAAAAGCCGCCGCTTGGCTCTACCACGTTTATATATATATTCATTCAAATATAGAGCTATGTATAATAACGACAACTAATGATAAATGGTACAAAAAACTAAAATGCTTTAAGGGATATTAAAGAGATAGCTATTTATTAGAAAGCCCAGCGTATATTTACCTAAGCTTAAAAGTTTCTGTGGGCATTTATGAACGAAATAATTTATTAGGGTTTAAAAAAAAATGACCAACATAAATAGTCCGATGAAGGTCTAGGAAATTAATTTCTTAGATGAAATGGCTACGCATATTTATAAAAAAAAACCTATGTGATTTTACCACTCCCTTCACCGAAGAACGAAACGATATAGAAACTTCACATTTGATATATGTATACTTCTCATAATGATTTCTAGTATTAACGCGAACACTACACATTTGAAAACAAACTAATATTTACGAATTTTATCGCGTTCAACTTTTTTTTATTCCCATCCCCCTCAGTCTCAACAATTGTTACAACTAATAAAATACTCTGACTATTTTAAGTATTTATTTCGAACAGGCAGAGCTTCGCCTTACGCGTTGAGATCTGATTTTCAATAAGATGCCTTTGCTACAGGTTAATGCGCTTTTATACAGACTTTATGCGGCAATCGACCATAAGTAATAAAAAATAAATAGGGTATTTCCGGTATGTAGAATTGCATAATTAAAATAAATGAATGTCGCTTTGATGTTGAAAATTGTGTAGTCAATTTTAAGCCCTGTTATAAAATTATTTAATATTGTTGCATTTGTTAACGGAAATACCCTTGACAGATTATCATTACATTCCTTAAATAGACAATATTCGAATTATAACTTATTTAGAAACTAAACAAAGTAAAGAAGTGATTATAATTGAGTAAAGATAATCAGACAAATTATAAACAATGAAATAATATTAGGCGGATGTCCCTGCCATTTATATTGGATAACACAATACCTCGAAAGCAATCGAAACGTCGGGAATATAAAAACGAGGAAATCCCTAAATAATAGTTTCATTTCATATGTGTACTTCTGGTGTATACACTAAACGTAGATGTTATATCTATTTGGTCAAAAACCAACCAGATTTTGCTGCTCAAAAGAAATAAAAAAAAATTTAAACATGGTAGAGCCAAGCGGCGGCTTTAGCTGCTGCTCGAATGGGCCGGCTCGACCGGATTGGTACCACGGCCTCGCAGAACACCGGCGTGAAGTGGAGGCATCTTGTGCTTCTGCGTTTCGTTCGGTGAGTGAGGTAACGTTTTGAATTCCTTCATGATTCTCATTCACGGTTTTTGAGGTCATCGGAGAATTTGAAATTAAGAATACCAGTTCATAGCACTAAATTTTTTGACAGATCATTCTCTGTACAAGCTGTCCGTCTATGGAATGCCCTACCGCTATCGGTAAGACACGTCCAATCCTTACCAGTTTTTAAAAATCTCGTCAAGGCCTACTATCTATCTTTGTAACTTCGGTTATTTAGACAGTTCTTTTATATTTGTATTGATTTAGTCTATTTATGTATATGTATACATATATAATAGGTATTTATAAAACATGTATGTATTTCGATAATATGTGTATATTATTTTGTATGTACTTTTTCTTTGTATATCAATTGCTTTTATGCGACTTCCAAATTCATTTATAACAATCCTGTCCATCCAAAGGTTGTCTGGAAGAGATCGCTTCTAGCGACAAGACCGCCCATTGTTCCACCTCTCATCTAATTACGTTTTTGTACTATTACATTATTTTCCTCTTTTTGGTATGCAATAAAGCGTATTCTATCTATCTAACCGGAGGCCCACACCCCCTCCCTATTCCCCTCCTCTTCCCTCCCATCTCCCAAATATCCTTAAAGACCGGCAACGCACCTGCAGCATCTATGGTGTTGCAGATGTATGTGGGCGACGGTAATCACTTACCATCAGTTGAACCGCCTGCTTGTTTGCTGTCTCTTCGATAAAAAAAAAAACCTACGTATATTATTATCCCATTAATCTTATATCTATGAAATCGTATGCTTGTCGCTCGGTCAAAAAGGGATGAACAGATTTAAATGTATAAGATTATGTCGTGGAATTAGACATGGGATACTTGTTATCTGGATCATGGACAAAATTGTCCCCCGAAGACCCCGAAGGCGAGAGGCCGGACAGTCGCTTATATTATAGTAATATATTGCATTTGGCAATACAACGAGTGAGTTAGTGTTACTGGGACATCCCTGTGATGTCCATGTGGGAACTTAAGTAATTTTTGCAAAATATTTAAGCTAGCTCTTATACACATTTCATAAAATTTTTTTTTTTGGGAACCTGTGGCTCTTTTAAAAATCAGAGAGACAAGTGGCGTGGGCGCTAAGAAACTAAAATTTGGAAAATCTTAAAGTGCACGTCCAATAACGTTCGTCTAAATCTTAAGAAAAAAAAATCGTACTGAGGATCAAACAAATATTTCGAGTCATTTCCATTTCAGATGAAAACAATAATAAATTAAATTAATAATAATATTAATAAGCCACCGGCTGGGAACTCCGTGACGGACCGCTCCGAGCTCAAATGCAGAAGGCGGTGCTACTCGATACCGCTCGCATCGTCCGCCGGTCTCTTTCCCTTTCCCCCTAACCCTCGGCCGTCTGGTCTCGCCTGACGAGTGCTTCCGTCTGATTGCGTTATAATTTATTTATTTATTTTATTATATTTTATGTATGTATACATATTTATATATATTACCCAACCAGACGAGACCCAACCAACCAGACCCTGAGAGACGCGACACTCTGTCATTCATTTTCCACAAGTAACAGCAGTGTTGCAACTGTTGCGTTCCGGCTCTTAAGGTATAGAGAGTCGGTACAATTACGGGCTGCAAGGCACTCCATCTCAGGCCTCAGGGTTTGACAACGCATCAGAAACTATTTATTCCGACACTTACATGTGGATGGACACATAGTACATGACCTGGTGATATATAAGAATTTAAAAAAAAAGGCTATAAAAAATAAATGAATATATATCACAAGCAAATCGTTTGTGTTGTGATGAAGCGAAGGAAAGGACCGTCTCAGCATAAGTCCTGCGTTAAGGCTTATTTTCAATTCGGCCCCCGGTGTCCGTGTGGAGCGGAATGGCAGTAAGCGAATAGTTATTTTTTTATTTATTAATCTTTTACTGTTATTATCGAAGTGTGATAATTTCAAATGATTCAATCGCTAAAAACTCATTAAGCTTTTAAGGAGATGTAAGGGTAGGCAGCACCTCCGTTACTCAATTTTCCCCCCACCGAAGGATAAAACGTAACGAGCGGTGAATCACGTGGCCGGGTTTGCTCGCCGAGATTGCCATGAGATTTTCAAGACTTATCCTTAGGAGAGCGACTGTGTCTTACGACATATACGGTTTCAAAAGGGGTTGCTGATTTTTACGCCTCTCTCACATGGAGAGTTCATAATTACAAAAAAATATATAAAATCGATCTGCGTTGGAGAAGAAGAAATATCTTTTTATTGCATTGGGATATTAAACAAGCTAACAATCCAACGGATGGTACATGGCTACCTTAAGCCATGACAACACCTGAAAATAACTTCAATCGAAGGAGATTAGACATGCGCTGTTTCCACTGTGCCTATGTAATTTCTTTCACAGCATTAGAACATCGTGGCAATCTTTGGGGGAGGCCTATGTTCAGCAGTGGACTTCTAATAGGCTGAAATGATGATGATGATGATGATTAGAATATATTAGCTCTCAATATCGAACCGGAAGATCATTGAAACCGGAACATGATTGTAACCGGAAGTCAACAGTCGTTTGCACAGCTGATTGGCGTTGGAAATAACTATGAAGCTCAAATTCTTCCGCCAATCATCGAACCTATCCAGACGGTTTAATGGTTCAGAGTTTATCAGTAAACAGTCTACCTGTTTCAAGGGACACTTACATTGAGAAAATAATTTGGGTTTACTGTCGGAACACACATAAAGGAGGTTTTATTAACGGCCCTGCTGGTAGTAAATTAAAGTGAGACATAAACCATGGGACATACTTGTACCTATATCTACCAGTGTCCTGAACTCGCGCGCATTTCCCCTGGTTCTATGACGTCACGAAAGTTTTGTATTTTTTGCATTTATCCAGACAATCTTTATCCGATTAGTGTTGAATGAAAATATGATTGAAAAAAATATTTTTATAATTTAGCCAAAAAAACTGCATCTGCTTATGTTGCAAAACTCCCACGTACGTTTGCAACGCCAGTGGAGCTGCAGGTGTGTTGCCCGCCTTTAAGGATATTTTAGGGATGGAAGGGAGGATCAGGAGGGAGAGAGGAAGGGGGGTGGAGGAGTGGGCCACCGGTTACGTCACTCTCAGAAGCACATAATTCCTCTACCACATATTCTGCAAGGTCGCGGTGCTACCCCGGTCGTGCCGGCCCATTCGATCAGTCGCAAAAGCTGTACCGCTTGGCTCTGCCGCGTAAAAAAAACATGTCTTGGAAGGTTTGTTCACATGCACCACCCTGGGCAAACAGGTTTGTGGGCGTAGTGCCATAAACCCTCGCGCTAGTGATGCTGCTCCCAGGTCTGTGGGATCACAAGTCTGTGGGATTCGGGTTCAGTAAATGCATCACTGATGGAAACGATTTGATTTTATCTGTGCGATTCGGACGGATTCTGAGCCCATCATTGGATATGAGATTTGATTGTTTGTTAACAGTGTGCATTCCGTACCGGTGGTTGGCAGTATGAGAAAAAAAAATGGTACAGGTATAATGTATGAGCTTTCGACGCATAAATACTGTTTGATTTCTTTTTCTGTTGAATCTCTGAATATGAAACAAGGGCTAGACTAATTGGTACTATTATTAATGAAACCAACGAATATCTTGATTTAAAAGTATATTTTTAAAATCATCTGTCTAAGGTAATGATTTTGTGTCGACCACTTAATAGTGGGTTTCAAGCAACCAGTGGCGACATCTATTATCGAAAAATAAACATTACATACATATTAGTCGTGAACTGTCATTGAAACTATTATACAAATATCATGTTTGTCTCTACGTATGGAAGCAGTACCAGTGTAGTCTGAGCGTATATATATATATAAACTACAAGTGATTGATACTAACTGCTTCGTTCAGGCGTGGAGTTCTTAATTTGAATCTTTTGTCTTTCCGTTGAAGCCTTTAATTAAGGTTTAGGCTTTTTCTAAGCAATTTTCAAGAAAACTCTTTGTTATCTGTTAACTTGGTAATTCTTAATAACCGCCGTGGTTCAAAAGTAGGAGCCTGTAAGTTCCAACTGCTGAGCAAAGGCTATCTTCTCAAATATGCGAGAGGGTTTTGGAGCTGGGAAGGATCTGCCACGCTCCAGTGCGGGTGGGTTGTAGCCTTCACGTATCCTCGAGATAATATTAAAAATATTTTTTATCATTTCTCAGACATGCAGGTTCCCTTGCGATATTTTCCATCGCCGCCGAGCACGTGGTAAATACAGCACTTAAAAATTGATATTAACACTATTATTATATATATTATTATACATATATTATTAATTGATTTATGGAATCAGCTGTCGCCAGCGGTATTTCCGAACAGTTACGACTTAGGGACCTTCAAGAAAAGAGCCTATTCCTTCTTTAAAGGCCGGCAGCGCTCTGTAGCTCCCTCTGGTTTTGTGGATGTTCGTGGGCGTCGGTTTACTTACCATCAGGTGAGCCGCATGCTCGAAACGAGCCCCACACCCTTCTTCTATAAAAAAAAAACAACTCTAGCCGTGCCGGCACCGGGGATGAAGACAAAGATAGTCGCGCTTTATGAATCGAAAACACGCCCTGACCACCAGGCTAGCATGGCTTTAGTGGTTTGTTCACGTGTAATATTTACGAATGTATAGTTCACGAAAAAAAAAGGTTTCCGACAGAATACCAGCGCTGTAGTTGGTGGTTCAGCATTGCTACAGCATTATGCTGAGTCGGACACCGTTATGTTGCTGCAACCCAATAAAATATTATTATTATTATTATTTTGTTATGTTAATTAAGTTTACTTATGTGTAACTTGAGTTGTGGCAATGAATAAAGTACTTTCTTTCTTTCTTCTTTCTTTCTAATATAAGTATGAAAAACGTTACAAGTGGAGAACACTTATATGTGAATCATACGTTATTATACTCGTATATTCAAGGGTGGGAATTGACCCTCGACACCGCAGTGAAAAACGCCACTACGCGAACTGAACCGCCGAGTTCCGTTAAAACCACGATCCATTAGTTTTAATTAATAAAACAGACATTACCGAAATCCAGACATAGCGCAGAACTTTTATTGGCTTTGTTAAAAACATTTATATTGAATTCAAAAGCGGTTAGATAATGGAATTTAATTAAACATTGAAAATCCCATTTCGGAACGTGATCAAAAGTATTCTATGAGATTATCCGGGCAATTAGTCGCCGACAAAGGAATATACCGTTATCTTAACAACATAATGTATCAATTTCAATTAGAGATTACATTCAAACTACCCAGTGATAATGCCAAAGAAGAATTTTCTATTTCATAAACGAGCTTATTTAGTAGAGTAAAATACTTACGAGTTAATTATAAACTAAATAGGTTGTCAGGCGAAAACAATTTTCCAAATATCAACCTCAACTGCACTCAGTTCCCTGCTGACCCGTCTGACTTGATAGCGCTGTAATAAATATTGTAATAACGCGATTAAATTCTAAAAAAATATTTTCATGTAGGTTTATATATAGATAGTTCTTAGAGCAAACTTAAATAAGTGGACTGTATATTATAAAGGTTATAATAATAATAGTAATGTTTGTAGTATTCGATTGCGCGCGTATCGTATTTCCCGATCCCGTGCTTGCAATCCTGTTGGATGGCCGTCGTGTTGAGTGATGTTGGTGGCGTAGCCAATATATTTCTTCACACTATTCCAAATATAAATTTATAAAGAGTGTCTCAGAATGTTTTTCGTTTTTAGATGTTAAATAAAAACAAAATATCCATTAAATCTCGTTTTATTTAATGTTTTTAATGATTTATACCCTGCAAGAGTGATAAGTCGCCGAGGAGACATCAATTGGCCACCGAGGAGCCCTGATGTAACGCCTGCTGATGTCTTCCTATGGGGCTACCTAAAAAGCAAAGCTTACAATCCATTGCCACCCAACCTGAATGTTTTGAAGCAAAGAATCACTGAAGAAATCAACTCTATTCCAAGAGCGATGCTCCAGCGAGTTATGGAAAATCTTAGCTCCAGGTTAAATGAGTGTGAACAAATGAATGGTGCGCATGTGCAAACGGTTGTTTTTCATAAATAAACTTCAAGAATTGCTCTTTAAATTACCATTAAATAAAACGAGATTTAATTGATATTTTGTTTTTTATTTAACATCTAAAAACGAAAACCATTCTGAGACATCCTTTATTAGGTGATGGGCAACAGCATCTTCCTGCATAAGAATATAAACAAAAAAACTGCGGTTGCCTACCCGCTCGCTAGGCGTGGCGTCTAAGGCAACCCCCCTTTCGATGAGAGGTCGATGGTTGCAGAAATTTAACGATTACATATGAAATAATTAGAATGTATTGTGAAAGTAACACAAGAAGATTTTGTATGATTTGTCAATACATATTTTTACATGGTAGAGCCAAGCGGCGGTTTTTGCTGCTGCTCGAATGGGCCGGCTCGACCGTGCTTCGTGGCAATCTTTGGGGGTGGCCTATGTTCAGCAGTGGACTTATGATAGGCTGAAGTGATGACGATGATGATGATTCCAAATATGAACGATTTTTCATTTATATTTTACTTCATTAAAAAATCAATTTGTAATCTTAATTGTAAGTTTAGAATAAAGCACACACAAAGACACTAATCGTCTATACCTTGCCGTAGTACCCCTTATGCAATAAGATAGGAGGACAGGACATACAGTATCAGAGGTATCACGTGATGCGACCCGAACACAGCCAGACGCAGGCACCGTTAATTGGTGTTGCACAAATACTGACCGGACTTAATATTTAATACACCAATCAAGTCTTTTGATCCATGGGCCCCGGGCAAGCCCAGTCTTTCGATCCATGACAGGGCCCATAAATCTTTTGAGCCATGCGCCTGGTACGTTACAACGTGGTAGAGTCAAGTGGCGGCGTTTGCTGCTGCTCGAATGGGCCGGCTTCATCGGGTTAGTGCCACGGCCTTGCATAATACCGGCGTGAAGTAGAGGCATCATCTTATGCTTCTGCGTTTCATTCGGTGAGTAACGTATTCCCATCCCTCTCCCCCTAACTCTACCCATTCTCATCCTCCATTCGATCTCCCAATCACGCTTAAACTCACCTGCAGCACCTCTGGTGTTGCAGATGTACATGGGCGACGGTAATCACTTACCATCAGGTGAACCGCTTGCTTGTTAGCCGTCTTTCCCATAAAAAAAAACCACCCAGGCTCAAAAGACTCGTATGTTAACCAAATGGTTTGTTTTAGATTTTTTTTTAAACATGTCTTTATTTGAACTATTTAGTTCAAACATAGATCCTATTTAGTTCAAATGAATACTCGTTTAAAACAATGTTATCATTGCTTTGTACAAAATTAGCTAAAGAAGCGCTTGATCAAAAAAATCTCGAATTGTCTTTTCATTGTCTTATTAGCATTATTTATGATTTCGTTTAACGTCAGTTGCCAAACGCATAAACACTACTTGGCACACAATAGAATATCATTAACATTAATAGCGCCATCACTTTGTAGTTTTTCTGCTCGTGAAGTTTTTAGGTCGCTTGTATTTTGTTTTTACTTCACATTTTCCGGAAATAAATTCTCAGTCTTTTTGTGTTTGTTTATTTCAGGGTCTTAATCATTAAAAGGAGAATTACAACGGTTTATGGAAGGACTCTGAAAAATTAGGATAGACCAAATCTTGCACGTCAACGCACATTTCCAGATCAAAGTTACAGTATGTAAGTGGCGTGAGTATTCGTAAAACATTATCATAGAATTATTATTTTCTGCGATAGTAAACAGCTTACTTTGGAGAAAACCCAAAAACGTATTTGTTGTAGATGTATTTGAGACTCGGTGATCATTATCTCTCATTATATATCATTACATTCTCATGTACATTATCTATCAATAGGTTTTTAAAAATTTGTTAAACGATGACATTATAGCAATGGTTATTTTAATATTAAGGAATACATGAATGATAACAACCCCTTGGAATATGTTGCTCGCTCCCAAGCCGTTTATAGCCAAAATAATCTTGTAATGTTAGATTGTTAAAACCTATTATATATTTGAAAAAAATTACAAAAACGTTAGAGTTTCTTTCGCCGGTTTCTTCTCCGTCAGAGGAACCTTATTACGAAACGGTGCTAGATTTTTAATAAATGATTTCATTTGATTTCTCAAGTGAACTGTATTTTTATTTTCTACCCAATAATAAAAAAAGAGACAAAACTATACGATCCTATAGCTCGAGCATGTGATAAGTTTTTTTATGGGAAAGGCGGCAAACAAGCATGCGGTTCACCTGATGGTAAGTGATTACCGACGCCCACGTACGATCGGGGGAGGGGGAAAGGAGTGGACCTCCGGTTATCTCACTCACAGAACGAAACTCAGAGGCACAGGATGCTTCTACCCCACGTCGGTACTCTGCGAGGCCTTACCCCAATCGTGGTGGCTCATTCGAACAGTACCAAAACCTGCCATTCGACAATGTAGATAAAATATTGCCCCTAATTTTTTTTTTTAGAGAAATAAGCTTTGTTAGCGAAAGTAAATTGAATTGAATCCCATCCAGTAACAAAACAAAGCGTCGGCATATCGAATAAATTTGTAACGTAACTGAAAAATATGTGACACGTAAATAGAAATAAACGTCGCATTATTACAACTTTGTCGCCTTCGTTTGCGGTAATAGGATTTCAATAATCGATGTAAGGAAAGTTTTATTGTCCTAAGAATAATAAAGAAGTACGAGCGTATAAAAAGATAAGCTTATGTTTTATTGAGAGAACTTCTTTTCTTTGCGTCTTTTTGCTATAACTTCTGAGACTGTCTAATTTAAATACTATCTAGTATTCAGTAGGTAGGTAAGTGTTCTTCTGAGCACAAGCATGGGTTAATCTTCCATTCATGACATGCCAGCTGTTATTCGCGTCTTCATTGAGAGGACTTGTGACTGTCAAAAGAAGATATAATTTAATTCATTCGTTAATTCCATTCATTCGTTTCGTTCGTTTCATTCGTTTCATCAGTTTCATTCGTTTCTTACGTTTCATCCGTTCCATCCGTTTCATTAATTTCATTCAGGAGCTATCTCAGATACTCGTCACTATAATTGAATAGATCTGATGAGACCTATTTTAAGAAATAAAATCCAAAATGAATCCCAACTCAATGCGTCTTAATAACTATTAGGTTCCCCTTCTTCCAGCTCCTTCACGAGAACAGGTCGTCAACGCAGTTTCACATAGACGTGGCAGTCAAAAATAAAATTAGAGAAAATATATTTACAAACTGGAAATGTCTCCATGTATCAATTTTTGTTTGTATCAATGTAATGGAATCTAAACTTTTTTCACTTACTTCCAAAAGTACGAATAATTTCGCACACGTATTAAGAACCGACAACAATATATTTATAATACCGTCGAGCCGTTGTCATGATGGTGATGGTAGGTGGTTAACCTATTGGATGGTGGAACCTTTGAATAGTCACTAGTGAACACGACGAGTTTGCGTTGATTATATACGCAACTTCATTTAACTTCATCAGATGACGTGTAAGTAAAAAATAAACCAGGGAGAAACATACATATATTTTTTTTTAAATAGATTTTTTTTGAAAGATATTCGGTTCCAGTATTTATTTGAATGTTTTAAAATTATTACAATAAAATAGACATTCGAGTTAAAACAAAGTATATTACAATCTCGAGTCTTTTATCTTTTTCGTTTTAAGTCTGTCAATAGTTCCAGGACCATTGACACTAGAATGGTAAAATGAAGGACTTTCCGTAATCTCCGAGTGGTTGGTGATCATAGTACCAGACTCCAAGCACCTGCCACGCAACCAGCGTCAACAAACGTCAGTTATGCCGTGTTACCTGTTACCTGTACGTGGCTGCCACTCGAGAACCTTTTTTCCCCAACGGTTGGTAGTACTGCGAGCTATGTGGCCGGCCTATTGCCACTTCAGCTTGCTGATCCTCGCTCTAGTTCTGCTGCGGACATCGACGTTGCAGACTCTATCGCGCAGAGAAACATCGAGCATAGCGAGCCCTTTCCATAGCGTGCGTGTGGAAAGATAGAGTGCTCGCTTTAATTTCATAGTACGCAAGTGACCAGGGTCCGATTCTCGATGCAAGCATCACATAATAACAATTATAAGTGCCGTATTTTTCACGTGTTCGGCGTTGAAGGAAACATCATGAGGAAACCACCTGCATTTCTGAGAAGAAAAGACCAAAATATTATTTCGAGAACGTGTGAAGTCCGTTAACCCGCCCTGGAGAAGACTGGCGGACCCTTTACGGCTCCAAAATTTTGGAGAGGAGGTCTGTGTGTTTGTCCGTATTCAATTTATATAAGAATCTAAACTCCCTCCACCACTTAGAATTAGCAACGTATTTTTTTTAAATCAATAAAAAAAAATTAACCTTGCTCCGCATTAATTTATTTAGCAGGAAGATAGTTACTCATAAATATAGTTAAGTGCACAACATGAAGTTACTTAACTAAGTAAGTAACTATCTTTGTACAGCAAGTGCTAACTTTGAAGTTGCAGAGCACCGCTCCTTTGAACTTTGTGTTCAAAGCACATTTAGTGAAACGTTTTCTTTTTCTTCTTTCCTTTATCTATTACAATATTCTTCAATATATTTTGTACATAAGATTTGGCACGAATGAATTTCTGGACTCGATTACGGATTTGCTCACTATTGAACCACGCGACTTGGTTTAACGCAAATTCCGATGACAGTCAATATTTGTGCATTTGTGTACAAAATCGCGGGTTGTATTGGTATGAGCCCTGCGTCTCTACAACTGCAACTGACCCTTCCTCCGATCTCGTAGCGTTGTGTTTTATTTATTTAGTTTAACATTTGTTGTATTCCTTTATACAGAAGGGCACAAAAAGGGAACTTAATGCCTATACGCAATCTCTACCAGTCAACCTATGGTGAGGTGAAATTTTATAATGGATACGGGCAGATAAAGACGAGTGAGTATCATAAACTTACGAAACTAAAGGTTACTTGACAACTGACGTTACAGAAATTTGTAAGGAATAATTGAACATCACTTTTAAAAAGAACAAGGAGCTTTTAATAGAAATTTCTCAAATAACGAGTTTGAATTTGATAAAACTGAAAAAAAAAGCAAAGATATTCGGATGTAGGAACTCTACCAAATGCATTGTGTAAACCAACGAGCATGCATGCGAAGATTGATGAAAGTGGAAGAAGCGAAAGACGTTATCTGGACCGTACCTAGTGGAAGGAGATTATCTCTGCCTACCCCGTTGGGAACAAGCCGTGAATATATGTATGTATCTATGTAGGAACTCTACTAACTCTACTAAAATTCTCCTATCGTATATAATTTAAAGCATCCATTACGTAAACAGACCCGAATCCCCTTCGAAGTGTTAGCAGCAGCCGGTCCTTGTATTGCGCAATTAATTTTTATTTAGCGACGCCATATTTTTCTTGCGAGTCTTCGTGAGTGTTCGATATTGGACACTCGGAATTTATTTGCCGTACACCGTTGCGAAAAAAACCGATAGCCAAGTGATCAGGGTGCTTTAGTTATAGTTTCATGGAGCGCTAGTGATCTGGGTTCGATCACCGGTGCCGGCGCCATTAAAATCGTTAATGGCAATTTCAGGTTATGTATTTATCACGTGCGCCCGTCGTGGAACTGTCGTGGAACTGTCGCGGAACTGTCGCGGAACACTCGGTTGGAACGGTTATTATTTGAGTGACAAATGCAAATAAATGAATTACATTACATGAATTCACATGTTGTTGTACTTTAACTCGTGATACTTGCCTAGCGTAATTGTTATTATCTTCTATCACATTGTATTGATGATGTATATTGACCAATAGCAAGAGTTATTGCGAATTGCTTGAACCAATAAGCGCGCAGCTATGATTGGGCACAGCCAATAGCATACGCGATATGGCTAACCGTCTACAGTATAGAAAGGGTCGTGACGGAAAAATGTTACACTTTTTTGCGCCTAGCTCTCATCCATATTATTTCGAGGATATTTGAAGCCCGCCAACCCGCACTGAAGTGGCGTGGCGGGCCCTTCCCGGCTTCGAAAACCTCTCAGTTACTAAGATCAGTGCATTTTGTTGGAACGATATTTATATTTAATCTGTCATCAGAAATATCTGAAGTAAATAAAAAAGTGAAGTAGCAGCCTGTAAATACCCACCACTGGGCAAAGGCCTCCTTCTCAAATATCTGAGAGGGATTTTGGAGCCGGGAATGACCCGCTACGCTGCTCCAGTTGCGGGTTGACGGGCTTCACATATCCACGATTTTATTCTTGATTGAATGAATGAATGAACCAATGAAATATACTTCATATGACTTTTTGTTTTCCTGGTACTAGTATTTTAGTCATCATTAACATTGTCGGATTAGGTGTTACACGTACGTTTTAAATTACTCGTATATCAATTTAACATAACTTTTGAAATGAATCTATAATATACGGATTTGATCGCGTTTAATTTTTGTTCTTATGTTCCCGACAGTCTCTGTGCTTTACAGCACCCAGTGTCACCGAGGTGTTAGACGTCCTGATGTCGTTGTTAACTCGGTCTACCTTCAGCTTTTAATTATCAATTTTGGTCCGATCCGTTCACTCTTTCTCCCTCCCACAGACCACGGCTGCTGTTGGGCACAGGCAACGTAGGGAACATAAAAACTAAAAATTAAAGCGTTACAGTACATAAAAAAATGTTTAACTTCTAATGTGTAGTGTTCGAGTAAATACTTGAAATCATTAAGTTAGACATAACCATTAAAATTAATGATGGGTGCTAATAATAATAATTATCTATAATAATTATCTTTCTTGTCATAAGAATATGGACCACAAAGTATGAATTCCCTGACATCCGTGCTAGGTTAAGAACCTGTGTGTGTGTGTGTGTGTGTGTGTGTGTGTGTGTAATGAACGAACAACTTTGTGACTCACAAATATTTAAAGTGTGAGTGGCATAGTGGTATCGCCATTAGAATCTACCACTCCCTCCTCCTACTTCGACCCGTGGGTGTCGTAGGAGCCGACCGATGGCGGGATAACCATCTCGAATAATACTAGACTATAATAAAGCAGACATCAGGAGCAGCGTTTATTGTGCGTCGTTGTCTGGTACTTCGATCGCTTGCCGAGATTTATAGAAGAAGGGGGGCAAAGGAGCGGACGGCTCGTCTGATGGTAAGTGATCACCGACGCCCACGAACATCCACAACACCAGAGGAGCTACAGATGCGTTGCCGGCCTTTAAGGAAGGAATAGGCTCTATTCTTGAAGGTCCCTAAGTCGTAACTGTTCAGAAATACAGCAGGTGACAGCTGATTCCACAAAGTCGAAGTGCGTGGCAGAAAACTTCGAGTAAAACGTAAAACCGTGGTGGATAGCCAACAATCTAGGTGGTATTGATGGAACTTGGAATTCTGTCGCGATGTACGATGGCGAAACTCAGCGGCTGGGATCAATCCGTACGGTTGAGAGTAAAAAATGCAAAGAGAAGCAACATCTCTTCGCAAGGCAAAGGGATCGAGCCGATCAGAGAGAGCATGGTCGCCGACAATTATGGTAAAAAAATTGGTCGATTATGGTAAATCCTCACTATGAGAGAGAGAGAGAGAGAGAGATAGAGGCGTATGTCCTGCTGTGAACTACTTATAGGCTGGTTACCTTACAGCAGAATGTCGGGTGGCAAAGCATTAAGCGTTTGTTTTTTTCACTACATCACTTATACATAATAGTGTAAATAATATACATAGTTATACCAACAGACCCGGCCGCGAGTTGCTGCGTATTCAAAAAATGGAACGCAATACATTTTTTTTAAGGAAATCGCGGCAAACGAGCAAGCGGTTCACCTGATGGTAAGTGATTACCGTTACCCGCGTACATCTGCAACACCAGAGGTGCTGCCAGGTGATATTCCGGCCTTAAAGGGTATTGGGAGATGTGGGGAAGGATGAAGAGAGGGATGGGGAGGGGGAGTGGGCCTCCGGTTACCTCACTCACCGTACGAAACGCAGAAGCACAAGGTGCCTCTACTTCAAGCCGGTATTCTGCGAGGCCGTGGTACCAACCCGGTCGAGCCGGCCCATTCGAGCCGGCACAGCTATCCTATCTCAGGCACGCCAGCAAGACACGCATTAAAAAAAAATAACGTGAAAATCGGTTCGATAGTTTCGAAGTTCATCATGAGCAACAACGTGATATGAGAATTGTATGTAATAGATATAAATAGTACATTATTCCAACGCGCTAAGTAACCCAGCCGTGGTTGACCAGTGATCAGGACGCTCACTTTAGTTTCATAGAGTGTGAGTGACCTGGGTTCGATCCCCGGTGCCGGCACCACTAAAATTGTTTATAACAAATTTAAGTTCTGTATTTACCACGTGCTCAACGGTGAAGAAAAACAACGTGAGGAAACCTGCATGTCTGAGAAATAATAAAAAAAATATTATATCGAGGATATGTGAAGCCCGCCAACCCGCATTGGAGCAGCGTGGCGGGCCTTTCTCGGCTCCTGAACACTTCCAGATACTCGTATTTGAGAAGGAGGCCTTAGCTCAGCAGTGGGCACTTACAGGCTGCTACTTTAAGTAACACTTAGTTCAGCTTTATTATTTAATCAAAATGATGAACATGGATGAGCTTCTTTTACAAAAATGTATGAAGGTATATAAGTACATTATTATTGATCTAAATACCGAAAGGTTAATATCAGTAGCGTATTTAAGAACACTTCTCAGTTCTGTATCAGCGTACTGCCTCAAGATCCTTGACCCCATCTCGAAGAGTGCTTAACGTCTGGAATCTTCCTACCTCATCAGTTGTTAACCTTATTCGTAGTGTTAAAATGTTGTTGTGAGTGGTTATAATATTTTGACTTTATTTTTAATCGCACCAAGCACAACTGCAAAATATAGCCAGCCAATTGCTCTTTGGGTCCACTATATTTAAATAAAAAAAAAACAACCGTAATGTATAATTTATGGTGAGTTCCTTGCGTACATGCAATTAACAATATTTATATGAACACATAAAAAGAACCAACCAAGCAAATGTACATACTGGGATATACTGATATAACCTAGGCCAAAAGCAGTTGATCCCGCCCTTATAATTAATTAGTTAGGCCTACATTAAATTAGTTTATCCTTAAACCGGATTTGGGCGGTAGCTTCTAAAACTCCTACGACATATTAGGAGTTCTCTAAGGATGGTATGTATTAATGTATCCTTCCTCCTCTTCAGTCTGTTCAAGTACATTGCTAACCACAATTCCTTGGACATATTCTCTAACGATGGTTTGATGCAGTCTTCCTCTCCTTCAGTCTATCCAAGAACATGGCTAAACACAATTCCTTGGACGAACTTCTAACGATGGTTTGATGTAGCCTTCCTTTTGTTCCATCTATCCAAGCTAAAACAATCAGAGCTTGTCAACGTGGCGCCTGTTAAGCCAGCATGCAATTCATGAATGGGTTGCCCATAACCACCGTGTTGAGCAAGCGTGTAGGTGAGCGTTATACCAATACCCTCACACTAGGGATGCTGCTCCCCACCAGTAGTCTGTGGGAATCGAGTACGACAAATTCACTAACAGCGTGCACCACGTGCCGTGGAACGAACTTACAACCCGAAATCCCATTCCATTGAGCATATGCAATTGTGTTTTTTTTTTCTTTATAGAAGAAGGGGGCAAACGAGCATGCGGCTCACTTGATTGGAAGCGATCGCCGATGCCCACGATCATCCGCAACACCCGAGGAGCAACAGATGCGCTGTCGGCCTTTGAGGATATTTGGGTGATGGAAGGATTCATAGGGACGGGAGTTGGGGACGGGGAGTGGGCTTCCGATTACCTCACTCACCGAATAAAACGCTGAAGCATAATATGCCCCTACTTCAGCTTGGTATTCAGCGAGGTCGTTTTACTACCCCGGTCGAGCCAGCCCATTCGAGCAGTAGCAGAGCTTGGCTCTATCACGTAGAAAATTTATTTCAGCGTTACGGTGAAGTTTTACATTTATATATTATATTCGTATTATAATTAACACAGTATACACTATAAATGTTTCAAAATTAAAAGCTGTAGCTGATCCGGAAGTTCTTTAAAATTATGATAATCATTCCAAAATTGTGATGTTTAGACACTTGTATGTTGGTAAACTGTTCGGGCTACATATCTGAAATTCTGAAATATTTATACTTCTATAACATATCCGTAATCTCTTTCAAGAAATTTAATTGCTTAGCTTTTCTAACCTAAGCGATGTAGGAAGTTGAAAATGGCACGTAAGTGTTAAATATTGCAACATTACCCTGCGGCTCTCATCGCGCTTTGATGAAATATATTACTGATTTTCGTTCCATTACTTTCTTGTTAGGTTCTCTATGCAAGTATGTCCAAAATTCACGACATCTCATACATACAATTATACATAATATTGGACACTTGTTTCATGGAAGCTTTTCCATCTAGACGTTTGAAATTCGGTAAAATTCACTCAGGCCTGTAACAGGTTTGAACTAGTAGATGGAGAGGATCGAAACAGGCTTGAACCGGTTCGTGTAAACATTACTTTAGCTTTTGATATATGATAATATAATATAGCGAACAACCACACACTCTAAATCAATTCTTAATATACTTGTAATACGGGGATCTAAGAGCCTTGGTAGCCTAGTGGCCAGGGCGCTCACCTTAGTTTCGAAGAGAGCGAGTGACCTGGGTTAGATCTCCGGTGCCGGCACCACTAAAATTGTTAATAGCAATTTTAAGTGCTGCATTTGACACGTGTTTAGCGGTGAACATCGTGAGGTAACCTGCATGTTTAAAGATATGTGAAGCCCGCCGACCCGCACAGGAGCAGCGTGGCGGGCCCTTCCCGGCTCCTGAACCCTCTCTGATGCTCGTATTTGAGAAGGAGGCATTTGCCTTTGCTTTGTGGGCTTTCAGGCAGCTACTTTTACTTTTACGCCGATCTTCTTGATGCAGCCGTTTCATATTTCAATTAATTTCTTGATGTTTAGAGATAGCACTGTTAGGCTTCCACTGCTTATGCTCGTAATTGAAATTGAACCCTTCATGATTTTGTTAAAATAATATAATGAAATAAGGAAGTATTGGCCAGAGAATGAAAAAAAACTTGCATGGAATGAAGTAATAAATTTTTTTCGCAAAACTTCATGTATTTTAAATCCCAAAATTTATTGTAGAAAAAAAACAAAAATAAGGAAAATTTATATTAATATAAAGACGCGTCTTCTTTAACTACTTAACTACGAAAAAACGTTAAGTTGTAATTTATGCGTCTTTAATTATAGTCGTTTCTCTATAAAAAAAAAAAACTTTAATTTCTAAATATATGATGCGGAAACGATGTAGACTCATTCGAAATAAAATAAAATATGTGAAATAATAAAAAGAGGGACGTTTCAGGGAAAACAACATTCGAAGTAAAATCGGCAATTATTCCAGCTAGGCTACCCACATACTGCCGGAACATTTCAACAATAGAGCTTTGTTTCTACGATGTAATAAACAAAATTTTATAGTTCTCTTCGTCTGAAACTGTTCCGATATCCTTTACCCACAAGGTCAATAAAGTTAGTTAATAGAATCAGGTGGAAATCCGTTATTTTAAGGATATTGTAATAAATACTTTTGCGCTATTGCGAATTAAAAAAAAAACATAATTAAGCGACATGTACAGCCAAGTCCAAAGAGAAGAAGGACCACCAGCTTCACCACAACTATCACCCATACAAGCGCTACGCAATTTTTTTTTTATTTTACTTGTGTGCAAGCACCTTTCAGTCATAGGTTATGTTGGGATCAACACTAAGTGGCCAGACTGACTATACCCCACGGCTTAGCGATACGTTGTTGGCCCCATGGAGAATGGTTCCAAACGAGCCGCCCTTAATGGTATATATGTATCTACACAGCTCATAGTCCGCTAATAATGTAGGCCACATCCAGTCACGTGAGCAGCCATTGAGAGACTAAAGCAAAGACTTGACACTTTTTTTTAATTAGGCCCCTTAAACTAAATACAATGTTAAGACATGCATACGCTTAATGTAAAACAGAAAAAAAAACATTTAAATTGCTATGACCTTTGATCTTTGGAAAATTAGAGATTTCATTTGCTTTCTACGATAACGTTTTCAGCACGTGCAATATTACCAGCTCGCCACTCACGTGAAATTAACATGTTCGTTCCTGCTAACTACCTACCTGCTACATTTCCGTTATAACGTAGCATGAAACTGAACACGTGCTAGTTTCACACAATGATCCTTGAACTCTTGCATTATGCGATTTTCTGATTTGAACATATTTATGGGCTCTCCTCCTCATTATCTTTAAAAAATATCTGTTATTAAAACTTTGTTAAACTGATACTCGTGTTTGATGTACCGGGGCAGCACCACGACCACGCAGAATACCGGCGTGAAGTAGAGGCATCCTGTGCATCTGCGTGGATGGAACCCCCATATGTATATATAAATATAATATTTATATATATATATATATATAACAGTAGAAGATTAAAGAAAAAAAAAAAAACTACTCGCTTACTGCCCGTCCGCTGCTCACGGACACCGGGGGCCGACTGAAAATCAGCGCTGCGACACCTCGTGGCTCATGCTGAGACGGTCCTTTCCGCCGCTTCATCACAACACACACAAATTCCTTGTGATATATTCACTTTTTTTCTATAGCACAATTTATTTGTTTTTATTTTCCTGTTTTCATTTTCTCTTTCATATTCATAGTTTGTTTTATTAATTTTTTCTTGATTTGTTATTTTATAATTGTTATGTATCGCCATATCATGTGCTGTGTTTAGATGTAAGTGAAGGAATAAATGTCTTTATGTCTTTTATATTCTTTAAGGCTGGCAACGCATCTGTAGCGTCCAACTTGCGGGCCTTCGCACTCGCAAGTCTCTTTAGATGAAGCTGTAAAGGCCTCTAGAGACCGGTTTTAGTCGGTATGGTTCTCCTTCTGAGATTCGTGTCCGATATAACCGGTTTGCTGGCCTCCTGTACAGAAACGCGGCATACGTAAACCGTTTTCGTCCATGCTTAGATTTAAAAAAAATACCTGCAGCTCCTCACTTTGATGTTGCAGATGTGCGTGGGCGACGGTAATCACTTGCCATCAGGTGAGCCGCTCGCTCGTTTGAAAGAAAGAAAGAAAGAAAAAAATGTTTTATTCGTAGCTACAGTACAATATATGGTAAGCAACATAATACAATACAACACAATACATTTGGTGCAAAATACAAAAACAGTAATTGAACAATATTAATATCAGTATTGAACTGCAGACACAAAATGGCGTTCGACGCGTTTGCCGCCATTAAAAATATATCGTGTGATGACAGATGTAGCATTTCTTTTTAGTAATAAGTAAGTTTCAGAACATAATAGTAACAAGATAAATAAAAGAAAAACAAAGTCTAAAAGAATTTAGAAATGACAGATTGTTGCCGAAATAAATGAATGAAATGTTACTTAACAATTGGAATTGCTTAACAGGTGTAATGATGTAAATAACTACTTAAAACATGCAGAAGTTTTCGTATAGCAAAACTCCAATTTTTTTTTAATCTTTCTTCTTTCTTTAGTATATGGCCTCTCTTTGTAGAATTTTGCCAATGTCATGTTAGTTATATTTAATATTTATCGGAGCAAGAATCTAAATAAGTAGCCTTCAATATTTTATATTATCACGCAATGTTTCTGTAGCTAGTCCTTGTGAACAATCGTTTAACGAGTGTTTTAACGCGTTATCTATTAAAGTTATATGCTTTTTTTTACTGCATATCTCGCTGTTCCACTTGGGTTTGCAGTGCACGTGTGCAAACCCAAGTGACCATAGATATTTACTTTCTGATGTACATCATGATTATTGAAGAAAAATATTGAGAAAGGGGATACCTACGGTGTTTCTTTCGCCCGTTTCTTCTCCGTCTGAGGAACCTCGCTACGGAAACGATGGTAGATTGTAATAAAATATTAATAAGATTCGACATTTGACATACGAAATTGACTTTGTTACGTGGACGAATAAAGAATTGTCAGTCATTCATTCATTCATTCAACCACAAAAGCATATTATTTGATGTTATCTATGGATTATATTACGATATTGGTTATAGAACTATAAATTTTCTTGTTCTATAAATGTTCCTCAGTTATGAGCGACATGCATTGGCTACGGATGCACGAAAGTATTTTCACGGTTAAATAAATTTGATCTGAACCTAATCGGTACATTTCTGCACTGTATATAGACATTTCATATTCATATTTGAAATGATTTCACATTTGTAAGTTTCATTCAAGAGAAGTTCAATTAAAACATTCTTGAAATAATCTCTATTTGAGGTTATTAATTTAGATTTCGTTAGTCAATGGTTATTTTTTTTTTATTTCTGCAAATATTATTACAAAACAGAAGTATTAATTAAACGTAAGATATCTAGCAAAAGATATCCGGGTGTGCAATACCGCCCCAATTTCGCAAAGATTACCAGCTTTCCTTCCGTCCTTTAAGCGCTGGTAAAAAAACATCGTATTTATTAATGTCCATTTGGTATCGGTGTAAAATCCCCTTTCCTCTTTTTGTGCAGTGGATAATTCGTAAATCCTAAGGAGGCGATTAAGGGAAAAGCCTTTAAAAATTGCAATAGCTACCGATAGATGGCAGGATAACCATCTCGAAATATACCAGATCAAAGATAAGCCGATCGATGTCCGACAATAACGTAGGTTTAAGACCGTGTCTTGTGCTGGGATCCCCAATACAGTAGTTTTAAAAGACGTCTTAAACTCTAAAAATCATTTTTTATATATATCAAAGTAATGATAAATGAATTGAACTAACAATTTTAAATGTAATCATCCAATTATTTAAGTACTGAACATATTACTCGGAGATCGCGAGGTAAAGGACAATGTCAAAGGAGATAAGTTTGAATAGATTCAGTGACTAAACACACTTCAACCAATCTCTTTAATTTGTATATAACTTCTACATGTATTCCAAAGCTATTCAATGAAGCATCTCAACTTGTTGGAAAGTAAATAATGTTCTCGAATAACATGAAACCAAAGTTATCGCTGAGCAATGGTACAAACATTGGTTTAAGTATATTTAGTAAGGTAATATTACTTAATGGAATATAAGGCGGAATGTTTGTTGAAATAGGAACGCCTAAATGTTTATAAAACTGTGTGATTTATTTATAACATTGGACTAGAACTAACTACCTAACTGTCCACCTCTATGGTTATTGGCTACTGTAGTCTATGGAAATCTACAAACAACTTCAATCAAAGATGGTTATAGACGCGTTGTCACCCCTGAGATTAAACGCCTTAAAGCCTGTTATTATACTGGCATTATCTACCATTCGATCTGTAATATAACAGTTGTTGCACTTCCGATCAGCGGCAGATATAAGTAAGAGGCTATCTCTATACCCAGATGGCCACGAGTAAAGGAGCCTATATCCTCTAACCGGAATATTATGTATATCATTAAATGTTATTTAACTAACACTTGGTCCTGAAAGTGTATCACCAAAGCTTTGGCTACCAAATGAAAGTGGATCCAATCAAACACAAATCTTCTTTTTTTTTATTGAAGAGACGCCTAACGAGCAAGCGGTTCACCTGATGGTAAGTGATTACCGTCGCCCACGTACTTGTGTAACAGATGCTGCAGGTGCGGTGCCGGTCTTTTAGGATATTAGGGAGTTGGGAGGGAAGAGAAGGGGGATAGTGAGGGCGTGTGGGTCTCTGGTTACCTCACTCACCGAACGAAACGCAGAAGCACAAGGCCTCTACTTTACGCCGGTATTCTGCGAGGCCGTGGTACCAATCCGGTCGAGCCGGCCCATTCGAGCAGCAGCTAAAGCCGCCGCTTGGCTCTACCACGTTAAAAATATAGCCTGTTCGAACCGACTACTGTACAATTGGATCTTTGTACACAGAATAAAAGAGGTTTTAGAAATTTATATGTACGTAGTTATAAAAATAAAAAAGTGTCTTTGTGTCCTGACTGTATGTTTTTTAAATCTCTTTATAACGAGTACCGAGACGACGCATACAAAAGCTGGCCGTCCTAACATAGAGGGGAATCCCCCTACTACTAACTACGTTCCTATCCCCTACGACTAATGTACGTTCGACTTTGAACTGATTTCATTATAAATTGTAACTTGGCTCTGTGAAGATCTTGTTTTCGCGAACCGATGTGCATTTTGATGTTCATGAGATATTTAAACGAGCCTTAATCGAATAGAAACATTTTTACATTAACTTTCACTCTAAAAATATAATTTTTTAAATATCTCACGCGACATCTGCTTTTGACATCGCTTAACTATATAAGGTTATTGCTTACGTAAGGAGAAGAACAGATAGGAGAAGTTCACTTTATGCACTGCTCATAGACGACAGAAATGTGTAAGACGGCATAACGTGAAATGTATGTTTAGTTATTAAAGAAAAGTGTAGTGTAAGAGGGAATACATTTTCGCATTATTTATTTTTTCCACCCAAAAGTCAACCTCACCTGTACTCCTGTGATCAACAAACTGCTTGCCCAGCGTTGTGATTATGGGCCAAACTTAAGCGCATTCATTGAGAGGCCTTTATTCAGCAGTGGACTAAAATAGGTAGATCGTGAAATACGTGATAAGTTCAGTATAGTTAAAATTTCATTTTACAAATTTCGTTTCAGTCCACGTCTCACGCATCCTATGAAAGTAAATATTTTTTACTTAGAAAATTGTAAATATTATAACAGCAGAATTTACATTTCTCAAAATATCTAATTTAGCCTAGCTAGTTTTCAATTTTCTCGTAATTCATAGATTAATGGTAGGTTGCAGCATCTCTGGTTTGATCCAGTATGGTGAGCTTAGGGATCTTTTCACGTAAGCTCTTTTAGGTGCTTTCTAAAGAAAACGAGGCGAGTGTAAATGGTAGAGTCGGGAGAGGAAGATCTGAGCGAACATTTCACGATCAAATCGGAGACGTTCTGAAAAAAGGCCAGGTCAAGAGTACTCTAAACCAACGAGTATGCATGCGAAGATTGATGAAAGTGGGAGAAGCGAAAGACGTATGTCGGGACCGTAGCGAGTGGATGAAGATTGGCTCTGCCTCCCCCGTTGGTAACCAGGAGTGAATATATACATACATACAAAGTAAAGAAAACCATTATCAAACATATATACCATAAATGTTTGATCACTTATAAAGGCTTTTAAAGGCCGGCAGCGCATCTCTAGCTCCTCTGGAGTTGGGGATGTTCGTGGGCGTCGGTGATCACTTACCATCAGGTGAGCCGCATGCTCGTTTGTCCCCTTCTTCTACATACAAAAAGGTAAATCTTGATAAAGAGATAAATGCTAAATCTTCCTATGAAAGGAACGACTTTATTTATGAACGAATGCCGGTGATTTCTTTTTGTAATATTCTGTTCCTTGCAAATTTGATAAATGTAATACCATGAGAGTGCCGCATGTTACGGTCGAGCCCTGATCCCGAGGCAATCAAAAAGAGTGCCGAGGTTTGTCACGATTATAAAAAACGTACAGACACCGCATTATACTTACTAGCACCTTTATGCTAATGGAAGGGAAGCAAATTTGTAGAATGATATATATTACATTTAACCTTATGATCTTATAATATATATATGTTAAGTGTTTTCAGTCCTAATAGTTCTCGTAGAGACGATATTCTTTACTAGTGTACAAATAAATTATTTTTGATTAAAATGTTTAATTTTTTGTATCACCTATGCGAAGGGTAGACAAAATAGAGACACTTTCACGTCTATGCATTCTCTTTATCTGATGTAAATCTTACTTAAAACATCAAAGGAAAAGTCAGTTTGTTTTTCTCCTGTTTGGCTCATCTGATCGTGAGTGAAATACCAGGGGAGCAGCAGGTGCGTTGTCGGTTTGTAAGGATATTCGGGGAGGATCGAGAGTGGGAAATTCAGTTATCACACTCGCCGAACGAAACGCTGAAGCACAAGTTGCCACTACTTCACGCCGGTATTCTGCGAGGCCGTGGCACTGCCCCGGTCCAGACGACCAATTCGAGCAGCAAGCCGCCGCTTGGCTCTACCACGTTTAGATGATGATATGTATATAAACACAACATAAACACGTGTGTAGGTACGCACATTCATACTTAACGTGACATATTTACATTCTTACCGAGGCGTCCTTATATCTTTTATTTTTATAGTATTAATCGTTTCTCTCCCATCTTGTTATAATTTGAACCACTGTAATGATCTCTGTTTCTCCTAACACAATATATGCAATAATATATAAATTAATTGGCTCTTTATACTTTAAGTTTAAATACCAGTACCACACTAATACTAAACAATGCTCTTGTTTTTTTCCGTGAGGTGGGGACCTGGTAATCCTATCTCATACTGGAGGAGCTGCCTCACACATCACAGACTATGAACGCATCATTAATCATGTATGGTCTGTTTGTGTGGGGAGAAAATAAACAAATATTATCATTATATTACGTATATGTTAATAAACTGATTGTAGTTAATTCCACTGTATTAATCGACTGGATATAATATCAGTCATTAATGCTTGGGCGCTGATGCATAATTGGCTGATGTACACTACATAATTTATATACATACACTAGACAATGGTGGATGAAGGCATTACTCAAATTGCGTAGATTTAGTGTAATTGCTACGTTTTGGCAAACGCTTTAGTGATTAACACAAGTGACTACAGTTCCAAACATCTCGCACATTACACTAAATAGAGTCCATCGCATAGAATACAATTCTCTTGTCTATACCTTTTCAAGTGATTATTAGGTTGTCAGTGTAGGAGGACCCCGCACAAGATGGAGTGACGACCTGAGCACTGTTGCGGGAAGTCGATGGATGCAGGTGGCTCAGGACCGAGCTTCGTGGCAATCTTTGAGGGAGGCCTATGTTCAGCAGTGGACTTCTGTTAGGCTGAAATGATGATGATGATGATGATGATGATTTGGTTGTCGATGAATTTCAACTAATTGTCTTTCGTTTTTTTTTCTTTAATAACATTATATATTTGTGCTTAATTCAAAGAAGGTAATAATTTTATAAAATCATATAGTAATAAAATACACACTATTCTAAACTGTCGTATAAAACATGGTAGAGCCAAGCGGCGGCTTTAGCTGCTGGTCGAATGGGCCGGCTCGACCGGTTCCGTACCACGGCCTCGCAGAATACCGGCGTGAAGTAGAGGCATATTGTGCTTCTGCGTTTCGTTCGGTGAGTGAGGTAACCGGAGGCCTACTCCCCTTCCCCATCTCCCTCCTCTTCCTCCCTCCCATCTCCGAAATATCCTTAAAGGCCGGCTACGCACATGCAGCACCTCTGGTGTTGCAGATGTACGTGGGCGACGGTAATCATTTACCATCAGGTGAACCGCTTGCTCCGTGAACCGTATGCCGCTTTTCCCATGAAAAAAAAAAGAATGAGGAGGATGAGAAGGGGGATGGGAAGGGAAAATGAAAAATTTCTAAGAAAGATACTAACTAAATTGTTCTAAAAGGATCTAAATGGATTTTAAATAAATAAAGGCTTTGTACCTTTTTGAGATATTTGTTATTTCTGATACTGAGAAAATCTCTCGGTACCAGATTCAGTATATTTAAAAAAACACAGATATCTTTTGTGTCTTTTGCTGTATCAAGAACTCAATAATGTAATTTGTATCTACATACAGTGCAAAAGAATTAATGAAGAGAACTCGTATATTTAACTATTATATTTTTAACAAAAAATATTTTCAGAAATTATGGAGGAAAAAGTTAGGGCTTTCCGTCACGGCTCATATTTGTAGCGAGTGTTGTAAATATTATTATTCGCTGTCCACCTTGGATATCGTAAAATTCAAGTAAGAGAAACTTTAAACGAATCTCGTGACCTCTGGAAAATGACGGAATATCCATTTCGTAATAGTCATATCAATTTTTTTACCTATGTGTTAAATTTTCGCGAAGGTTGAGCCTTGCAGGTTGCAATATCTCCACTTCTTCCCCCCACCTCCCCTAACCCCTAAAATAAGCCAACTGGCTTCTAAAGCGGGCCCGCAATGCCGCAAAAGACGTCAAAGCTTTTTAATTTACTCCACGTGTCATGAGTCCTGTGTCACATAACAATAGAATTATTTCAGTGTTAAGCTACCTAACTATTACCAGTTAGCGGAGAGCTTTGTTTTTAGAACTTAATTCCCAATTGGTCGTAAGTAGTTTTCTTCTAAGGAAATACGGTTAGAAATCTCTTGAGAAAATGTTTACTCTTGAGCTTTATTTGTATTGGATCTCATTACCATTTCAACTTAACTATTAAACATTTTTGTTTACCAACTTATTTTTTTTTTATTTGCGTATAAGTTCTGAAGACGCGTTTTTGTAAAAACATTATTATAATTTGAAATATCGCAAAACTCCGTTAGATAAATATATTTGCTTTCAGATAGATCATGTCGAAAGAATTTTTTACATTAATTTGGGTAAACAAACAACGACATATCAATTAAACAATAAAAATATAGTTAAGTTTTAGAATGTATTTGATCTCATTGTTAAACTATGTAACTATAATAAGATTCATAACCAGCGCAGTGTTAATTTTATTAAAGAAAGTGGATAAGAACCTTTACAAGCATTTGATCGGAATCCGATGGACGCAAACAACTGACATGAATTACGGTCATTGCAATAACGGCCGCCTACCATTGTAGTACCCCTTTATAGATTAGCATAGAATAGAGATAACACCACCCTTATAAGCAAACGTAATTGATAAAAAATTTATTAAAAAAAACAAAACAGATTAGAAAACGTATTTACCTTACGAGCTAGCGGTTCACCTGATGGTAAGTGATTACCGTCGCCCACGTACATCCGCAACACCAGATGTGCTGCAAGTGCGTTGCCGGCTTTTAAGGATATTAGGGAGATGCGAGGGAGGATGAGGAGGGGGATGGGTAGGGGGTGTGGAGCTCCGGTTACCTCACTCACCGAACGAAACGCAGAAGCACAAGATGCGTCTACTTCACCCCGGTATTCTGCGAGGCCGTGGTACCGATCCTGTCGTGCCGGCCCATTCGAGCAGCAGCAAAAACCGCCGCTCGGCTCTACCACGCAGACCCAAGCCTATTTACCTATGTTAGTGACGGTGTGTGAGATAAACAAGCCAGCTCAGCTTAACAACAACCACTACTGCACCGCTGATTTTAGGATAGTAGTTTTATTATTAGTCGGAATTCTATAATACAATTTGTCAACGGGAAGGATATGATTATATTTATCGTGGTCTACATTACCGACGCTTCTAGCTTTTTTTTTTAAAGAATACTAGCAAAGGTTTTGACTTTACGAATATTCCAGTTAACCATTCCAACTAAGCATTGTAGCCTGTATCTGAACATGTTAAATGCCTTAATTATTAAATGGTCTACGCGTTTTTCACGATGTAACTTATGTAATCAAGTGCGACTCTCGATCTTTTTCGAATTCAACATTTTAAAAATGAGTACCATTTAAGTTGTATACATACTTGATTAAATATAATTTCATTGTAAATTAAACGTATTTACATATGACACTGAGATAGAGTTTGATAATAAATTAAGATATACAGCAAGTAGAATGATTATCTAGATTTGATTGAAATTTAAGATGGTCATTAGGACCGTTTAATGCATGATTTTTTAAAATAATCGGCTTAAAATAGTAATTTAAAATATTTTGAACAGTGATTTACGACGTTAATCAATGTAATAAATAGTAACGGATCTAATATGGTGCCCCGAGGAACTCCAGAAGTTATAACAATAAAATTTGTCTCATAGTCATCTGTTAAGTTTTTTACTTACTAGCCAGTTCATCTAATAATATATATGATCGACTATGTCAACTGTTTTCCGGAAGTCCATATAAAAAGATATATATATAATATACCTAAATTCGTTGTTGTGCAATGCCGTTAAATATTCTACATTTTATCAGTCTCTGTTTTCAAACATGCGTGCCGCTTTTCAAATAGTTGCGTACAGTCTAATTTGAACGAGTTTATGAATTGTTACTGCGAAGGATTTTAAAAATACCGGCGCTATTTTATCTATTCCGTGACATATTGAGATATCTGTGACAAATAGTAATACATTCTACTACACTAGGACCTTTAAAAGCCAAATCATAATTTATCTGTCAAGCCAATTTGTCAAGTTTATTTAATTAAGAAGAGCAAGCCTATTCTTTTTATACTCACAGATATAAAAAGCGATTTTATTACGTAGCTTCGGCATCATTAAAAAAAGCTAATAAATTCACGACCTAATTAAATTGTTCGTCTATAATTTGAGACTTTTGATGAAAGATTTACCTTTAAAAACTCTAAAATTAAGTCTTTTCTGCTACTTTAACCTTACTGTAATAAAATATCCTATTAATGTGCTAAGGCCTCCTCTTGATTTTCGAAAGAGTTTCTTATCGAAGAAAATAGTTTATATTTTCTCAGGGTCAGGAAGGCAAACACTCAAAAGCACCAGCCCTCTCATCTACCCGATCCCGGATCATTTCGGCATACATTTCGACCGAAAAGGGTATCCCTATCCCCGGGTGTGGTGCAAAACAACGACCCCAATCCTTCCACCTCCGTCCACCGATTCTCATCTGAAGCTGGCTTGCTAAACCCCTCTCGAACCAGCCAGCCCTGCTAAGTGGGTCGTGTAGGTAGGCCCCTTCGGTGGGGACGGCAAGTGGGCACGATGTATGTTTGCAAATTATTTTGCTGAGCTTTAAAAAATAATTAAAAAGAGCATAGGTATTTCGAGGATATAATCTGATATGATCTGCTAGATAAAAGTCCGCCTATCAGTTTACTAAACGGGGCACTAAAATTATATCGTTAACATGACTTTCAACGTTAGCGAAGCGGCGGTGATAAGCTATTATTATATAACTGCTTAATATCCTAGTTCCGAAACTCTATAAAGTGTATGAAATTAAACTAGTATTTATGGATTCTATCGCTTTTTATATATTTCCGTCGTTTCGAGTGCTTTACAGCAGCCATAGTCCTGTGGTGTTAGGCGTCCAGATGTCATAGTCAACTCCAGCTTTCAACCTTCACCTATTTAATAATTTCAGTCCCATCTAAGCAGAATGTGTTAACAGTATCTTGAAGTCGTGCGGTGGCATGCTTGATTTTAGATTTAATTTCTATCTACTTCAATTTAAGGTAAATCAAATCTTACGTAATGGTTGGGGACGCCTCACTGTAAAACAATCGAAACGTCGGGAATTTAAAAACAAAATTAAACGTGATAAAATCCGTAATGGTAAATTTCAAATGTTTAATGTTGGCGTAAATATAAGAAATCGTTTTAAAAGTGTAATTTAAAAAAAAAATACACCCAGAAAATTGAATCTGACCGGGCGTTTCTTTAATTACAAAGATATTTCAATGTAATCAATTGCACTTGAGTCGGAAGAATAAATAGATTGCAATCAGATTGAGTGCAAGAGCTTATTTTACTAAGCCTGCCCTGCTGACAATGATGTATAGCTGGCTTTAGTAGTGGCTAAAGTAATGAAAGGGGAATAATGTTTTACTTCCAAGAATAATTTCTTGTCGTTCGTACCAATAACTTTTTCAATTTGCATTAACATGTAACATCTCTTTGCTGTGCTCTAATATGTTCTAATATGTTGAGACACAACTTCCTTTACACCGGTTTTTTAGCTTTCAATCGTAACTTATATTGATTTAAAGTTTAACGAGTTTTAGTAACGGTTCAATGGAGCAAACGGCGCACCTGATGGTAAGTGATCATCGCCCACGTACATCTGAAACACCAGAGGAACTGCAGGGGCATTGTCGGCCTTTAAGGATATCTGGGAAGAGGAGGAAGGGGGGAGAGGCCTTCCCCTAGCCTTCCTCTGGTCCTCTACTTAATGGCGGTATTCTGCGAGGGGAAGGTTTAACCATTAATTGTAATTGGATATGCACAGAAAGTAAGAACATAGTTACGGTCTTCCTCACTATATCCTTACCGTGTCACAAAAATTTAATTTTTATTCTTTGCACGTCAAAGGTAAAAACTTTATGGATTATGTACGGTTTTAGAAACATTGATTTTTTAAGTATTTTTCATATAGATTTGTTATCAGATGAAGTATTATATCTGCCACCTTTTTATTACCTTGTGTAGGTGATAGTTGGGGCGAGGGAGGTCATGCTCTTCTTCTCTTTTTCCTTTTTTTCTTTAATTTTGCATGGGGGAAAGGTGCTTGCACCTACCGTATGACATTAAATTTCTGACGCTATTTAGCAGCGCGCCCGCTGTTGTGTTCTGATTTGAAGGGTCTAAGGCGGATGAAGGCGCGAAGGAAAAAGGCAGCTACCCACGCCAGGTTAGGTGTCCGTGGCCTGGGGATGACGTATCCTTTTTTTTTTGGTATCACGTAGGTTGAAAGGTAGGCATCTACCAGTCACCGAAGGCGGTGGACTGGTTACGTCGTGATCAGCATTGAAGATCCGACGAAGTCCGACCCCCATGGTAGAAGCGCTGTTGGCCCGGTGGCCTTTACAGCTTCGACGATAAAAACTCTTATCTCTTTGGACTGGCTAGTACATGCCATTATATTGTGACGTGGAGTCGTGCGAAGTAATGTCTTTCCTACTTCTTCCAAATTATGAATTACCGCGAAAATTCAATTAACGTAAGATAATAACTAAGTTTTCTTTTACTATCCCTAATATAATAACTATTGTCTATAGAATTAGGGTATTAAATGATTGTGTATGTTGAGGCTCTTCAGAACAATAATTGTTTTCGTCTACAAGCACTTCGTGAACTCCATACAATAAATAAAGCCCTTTGTTTCCATTCAGCCGTCAATTACAGGTTGTGAAACTTCAGCGAAAGTGAATATATATAATACATAGGTAATATTTTTAGTTCTAAACAAAGGCTAGGCTTTATATTTAACATGAATTATTCCTTTAGAATTTAAATATTGGAGAAAAAGGTTTTCAAGCGGCATCGTCGTGCAAGGGAACGCAGTGTATTAATAATAACATTGTAATATGCAGACTTCGACTCAGAGGTCAATCGACGAATCCAACTCGGCCGGGCTGCGTTCGGGAAAGTACTAAAATACCGCAAAGCCTCAAGACGAAAGTATACAACCAGTGCGTGTTGCCAGCGATGACACCCCACAAGATGGAGTGACGACCTGCGCAGTGTTGCGGGAAGTCGATGGATGCAGGTGGCTCAGGACCGAGCTTCGTGGCAATCTTTGGGGGAGGGTTATGTTCAGCAGTGGACTTCTGATAGGCTGAAATGATGATGATGATGATGATGAATATGCAGAAATCGAATCGTCTCGTAAACATTAAAAAATCCTAAGACATATGTAACTTACCTGATCTGCACGCTGTGGGATGTAATGGTGCTGGAAAACCAGAGGAGATGCAGATGCGTTGCTGGCCTTTAAGAATATTTAGAAGATGGGAGGGAACATGGGATAGGGGAAGTGGGTCTCCGGTTACCTCCCTCACCGATAGAAACGCAGAAGCACAAAGTGCTTGTACTTAATGTCGGTATTCTTCGAGGTCGTGGTACTGCTCCGATCGAGCCGGCACATTCGAGCAGTAGCAAAAGCCACCGCTTGGACCTACCAGGTTAAAATAAATCATTTGTATTCCAAATATATTATATAACATTACAGCAAATAAAAATAATAATAATTATTATTAATTGGATTATTTACAATCCACCCAGAATCGGAAGTAGAGAAGGGGCAGTATGCGGGGTTGTGATAAATGAGACAGTGATACTCAATGTGAATCGCTAAAGTTTGACAATCGCGTAATTAAACGAATTCACATTTCACTTGTGATTAATATATTAAATGCGATCATGTAAATTCATCAAGCAATTAAGCATCGAACTGCTAAATCACACCGTTATTTATGCGTGATATGATATGGAACTGTCCGTAGCGTTGCAAAAATAACTGGCGTGCCTGATCATTTTATTTTCACATCACATCATTACTTAAGCATTTATTAAATGCTATCATACCGAGTGATGGCGAAAAGTCCATCGGAAGGAATTATACCGAAACCAATTACCGCAGACTTGTGATAGAGCATCACTGGTATGATAGTACCAGTACAGCGCATCACTGGTGTGATAGTACCAGTACAGCGCTCACTATAGCGCCTGCCCAGCAAGAAATGCCGGCTACTGTCAGTAGTAAAATAAATAAATAAAAATATCTTTATTTACGTAAACACAGAGAATACATGTAACTATTATCTGGAGACTCTTTTTAAGCAGATAAATGCCTGTGCCTGGAGACGCCGCTTTTCCATATCTTAAATTAACGAGATATATTATCTATATTTACCAAAATGTTTATTACAAAGTAACATGCGTGCAGAGTTAGTTTGCATGTGTATATGGGAGTGTGTGTCTCTCTCTCTCTCTTTCTCTCTGTGTGTATGTGTGTGGGTGTGTTTGTTTGTTTGTGTATGCGTGTGTGTGTATGTGTGCGTGAAGGGAGTAAGTGTATATGTGTTAGTGCTTTCCAAATTACTTCACGTATTCCAAGAGTTTCTCCGTTACATCATACGTTAATGTTTTTAGCCATTGTGTTAATACAGCTTTGCAGTCACGATGAGATTTAGAGTGTATATCGATTTTTTTGTTAATTTTATTATGTAAAAAAGCAGTAGTAAAGTTCTATTTCCAGCAGTAGACTTCTACTGGATAATAATATAAAAGTGGTCTAAAGGTAGTGTTATGGATGCTCGTTTGAATTATATAAACTCTTGTGACATCTCTGTATGAATCAATTGTTAGGGCAGAATTACCACCTTTTCGTTCGTGAATGAAGGAATAGACGTAGATATTGTGAGAAAACCTGCATATCTGGGAAATAATATAAAAATATTATTTCGAGGGAATCTGAAGCCCGCCAACCTGCACTGGAGCAGCGTGGCGGGCCCTTCCCTCCTCCAAAACCCTCTCAGATATTTGAGAAGGAGGCCTTTGCCCAGCAGTGGACACTTACAGGCTGTTACTGTAGTGTTACGTGGGGGTAGGAGTGGTTATGGCGGAATCAACATTTAAGATGTCGGACCGACTAAAACCCACACGTTATGACACTGTAACCATCTTGCACTGGAGTACCGTGACAGACCATTCTCAGCTCCAAAACCCTCGCATGTATTGAAGAGGAGGCCTTTGTCCAGTTTCGGTATATTGCTGCAGTTATACATGTTTTATGCCAGTGAGATGGCAAATCAACGTAATCGATGGCAGCAGTACAACGAGCACGACCAACTTCCAGACGTTCCAGTTCGTATTTTATAAATAAAAAAAGAATCATTTCCATATGAAACCTTATAAGTACATCAAATTAACACTTCGCGCTACGGGCGACACTTCACCAATAATTTAACAGATGGTTAATTCCGAACGTCGATTCAACAAGCGTTTTGTTTGATTATTAATGAACGGTCTGTTAAATTGTGGGCAAACTCGGCCTAAATAGAAACTAATTAAAGAAAGAAAGACCCGTGAAGATTGAAGCGAAACGAACGTAATTATTGCTTTGAGACTGCGAGCTTCTTTGTCATAAAAATATGAAATTATAATCATCATCATCATCATCATCATTTCAGCCTATCAGAAGTCCACTGCTGAACATAGGCCTACCCCAAAGATTGCCACGAAGCTCGGTCCTGTGCCACCTGCATCCATCGACTTCCCGCAACACTGCGCAGGTCGTCACTCCATCTTGTGGGAGGTCGTCCTACACTGCCCGTACGTGGCTGCCACTCGAGAACCTTTTTTCCCCAGCGGTTGTCAGTTCTGCGAGCTATGCGGCCGGGCCATTGCCACTTCAGCTTGCTGATCTTTACGGCTATGTGGGTTCAGCTGCGGATATCATCGTTATGTAATTATGATGAAGATTAAATTTAGAGATAAAATAAAAAATAAATTAAACTTAAGTTATTGAAAGTGAAAATGAAAACTTGAAATTGTTAACTATACACAGCTCTCCTGACCGTATACCCAATACGGGGGTGCAGGTGGTCTGGACCCTTGAGACCTTACAACTTGTCACCAGAGTGTATTTGGGACAGCGTGTCAGGTGGTGAGCATGTCGCTTTCTTGGTGTCCAAGCCAACGTTACAAACCGAGCCCACCCCATAGGGGATGGAACTCGCGTCTCCCGATACGGAGGAAGATCATCCAGGTGGCAAGGCCGCTAGGCAGTCGATGCCTTAACTGTAGCAGTCGTGGCCTTAACTGTACCAATATTTTTTAATTACATTTAAAAGCCCTGTTCGTTACAAATACAATGTGAATTCGTGATCTGCTAAACATGTCAATTCAATATCGGTTTTTAATAATAAAAGGAAACCAAGTCTCAATATTGAAGAAGAAATCTAGACCCGATTAGAGGCACTTTGATAGTCTTGGAAATACATTTAATTTCTTACACAAATTCACTTACCAAAACACGGGGAAAAAAGCACCCGCCAAAGAACAACGTGCCAAGCTTTGTGTAGTGTAAATAATGATTGATTTATATAACTTTTCACAAACTAGCGAACATAAAGAAGTAATTGTATTTATTTATTTATTAAAACTTTTTATAATACCTTTATGAAATTATTACAAAGGGCGGACTTAATGCCTTTTGGCATTCTCTGCCAATCAACCCTAGGCGTGGAGAGATATTATTAAGGTGCAAAACATTAAAGATGTATAGAAAACTAAAATACATGAATAACTTAACTAAAATCTGAAGACATTCTATGTCCTAAATAAACATTTAAATTTGTATAATAATTATTTATACTTCGATACATACTAACAGAATAAATACATATAAATATATATACTCGTGAAGGAAAACATCGTGAGGAAACCTGCATGTCTGAGAAATAATATAAAAATATTATTTCGAGGAAATGTGAAGCCCGCCAACCTGCACTGGAGTAGCGTGGCGGGCCCTTCCCTGCTCCAAAACCCTCTCAGATATTTGAGTAGGAGGCCTTTGCCCAGCAGTGGGCACTTAGAGGCTGCTACTTTGGTGTTACGTGGGGGTAGGTGTGGTTATGTTGGGATCAACATTTAAGATGTCGGACCGACTAAAACCCACACGTTAGACACGCTGTTGGCCCGGAGGCCTCGACAGCTTCGGCTGAAGAGACTCGCGGTCAGAATTTAGGGGAACCTTTAAAAACTATAGCCTTCTTTGTTATTTCTATAGGAGAAAACGGGATACTGTATAGGGGCACTGTCCCGCTAAATGCTTACGGTACGGTGGTATGTGCACGTCCTTGGGTCATTTCTTTGTCAGGATTCGTGGCCAGTCTACCCCCTTTAGGCGGGAAACCCGGCTGACCTACTGGATTGAGGGCGGTCACTTGTGTGGGCCCTAATGGTGTTCATCGGGTTCCCCTGGTTGGTTAAATAGGTCATGTAAAGGCGCTAAGTTCTGGAGGTGTGAGTGTGATGGGAAACGTCCGTTATGCTAGAACATTCTTGTTGCGGCGAGGCGTTGCACGAACGTTTCCAAGGGGGTGTTCTCTTAAACATGTCGGATCTTCTCTCGACACTTTTAGGGCGTCGGAGGAACTGTACCGGGGCCTGGCTTACTACTGAAAGGTCAGTAGTATCCATCGCCCCACGTAGAAATACGTGCGGGAACTTAAATTTCGGATCCAATCAGGTATAATGATATGAAAGTAACAAGACGATAGCGCAATATTAAATACATGTAGCGCCATCTATCGAATCAACTGGGAACAAATAAATCAATCATCTGTAAACTATACATAATTAAGATATCTATACTATTCAAACCAGAACGCAACAGTGGTTGCACTGATAGTTAACTACAAAAATAGTTAATGCAGTTGGCGGCTAGGCAGAGGTCCTATTACCTTAACGGACTTCCTCGCGATGTTTTCTTCACCACCGAGAACGTGGTTTTCAGCACTAAAAACTGCTATTAAAAATTTAAGTAGCTGTGGCACCAGTATTCGAACAAATTTCCCATAAAAAATAAAATTCTCGTGTCATAAGTCCTGACCCTAAAAATACAATTTCAATTTTTTCAAAGTTATGACACGAGAAGGGTTATCGAATCGTTCACTTTAGGATTCATTACAGATTATATATGTCGTATGGGGTTTCGATACCGTCATATACTTATTTCTCAGTATCACTGAAATTAATCACAAATATAATAAACATTGAATTTGATTAAAAATAATAAACGTGAAACTTTTATTACTCATACATTCTAGATGTGTATCCAATTTATATGACAAGCAGATATCAATTTTTAAAGAATCAAAATTTATTACAGGCGAAACATCCAAAATGAAAACATTGTTTACAATTTTATTGTCCGTTAGTTTGGTGGTTTGTCATTATATCACGGTTTCCTATTGGATGGGGTGACAAACGAACCAACAGTCCCCCTGCTGGTAAGCGACTAAACGCCGTAAGACTGAAGCCCATAGGCACCCTTCAATCAAAGAAGGTTACTAGTCTCTGTGTTCCAATATGGAATGCCTCACTTTTAATTCGTCTCATTCATTGGCTCAGTATAAGATTCAAACCACTTAACAGTGGTTGCGATGCGGATTTGCGGCAGAAATAGGGGGAGGGAGCCTAACCAGAGGACTCCTCGGCAGACAAGGAGCCGACCTTCCAGTGTTATTACGGATCAGCCATACAAGGACAGGTAACAAAGGAGAAACAGTTACTATAAGTGGGCAAGTAAATCCTCGATTGAGAATTAAAATGCTGTCTCTGTCTCCCCTGAGGGCTGAGATGAAACACCACATTACTAATAAATGGTATTAAGATTTATAAAGCTTTCACCGCCATATACGGCCAGAGATCTAGAATTTTTCAGTCCTTTCAACCCACTTTTCTCCGGAGCTTATTTGGCATAACGTGACAGGTGGTGAACGCGTCGCCATGTTAATCTCCATGCCAACTTAATGTTACAATAACATTTTAGTGCTGCGGGATCCGAATCCATGTTAATTTCATATCATGAAGTAAAAGAAAGCGCTCTGGCCACTATACATAACCTAAAATGTACGTCATCTATTTCACTAATACATTTTATCTAGAAATAAAAATACGTTCAGTTTTTCTCGAAGGAAAAACACAATAGCAAAGAACAATAACCAACTTTTTTGCTTTCTTAACAAAGTTAAGTTGAAAATAGAAACAATCCTGTAACAGTAAAATACTCTAACAAAAGTACAATGGAGCGAAATAAAAAGGTTTAGTAAATAATTTTATACAAGCGCCACATAAAAATGTCTGTCAAAGTAAAGAAGAACCCATTAAACAATTAAAATTAATTTAGAATGAAATGTTCGCGGACATAATTTATGTCAATGTATTTCACTAACAAATATAGCTACAGCTACAAATAATACCAGATTTTATGTATTTTTTAGTCGGTAGTTTTAAGTCGGTTGTGAAAGAATATCAGCGGTGACTTTTATTCACCATCCAGCTGAGTCGCGGACCATGGAACTACCTGGTCTGGTCTGGCAGCAATTATTAGACAGACGGCTTATTACGGTTTATTATTAACAGCATCTGAGGTGCGAGATGGTCGGTACTCGGCGAGCGTGTGGATTATGAGGGATCCTGCTCATGAGAGAGGCTTATGAGAGAGATTCCATCTTGGTCATCAAGGGTGACAGTGGATCTGCAACCTTCTCCGATTGAAGTTGTTGGCAGCTGTCGATGACCTTTTTTTTTTTGGGGGCAAACGAGCGTGCGGCTCACCTGATGGTAATTGATCACCGACGCCCACGAACATCCACAACACCAGAGGAGCTACAGATGCGCTGCCGGCCTTTAAGGAAGGAATAAGCTCTTTTCTTGAAGGTCCCTAAGTCGTAACTGTTCGGAAATACTGCTGGCGACAGCTGATTCCACAAAATCGAAGTGACCTGCTCTAGTCACTCATCATCAGGCGGACTATTAGCTCGTTTTTCACTCTTCGATTAATTTCGCCATCTTTTTATTACCACCGTTGCTGGTACAACATCGTAGGTATAATACGGGAATTCACAAAATCAATCATTAATAAGCGAAATGAAAATCAGACCGGGCACCTTGAAAACCATCTGGATTTGTAGGGTACCATTCTAAAGGCTAATAATTTTGCATTAATAAATTGTAACAGATTGTCACGGGCACCTAAATCATATAAACTCAATAAATATAGCAAGAAGCGTTCGCTGTAAATGTTCGCAGCTCAAATTGTCAGATTAATAATTAATGTTGATGAATTTACGATACGATACTGATGTATTGAGATCAGACTACGGTTTTAACGACTGCGTGACCCTAAACGACTATTTAGTCGTTAAGGGTCATGTATTATATGTGTGTATTTACACAAATCATATACAATCATTTTCGTAAAAAGTAAAGTAAAGTAGCAGCTTGTAAGTGCCCACTGCTGGGCAAAGGCCTCCTTCTCAAATCAGAGAGGGTTTAGGAGCCGGGAAGGGCCCGAGACCCTGCTCAAGTGCGGGTTAGCGGGCTTCACATATCCTCGAAATAATATTTTTATTATTTCTCAGACATGCAGGTTTCCTAACGATGTTTTCCTTCACCGCTGAGCAAGTGGTAAATACAGCACTTAAAATTGCTATTAACAATTTTAGTCGTGCCGGCACCGGGGATCGAACCCAGGTCACTCGCGCTCTATGAAACTAAAGTGTAAAGAGCACCCTGACCACAAGACTACCTCTACCTTTAGGCTCATTTTCATAAATTTTCATAAGCGCTATCGAATACGCGGTAGAGCCAAGCGGCGGCTTTTGCCGCTGCTCGAATGGACTGGATCGACCGAGTTGGTACCACGGCAGGGCTTGTGCTTCTGCGTTTCGTTCGGTGGGTGAGGTAACCGGTGGCCCACTCCTCCCCCTCCCCCTCCTTATCCTACCTCCCATCTCCCAAATACCCTTCAGCACGTGTTGCAGATGTACGTGGGCGACAGTAATTACTTACCAAGTGAACCGCTTGCCCGTTTGTCGCCTTTCCCATTAAAAAAAATTCTTTCAGGAAAATTTCGAGGGTAAAGCAATGAGACATTTTATGGGTAACCAATATTATTGTTTTAGTATTTTTTAATGAGAATGGCGGGAAACGAGCAAGCGGTTCACCTGATGGTAAGTGATTACCGTCGCCCACGAACATCCACAACACCAGAGGAGCTACAGATGCGCTGCCGGCCTTTAAGGAAGGAATAAGCTCTTCTCTTGAAGGTCCCTAAGTCGTAACTGTTCGGAAATACTGCTGGCGACAGCTGATTCCACAAAATCGAAGTGACCTGCTCTAGTCACTCATCATCAGGCGGACTATTAGCTCGTTTTTCACTCTTCGATTAATTTCGCCATCTTTTTATTACCACCGTTGCTGGTACAACATCGTAGGTATAATACGGGAATTCACAAAATCAATCATTAATAAGCGAAATGAAAATCAGACCGGGCACCTTGAAAACCATCTGGATTTGTAGGGTACCATTCTAAAGGCTAATAATTTTGCATTAATAAATTGTAACAGATTGTCACGGGCACCTAAATCATATAAACTCAATAAATATAGCAAGAAGCGTTCGCTGTAAATGTTCGCAGCTCAAATTGTCAGATTAATAATTAATGTTGATGAATTTACGATACGATACTGATGTATTGAGATCAGACTACGGTTTTAACGACTGCGTGACCCTAAACGACTATTTAGTCGTTAAGGGTCATGTATTATATGTGTGTATTTACACAAATCATATACAATCATTTTCGTAAAAAGTAAAGTAAAGTAGCAGCTTGTAAGTGCCCACTGCTGGGCAAAGGCCTCCTTCTCAAATCAGAGAGGGTTTAGGAGCCGGAAGGGCCCGAGACCCTGCTCAAGTGCGGGTTATGGGTTTCACATATCCTCGAAATAATATTTTTATTATTTCTCAGACATGCAGGTTTCTAACGATGTTTTCCTTCACCGCTGAGCAAGTGGTAAATACAGCACTTAAAATTGCTATTAACAATTTTAGTCGTGCCGGCACCGGGGATCGAACCCAGGTCACTCGCGCTCTATGAAACTAAAGTGTAAAGAGCACCCTGACCACAAGACTACCTCTACCTTTAGGCTCATTTTCATAAATTTCACACAGACAAACACACAGATCCGAAACTATTACCTGTAGCCCAAATATCAATGATCACGGCATCGCAGCCATACGCAGCTACAGCGCTAGCTGCTGCCAACCCAGCTGGCACGCTTTGTTCGGTGAGTAAGGTAAACGCTGCCTCCACCTCCCTCTCACCATCTCTCGCTCCTCCCCATCTTCCACCCTTTCTCCTCCCCATCTTCTTCCCCTCCAAATTTTCCAAAAGGCTGGCAACGCACCTGCAGCTCTTCTGGTTTGCTGGCGTACATGGTCCTTAAAAAACAAGCGATTTATAAAATAATTAATTAGTGATCATTAAGAAAAAATCCAAAAAAATTATTAATTTTCTATATATCTGTATAAAAAATCAATTAGGATACCAAAAAGAAGTACAATAAACTATTTATCAAATAATAATGTAAACAAATAAAAATAATGTTATAGAATACAAAATATATACAGTCAAATCTATAAATCGACTTAAAAAAGTTTATAATTTAAAAAAAAAAAACACTTTTATCATCATGAATACTCTCAATAAATTATCATTCACCACCATATATAATTTAAAATCACACACTATAATAACACACTAATGGCTTACTATTCACCAAAGGCGTAACTCCAGAATCTTATCAGTACTTTATTCCGTTTTAAACGATGCAAACTCTCCTTCGTATCTTAAGGATAACTTCAATTTTCTTTATTCGAGTCATAACCGAGTGCCTCGAACTTCAAACAGCTTGAAGGTTAGTGTTCCACAACATAGTACTGGTTTCTTTTCTTCTTCTTTCACCGTTCAAGCCACACTTCTCTGGAACGCTCTCCCCGATGATATCAAGAAAGCTCCGAACTAAAACTCCTTCAAAACCCTGGTCCATCGTCACTATCTGAAAGCAAATGCCATCTAAGATTTTTATTTATTTTGTACCTGCCAACATGTTTTCTTTCTCACCCAGGGTTGACTGGTAGAGAATGCCAAAAGGTATTAAGTCCGTCCATTGTATTCCTTTCTCCTTTTTTTTTAGGGACACAATAAAGAATTAATAAATAAATAAAAAAAATAAAACTATATATATATTTATGTATGAATATATTTTTTAATTCCATTAATATAAAACACGTGTTGTAGATTCATAAATATTTGAATGTATCAACTACCTTGAATATAGTTATCAGTTCTCACGAAAACTCATGAGACAATTACCAACCAACTTCAGGGTGTCGCTTTTAGGTGTTAGTGTGCGCGCGCATCGTTAAAATTCACTCTAATCATTTTTCCCAAACGCGCCAAAGGAAATATAACTTCAATAAACTAAGAAATTAGAAATCTTAATAAATAAAGCTTGAGCGTTTAAGGTCGTAAGGTTGGATTAAATATATCAGTGCGAGTCTAGAGTTTAATTTCCAAGCATTTGTTCCCATTTGGTATTAGCAATAAGTTATAGCTTAGAAAGATATTTACATCACTCGATTTTGGTCGTAATAAATGATTCAATATGAAATCCCTTACATTAACGTACCCAATTCAATTTCTATAAGTAACAGACTACTTAAGATATCCAGGAAAGTGGACGACGAAAGTGAAAAGCAGAATAATCGTAATCATTTCGACCTCCTCACGCTTACTCCTCCTCCTCCTCCTCTTTCCTCATAACCTTCTTTTTCTTTTTCCCAGCCTCCCATGTGGAGAGCTCGTACCAATGAGTTTTTAACTTACGGAACTTTTTGGCCTGGGCTCTAAGACGCCCGTCAGGTTCGCCACCTGTCACGGACTGGACGTGACGAAATATTGCGTTTGAAGTGATTGCTATGTTTAATTTATTTTACACTGACCACCCCAGTATTGATACAGTCGGTTTTAAACGTCTATTTAGTATTGTCCATCTATTCATGCAGAGTTTAGTGAACCCAAAAAAATATTGGACTTCATATAATTTGATATAATAAATTTAGAAAACAGTACGGTATCTGTTTAGTTATAATTAGTAATAATATCAGTTCTAATAAAATTCATATTTATATAACATTTAACGGCTGTTTAAATTAAGTACACCGACTCAAATAACCTAATGTTTCAAATTCAATTCTTCGTTGTTTACTTCTTTAGCAACCAGCGAACAGTTTAGTTCTTGGAACGAGGCTCTTTCAGAAGAAGAATTTGATTTACTCGACGCTTGGCACTCCTGCCAATTGCACTCCTTTCTTTTTTATTAAATTCAGTTGTAAAACGTGCTTACAGTCCAACTGATGAATGAAAAAAATCTCCAAACAACTTCAAGCGGAGATGGATACAGATGTGATGTTACACTTCAGGACTAAGAATATAGTTAACTGTCGGCTATGATTCATGCAAGTCATAATTTAACCGTAGTCATAAACTTTATTATATGATATAAGTGGAAAGTAGTATATACAGTAGTAGAGTGACGACCATAGTGTTGCGAGAAGTCGATGGATGCAGTTGGCTCTGGACTGAGCTCAGTGGCAACATTTGGGGTGGTCCATGTTCAGCTGAACTTTTTTTTTTTAAATTTTCTTTTATGGAAAAGAGGGCAAACGAACAAGCGATGAGGGGTAATCAACAAACATCTGGTGAGCACCAGATAGTTGTTGATTACCGACGACATCGTACATCTGCAACGCCAGAGGTGCTGCAGGTGCGTTGCCGGCCTTTAAGGGTATTTGGGAGATTGGAGGGAGGATGAGGAGAGATATGGGGAGGGGGATTGTACGGGGGAGGGGAAGGGGACCTCCGGTTACCACACTCACCAAACGTAAAGCAGAAGCACAATATGTCTTTACTGCACGCCGGTATTCTGCGAGGTCGTGGTACTACCCCGGTGGAGCCGACACATTCGATCAGCACCAAATACTGCCGCTTGGCTCTACCGCGTACAAAACTTTCGTCAGTTTCAATTCAAATATGAACAATAAATATAAAAGAAATAAATAAAACCACACGTACATATTAGCTCTGGCAGTAAATAAGAACTAATTTCATTTCACATGTTAGCTAAGCCGGATATCAGATTTCCTGAAATTTATTTCCAATATCACTTGTTGGATAAATAACGTAAAGCCTATACAGTACTCAGGATATCAGAGTTATTGAAAAACTTCCACCGGACTACATTCGACATGAAACAACTTTTTATCAGAACGGAAACGGAAGTTGAAAACTTCGTGTTCAACAATTGTACCGGAAGTTAGAAAGTTCACTATGTTATCTCTGAACACGTAACACTAGTAAATCACGATTTGTTTTATAGAAATTTTACAACGGTGAAATGGAAATAATTACCGAACTAGCGGTATTGAGATTAAGATCCGATTATGGGAAAAGTCTTGAAAATCTGTCATCGTTGTTGTGCTGTCTGTTGAATATTTAATACGTGGTAGAGCCAAGCAGAGGCTTTTGCTGCCGGTCGAATGTGTCGGTTCGAACGGGTTAGTACCACGGCCTCGCAGAATACCGGCGTGAAGTAGAGGCGTCTTGAGCTTCTGCGTTTCGTTCGGGGAGTGAGTTAACTGGAGATCCACTTCTCCTCCCCTCGTCCACTCTCCCGTCTTCCAAATAACCTTAAAGGCCGACAACGCTGCTCCCCTGGTGTTGCAGATTCACGTGGGCGACGGTAATCACTTACTATCAGGTGAACCGCTTGTGCCCTCTTTCACTTAAAAAAAAGAGTTTTTATTATAATTAAAACCTTTTTTCCCACTGACTTTAAATGAGAGTCTATTAACAACAAGAACGATGCCACTGATAGACCTTTTGATATATGAGATAAAACGATACGTACCTTTTTAGAAAACTCGACCCACGCAATGTTTGATGAGGCTGGAAAATCTTCTTGCTGCAAATAAAATCACACGTAGTACCCAACTTTTCTGTCGTATAATTCATATGTATATATTCACGCCTTGTTCCCAACGGGGTAGGCAGAGACAATCTTCATCGACTTCTTTCTTCTGCACTTTCGACTTTCGACAACTTTCGCATGCATACTCGTTGGTTTAGAGTACTCTTGACCTGGCCTTTTTTCAGAACGTCTCTGATTTGATCGTGAAATGTTCGCTTAGGTCTTCCTCTCCCGTCTCTAGCATTTACACTCACCTCATATATTTGTTTCGTCAACCTACATTCATTGAACCTCTCCACATGTCCAAACCAGCTCAGGATCCCTTTCTCAATTAAAATAACTAATAATAATAATAATTCAAACTTTCTTAAAATATTACCTTTTTTTAAAATGTAGTTTAAATATACACATATATATCAGATCTTCACAAAATATACATGGGATCTCGCTGAAAAGTATACTATCCGTAATAGAATCATGCGAATCATCAATCCAGGTCCAGAGATGCCATTGTAATCGATAAAATACAACCGAATGATTCGCCTTTCTTGAAATCGAAAGGTACTGTGGTTAGGTGGAATTAGAAGAAAAGAAAGTAACTTTATTCATTACACCACAATTAGTTAACAAGTTATTAATAAAACAATTAAATAAATAGAGCTAAGAAAACAACAAGATTTCAGAATTTTTGTTTTCTTTTCAGTGAGATGCAAATGGTTCAGTTTATGTTACGGTATCCCGCAACACTGTATTTCAGCGCAGCCTTATAAATAGGTGTTGCATTATAACTTTTGAGGCTCGGCAGTGCTCCTGGCCGAGTCGAGCAAACCAACGACATGACGCCACACGGACGTCGCCGTAACATCCTTATCATTGGGGAATCACAAAAGAGTTTTGTTAGCATGCACATCGTCGCTGTAGTTGGCTTTTTTATTTATTTATTGAAAACAAAGTCACACAGCACTTAGATAAAAATTATATAGATTAGGTAAAATACAACTTAATGCCAATAATGGTCTTCATTATTTATAATTGATAACATATACAGTTACAGGTGATTATTACTACTTAACAAACAAACCGAGCGATATTATGTAATTTAGAAAATCATATAAAAACAAAAATATAAAATAAACAAAAAATACACATTTCTAGAAAGGTTTAGGAAAGAATTCTGGGCGTAGAAAGTGCGGGTTAAAGGAACATCGAACAAAGCCTTATTTTTAGTTGGATATGAGGGTGCTCGCAGTTTCAAAAATAGAGTAGTCAGTTCAGAGCAGTCTATGTTACCCCTACAGGCGTCAAAGAGAAAAAGCATCTCCAAAAGATAAATATACAGATAGCCTGTCTTTCAATGACATTAGGCTGTGCTCTTTACAAGATCCGTATTATTTTGATGAGTTCTGTAACATAAATGTTTAATAAATTTACATTTATCAATATTGACACTTATTCTATTATAATCATAGTAAAGCTGAAGCCGGTTCAAATCGTCTTGAAGGTTTTCACAGTCTGATTCATGTCTGATGAGCTTATAAATTTTGGTATCGTCTGCATACATGATTACTGATATCATATAAATATATAACATATAACAAAGGGCCAAGTATAGAACCTTGAGGGACACCAGAGGGAATTTTTATGAAACTAGAGAGGTAGCCACCGACTGCAACTGCCTGTTTCCTGACTTTGATCCTAACGTAAACAGTTATTTTGATTGGAACTCAACTTAAAATTAAAACATTATATATTTATTATCGTTACGCTGTAAACTTTTGTACTAAGCTCTCCGACCGAAGCACACTTAAAAGATAAGGCACTCAAAAAGTTAGTAGTGCTCATAAATTAATTTTCCTACAGAGTTTTTAGGCCGTAACAGTAAGTATAATAACACACAAGCTCAGTGTGGTAAGTGTGTTAGTGAGCAGTTTCCCTCCCATCTATCCTGGTCCCTTTTTATTTTTTTATGGGAAACGAGCTAAGTGTTAGCTGGTAAGTGATTACCGACGCCTACTAAATCTGTACCATCTGAGGAGCTGCAGGTGCATTGCCAGCTTTATGATGCGGCTTTAGAGTGGGAGGTAGATAGTGAGGAGGATAGGAAGGAGGTGAAGGGAGGAGTGGGTCTCCGTTTATCTCTTTCACCAAACGATACCTCTACCACACGCCGGTGTTCTGCGCGGTCGTGTTACTACACCGATCGAGCAGCAGCAAAATCCACCGTTTGTCTCGAATATATCAACTACTATTGTGTTCGAAGTTTGAAAGGTTCATTGAACCAGCACTGCTCCAGGTCCTGAGGTATTACGTCTTTGTTTTCGAGGTTGACAACGCATCTGTAACCTCCTCCGTGTGAAATTCATTACAGGTGTACATAGGCTGCATTCACTATCAGATGAACTGTTAGCACGCTTGTAAAGCTAATCCAAGGACGAAAAAGGCTTCCTGAAAAGGTCTTTGTTTATGGGACTTTGTTGGGATTTTAGAACGGGTTGGTTCTTGAAGAAATTACTGCGTTGCTTTCGGTATATTTTCAATATATGAAAAGGTAACGATGAATGATAGAGCAAATTAGTTTTTTCAAAATTAATTATAATTATACAGGACGTTTGCGAATTCACGATATTAACTTTAATTTAAATTCTTTATCCATTAAAAACGTAAAATTAAATACGTAGAGTAGTTTGCTCATAGGATACTTTTTTTAAGTTTTGTTAACCTTTGTCATTTTTTATTTTAATTGATTAAGGATTACCAAGAAGGTTAACACATAACAATTTTTTTTATAAAAATGTTTAAAAAAAACCTTACTTACAGGCAACCACGGAAAGCCAGTAGATACAGTCTTGTATAGTTAAATGAATAATATTATTCAGATCTATTACTTATCTAAATAATATTAGTCGAAATAAAACAAGCAAAGAAGGATTAATAATTAAAATAAAGACAAATGAAATAATTAAGTAACCTACGATTTTCTCCTATAAATTAATGTAAATTACCCTCCATATTTTATAATTATAATCATAGAATTAGTATCGTTTTTTTTTATTTAAATAATATCGATTTATTGCTTGTAAATTAACTAGAACGCAAAATCTAATACATACGTTAGATTAAGCGAAACTTGTGAACTATCTTCCAACTATTGCGTTGTAATATTAACATAACATGTCCCACGCAAGCGAAGTCAAACAGCCGTACATTTCTCGTAAATGTAAATAACTCTCTGAGAAACTTCTCGGAGGTAGGTTTCGTTCATTTTGTGAGTTCGTTCAGAACATAATCTATCACGGTCATCTGTCAAACTCGACGATGATGCATCGGAAGTAGTACACAGTACTTTTCGACAATCGGGCACTTGCTAAGAATTTTATTTTTTTCAACTTCTGATCCAGTTGCCTCTTTTTCCTAGTGGGAATCTTCCTTCGATCTAATCGCTTCGAGATAGATCGGATAAGAGATGATGAAGACAAGCTATTCCTTTGTAATCACTGTACGTACACTTACAGAACTATAATAAAAATTTAGAAGAATTAATAGGAAGCCCAGTAATAATAAATAATTAAAAACTATTAAGGTCACAACCGCGTATTAGTGGTCAACTTAGCGGACTCTAAAGCCATGGATCATGGGTTTGAATATCAGACAAAGTTCATATTTGTGCAACATACAAACAATTTGTCATAATTTTTATTTCCCGCGGATGTAAAATGCGTTACGCATACCTTGTTTGCCTACCGCCCAGCAACTGGGTTATGTCGGTCTCGGATCTCGGAAGGAGAAACATACCGACTAAAAACCCATCCACGTCGCTGTTGGCCCGTAGCCCTTTACAGCTTCATCTGTAGAGAGTCGCGGGAGCGGAGGCAAGCAAGTTGAAAGGGGGACGAGCTATTAATGATACGCGGATTAACACGCGGGAAGATAATAGTGAAGTGGAGACCAATGACCCATTGACAAACTCCCACGACATATCCCAAGTGCGAAACACTCTGGCACGGTGATATAGGTGCTCAAACCGAAGACGAGCACACAAGTGCGCGGAGCGAAGTCGCAAGCGGGACTGTTTTTTTTTTGATTCATAATTTACCGTCGGATCTTCTCTCGACGTCTTTCGGGCGTCGGGGGAACTGTACCGGGGCTTTGCCCCTTTGCAGTGGTGTCCACCGCCGCACGTAAAAGTACGTGGGGGTCTTGGGGTAGCTATGAGCATGGCTTTTGACTCTGGAACGGTCGAGCACAGTGGTTTTCCGTTTTAAGCCCCCGGGTTTCCCGGCCTCCCACCGGTAGTTTTCTTGGGCCAGTGAGGGGCGCGGGGTTACGGAGGCTTTATCATAATTTTTTTTTTAGTTAAACATCCCCCACGTTGCTCGCATCAGCATTATGTCGGGATCAGCATTGAAGATGCCGGACCGACTAAAACCCATCCACGTCGCTGTTGGCCCGTAGCCCTTTACAGCTTCATCTGTAGAGACTCGCGAGCAGGAGGCCCGCAAGTTAAGTAAAAATGGAACAACGACGCTGCTGATGCTGTGCCGCGCTCGGACTCCTGACAAAAACTAGGCATAACATAGGCACAGCAAGTAAGACTTTTTTTTTTATAGTTAAACATCCCCACGTTGCTCGCATCAGCATTATGTCGGGATCAGCATTGAAGATGCCGGACCGACTAAAACCCCCCCACGGTAGATATGCTGTTGGCTTAGTGGCCTTTACAGCTTCATCGGTAGAGACTCGCGAGCAGGAGGCCCGCAAGTTAAGTAAAAATGGAACAACGACGCTGCTGATGCTGTGCCGCGCTCGGACTCCTGACAAAAACTAGGCATAACATAGGCACAGCAAGTAAGACTTTTTTTTTTTTAGTTAAACATCCCCACGTTGCTCGCATCAGCATTATGTCGGGATCAGCATTGAAGATGCCGGACCGACTAAAACCCCCACGGTAGATATGCTGTTGGCTTAGTGGCCTTTACAGCTTCATCGGTAGAGACTCGCGAGCAGGAGGCCCGCAAGTTAAGTAAAATGGAACAACGACGCTGCTGATGCTGTGCCGCGCTCGGACTCCTGACAAAAACTAGGCATAACATAGGCACAGCAAGTAAGACTTTTTTTTTTTTTTTTTTTTTTTTTTTTTTTTTTTAGTTAAACATCCCCCACGTTGCTCGCATCAGCATTATGTCGGGATCAGCATTGAAGATGCCGGACCGACTAAAACCCCCCCACGGTAGATATGCTGTTGGCTTAGTGGCCTTTACAGCTTCATCGGTAGAGACTCGCGAGCAGGAGGCCCGCAAGTTAAGTAAAAATGGAACAACGACGCTGCTGATGCTGTGCCGCGCTCGGACTCCTGACAAAAACTAGGCATAACATAGGCACAGCAAGTAAGACTTTTTTATAGAAAAAGGGGACAATCGAGCGTTAGGCTCACCTGATGGTAAGTGATCACCGACGCCCACGAACATCCACAACACTAGAAGAGCTACAGATGCGATGCCGGCCTTAAAGGAATAAGCTCTCTTCTTGAAGGTCCTTAAGTCGTAACTGTTCGGAAATACTGCTGGCGACAGCTGATTCCACAAAGTCGAAACCTTTTTTATTCAACGCGATTAAAAAAATTATATACATAGAATAGAATCAGCGAACTGTAGGTGGTTTCGACCTTTTGCTAATGAGTTCTAATTTTATCTTAAAAGCGTCGTGGGGGGATGTTCGCGGAGTGTCGTTATGGAAAAATGTCAAGTCCTGTGAGAACTGAAGTGTCGTAACATATATATTTATAGCCGTGTTCTTCTGAAGCGTGACACATATTTAAATATTTTCAACTGCCTGTAACGATGTGTATTTTGTGTTGTGTAGTTCTGAACATAGTCCTCCCCAAAAGATTGCCACGAAGCTCGGTCCTGAGCCACCTGCATCCACCGACTTTCCCGCAACACTGCGCAGGTCGTCACTCCATCCTGTGGGGGGTCGTCCTACACTGCGTTCGCCTGTACGTGGCTGCCACTCGAGAACCTTTTTTCCCCAGGCCTATGTTCAGCAGTGGACTTCTGATAGGCTGAAATGATGATATGCTTCTATTAATTTTCCAGTTTTTTTTCAAGCGCAAGTATGTTATATCGTTGGGAAACATTTTTGGCGCGATCGGAAACCACTGAAGCAAGCTCCTCTATCAGCATTAATCCACGACTGGTCAAAAGCCAAAGTTCCATGTAACCGTTAACTGAACCTGGCATGGAAGATTTACTCACGCCACCGTTACCACAGTGGGTTTTTGGGCGCAATGCTCGAGCACTAAAGATTAGACTCCCCATCACTAATCTGTCATAGGATCTGGTTAACACCATATTCACCCACATCATCTGAAGTGGTTCACGAAGTCAGTCGAATGGCGGGCTCGAAGCGTTGACTCTTTCACGGATTCTAACCCGTCAAGATATTTTTATCTTATCACTAAATTATAGAATAATTCCAAAAAAAAAAGAAATAACTACTTGCCTCCACGTAACATCGATTTTTGTCATATTCTGATCGTCGAATAAAAAAAAAACAAATTATATTCACTTTGCTTCATAAGAAATGATTTGATACGAATTTGCGAAGTAAATTCTAATGGTTGAATAATTTCACTCTAATTTAGTTTCAAATGAATACAGAGTTTCATTTCACAAATTGTGAATGTACATTTTATTGTTTACTGAGATAACTTCAGTTTCATACTTTTGATGTTATTGGTTAATTGCGACGGTGAATTATGATGTGCTGTTTTAAAACGAGAGCACGTTGTCTTCTATGATAATAAGAAATTAATAGAAATGCGAATAACTTTAATAGAAACGGTAACAGTAAGTAGTCAGTAAATATTATTTTCGACAGACTTCAATACAAACAAAAATATTTTTATTGTATGTATATTACCCGTTCGATAGTCACCGATTGTGAACCGATTTTTGATAATTTTTGTTTTAATTGAATACATCGATCGGTTGCATCATGTCGGTCTCAATAAAATTGAATATTAATTTTAATTAATTTTTAGACGTGGTTAAAGTTAAGCTGCGGCTTTCGCTGCTGCTCGAATGGACCGGCTCGACCGGGTTGATACCGCGACCTCGCAGAATACCGACGTGAAGTAGAGACACCTTGTTCTTTTGCGTTTCGTTCGGTGCGTGAGGCAGTAGGAGGCCCACTACTTCTCCCCAACCCCCCTCCTCATCCTTCTTCTCGTCTCCCAAATATCTTTCAAGACTAGCAACGCACGTAGCTCCTCTGGTGTTGCAGCTGTACGTGGGCGACGGTAATCATTTACCATCAGATGAGGCGCTTGCTCGTTCTATCCCTTCCCATTAAAAAGAAAAAATTTATCCTTAATATTAATATAATAATATTCCGCCTCTAGTGGTGGGATAATAACGGATGAAGTCGGGAGCTTCTCTGAAACTTTGTTTTATTTCAGTATTTTTTTATACTAGCATGTACCCTGTCACGCTTCAGTGACCATTTTTGAAAGTACAGTTTTTTTTTTATCTATACCTATCACGTAGTGAGTCTAATATAACCTATAAATGTGCGCCCAATCGATCAACTACTTTCGAGTTTTAGCACAAACATACGCAGGCTGAATTTTTATATAGATAGATAAAGATGATTTAAAAAGCCGATATCTATGGAGTTTCTTTCGCCTGTTTCTTCTCCGTCAGAGGAGCTTCATTACGAAACGGTGGTAGAATATTAAAATAATAATAAGATTTTAAGATAAGAAATAAATAATAATAAATAAATGATAAGAAAAAAAAATATCTTTCTTACCTCGAAGATTAAAGAATTTTCATTAATTTTCATTTCATTTATTTCAATATAAAAAAAATTGCCTTTGTTTTTATATGTTCTGTAGCTAGTTTAAAATATATCACATTTATTCCCGTCCGCACAAATAAGCAATGTGATGAAGTTAATGTTTTATGAAATACTGTCTACTATTATGTATACTATAGATATATGTTTTTTTTTACGAGAAAAGCAGCACACGAGCAATAGGTTCACCTGATGGTAAGTAATTACCATCGCCCACATACATCTGCAACACCTTGCCGGCTTTCAAGGGTATTTGGGAGATGAGAGGGAGGATGAGGAGGGGGATGGGTAGGTGGAGTGGGCCTCCGGTTACCTCACTCACCGAACGAAACGCAGAAGCACAAGATGTCTCTACATCACGCTTGTATTCTGCGAGGTCGTGGTATTAATCCGGACGAGCCGGCCCATTCGAGCAGCAGCTGAAGCCGCCGCTTGGCTCTACCACGTTAAAAATGAGCTAAAACTGTTTAATTTCTATTTCTTTGTTATGTAATGAAATAACTTTTATCATTTAATGTTACCGCTATATGAAGAAGAATGTCCCAATAAATATAATTCAGATTAAAAATCCAGTCTTACTCCCCTCAAGCTTCCAAGTAATTAGATATCAAAAAATAATGGACAAGTCCGTGTTGGACTAACGGTGTAGGGTTCTTTAGTTAGAAAATGGCGCGCATTTTTAGCACGTAAATAAAGCTTATACAGTGGATACATGTCTCACCTTATGACACACCTTATTTAGACTTTGGCGGTGCATATATAGAAAACAAGAAGAGTCATATTGTTAATAGATTTAACAAAATACACTCGGAAAAAGTCCAAATATTATTAAACTAAAGCAAACTAAAGTGCGTTAGGGTGCGGCCCGCCATTCGACTATTGTCGTGAACCACTTCAGATACAAGCTGTAAGCTTAGTTGGAGGGTTAACAGGAATATTAGTAATGCTACTTAATAAATAGCATTGCTAGTATTCTTAAAAAAAATATGTAGCTGACTGTAGCCAGAGTTAACTATGGCATTACGATGTCGCACACCTCAGTCCCCCCACCCGTGACCAGGGTGCTGTCGAGCCTCGGAAATGACTGGATTTTGAAAAAATTAAACGCTATAAAATACATAAATAAATAATAGTTTCATTTTAAAAGGATGCGTTTGGTGAAACCAACGCGTACACACGTACAGACGACTCCTTATCGGACCTACGGTACCCTAATCCTGATAAAAAAATTCAGACTGAAACAGAAATAAAAAGCGTAGTAATGAAGGCTAATTAAATTTTATGCGCAATTTGATCATTGTCTGAAAACTTGTCTCTGAAATTACCAAGCGATAACAGTTTAGAAATTCTTTTGTTTTTGAAGAAAGATTTAATTTTTTTTAATTCTTTTCTTAATGGTAGTTTTCGATGCAGTTGTGAAAATATCTGTGGTCATTTTTTTTCTTCATATTTAAGATATTGCCTCCACTACAAGGTTTCACAATTAGACTTGCCGGCGTTTGCTGACAAATTGCACAATGAATAAACCACGAGTTTTTGTAGGTGGTGGGGGGTAAAGAGTAAAATGACAGTTTTAATGGAGTGGCAACTTTTAATTCAATTCAAATTAAGCCTGCGTGGTTCAAGATTCGCGATAAAAACTTTTTTTTCATACCAGAATTATAACACTCTAAATTGTTTTTTGCATTCTGTATTTAAGTTCAACATGGAGTTCTCTAGAGTTTGAGTCATTTTTTAATACGATTTCCGACGTAGTTTTCAACGCATCTAAGGAACGAACTGTTCATCTTTTTATTAATTTTCTGTAAAGGAAACTTCCAATTAGAGAATGAACCGCGAGGAAGATCAAAAATTAATATTTACCTTAATTTTTTTTATAATTTTTCAACGACGAATTAGATGTAATGGTTTGAAGCCGGATCGGCTTATCAAACAATCCCAAATACACTCCAAAATATCGATTCGTTTCCACCCGTGTGATGGGGAGTGTATTCTTCTCAATAATCGAAAGCGAAGTACGCAATGGCTGAACGCAGGTCAATTACCGGAAAAATACCCTAAAGCGAAATTCGACCATAGAAAGGTAATGGTACATGGTCACATCGTGATGTAATTCACTATATCGTTTTGAGATAGAAACCATACGATATCCTGCGTCCTCCCCAGACTTGTTTACTTAAAAAAAATTGTTTACTTGAAGCGCTTTGAAATGATTTCATAGATTTTGTAGAGTCTTGATCTGATCTTCCTCAGTGGTGGCAGAAATACATAGATACTACAGGGTAAACACTTCAATTAATTAAATATATTATTGCGTTTAATTTTGTTTTTTTTATTATCGACGTTTCGTCCCCCGTGACCGCGGCTGTTAAGCAATCGAAACGTCGGGAATATAAAAACATTTCATTTCAAATGTGTAGTATACGCGAATATACCAGAAATAATTATATATTTCTTTCTTACAAAAAAAAATGTGTTCGAATTTTTAAATCATCATCATCATCATCATTTCAGCCTATCAGAAGTCCACTGCTGAACATAGGCCTCCCCCAAGGATTGCCACGAAGCTCGGTCCTGAGCCACCCGCATCCATCGACTTCCCGCAACACTGAGCAGGTCGTCACTCCAACTTGTGGGGGCTCGTCCTACACTGCGTTTGCCTGTACGTGGCTGCCACTCGAGAACCTTTTTTCCCCAACGGTTGTCAGTTCTGCGAGCTATGTGGTCCATTGCCAATATAACTTATAACAGTATAATTGTATAGGTGAAGAGTTAAAGAAAAAATAGTTTAAAAAAATACTTATTTCATGGACGGAAGCTGATGGATGGAAGTCCCCTTTCAAATATTGAGAAGCTCTTAACCGAAGCTGCTATTTTAAAAGTAAAGTCATATAGTCACAACAGTAAACAAAGCAAACTTTTTTCCCCAACGGTTGTCAGTTCTGCGAGCTATGTGGTCCATTGCCAATATAACTTATAACAGTATAATTGTATAGGTGAAGAGTTAAAGAAAAATAGTTTAAAAAATACTTATTTCATGGACGGAAGCTGATGGATGGAAGTCCCCTTTCAAATATTGAGAAGCTCTTAACCGAAGCTGCTATTTTAAAAGTAAAGTCATATAGTCACAACAGTAAACAAAGCAAACTTTTTCCCCAACGGTTGTCAGTTCTGCGAGCTATGTGGTCCATTGCCAATATAACTTATAACAGTATAATTGTATAGGTGAAGAGTTAAAGAAAAATAGTTTAAAAAATACTTATTTCATGGACGGAAGCTGATGGATGGAAGTCCCCTTTCAAATATTGAGAAGCTCTTAACCGAAGCTGCTATTTTAAAAGTAAAGTCATATAGTCACAACAGTAAACAAAGCAAACTTTTTCCCCAACGGTTGTCAGTTCTGCGAGCTATGTGGTCCATTGCCAATATAACTTATAACAGTATAATTGTATAGGTGAAGAGTTAAAGAAAAAATAGTTTAAAAAAATACTTATTTCATGGACGGAAGCTGATGGATGGAAGTCCCCTTTCAAATATTGAGAAGCTCTTAACCGAAGCTGCTATTTTAAAAGTAAAGTCATATAGTCACAACAGTAAACAAAGCAAACTTTTTTTCCCCAACGGTTGTCAATTCTGCGAGCTATGTGGCCGGCCTATTGCCACTTCAGCTTGCTGATCTTTACATATTTTTAAATACGGAACAGAAATTTCAGACTTTAAAAAAAAAAGAAAGAAGAAAGAAAGAAAGTACTTTATTCATTGCCACAACTCAAGTAACACAAAATGAAAACTTAATTAATATAATAGAAAAAAAAAATTATTATGTTATATTGAGTTGCAGCAACAAAACGGTGTCCGACTCATGATGCTGTAGCAATGCTAAACCACAACTACAGCGCTGGTATTCAATCGGAACTCGGGGTTTTTTTTTTTAACACCGTGACATGTCATGCCTTCTTTCTTTTGGTAGTGAATTCGACGAGTAAAGCCTCCACGAGCTTTCTAGCCCTAAAGCGCCGGAGGTCTGTATCTTCACGGCTCATTAAACCACTTAAAATGTTTCCTTTTCACATGAGCTTTTAAACTGATTGTGAACTTAAAGCGATGTTTTTGTAATTATATTCAAAATCACGCTTTAACCCAGTAAAATTCGCTTAAAGGTAACAGGAGTGATCTATATATTTATAACAACTCATTTCCATCTAATTCAATCATATTCAATACGAACTGTAATCAAAATGAAGTTTTAAAGCTAACTCACACGCTATCCTGCTCCCATATTCATCATGTTCAAGTCCTCGTCGTCAGGTGAAATGGAAAAGGACTTGTTAAGCTATCAAGCATAATTAGTCTCAACTCGATGGGTTCCATTACCCACCTTCGGGCTGCATCATCAAACCACCTCGTAGATATCATATGTGCTCAAAATTTTAGAAAGTGGATGAAAATTTAATCTGAAATGTCCATCACATTGATTTTTATGGGATAGGCGGCAAACGAGCAAGCGGTTCAAATGATGGTAAGTGATCACCGTCGACCACGCACATCCGCAACACCAGAGGTGCTGCAGGTGCGTTGCCGGTCTTTAAGGGTATTAGGGAGATGGGAGGGAGGATGTGGAACGGGATGGGAAGGGGGTGTGGGCCTCCGGTTACCTCAGTCACCGAACGAAACGCAGAACCACATGATGCGTCTATTTCACGCCGGTATTCTGCGAGGCCGTGGTACGAACCCGGTCGAGCCGGCCCATTCGAGCAGCAGCATAAGCCGCAATGATTTATATAAATACATACATATAAGTAAACCAAAGTTGCAACCTGTAAGTGCCCCCTGAGAGGGTTTGGAGCCGGGAAGGGCCTACCACGTTGCGCCTGTGCGGGTTGCCAGGCTTGATGTTTGTCCTCGATATATATTTTTTTATTATTTCTCAGACATGCAGGTTTCCTCACGATGCCGGGGACCGAACCACACCAGGGTCACTAGCGCTCTATGAAACTAAAGCAAGCGCCATGATAACTACGCTACACGTAAATATTGACATAAAGGTCAAGATAGAACAATAATGTGCGTGAACCTAAAATTGCCAACAACGAAATTGGATGGATATTCACAACACCGATTCGAAATGCTATTAAAGTGCCGCAAAAAGTGAAAAGACTAAAAAGAACTGACGTTTGATTTATTAAACTTCAGCTGTTAATGGTTTCTAGATCTACCGTCTTTTTTTTATAGTTATAAACGTAAGACGTTTTGTTCGATCAAAATCGTCTTTGTCGGCAATGTTTGGTGTTGTTTTTTTTATTCTTGCACTTAGGTAGAGGTCTTTACGTGATGTCGATTGAGGAATTAACAGAGAAAAACAAACATAACTTCTATCAGAAAACTTTGTAAACCAGATTTTGTGTTATTAAAACATTGTTTGGTTTATTAAATATTAAGACCATCATTCACTAGGTGTAGTGTAGTGTACTCCAAAGAGTATTCGAGTATTCCACCCGCCACAGCCTACTTAGAGCGGCCACCTCGAGCTTGCCTGCTTCTGCCCCCGGTTCCTTAGTTAGTTCCGGACGGTACGCGTGATTGAATGATAAACATATACGTACACGTACTTTCAAATTTGTAATATCAAGATTGTTTCATACAAATTCGAATTTGAAACAAAGTTTTAGATCAGGAACCGACTTTAACTATCTTCTTTTTCCACTGTAACTGAAGGAATATTACCTTCAAATTATATATGTATAAGAGATCACCTCCCTCGTACCTCATACGTCCTCGTACGTACGATGAATACCATTAATAAAAAAAAAAAAACATCAAAATCGGCGAACGATTTCGTGTAGAAAAAAGTTCAGACCAATTGATAAGCTCCTGTTTTTTTAAATCGGTTGAAAATAATAGCTGTGTTGGATAAAACATAGATTAAACACTTTAGGAATCAATCAAATCCGGACCATAATCAATAGTTAAAAGCTGATGGTAGCCCGAGTCAATTATGACATCAGGACGCCACAGTGACAACGTGGCGTCCTGATCGTCGCTGTAAAGCACTCTAAACTTCGGCAACATAAAAACAAAAATTAAACGCAAGAAAATCCGTAATTCAAAGGTCTATTTGAAATGTTTTTTGAGTAAAATCCGCACGAAGAATTTTATACATTATATAATTCAGCGTCTTTAGTGTTAGATAATGTTGATTGTTCCCTATAAATAGTGGTTTTTAGTTACAAAATTAGGAGCACTGCAACAGGAGCGCTATGTAGCAGAAGACCTTGACACTTCATATTATTAGAGAAAGCCAACGCGTTAACACAGCTTTGGGGAGCGCTTAGGGTCTATTTCAATATTCTATCGGTGAATAGAAAGCTTACTAATGATAGATATTCGACAAACAGACGGACATCTACATAAACGTCATGTTCAATGCAAAACTTTATTGAAGTAATCAGGCGATAGGTTATTTAAATCGGTCGTACACTGTTGACGCATGGAGATGGGCCGTCCACTTCCATTTAATATGGTCGAGGAGGGCGTTAGTTGCCACAGGCGTCATGCTTGTGACCGGGTGCTGGTCATGAAGGCTGCTCTGCTCGTGTGTGCAGTCAGTGCACGTGTGCTTTAGTTTGAGAGATCGCTGTATTCTTGTGGCAAGCTTCCAGTTGTCTATGGGATCATACCTTTTGTTTTATGACGTACATTGCAATTATTGAGAATAAAATATGTAACCCAAAAAAAAGAGGATACCTATGGGGTTTCTTTCGCCTGTTTCTTCTCCGTCAGAGCTTCGATACGAAACGGTGGTAGATTGTATGAAAAATAATAAGACATTGTCAAACAAAATTATCTTTCTTACGTAAGAATTTTCTTTCATTCATTCATACATTCATTATAATGAAAATACAAGAAATGGAGGTCATGTGTCAAGATCACTGGAAGAGGTAACCCATAAGGGTTATGTATGGTTATATATATATGAATAACATTATCTACCTACCAACGTGATGTGTATGCATAAGTAAGTTGAGTAAATAATTTATGTTGAATCATAAAGTAAAGTTAAGACTACTTTATGATCTGTGTCTTTGCTTTGTTTACTATTGTGACTATATGACTTTACTTTTAAAATAGCAGCTTCGGTTAAGAGCTTCTCAATATTTGAAAGGGGACTTCCATCCATCAGCTTCCGTCCATGAAATAAGTATTTTTTTAAACAAATTTTTCTTTAACTCTTCACCTATACAATTATACTGTTATAAGTTAAATTGGCAATGGGCCACATAGCTCGCAGAACTGACAACCGTTGGGGAAAAAAGGTTCTCGAGTGGCAGCCACGTACAGGCAAACGCAGTGTACGACGAGCCCCCACAAGATGGAGTGACGACCTGCGCAGTGTTGCGGGAAGTCGATGGATGCAGGTGGCTCAGGACCGAGCTTCGAGGCAAACCTTGGGGGAGGCCTATGTTCAGCAGTGGACTTCTGAAAGGCTGAAATTATGATGATGATGAAGTTATATGAGGACTTATATATCATGTAGATTCTGAGGTTCACAAGAGCTTTAAGAAGCCTACATTTAACGAAAAAAACTTTTGACTTTGACTTTACGAAACTAGTAAGGGTTAAATTGTAAATAAAATTTTCGCTCGTACGGGCATCAGGATCCGAACCCTGTTCAATCTCGTAAATCGCGAATTCGAAGCAAGCGTCCTATACCTTAACCCGGTACGGCTATGATTAAGTGATTATTGTATAATATTACGTCATAAAATGATTTTTTTGTCTGGATACTTCTACGGTGATCACTCTAACGTCGCAAGTTAATTTCGCATAAATGTTTCCGACACTTTGATGAAAGGGTTTTTTGAAACATTTTTATTCTATCTGTTTTATGTATTGTACAGATTCCAAGTGCTAAGTGCTGGGCAAAGGCCTCGTTCTCAAATACAAGTATCAGCGAGGGTTTAAGAGCCGGGAAGGTCCTGCCACGCTGCTTCAGTGCGGGTTGGCGCACTTCACATGTCCTCGAAATAATATTTTTATTATTTCTCAGACATGCAGGTTTCCTCACGATGTTTTCCTTCACCGTTGAGCACGTGGTACATACAGCACTTAAAATTTCTATTAACAATTTTAGCGGTGTCGGCACCGGGGATCGAACCCAGGTCACTCGCGCTCTATGAAACTAAACTGAGCGTCCCTGACCACAAGGCTACCACGGCTTATGAATATCATATATATTACTTATGTTTTTTATATTTATTTTAAAATAATTTTTGTTAGTTAATTTATTAAGTTAAATAAATACACCTGCTACGGCTATCTCACCAACCCATGGGTTGACTGGCAGAGAATGCCAATAGGCATTAAGTCCGCCATTTGTCACCTCAAATTATAAAGTGTTTTTTAAATAAAAAAATAAAAAAAAATTATTAACACAATTAAGATTTCTTCTGGCTCATAATTAGCGACCACGAGGTTGAAGCAACGGGCATCAGCCAGCATATATGTTATATAGGTTTTAGATAGGTTTCAAGATATTTCAGTTCTTTCCTACAAAAGCTCACAGTTGACTGTCGCATAATATATTTGAAAGTAATACGCCTCTACGGAATCGAATTACAAATGCTAGAAGCTATTCCACGAGAATAGGAAATCGAGTTGGAAAAAAGTAAGAAAGATTTTGGATATTTCCTTTTCGATTTATCATGATTAACAAGAATCAAGTCTGATTAGGTTCTGTTTGCGGGATATGCTCTTACATTTATTCACTTCGCGGCTTATCCCCCCCAAGATCTGCAGCACGCAACTTTATTTTTTATTCCTTTAGCCGATGTAAATCTAAAAAATGGCCGCGGTGTGACGCGAATTTAAACGCAAATTGGATATGTAAATCGTTGAGGGGGTTTCCACGAGTATAGCTTTATTATGATTGCTCAACAACGGAATGACTTTATACAATTTTACGCGAATTTCGTTCAAATTTTCTAAATAAAAATCACACAACTCAACTCATTACACATTCGTTAATTAGGCTTAATTCGTTAAATTGACACCTTATTTTTCCTATCTATATATATTGTAAATGTCTCTCTTTTTTGATATGGACATGCGGAACATATCCCCGGTGTTCCTAATCATTTCAATATTTTTTTGGCAATTGACCAATTTGAAGCTGCCTACCACGCTTTTGTTGCACCAATATAAAGGTACGGCATAATATTCTGGGGAAACAGTTCGGAAAAAGACACCCTATTTAAAACCCAAAAAAAATGCATTAGGGCTATATTTGGACTACGATCCACTGACAGCTGCAAACCTTACTTTAAAGAACATGAAATTAGACATGTGCATTTATTTATATTGTTATTATTTTATTTTACTTTGATAGTTGTTATAAATTTTGATTTGATAATAATGTAATGTAATATACCTTATATAACTATGTGTGAATATGAAATTATATCATATTGTAAGATTTGTATGCCAATAAGTGGTAGATCATATAGGACATAAAAAAAATGTTAACATCTATACAAGTATCGCATATGATCAACAAATAAATATAAATAAATAAATAGCGTCAACTGACTTACTATGTAACTTACTATATCGAACGCTAGTACAATACAAAACATTATATCACGAAAATATCCCCTCAACAAACATAGATATAAAGTATGCTTAGTTGTTCTGATTTATTTGCACGCGATTCGACTGATTGTAAACAGACCGAAACCGAAAGTGTTCGAAGTGATATGAGAGCGTAGTAACGAAAATAATACATCACTGTCATTTCCAGTAGACGAAATAAGCAGCGTTGACGGGCTAATAAGCTGGGCCTCTTTAAATTGATGTTTCGCATTACCGTCCGATGTATACACATCTCGTGAAACGGTCATGACGCAAGCTGGTGAATGCCGCCGCGAATGAAACGAACTGTTGACACTAACAGGTCTATTAAAGAATCGATGAGCTCAAACTGTGAATCATCTGGATCGGTAACGGGCAATATCGTCGTTAGGTTTTGAGTTTGACATTGAGTCAATCATTTGGAAGAAACAAAGCGTGGCAGAGTCAAGCGGCGGCTTTTGCTGCTGCTCGAATGGGCCGGCTCGGCTTGGTACCACGGCCTCGCAGAATACCGTCTTGAAGTAGAGGCATCTTGTGCTTCTGCGTTTCGTTCGGTTAGTGAGGTAACCGGAGGCCCACATTCCCTCCCAATTCCTCTCCTCTTCCCTCCCATCTCCCAAAGATCCTTAAAGACCGGCAACGCACCTGCAGCATCTATGGTGTTACAGATGTACGTGGGAGACGGTAATCACTTCCATCATATCATCCTCTTGCTCGTTTGCCGCCTTTCCTATAAAAAAAAACTCAATGGTTTTATTTATATGTGTTATTGTGTTATCTATGTGAGAAATTTTCGAGATAAAACATCAATCAGCTACCAATGGATGTATAGGAAAATAGATCTTATTGCGATTGCAGTAAACTTTAGTCTAGACTGATGTATATACGGTGTTACATAAATGTTAAGGAGATAGCAACCGTACTCAGATTACAGGTAAAGGAAATTAAATCAATTCGTGCAGGGGATTTTAATAATAGACTGACACATTGAGCAGACAGTTAGCTTGATTTGAGCCGTGGTAGCCTAGTGGTCAGGGCGCTCACTTTAGTGTCATAGAGCGGGCGTGACCTGGATTCGATCCCTGGTGCCGGCACCACTAAAATTGTTATATTAACAGTTTTAAGTGCTGTATTTACCACGTGCTCGACGGTGAAGGAAAACATCGCGTGAAAACCTGCATGTCTAAGAAATAATAAAAATATTGTTTCAAGGATATGTGAAGCGCGCCAACCCGCACTGGAGCAGCGCGGCGGGCCCTTCCCGGCTCCTAAACCCTCTCTGATACTAGTATTTGAGAAGGAGGCCTTTGCCCAGCAGTGGGCACTTACAGGCTGTTACTTTACTTTAGCTTGATTTGACGATTTAATTATAGTTTTCAGTGATATGTATAAAGAAAGCAGAATAGTACCTGCTGTGGCTGTTCGAAAGACTGCGCTTCCGTTTAATATTAAAACGAATGCTGTTTTACTTCATCACCTCATCATACATACTGTAATAATAAATAAGATAAAAATGTCGATTTATAACATATGACATTATAATCGGCAGGGACAGTTTTGTATAGCAATTCCAAGACGCCTTTTAATCCGCGTTTTCTCCTCGGCATGCAGGCGAGAGAGGTGTTAAGTGTGAGGTGTGTCCACATACTGGTATGCGAAGTACCAATATCACTTAATTCAAATGCCTAACCAAATGCGTGTAAATATCGTTAAGGCGTTTGTTCTCTGCTTTTTTTTTATGGAAAAGACGGCAAACGAGCAAGAGGTTCACCTGATGGTAAGTGCTTACCGTCGCCCACATACATCTGCAATACCATAGATGCTGCAGGTCCGTTGCCAGTCTTTAAGGATATTTGGGAGATGGGAGGGAAGAGGAGAGGAATAGGGAGGGGGTCTGGGTTTCAGGTTACCTCACTTACCGAACGAAACGCGGAAGCACAAGATGCCTCTACTTCACGCCGGTATTCTGCGAGGCCGTGGTACCAATCCGGTCGAGCCGGCCCATTCGAGCAGCATCTAAAGCCGCCGCTTGGCTCTACCACGCTGCTAATTAAACTCACCCATTATAACTCACCGTGATTTTGTCTTTTTTTTTTGTATGGGAAGGGGGCAAACGAACAAGCGGCTCGCCTGATTACCGTCGCCCACGTATATCTGTAACGCCAGAGGACCTGCAAGTGCTTTGGCGGATTTTAAGGATATTTTTGGATCTGGCGGGGTCCGGGCCTCCGTTTACCTCACCCGCCGTACGAAACTCGGAAGCCTAAAATGCTTTTACTTCTCGCCGGTAATCTGCGTGGCTGTGGTACGACCCAGGACGAGTCGTTTCATTCGAGCAGCAGCAAAAGCTACCCATTGGCTCTACCACATTAGATGGAGTTAATGGTGTTAGCCATTTCTGACCTTTACAGCTTCATGGAACGTCGAACGTTGCGATTGGGTCCTTGAGTCCGGAAGCGTTTTTATAGTAGTTGTACTGATGTACCTCTACTTCTAATCTATATTCGATAAGATATCCATGGACCGTCCAATAGAGGTTCGGACCTCGTCTCGGACTGTCGAGTTGTATTGTACGCAGGGTACACATTCAGAGGTCACACAGCACTAACCTAACATAACCTAGCCAGTAGTGGGTGAACCTAGCCGTATACGGGTAAGGATCACAAAAGGTTTATTCATTCATTCATGAAACAACAGCTTATACAACTACTCATATCATAAGCAACATTTTAAAGAAAGTTTCTTCAAAGATCCGTCAAATTGTTTTAAGTTTTAGCATTCAAATATATAACCATACAATGTATTTATATATTAGAATAGATAAAATGGGTACTGACAGTAAAGTAAAGTGAAGTAGCAGCCTGTAGGCGCCCACGGCTGGGCAAAGGCCTCAATGTCAAATATCTAAGCGGGTTATGTAGCCGAAAAGAGCCCGCCTCGGTGCCTCTCCTTCCTTCTCCGCCGCAAGTGGTAAATACAGCTTACCACAAATTACAGCTACGTCGCTATTAACAATTTTAGTGGTGTCGGCACCGGGAACCGAAGCCGGGTCACTCCGCTCTATGAAACTAAACCAAACGCCGTGACCACTAGACTATCACGGCAATAAGTCCATAATGAAATGTTTTAGAATTCTCAATAATTTATTTATTTATTTATTCATTTATTTAAACTTTATTTAAATACCTTTAAACAAAAGTATTACAAAGGGCGGACTCAATGCCCCTTGGCATTCTCTGCCAGTCAACCCGGGGCGTGGAGAGATATAGTAAGGGTGCCAAACATTAAATTTGTTAAAAAAAAAACTAAAATACATGAATAAATATTTAAAATACACTTACAATTAGATACATACAGATGGAATAAATACATATAAACAAAAATGAATACATATAAATAAATATATATATATATATATATATAAATATACAATAATAAATATATAATCATCCAGGTAATTGAGGTTAAGCTTATGGTCTATTGGAGTTGGAGTATCCATTAACGCTTTACGATAAACGGGCTCACTATCTTCACTAATCCTGTATGCAATATGCTATTATTTATTACAAAAACAAAACTAACATTTCGTTTTTTTTTTAGGTAATGATATTCGTGTATTCTACTCATACGAGCGATATTTCCAAACAGCTACGTCCTGGAGACCTTTAGAAAAGGCGCCTATTCGCTAGTTAAAGGCCTCCAGAGCATCTGCAGCTCCTCTGGCAGAGGTTCGTGGAAATTGAATTAAAAGTAGTCAAGTAGCAGACTGTAAGTGTTCTCTGTAGGGCGAAATCTCCTTCTCAAATATCTGAGAGGGTTTTGGAGCCGGGAAGAGCACGCCACATTGCTCCAGTGCGGGTAGACTGGCTTCACAGATCCTCGAAATAATAGTTTGTATTATTTCTCAGGCTGTTGTTCCTTTATGTAAGTAATTTATTTGAATTTTTGCACCTGCCAACATGTATTTCTTTATCACCCGTGTTTGACCTGTAGATAATGGCGAGAAGCTTATTACAAACCTTCCAGTCTGTTATTAAAATACCCTACACGAACTGACCTTAAAACGACCTCATGTCACGGCTCATGATCTTATAAATTTGATTAAAATATCAACAGGAATTTTTTTGTAAATACTTAAGATGAGTTTTTTTAATCACATTGTCGTAAACACCGTACGAAAGTTAGTTCTAAAGTATAAAAAGTACGTACATTAATTTTACTTTCAAAACCTCCTATATAAATTTGAATCCATATCCATAATTTGCATCTACGAGAGACTTCAAGGAATTTACTTCGCCTGAATAAACTATGTAACAGATAAGTTCTAACCCAATTTACCGAGTTTTAATCGCTCTTTATGTAAATATAAACAGCAAGATTGTAATAACATTTATAAATATAATAAACCACAACATGAACTGATTAATACAACCCGTTTATTTCACGGAAGACAATAAGAAAACAAAGTTGAAGTAAGAAATACTGTAATATAAAACAATTAGATACGCTTTTTACAAACACATTTGTATTTAATTGCATTTAAGACGTGGTAGACCCAAGCGGCGGCTTTTCCTGCTGCTCGAATAGGCTGGCACGACCGGGTTGGTACCACGCCCTCGCAGAATTCCGGCGTGAAGTAGAGGCTACTTGTGCTTCTGCGTTTCGTTCAATGAATGAGGTAACCGGAGGCCCACATCCCCTCCCTATTCCCCTCTCCATTCCCCCTTTCCACTTGCAATTGCTTAAATAAAGATTATAATACTTATTTGTAGTATTTACGCGAGCACTGAACATTTAAAACTAAACTATTATTTACGGGAACTTTGTCGCGTTTAATTTTAAATTAAATAAATAAGTTAAAAATTAAATCTTGAACCAACCACTGCATGACCTCAAGGTACTGTGAGCACATTCTTAGTAGATTGAACAGAATTAATAATTAAGACCTCTAATTTAGTATGAATCAGTACCTCCTGCGACAATGGCTGCCTCACTGGAATACGGATCCGCGATCAAATCCGTAGATAATAGTTTCGTTTGTGATTATTTATACTGCAATCTTTGTTTTCCGTAGGAAACCCACACCCTTCCCACATACTCTTGAAGGCCGGCAACGCACCTGCAGCAGCATCCGGTTAGATTGCAGATGTACGTGGACGTCGATGTTAATCAGGTCAGTCGTCTACTCGTACACTCGACACCTTACCGATAAAAAAAGTTAACATTCAAAATGTACGTGCCGGATTCAGATGGATGGTTTATTTCTGCCGGTGTGTTGGAGCACGGAGCTTTATTTATTGGGGCGTGATTTTTCTCAACGATTCTGGTAAAAAAAAAAAATAACAGATATAGTAGATATGCGTTAGGAAAAGTCTAGTGTGAATAGAAATAAAACGCCCGGTTTTCCTGCTCTCGGTTCTATTGAGTACATGATATTTTTATCGAATGTGTTATTTTTTCGTATTAAATCTATTGTTTTAAATATATGTAGATGAAGCTAACATAGCTTGGTTCTTTAAAAAATTACTCCCGCCCCCCCCCCCCCTCCTAACCCCTCTTATCGTTGATATTCCACCCCAATCGGCGGTAACACATGCCGAGATCTCGGCAGACTCCCGACTTAAGTCGATACATATACATACTACAAATAACTACAAAGGCCGTCAACGCACCTGCAGCACCTCTGGTGTTGCAAATTCACGTGGGTGGCGTTAATCACCATCAGGTGAGAAGTTTACTCGTTCGCCCCCATCCCCTTAAAAAAGAAAAGGTTTCATTATTATACTTTTTTCCCACTGACTTTAAAAGAGCGTCTATTAACAAATAAGAACGATGCCACTGATAGACCTTTTGATATATGAGATGAAATGATACCTTCCTTTTAGGAAACTCGACCCACCCAATGTTTGATGAGGCTGAAAAATCTTTATGCTACAAATACACATATATTCAAACTTTCTGAAAATATTTCCTTTGTATATAAAACATTGTGTGCTTTTCATGTGCTGTAAAGAAGTACTCAGTTTTTTTTTATATTAATAGAGTGTGTATGATTTTAGAGCGTAAACAGTTTTAAAAATGTACGTGTATGAAAGATATTATGTAATAAAATTATAGCTCTCACTGAACAAATGTAGTATTTAAGGGACAATGACCATTTTATTATCTTATCTTTAAAAATAATTATCTTTAGCGCCAATAGCCTAATGGGTCAGGGTACGGACTGCGAAACATGACGTCGTAAGTTCGAGCCCGCCATTCGACTATTGTCGTGAACCACTCCAGATACAAGCTGAACTCCTTAGTTGGAGGGTTACCACGAACATTAGTAATGTTACTTAAAAAAAAGCATTGCCAGGATTCTTTACAAAAAATAACATTTTTCTCCACGGTCTGGGTTGACTGGCAGAGAATGCCAAATGGCATTAACTCCACCTTCTGCTATACTCTAATTGTATACAATCATGTATATGTATATATTCACGCCTTGTTCCCAACGGGGTAGGCAAAGACAATCTTCTTCCACTTGCTACGGTCCTGACATACGTCTTTCGGATCTTCGACTTTCATCAATCTTCGCATGCATGCTCGTTGGTTCAGAGTACTCGTGACCTGACCTTTTTTCAGAACGTCTCCGATTTGATCGTGAAATGTTCGCCGAGGTCTTCCTCTCCCGACTCTACTATTTACACTCGCCTCATATATTTGTTTCGTCAACCTACTTTCGTTCATCCTCTCCACATGTCCAAACCAGCTCAGCATCCCTTTCTCAATTCGTGTCACTACATCGTCTTTCACGCCACAACTCTCTCTTATCACATTATACAATAAAGTATAAATAAATATGTCTATTCTAATCAAGAGATTCGATGGGTGACACAAATCAAATGGAATTGACAAATTACTGATAGCTATGTAGTATCGGTACAGGAATCCTCCCGTGGATGTCGTTAAGAGAAGAAGGGGTGACTATTTAGGGAAAATTCTTTAAAACCTGTTGCGTTCTATATCCCGTAGAGGCGAAATGTGATTTGTAAAGTTTATTAAGCCGCATTGTATCATCTCTTTTCTTATTTGGGATGATGATGATTATATAATATAACTACATTATTATTGTACAAGGTAGACGCGTCTGTACTCGACAGACAAGTCGAGACAAGTTAAAGGGAAGTCTGTATGTCAGAGAAATTATAAAAAGAAGAAAGAAATTTTAAGAAAAAACAAATTCCGCCAACCAGCATCGGAGCAGCGTGACATAATTTTCCCGGCACAGAAAACCGTCACAAAAGTTAAAGCAGACATTTGCATAATAGAGAGAAATCTATGCTGCTTTATTTTTGCAGTTTTTTTTTTGTATTTTCTTACGTGACATCTTCGTCGATTGTGAACGGCGTCGAAGGTTATACCTCAGGGAAAGTCATATTTTAAATTGAAGAATATATTCCAACCCTAAGGTTGGAAATTAGGTGTTGAAATATTATAATGGAATCGTGTTAACGAACCACTCAATATTTGACCATACAATCTGATTGAAAGCCAGTTGTTTCTCTTGCATTTTGTTTCAATTCATTCTCAACAACAGCAACTCAAGAGTCGGGCGAATGCTTTATGACATTCGATAAACGATTGAGGTTGAGCTTCAATGACGATCATTCTCGTTCCATACCATTATGTGGGACATTTGTTTCCACTCTTCTAGAACCACGTTAAGCCAGGGGCCGAGCTCTTTAAAATTTTATAGTACTTAATCAACGTTAAAAAAATTCTCCATCAGTATTCTGCCCCACTATCAGTTTCGATCCATTCACTACGTACTGTAGAGTTAAAACAAACGTGACAAAACCTGCTACATTTCTCCATTCTCCAGACATACGTTAAAAGCGTGTGCAAAACTCTAAGATAAAAGGGATGGTTAACATCAAGTATGTAAAACTGGCGCCAAAATTCTCGTCTATGGCTGCTGACGTCACTGTGGCAATAACAAACAAACACTCTACGCTGAAAACAATTAAACGAAAACGTTAGAAAAATTACAAATGCCGACACATCGCTAGAGTGCTGTGTTAAATTATAATAATGTAAGTTTAAACATTACTCGTGAATTATTTCGAGACAATGTCTATTGTCCAAAATTACTTCATAATGCACAAATGGCGTTTTTAGTCACGTGACATACATATTCAGAGACAATACTGACCTTTTGTTTATTAAATATCAAACGGAGTCGATGGATGCAGCGTCCCGTACCGAGCTTTGTGGAGGCCTATGTTCAGCAGTGGACTTGTGATATGTCTGAAATGATGATGATGATGATGTGGTAATATAGCCCATCATCTTTTTCTGCAGATGTCAACCTCAGCTGCACGCGGTGGTGTAACAAACGTGGCTCTGGCGACCGGCAGATGCTGGAAGATTCATCCGAAATGAAATACCTTACCAACCTGTAAATACTCTAACGCGGAACATAGACTTCTTCTGTGAGAGGATTTGCCATAACCAAGCGTATCGGCGACTACAGCACTGAACACCTCGAACCTTCCGCTGCTGCCCGTCCTCGGTCTGCTTCGTCTCTGTCTGCGTGGTAAGTTTAATGACCAAAGCGTTCACAACTGGCATGCCGGCTTCCGTTGGCACTTCAAAGGCCAATGACAAAGATTATGTATTTATAGACGTAGAAAGAAACGAAAATTAAAATTGTTAAATGATTGAAACGTTTTAAAATAAATAATTACACAGTTCACTATGGGAAATTATCAACTACCCAATTATGCTTATAGAGTTCAATTTCCTAACATTTTGTTTCATTACTGTTTAATAATATTTTGATTTATTTTACAACATAAATGACTCCCGTGTTTTGTTTTAAATCCAATGTTTAGTTGAAGTTAAGTGAACTTCAATGGAATTTGTAATAAACGTAAAGAACTCACCCACTTGCCAGTCGTTATTTGTTTTGAAAAGCTAATGCGTGCGATTTAATTCTGAGAATACATCAATTCAGTACAAACGTCAAGCTAACCGTTTACGCAAGCAGTATTTATGAAATTGACGAGCTTACGTTTTCTCGAACGGGTAAAAATAATATTTGTTGTTCGGATTTAATAAAATATATTGGAATAATTTTTAAAGAAGTGCAATCTTTCGTTTTTTATTATTAAAAATGTTTGATCGACTGGCTTTCTCATTTGTTCGAGCGATTTGAGCGCTAAATAAGCTCGAAATAGACTAGAGGAGGCTTTTCGAAAGACAATCGAAAATCGGAAAAGCGTTAAATTACAGGCCAAATTTAGGTCGCAGTGTTGTCACAGAAAGGAAATTAACAGATTTAGTGTGTGAATTGTCCGAGAACGTGATCCACATAAACATATTCTTCAAACAATAGTTAGATATTAAATTGGCACTAAGTAAAGTAAATCTGGTTGGCGGCGAAGCTTTAGACCAGATCCTCTGTGGGGTGTCGAGAAGGCGGGTGCTTCCGAGCACTCGCCTGTTTGATCCTCGTGGCCGGCTCGGGGGAGTCCCACGTTGTGGGATTGAATCTTTTTTTTCCTTTTGTCGATTAAAACAATAATAAAACAGAATAATTTAAGACAACTTTTTTATTTAGCATTAGATAATAGTTGTTACAAACATGCCGGATACCTTTACCATTTTCATACTTTAAATATTTTTTACAAATCTTTTTCATTACCATTATATTTTCACCCAAAGCACGATAAATAAATATACGATACGTTAAATTCCTAATAAAATTTCTAATAAAATTTATAAACACCAATAAATTTAAATTTACAATAATTCTAAGTATTTTTTTCAAGCAACAATAAAAAAAATTGGTACAGAAATATATCTAAGTAAGATAAATACACCGTAATGGGATTAAGATTATGAAATATATTTTTCTTAACGAATATTAGCTTCTTTTAAATCACATGAAGAGCATAGCATTTGAGAACGAGGCCTTTGCCCACCAGCAGTGTTTACAGACTGCTATTGTACAGTTACATTAAGAGAGTAATTAACAAAACGAGTCTGTTATAAGTTATTTTCATATGTACACTAATATACATTCATTTAAACTATCGGTAAACGAGTTTCGATGTATTTTATATCTAACTACTTTAAAATATAACTGTAAACAATATCTAGTATAGCTATATCGTGTATTCTACAGTAATTTATAGCGTATTAACGCTCATTTATTTCCATATTTGGGCTCATAAATATAGAAATAAATGTGCCGATTTTTAAACATATATTTACAGTATACAACACTTAAATATCGATAAGGTCTAATCTAATACATTACGTACCTATATTATGGGTATATACTGAGTGTATTGTGATATACAATTAAATTACAACCATCTCAATATAAATCATCTTAGTATTAATTATATATATCTTTCATAAATACTACGCTAAAAGAACAATAGTCGTTTTATTCTTTATATACACAAGCTATTTACAATAGGTAGATATAATTAATTTCATAGCAAATTTGTATTTACAAGACAATTTTGCTCATAGCAAATTTGTATATACAATACACGTTCATAACAATAAAAGTGAAATATAAATTTAGGGCGTTAAACTTTTTTATGTTTACCGCTAATAAATATATATTTATATTTAATATTTACAACAATTAACACACTACAGCCATTTATTTCAGCTACTATAACAACCATTACATCTACAAATCGTGTATTGTAAATAATTACAGTTGGTTGTTGGTTTTGATTTCAAACCAGACATGGATTTTATTAATTATTAATATTATAAAGTAAGCAGTCAAGTAACTACATAAGTGTGAATTACGTATTCAGAATCAACAAGGATAAGTCATACAGAATGTTATATAGGTCAGACACGCGTTTTATTAGACGACCGTCGCTTGATCGGTTGCTGCGCGTGCGCTACCCTGAAGCGACTCTCAGACGATGTCGTGACACGAGTTGCCATTACCTGTTCGTGTCGTTTTCGTCGGTTGAGGACGTCCTGACCGGTCTTGATATGGCGGCGGGCAGTACATAACCTGAGGGAGAAATCATATTATCATATATACCTCTGTATAATTATATAATATAATTAATAGATAACAATATTACCAACGGTTACAATATTAATCAATGCCCCCTGAACAAAGCCCTCTCCGAGAAAGCGCCAGCTAAATGTGGCAGACATTTAAAATAATGGGCAAGAAGCAGGACCTTCCCAAATAGTTCCTAATCGAGAAAAGGAATCCAGGGGTCTTTTCCACCGTGTGTGTCCCATCGTTTTCCTTTCATAGCGTTTTATTTTTTAACTTGGTTTCGTTTGTCTAAAACATGTTTATCAATAAACGAAGCCATGTCAAGAATGTGGAAAATAAACCTGTTTTTTTTTTTAACGCGGAATGACTAAGGATTAGTTATCGGGTCGGTCTAGTCGTGTTGTATTGTGTCCCGTGTCTCCCACAATGCATCTGGTCCTTCCTTAGATCTTACCGCATTTATGTGAAATCGGATACGGGAAGGTAAAGACGAGTGAATGCCTCTGTGTTTCTTGTCTGCGCTTAAGATGGTATCAGGTGAATGTATTTTCACGTTCACATGATACAGACAAAATTATAGAAATTAACTTAGTTTAATTTGTGGTCATTCGAGAAAGTAAAAAATAATTGAGAAAAAAGAGGCAAAGAAAACTCTGACGTTGGCGGGGAAAACAATGGGTTGCAAGGAATTTCAGATACAGAATATATTTAATTACGCCGTGTCATCCGTCCGCCACAAGACGCGTGACAAAAAGGCGGAACCCTATGGAGCGCGATTGAATGATGCCAAATGCCGAAACCTCGCATAGCTGGGTCGGTTGACTAATTACACTTTTGATTTATTTTGTGTTCAAGCATTTCAATTCCAGTGAAAGATGCTGAGTCTGATATCACCTATACACTTGCTGAACTATATTATATCCTGCGCAGTTGACAACCGCCGACAGTAATCCGTAGTGGTCACCGTGGTCGAAATAGCGCCAGAGCAAATCATCAATCGTCATACCAAGCGTATTCAATCCAATGAATTAACACGAGATAATATAGGATAATTAAAAAAAAATCTATCACAATTGCTGCATTTTATCTAGTAAAAGATATTATAAAAAGCATTAACTAAAAAAAGATCGAAACGTTGTTTTATGATTTGTCCCGAGTCTTCGATCAAGATTGTCATGACATTTTATTACAGAAATTAGAATAATATGGTATCAGAGGTCCTCCTTTCCGATAGATCGAGCCTTATCTAACAAATATACAGCATTTAGTTAATTCTACTAAATTGGACTATGAAAAATTAATCGAGACGTACCTACGCGTTAGAAGTAAAAATCAAGAAATACGGTGTTCCTCTGGGAAGCATTTTAGGTCCCATTTTATTTCTAACTAACAAAGTGATAGAAGCATCAAATATTATGTACATATAATATTTTTTTCCAGTAAAATAAATTAATAAAGTTAATAATATTAATATTTAGCATATGGTTCAATATGCATATGTTTACTACATCATTACTTACGGCACCAAAAACAGAGGGTAATGGTGTTGATATGTCTAGAGGTTTCTTTGCATAACAAAAATGCTTGAGAAAAATATGTGGTGTTCCTAGACATCCAAGTAAGCTTGTTTAAGAGATACCCAAATCAATGCAATATAAATAAATAAATATCGTATATCAGTAGTGTGTATAATATTGTATAATAAAATACCCACAGACATCAAATTACTGACACTTATACCTTTTGAAGCGTGTTTTGTACCATTCTATCTTATACTATTTGTTATAAATAAGGAAATTATTGAAAACAAATATAGACTATATTTAATAATTATTATATAACTTTTTTTATAACGATCTTCAATAATAAATTAATTTAATATTTTATTAATAACATTTCATTTAATAACTTATTTATTGAATTTTGTCTTTTACGATCCAGGAATGTGGGAATGTTTGCATGCTGCTAATCTAATGTGGCAAGAAGCATGCACGATCGAAATAACTTATATTACAAGTAAACATATATTATTATTATTAATATAGGAGCTTCCTGTATCCAGTAGTGGGAAACTTGATTGCCGTAAATAAAAAAAAAAAACAAACGGATTAATTCTCACCTTCCTGAACGCAACCCTGAAGTTCTCGGACAGGAAAGCGTAGAGAACAGGATTCACACAACTGTTCATATAAGCTAACACATGAGACACTATCTGCGCCGTTACTGTGAAGTATGTGATGGTGTACTTGTCCAATGCCTTCACTAGAAGTATAATCTGAAACGGAACATTTGGTTTCTTGTAAGCCTTAACTAATACCGTTACTGGTATGTTACATACCAGTATATAGTGGTATACAGCACTAGTATGAACATGGTACGCGAGTAAACTGAAGTTCCCCTGGCGGCACTAAAATTTAAAGCACTAAATTTACAACAGCTCGACGGTGAAGAAAAACATTGTCAGAAAATCTGCATGTGCAGCTGCAGGCAGAGACAAACTCCTTTCACTTGCTATGGTCCTGACCTCTTGACCTGGCCTTTTTTCAGAACGTATCCGATTTGATTGTGAAATGCTCGTCTAGGTCTTCCTCTCCCGACTCTACGATTTACACTCGCCTCATATATTTGTTTCGTCAACCTACTTTCATTCATCCTCTCCACATGTCCAAACCAGCTCAGCATCGTTTTCTCATGTCACAACATCGTCTTTCACGCCACAACGCTCTCTGATCTGCATCTGAAATCTGCATGTCTGAGATATAATAAAAAAATATTGTTTCGTGGACGTGTGAACAACAGATCATCACTGGAGCAGCGTGAAGGAACCTATCCGGGTTTTATTCCACAGAGAAAATATAAATTGCCTGCCGTGGGCATTTACAGTCTGCTACTTTTAGCTGAGAGCCGCGGTAGACTAGTTGTCTGGGCGCTCACTTTAGTATAATAGAGCGAAAGTGACCTGGGTTCGATTCCCGGTGCTAGCACCACTAAAATTGTTATAGCAGTTTTAAGTGCTGTATTTACCACGTGCTTGTGAAGGATAATATCGTGAGGAAACCTGCATGTCTGAGAAATTATAAAAAAATATTATTGCGAGGATATGTGAAGCCCGGCAACCCGCAATGGAGCAGCGTGGCGGGCCATTCCCGGCTCCTACACCCTCTCAGATATTCGAGGAGGCCTTTTACCCAGCAGTGGGCACTTACGGGCTGTTACTTTACTTTTTATCACTTTTACTTGCCCACTTTGAGATATTTCTACTCTGAGTAACAATACTCGTCGAGATGTAACGGCGTAAGCGAAATCATAACTATCTCGTCCCGCGGTAATTTTACAAGTCAATAAATATTCCAAAAGATGACAGAATAACTATCTCAAATGTGCCAGAAAGATATCGAGCACTAGAATGTAATGTTTGCAATGACAGCACATTAAAGCTCTTAAAGTGCTGTCATTTATAACGATAACAGGCAAATTCCAATTCTCAGTCAAGCGAATACATGTTTCCTATTCTATTTGTATAAAGTATGCATAAATATGCGCAACTTATAAATAATATGGGTCGCTGTTTTAAGGGAGTGAACTTTTTTTTTTACACAAAAACTATTGCTTATAATTTCAAAGATTTAGGACATTCTATTATTTGTCTATCCATTTTTTTTTTTCCTATCTGTATTTGAGTTAAACATGGAGATATATATTTGGATTGCTCCCAGAGATAGCCATGAGATTTTCAAGACTTTTCACTCAGGTGCTTCATAACCACTGGTAGATAGGGTTAACTACCACGCGTTAATTTACGAGTTTATTAAAAAAAAATATCGTTTGAAAATTAACGGAAAACTTACCTGAATGGGACACCAGCAGACAGCGAATACAACAACTACGACCACCACCATTCTGGTCACCTTCTTCCTCCCCCTCCTGCTTTCGGCGGATACTCTTCCTCCCGGAGCACTTTTCCATAACCTTGTTAGCATACACATATATAGAATGCTGATCAAAGCCAGTGGCACAACATAGGATGAAAGGAAGAAAGACAACTGAAAGCCCCATTTGCTGTAACCATGGTCTTCCAAAAACACACAAGAAGAATGATTTCTATGGAAGTAGGAGTACTCCCTCTCCCCATGACAGACACCGACCGGTATGGCTGTTGTTAGGATTACAACCCAAATGCAAGCAATTGCCCGGAACGCATTCCTTTCGGTCCTGATAGACATTGATGCAATTGGATGAACCACTGCCATAAATCTGTCCAAGGACATCAGTACAAGCGTGTAGACGGAAGCATGAGCTGTAACAACAATAAAATATTGTACGACTTTGCACCACCAGTCGCCGAAGGGCCAACGCGGCATCACATAGTCGGTGGCGGTGAAGGGCACGCAAAACGTCACAAAGAGCAAATCAGCAACGGCCAAGTTGATTATCAGAAGGTTGGTGGTGGATCTCATGCCGGGATTGGCAGCTACAACTAACACAACTAACGCATTGCCGACCAAGCCGACGATCCCGATGAATCCGAAGAAGATGGGCACGACGCGCGACACGACTTTCTCCAGCAGTTCGCCATTTTCGAATTCGGCGCTATAGTTACATCCGCCGAGGCTGGCTATTTCCTCGCTGGTTAGGTTTAAGCATATGCTGTAGAATTCATCTTCGGCTGAATCCATGGTTGTTCTATGCTGCCTTCATATTTGATAAAAATCAGTTCCTTTTTATTCCTCCAAACGGTAAGCCTGTAACAACCATAATTCACGTATAAATTATATTTACCAAGACTTTTTTATGTAATGAGACAAGAGGTAAGGGCGGTTTGAGTGATTTGAGTGTAATTACATGACTATATCAAATACTACTTAGTTTTCAGCTGCTTTTTTGTGAGCTTGAAATATTAAGTAGCTTCAACTTTGCAAAGTATATGCTAATTACGAATCTCTTTGAACCAGAACAAACTGAGAATTTGGAGAATATCCTAGGTCAAAGTAATATCGAAGTAGATACTCAATTTGTTCTGAAAGTCAAAGTTGTAGTTTCAGTAGACTTGAACCCATGTTTGTTCCATTTCAACTTAGAATAAACATGAAAAAGACGTTATCCTTCCTACCCGCAACTACTTAATGTCGATGATGAAGACGTGGTGAGTGGTATAGTTGCGACGATTGGCACGAAGATTGGCAATGTTAAAAATAATATCCCAATATCCAAAGGAGAAGCCTGTAAATGTTCGATTATTAGCCCAAGATCTCATTTCAATACTTGCAAGGTTTTTTTTTTAATATAAGCATCGTAAGCCTCTTGACCTCCTATCAAAAATGTCGGGATAATTATGTTCAACAGTGGAAGAATGAAAAGTCTCTATTTTTAGATATTACATACATTTTGGAATTAAACTATTATTTAGGAATTTTACCTCTGCGTGACCACGGGTAGTGCAAAGCCCCGAAAACGTCGGGAAATAATATCCAATGAAACGCGAAATTAAACCGTAAATAATAGTTTCATTTCAAATGTGTAGTATTCTTGTAAATACAAGAAATAACTATAGTTATGTTTATAACTATATCCAAAATATTTTTTGACTTTGTCGCTGCATATTTGTAGTCGTTGATAGAGCCATGGACCAGATTCACCGAGAGGATTGGATCTGCCAAGTGCTTGCCTTCGTGGCCTCCATGGCCTCCTGGTTGCGAACTCGTGGGTTACATTGCTCATGTGTTCTGTTACGTCTAGCTAGAAGAGAGAGGGAGAGCGGTGAGATCGCTTAGGGCGGGCGGCGCTGGTATGGTACCAAATGTGTGCGAATGTGTGCGAATGTGTCTGAGACCCTACCGATACACGGTGTGGTTCAGACGTAGCGAAACCGAAAGAGGCATACCACAATCATTAATAGGCTACTGATTTACTTTTTTAATGGCTTTTACTTTTTTAAATGAATTCGTGTAAAATGTTGATAGGAATAACTATGTCAAAACAAATAACAATATTCATTTAATTAGTAAGTTTGAGAAGCGACGGTTTCTTTCCAAACTGTTTTCTAATGAGATTATAAATACAAATTCTGTTTACAGCAATAATACAGAAATTTAATATGTTGAATATTTGATTCTAATTTCGTAACTTAAGTGGAATGTGGCTTTTAAATGTTACACAATAATGTGATCTAATTTAAAAGTGACAGCGTGATAAGTTAAAACCGTGGAAGTGATGATTTGACCTAATTTTGTCAGGCTTGTTTGTGAAGTGTTTCTTGATTTTTTTATTGCATAATAAATTTCGACTTTCATTGAGTTATCCCGACATGCATAACAGAATATAAATTTTTCAAGAGCAATGAATATATAAAAGTGTACTTCATTAAGGTATAGTGCTGAATAATAATCATAGAAGCAATCGGTTTTGTGTTAATGGAATGACGATTCTTAATATTTTAATGTAGTAATTTGACATTTTCTTCGTCAAAGTCACCTTTTAAACCTCCATTTCTCCAATTAGAGTCCGAATATCAATGACAGAGAAGAAACAAAATAAAGACGTTATACTACTACTTCCTTATCAGAGAAATCTATGTCCTATAGTGGAATATCAACAGAGATTCCACTTTAGGACATAGATTTCTCCCACAAGGTTGATTTGCCATAATCCCCACGAACGGCAAGACACCTTAATATGATGTACTAATAATACGGGACCGTATAGACTGTGACATTTGCTTCGATAATTTCAAATTTATATTTCCCCGTAAATCTTTTTTATCCGAGATTCGTTTATTTGCTCGCCGATGAGGTTGGTTTTTAAGAAATAGATGTCATATCTCTCCTTACTTAAGACGTGGTAAAAACCAAATTATTAATCAAATTCTTATATTTACTTAACTCATTTTGACATACCAATCTTTTAATATTAACTTTGACTACACATTTCACATTTAATTGCATACTTTTAATGCAATTAAAAGTATGCAATTCAATGTCATTCTTTTCTTTTTATACAACACAATGTACGATCAAATTCACGTGCCGAGTGCCGGAAAAATAGGGATATAAAACTAAATATGAAATATCTAAGATTAGTCACCCTAAGATCAGATCAATATCCTGTTTTTAGTGTATAAAATAAATTTCAATCTTTATCTTTTTACAACTTTTTTGGCATCTTCTCTATACACAGATCATGAGATAAAGCCCACACAAGTGCATTACAGATTCGACCCGACTAATCTCCTAGAGACAGTATCGGGGAATCGGGTAACGTACTAGATTTAGGTCTTACAAGCGCTAACATCTGCCATACTGTTAGGCAAAGATTATGGACTATCATTTGGTACGATGCTGTTCTACGTAATCAAACGGACTTCCGTAAGCCATTTTTCACCTGTCAGAGAGATAGAATGTGATGTAGACTCGTCGTTTCATCGTGTTTCGTTGCGGTTTTTGTTTGTTAATAGGCACTCTAAACACTTATTGTTGTAACCGAGGATTGAATAGGTAGCTGGGCATAGGCATTAAAGTCCCCTGGATAACAGATCTTGAAAGAACTATTCATATTCTTTTTCCAGCGACTTTTTGTATTCACTTAGTCTCCCACAGTTGGGAGACTAACTAATAGGAAATACATCAGTAGAAATATCGTCTAGTGTTTCAATCTCCAATCGCTACGGGTTGCAAGCATGTGATCCTTGTTTATACTTTTGAGAAGAGCTATTTCCTGCAATAGAAATACTAGATGCTTATTACCAAAGAAAGAACCATAAGATGCCTCGACTTCACACTATTGTTATTAAATTTATTTATCCCACAGCAAAATACGAGTATCTTAAAGACATTATGCTATGGAAATAACTAGAATAAACTATCCAAGGTGTTTCAATCTTTGTAAGATATTTTATTTTTCTTACAGTATTTGTTTTTAAGCATGGTAGAGCCAAGCGGCGGCTTTAGCTGCTGCTCGAATGGGCCGGCTCGACCGGATTGATACCACGGCCTCGCAGAATACCGGCGTGAAGTAGAAGCATCTTGTGCTTCTGCGTTACGTTCGGTGAGTGAGGTAACCGGAGGCCCACATCCCCTCCCTATTCCCCTCCTCTTTCCTACCATCTCACAAATATCCTTAAAGACCGGCAACGCACCTGCAGCATCTATGGTGTTGCAGATGTATGTGGGCGACGGTAATCACTTACCAGCAGGTGAACCGCTTGCTCGTTTGCCGTCTTTTCCATAAAAAAAAATTATGCAGGTGGTTCAGGACCGAGTTCTGTGGGAATCTTTGGGGGAGGGCTATGTTCAGCAAGGCTGAAATGATGATGATGTGCTGCAGACCTATTTTGCTAACAAGTTTATTAATAGATTATTTAGAATCTATAAGTCTTACAATAGGTGCAGTTAATTTCATACATTTAGTTTTATTGCCGTCAAGAAGCAAATTATTACAGTTAAATTAATGAACTAATTTTGATATAGCATAGGGCTGAGAATCGTGCCCTGTGGAACGCCATAGATGGCGTCGACTCCGAACAACTAGCTCCATGGATAACAAATTTTTTAATTATATTCCTCAAATACGAGGTAAGGTATTATACGTAAGCGCTGTACTTCTTATGCCATAATGATGTAGTTTTCCGAATAAGTGTTTCGTGGTTCATAAAACCAGGCATACTACAGCACGATCTGCGTAGCTCGGACCAAAATTAATAATTAAAAGCTGAAGGTAGCCCGAGTTGACTATGACACCTGGACGTCTAACACCTCAGTCCCTCCGTGACCACGGCTGCTGTAAAGCAATCGACACGTCGGGAATATAAAAACAAAATTAAACTTGATAAAATCCGTAAATAATAGTTTCATTTCAAATGTATTTCTATCTCACTCAGGGTTGACTGGCAAAGAATACCAAAAGGCCACCCATTTTATACTTTAGTTTAAAGCGTCACAATAAATATATAAATAAAAATACTATAAAAAAAAAAAAATATGTAAATAAAATGAATGAAATAAAATAAATAATTATTAGCCCTAGCACAAAGCTCCTTTATATCTGAATACAATAATTAAAAATCATGTAAAATTATTTTATGGCCTATTGTAATTATTAATTGTCTGTTATCAATTATTTCTTATTCGGACTATTTAGACAAACTGTAATTTAAAACCGGCTTTAAAAATGTATAGGTTCTTTAAAACTACGTAATTTTAATTTGTAAGCATCAGGATTTCTCTAAGAAGAACTAAGTGGATCATTAACATACAAGGTTCTGAAAGCAGTCATCCATCTATTTTAATTATTGTTACTCTTAATTTATCATTCATCAAATTATAAGTCACAAACATTAAAAATACTTCTAAATTTTACTTAATATTATACAAAAAAAAATCATTTTTTTATCGATCTGTTTGTCCCGAACTGCTGGGCACAAGTTTTCCGTGAAAGTACCAAGAAAAGATGCAAGCTTTTGTTTATAAATTCAAAGCTTACCGCAATCGTTATAGAAATAGATAACGATCGGCTGTCTATAACGAAGGTATAAAAGAAAACTCGGGTGAGTCATTCAATGCAACCGCGTTCGCCAGCGAACCCGTGGTCCCGGGTCCACAGCCTACACGAGACTTACTCGTGTACAAGGTCGTTTTTAAAAATCGACCCACTTCACCCTTATCTATGGTAGCCTAAGCCAAGGTCTCTAATGCAGCAGCTAACGTCACACCAACAATGTAGCGTCGTTGCTCTTCGAATTTCTTTCATTCACAAGCCACCAGCTCGGTCTTCCCGCCGAAGCTGTAAAGGCCAACGGGCGAACAGCGTATTTATCTAAACCGTGGGAGTTTCAGCCGGTCCGGCATCTTCAATCCCGATCCCGTCGTAACCAATCACCGCCTTCGGTGACTGGTAGGTGAGAGCATCTTTCCCCAGAGTGATACAAAAAAAAACCATTAATCACTCGGCGGTAGTACGTCGCAAAGTCTTAACACCTTGTTGCAACGTGAAGCGTTTTAAACGTACGTGTCGAGCGTAGTGTTACTGTGTAATTGTTGTGGTGGAGGTGCACTGTACGGAATAAGCAGTGGACGTATGTGTGAGTAGGAGTGTGCTGGCGTTTTTCTTTTCGAACTAGGTAATATATATAGGTAATTTTATTTATTTTTTTTGCAAGCTAAGACTTGATTTTATTGACCAGCTGTTAGATAACAAAATACTGAGAACATTCTCTGCGCATTGCATGTTTTGTTTCATTGCGGAGGTCTCTGTTTTATTTATTTTTATTTTATTGAAGCTCTTTTTAAAGCTCTTGACAATCTACCCTAAGCAAGTCATAATAATAGAATTTCTATTGTTCTAATTCATCTATAAATAAACATATTATTGGTATTAAATAATTAGAAACATATACATACAAATAGTTCCTTAAAACAATACAAATACTAAAAAAATCCCTCGGTTCATGCTTTTAAAACAACGTTCCAGCATGTCAAAACTAGGCACTACAATTATTTCTAGTTTAAATTAATCCAGTTACTACTATAGCAGGAATGACGTCTGACATGACTCAAACACTGTAATTAGTATACGGCAATCATTCATTAACTGAGTGACTTTGAATTACAGCGAATAGGAATTTATTTATCACGCTTTGCTAACGAATCAGTGTTTATATATTTTATTTCATTGATTTATATTTAAGATTTTTAAATACGTCATCTATCAAATTTTGGGATGCGTGTTAAGGGTGGCCATTTTTAGATTTTTTGCTTTTTGTATTGTTAAAATGAACTATCAGAAATAAAAGAAAGAATCATGTGATCTCTATCAGATGACTAACGTAAATTTACTTTACCTCCACTGCTGAACCTGGGCCACTCCAAGTAATCACCTGCAAATGCCGGCATGCGTTTTTGAATGATTTTTTCATTATCACCTCAAATAACGCCGCGCAAGCTTGACGAACGCATTGATGGTAGTCTTTGAAATGTTGGTTCGGTAAATTCGAATGGATTTTTCATCTTCGTCCTGTCGCCAGAACCCCATTCGACAGTTTGAGGACTGGACAAAGTCCAAGTTAGGTGAAAAATTATAACTATCTGTTTTCACATTCTATAGGAATACATCAATTTATTAATCGCTTTAAAACTTTTATCTTTAATTGTGTTCTTTCTAAAGGTATATAAGTCTGTATTGGATAGTACCCATTACGTCGTGTCTATATTGTTACCGGTTTATTTTAGTTGTTTCATGGAAGAACAATTATTTACTATTGACAGCGGAAGCGGCTGACAGTGCCAGAAAACGCTTTCATTAACCAAACCCTTCTCGCTTGTGAAAGGTACAAAGTATATTTAGTATACCCCTTTCCTCTTGTAAAGGGTTTACAATATGTTTATCAAATGCCCCTATTCGTTAGGAAAGGGTCCACAGTGTATTTATAAAAATACCCGATACTAGGTATTCGTTCTAAAATGTTGTTAATTAAATAATTAGCATACCATAGTATCATACCACGAAGACACCATGAACATATGGGTCATGTACCATAGCGCCAGCGTGACATGCAGTTTGAATATGTTTGTAACACTAAAAGTGTCAAAAATACTCTCCCTGAACCGAATGATAATCAACGTGTCAAAGTGTAATACACTCAAAACTCTTCGATAGGTAAACAAGAGTTGAAATATAAGCTATTTTCTTCAATAGAAATTAAATACCGTTTCGGAAATTTTCTGAAATAATCGAAAATAAAAATATGAGCGAAATTCGGGACTATAGGGATCACTAGAGCACGCTAATGACAGTTGAGTGGTGAATACTAAAGTAAGTTGAAGAAGAGGATCACGAAGAAAAATGAAGAAACGTTAAAAAAGAATAAATAGGAGTTTAAGAAACCGGCTTTTTTACTCCAATCTCGAAACCTGTAGCTCATAACAATATGTCTAACAATAAGATCTCTTTACGTAAGAGATGAAATACGTAACTCTATACCGGTACTTTATCAAGTCTCTGTTTTATCATTATACCGCTTTACATCTTAGATGCCTTCTATATTATTGCTCGTATGTCAAAGGTCTCTCATTTTTTAATGATCTTTCTTTGGAAAAATCGTATTGCATAATATTAGTTTAGTACTGGAGTCGCGACCGACCTTTGCACTCATAGTTGTATGTCTTTAGGAGTGCCTCTCGGCAGATATATATTGTAAAAATGGATCAGTTTTTGATCTGACCTGATTTTGTTCAAACTTTGTATAGAGGTTCTATAAGTTAAGATATCTTACGGAAAAAAAATATTTTATAATCTGTGCCGTATTTTCTGTGTTATTAACAAAATAATTTTTAATCATTTTCTGAATACTTTTATGTTTATCACTTATAAGCCCAAGCTTACGCGTACTAATATGTCTTTTATCCAGTATGAATATATGATAACTTTATAGTCTTATCTTGACTTGATTCTTTCCTTAAAAGTTCTCTTACATATTATTAGTGATTTTTTTATATAAATAATTGTTTTTAATCTTTACTTACTCGTGAATATAAGGGTTTAGTCGGAGACTATGATACTCCCGTGCGCAATAACAGACCATGACAAACATATCACTCACATTGTCTGTGAATAAAGTTCAATCATAATTTTAGCAGGAAAGACGAAATACTCTTACAAATGCCTACACTCTGATGATACAAAAATCTCAAACGCTCAACCTCGTTCAGAAGACATTCTGCTAAAACATTTTGGACTTATACAATTTAACAATATTATAAATAGTTAATAATGCGAGTACACTTACACATCAACATTGAAATCTTACTGTAATATTAACGCTGATCGGAATCTTAAAAATAATTGTTTCAAACGGTCAAAGCAACTAGCTCTTGTTGTCTTTTGTTAAATCGTTTATAGACATTTCCGATGATGATTTGAATTTAAATCAGAGACGTTGGATCTGTTTCTAGTTGTTTCAAACGGTCAAAGCAACTAGCTCTTGTTGTCTTTTGTTAAATCGTTTATAGACATTTCCGATGATGATTTGAATTTAATCAGAGACGTTGGATCTGTTTCTAGTTGTTTCAAACGGTCAAAGCAACTAGCTCTTGTTGTCTTTTGTTAAATCGTTTATATACATTTCCGATGATGAATTGAATTTAAATCTGAGACGATGGATCTGTTTCTAGTTGTTTAGAACGGTCAAAGTAACTAGCTCTTGTTGTCTTTTGTTAAATCGTTTATAGACATTTCCGATGATGATTTGAATTTAATCAGAGACGTTGGATCTGTTTCTAGTGTGACTTTTCTGTTTGTGATTTTATTGATAGCAACCCTATGTTCAATCGAATGTTAATGTCAAATTTTATCCATTGATCCATCTGTACACGAATTGCTGAGCCAAAAAGCACGCTTCATATTAATAACTACATGAGCAAATTAACCATACAGGCGCCATGAAGCGAAACACTGTAATTAGGCCTCGTCAATCACAGGTTTCGGTACCTTTGGAACATGCTTTGACAACTTAAATACTTTAGGTTTTATATTATAATACTGTGTTATTTCACTGCGTAGTTCTATAAAATTTAATGCAAAGCTATAAAATTCCTTTTCGAATTATTTTATTCATTTAATATCTTTTGTTACACCCTATGGCATGCAATGGGGGAGCCTTAATGCCTTTTGGTATTCTCTGCCATTCAACTCTAGGTGAGAAAGATATACATGATGGCAGGTTTCAAATAAGTAATAAATGTAAATTTAATATTAATATTAAATATATAATCATTATAATATACTTATATACTAATACATACATAATTTACTATACATAAACATATAAATTTAATGTGATACTGAATAATAAACACGCCTCCAGCATCCATCGACTTCCCGCAACATCATCCTACAATGCGTTTGCCAATACTGAACTGCCTCTCGAGAATCTTTCTTGCTCAATGATTGACAGCTCTACGAGCTATGTGGTCATTCCCTCTTCAGCCTGCTGATCCTTACGGCTATGTCGGTTATTCTGGTTTAGCTGTGGAGATCGTCGTTGCTGATTCTATCTCGCCGATGAACACCGAGCATTGCCCGTTCCGTAACTCGCTGTGAAGCTTTTGGCTTCCTCGCGAGGCCTGTGTTGAAAGTATACCAGGCAAAGTATACCATTATGTTTCTTGTACAAACATTGGATTGTGGTTTACAACTCTAATCGATCCCGTAGTTACGTTTTGATATGTATGAAGTCCGCTGAACAGGTAATGGTCCGGCGTGTTTCATATTAAATTGTGCTGATGAATTATTTATACTCATTACCATATTATTTCAACGTTCATTGCGAGAAGGAAAAATAACTTCGATATGGAAATCAGCCTTAAAAACGCCTCTCCACAAAATGGTCCTAAAAGCGAAGTAGAAAATTAAAGGCCTATATCTAATATGCTAGCCAATGTTTTTGAAAATAATGATTCAGACCTATTTTTTTAATATTAATACGTGTTATAGATAATGAGAATATTATCAAATAGATTATATCTACTATCTCTCTGTAATAATCAAAAAATATTATTAAAAAAATGTCTGAATAACCATTTGTATTGGTTGGTTTCAATCTACGAGTATATATTATGGAAGTATTTTATTTATTTATTTATTTTATCAACATAGTTAACATCTATACTATCGTAAAAAAGACATTTGGCAGTAAAATGAGATTAAAACACGCGACACGTGATGACGGGATGCTATAAAGTAATCGCATATTACATTAGAATAAAAAAAATGCATACAGCCAAAATAAAAAAAAAACAAAAAACTAAAACAATCACCACGAAAAGTAGCTGACAATGATAAGCTAAAAAGTGAAATCTAAAAATGTCTAATGTTTACATTCAGATGATAAAAATAGTACTTGTATTAATAACAGAATATGTTGCAAAGCAAAACCAAAATGAACACAAACAATTTAGACTAGAAAAAAAAAATAATAGAGATTACAATTATGGTATTAAAATTATACTCTTGACATAAAGTGACCCACGAGAAGATTTTTGTACAATGCTATCTTATTTGCATATATGTCTATCTGGAGGTCTTAGGATCAACATAGATTATTTTTATCATACATAAGTTATTTAGATTGTAAACTAAGCTGTAAGCTCCTTAAATAACATAAAACAAATATAACGAAGAAAGAATTTTATAACTATTTTTGTAACATTGAACTTATCATTACCTTATATAGTTTGAAATGAAAATACTATTTACGGATTTCAACGCGTTTCATTTTTGTTTTTTATGTTCCCAACGTTTAGTGTTTCACAGCGCCGGTGGCCACGTGGGCACTGAGGTGTTAGACGTCCTGATGTCATAGTTAACTCGGGCTACCTGCAGCTGTAATTATTAATTTTGAGTCTGATCTACGCAGAATGTGCTCACAGTATCTAGAGGTCGTGCAGTATTGTGCTTGGTTTTAGATTTTATTTTATTTATCACTAGATCCCAAGCCATTACAAACGAGCGTTGGAAATACATGAAATCGTTCTCTTTTAAATAGCATCAAACTAAGTCGTAGTCCGCATTAGTAAGTGTTTTCATTTATAACTTAACTTAACTTGTCATAGGACAACACAAGGACCATCCTCGTGAAATCATAGGATGGTTTCACATTTAGTTTATATACTATAGATCGAACCGAACGAAGCCGGCGCTGTTCGCTTGTATTACATCTTCAGATCAGGGCAGTACAGGTCCAGGTCTTAGCAAATTTAGCTTTGATCTGGAAAACCTGCAACTATCCTGTGTCAAGAAATATAATTATGAGTATCATGCCCGGCTTAAGACTATAAAATCCCTATGATGTCACTCTATAACAGACCACTGCAGTAGTTGGTGTTCCCATTGATTGATTGCACTCAATATTAGCAATTCCGAGTATTTAGTTGATTTATAGAAGGTGCCAGTTAATCTAGGTAATAAAAATACGATCGATAGTGGACAACTGCGCAGGAGATGTTATAGTGCCGCAAGTGCACGTACTCTTATTTCGCTGAATACCGGCGTGAAATAGAAGCATCTTGTGCTTCTGCGTTTCGTTCGGTAAGTAAGGTAACGCCCACCTCTCCCATCCCCTAAATATCTTTAAAAGGCGGCTCCTCTAGTGTTTTAGATGTACGTAGGCGACGGTAAAAGTAAAAGTAAAGTAACAGCCTGTAAGTGCCCACTGCTGGGCAAAAGCCTCCTTCTCAAATACTAGTATCAGAACGGGTTTAGGAGCCGGGAAGGGCCCGCCACGCTACTCCAGTGCGGGTTGGCGGGCTTCACATATCCTCGAAATAATATTTTTATTATTTCTCAGACATGCGGGTTTCCTCACGATATTTTCCTTCACCGTTGACCACCTGGTAAATACTTTACTATATAGGCGACGGTAATCATAAAGAAAGATAGTACTTTATTCATTGCCACAACTCAAGTAACACATAAGTAAACTTAATTAACATGACAAAAAATAATAATAATAATAATATTTTATTGAGTTGCAGCAACAAAACGGTGTCCGGACTCAGCATAATGCTGTAGCAATGCTAAACCACCAACTACAGCGCTGGTATTCTATCGGAAACCTGTTTTTTTTTTGTCTCACAATCAGGTGAGCAGCTTTGAAAATAAAAAAAACTTTCCGTGTCCGATGTAACGCACCTTCTTCGATCGTAGTTGTTTGCAGATGTCCTTTGGGCTATGGTAGCCACTAACCATCGGGTGGATTGTTTCCTTTTTTTTTATGGCAGAGACGGCAAACGAGCAAGCGGTTCACCTGATGGTAAGTGATTACCGTCGCCCACATACATCTGCTACACCATAGATGCTGCAGGTGCGTTGCCGGTCTTAAAAGATATTTGGGAGATGGGAGGGGAGAGGACAGGAACACGGAGGGGGTGAGGGCCTCCGGTTACCTCGTTCACCGAACGAAACGCTCATTTGTCACTCCCAATATAATAACAAAAAACTCTGCCACCTCCATGAGACATTAGTGATTTTGTATCGCGGGCGTGAGTCGTTTAAAAAAATAGAACATGGGACAGTTTTCGGTATCGATTGTAGTGTCCCGCTGTTTCCAGGTAAGAGCTCTGTGAGTTTGTAATAAATCTTTTAAATTGCACATATATATCTCGACTGAGCTCTATCCAAGAAACTTCTATTCTTTGACAGACGTTGATCATTGAAAATGTTAAGAATGTTAAGAGAAATGCTCTCGCTTCGCTTTAAGTATTTGGACATTTCTCTATGAAAAAATGTGTTAAGACATTTTTCTGTGAAAAAAATTCCACATGTAAGAAAAATATTAATATGTGAAAGCATTAAAGCTTAGGTAGCATTTACATTTTGTAAATGAAATACGTAAAAATTATGTTAGATATGAAAAGTGTATTTATAAAACACAGTATTGTAAATTCAAATAAGAACTGTACGTATATATGTAATATGATGAATATAAGTAATATATAATAAGGGATGTAAGGAAGAAAATTATCTAAGTTCTTCTTAATATTTTTTTCTTCTCCATTTGCCAAACTCACCTTAATATCCACCTGAATTTGATCAGTCAAAACTAAAGAAACGAATGGTGGAGAGCAGCATCACAAGTACTGGAGTACCGGCACTGCGCTCACCAAACAGTTTGCCAAGAGCAGTAAGTACAAATGATTACCGGCCTTAAGTGGTGCTTTCTGGAAGATGCCTTTATTTACCCTATGTTCTTTACATAACACAAGTGAGGACGAAGAAAGGATCTTAAAAAATTCATCACCTTAAGGGGCTAATCTTTATTACCTTCGAGTGAAGTCTTATAGTCGTACAATTTCATAGATCCCGATGGGAAACCTCATTAGGTCCACGGATAGTATTTTAATAATAATACAAAAGTTGAGAGAAATCACGCAGATCGACTAGAAAAGCGCCTAAGGCACTGTGGTCCCGAACCAGCTTGCTAAATAACAAATGGCAAATTGTCTTGTATTATTGGTGGAACTTGGAATTCTGACGCGACGTACGTTGGTGAAACTCATTTAAACTTATAATAAACTGCTATTGAATATAGTTTTAGACAATAATAAGTTCGCTGTAGGGCACAAAGCACTGGAATCGTGTATAAAGCCGCAGTAGATATGACTCGAATTTAACACGACAATGGGCGTAACTACACGACAATGATCGTTGTCGGCTAACAAATTCCCAGTTCAATGAATCACATCTCTGACAATAGGACAATGCTTCGGGCTTTACTATCACGGATTGTTAAATTTATATAATCAAATGGGTAATCTATGGACCGTGGGATCATGAAATTAGAATCGATATCATGTATGTTCACAGATTGTTAAGTTCAAGGTTAAGTTTCTCAGAGCTATGCGCTAAAGATGTTTTCAAGAATATTGTGTTGCATGTTTTTTTTTTTTTATGAAAAAGGCGGCAAACGAACAAGCGGTCAACCTGATGGTAAGTTAGAGTAGTAAGTAGTAAGATGGACGCCCGCGTACATATGCAACACCAGAGGTGCTGCAGGTTGCTGCGTTGTCGTCCATTGAGGGTATCTGGGAGAAGCGAGGGAGAATGAGGAGGTGATGGGGGAGGGGGAGTCGGCTTCCGGTTACATCAGGCTACGAAACGTAGAAGCACAAGATGCCTCTACTTCATGCCGGTATTCGAATATAATAAAAAAACTACTCCGTACTTCACTGCAGGCCGTATGAGGAAGCTCAAATTTGCTCAGCGCGCTATGGAAAGGGCAATGCTCGGTGTTTCTCTGCGTGATAGAGTCTGCAACGATGATATCCGCAGCAGAACTAAGGTAACCGACATAGCCGTAAAGATCGGCAAGCTAAAGTGGCAATGGGCTGGCCACATAGCTCGCAGAACTGATAACCGTTGGGGAAAAAAGGTTCTCGAGTGGCAGCCGCGTACAGGCAAACGCAGTGAAGGACGACCCCCCACAAGATGGAGTGACGACCTGCGCAGTGTTGCGGGAAGTCGATGGATGCAGGTGGCTCAGGACCGAGCTTCGTGGGAATCTTTGGGGGAGGCCTATGTTCAGCAGTGGACTCTTAATAGGCTGAAATGATGATGATGATGATGAAATAAACTAAATTACATAATTCCAAGAACTGTAACATGTCGGGAGGTACCGGAACATCCCTCGTTCGCTGTTTCCTATTGCAGCACTGCGGCATTAGTCGGATTGCGCGCACCTCTGCGGCGCCCAATTAAAAACATTAACACGATATTTAATAATAATATTGTTTTGGAATTATCTAGCAATTTCTAAAGGATATTAATTAAATATGTCTTGTATTTACGCGAACACTACACATTCGTAATAAAACCATCACGGTGGGACCACGGCTGCTGTAAAGCACTCACAACGTCGGTAATATAAAAACAAAAATGAACGCGATATAGTTCGTCAACGATGGTTTTATTTCGAACATTACTTAAAGCTCATAATGTACATAATTAAATAGATTGCTTATTACTCATCTTCTATGTGTTCATAGAAAAATATGTTAAATTATGAATGTGGAGATACAGTTGGAAGTTCCCTTTTTATGTGTAAAAAAAAATAGTTTGTCCGTGTTACTTATAGGAATTTCAGATGTCTGATTTACCCAATTGCGGGCCTCCTGCTCGCGAGTCACTACCGATGTAGCTGTAAAGGCCACTGGGCCAACAGCAGATCTACCGTGGGGGGGTTTTAGTCGGTCCGGCATCTTCAATGCTGATCCCGACATAACCAGTCACCGGAGACGGTGACGGGTAGGCGTGAGCACCTTTCCCCCACATTAAGCTAAAAAAAAAATTGCTTTTAAATAAATTAAAAAATTAAAATGAATCATAATTACGTTTGTTCATTAAATCTGAAATTTTCTAAAGTAATTTTTGTAACTTTGAAATTAAAGTGAAATTCTAGAATATTTTCGCAATTAATATTTTTTTTATTGCCTAAAATTCAAAACCGATCTCCCTCGGTGAACCAAGACGAACTCACTAAATGGAGAAGTTAACAAATGTTAACGGATAAACGACATGACCAAGTAAGTTGACAATATCATGAAATAATAGTCCACTTCATGATCCTTTCGTGTTTAAATGTTAAGTAAATGTCATCGACACCTTCTAAGGCAGGGTCGCTACCAACTAGGCAATCGTGTCGCCAAAATATTTTTGTACATCCTGGTAATGCACCAAAAAATTAACAAGCAGTTGGTTAACTCAAACGCGAGTGTTATGAGAAGTTCGTTTACAAAACACATTCCGCTTAATCTCGTGAAAGACGTTTCAAATAAACAGCAATCGAACTAGGAATGTACGCACACCATTTTGTATTAACATTATCCAGTGGTGTATAAATAAGTTACGGAGTTATCTGGAATAGGTTTCAGCTATATAAAAGAATATCTATACAATCTCGACCGATTTCTAGCTTACTCCTCTGTTAAAGCGGCATCGAGTGTAAGAATCTTCCAATTTCATTCTTCCAATTAACGTTTGTTCTTTTATAGGACTAAGGTGCGAACGCTTCTCCTAATTGTAAGTGATCGCTGTCGCCCATGTACATTTGCAAAACTAGAGGTGCTGCAGGTGCGTTGCCGGCCTTTTAGGGTATTAGGGAGATGGGAGGGCGGATGAGGAGGGGGATGGAGAGAGGGCCTACGGTTACCACACTCACGCGGAAGCACGTGATTCTTCTACCTCACGCCGTTATTCTGCGCAGCCGTGGCACCAACCCGATCGAGCCGGCCCATGTAAACAGCATCAAAGGCCGCCGCTTGGCTCTGCCGCGTACCTTCGACTATCCCCACGTCCACAGCGTCGACTTTACGTCACGTTGCCGCCTGCACGTTTGCCGCCTTTCCCATAAAACAAAAGAAGGGCAAGCGAGTACCGTCCTTTATAAAATAATGAGTAGTTCCACCAAAAGCTGGGCGCGATTCTCGTGGAGCTAGTGCAGCGTGAGCGAAGTTAGCGAAAACGAAAACATAACGCGCCGCTGTCGCGAACTCGGCTTTACTTGTCGAAAGTAAAAACCATAAAAAAAACCAAACCATAAAAAAAATATATATATGATTATATTCTTATGAAATACGGATCCGAGACTTGGTCCTTCACTGCAGGCCGTATGAGGAAGCTCAAAGTTGCTCAGCGTGCTATGGAAAGGGCTATGCTCTGTGTTTCTCTGCGTGATAGAGTCTGCAGCGATGATATCCGCAGCGGAACTAAGGTAACCGACATAGCCGTAAAGATCGGCAAGCTGAAGTGGCAATGGACCGGCCACATAGCTCGCAGAACTGATAACCGCTGGGGAAAAAAGGTTCTCGAGTGGCAGCCACGTACAGGCAAACGGAGTGTAGGACGACCCCCCACAAGATGGAGTGACGACCTGCGCAGTGTTGCGGGAAGTCGATGGATGCAGGTAGCTCAGGACCGAGCTTCGTGGCAATCTTTGGGGGAGGCCTATGTTCAGCAGTGGACTTCTGATAGACTGAAATGATGATGATGATGATGAGCATTATATTTGATAGTCAAGACGCTCGCTAAGTTCCGAGAAACAGGAAACTTAAAAGACAAGCTTGTGAAATGTTGAAAGTATATTTCGGTAAATGTTTTTTTTTTTAAACAAAATCAAATACTCGGAAATTTCCATTACGGGCCTCCTAAGCGGTACCTAGACAGAGTACGTTTTGTGCGCAACCATGTAAACTGGACCGTTCGCCCTTTTTGTCTCTATACAAGAACATAAAATTCTTCATATATTTATATATATATATATATATATATACGTGTCTATCATCTTTATATATATTCGCACGAATTTAACTTAAAAGCACTTTCGGGGATTTTGATGGAATGTTTTTTATGAAATAATGCTTATTATTCCAGTAAAGCTCTAGGTTACGTTTTACGGGTATTTTAACATTACAAATGTGAAATTTTCAATGTTTGTTCAAATCACGCCCAAAAGGACTACGCGTATGAATGAAATTTAGCTGAGATAAAGATTATGCCATGCATTAGAATATGAGATACTATTTACCACAATTAAGAGTCGTTGTTGGTTCGAGCGGGAAATGTGGCGTACAATTTCCACACTCTTTTCAATTTCTTTTCTTTTGAGATTTGATTGTTATTCTGTTTTTATGTGTATTCTCATACCATTTTGTTTTAATTAAATTAGTTTACAAACTTAATAGAGCCAAGCGAGAATGGGCCGGCTCGACCGGGTTGTCAACACGGCCTCGCAGAATACCGGCGTGAAGTGGTGGCATCTTGTGGTTCTACGTTGCGTTCGGAGGCTCACTCCCACTCCCCATCCCCGTTCTCATCCCCCCCCCCATCTACCAAATACCCTCAAAGGCCGGCAACGCACCTGCAGCACCTCTGATGTTGCCGATGTACGTGGGCGACGGTAATCACATACCATCAGGTGGACCGCTTGCTCGTTTGCCGCCTTTCCCATAAAAAAAAACTTTTGTGTGCGTTTATTTCTATATAACTTTTTCTTTCTTTCTTTATTTCTTTGTTGAGACAACTGCCGTAGCTGCTGCCATAGACATACTATTACGTAATACGTAATAATTATGAGGATTGTATATCATACATTTAAACCCGCGTTTGCCGAACGGCTAGGGGATATACTTCCGGATCAAGCGGAGGCTCGAATTCGATCCCCGAGACGGAGGGCACTTACCGATGTGTTTTACGAAAGTTTCGTACGATTGGTAACGTTCGCTTGGACCCTTGACGATAGAATTACCGCCTGTCACGTTGACCCAATTAAACTCGAGGACCTCTGACCGCGCTTGTATTGAGCGTAACTCTCAACAGCTAGATTACATTATTACAACATAGCTAATTATTATTATTAGTTAATTAAACACACCTAAAAATAATGTCTCTTATATTGTTAACATATAATATAGGGTACATTGTTAGTGAAATCATTCGAAACTCAATTAGTTTCCACTGAAATTATGTTTGTCGAGACATAATGGAAGTAGTAAACTAAATTTCCACTCCTAATTTGATTTTATATTGCGTAAACTCTAGCGATGACGTATTGTTATTAATATTTCTGGGGAGATGAGCAATTTTACATCAAAATATTAATAGAACTATAAACTAATATTGATAATAAACGTTTATTTTATCTTCTTTATTAATTAAATAGCCATCTGCGTTTGGCTGTGTGAATTGTCTGTCTGGATTTCAAGAATTGAGAGAAAGTATATAATGAGAACGGTTTATGTTTATGTGAATTATTATATCATGTGAAGCTGTGGCAGTTCACTGCTATATTATAAACTATATATTATGCATTAACAAGTAAAGTAGCAGCCTGGAAGTGCCCCCTGCTGACCAAAGACGACCTTCTCAAATATCTGAGGAAGTTTTGGAACCGGGTAGGGGCCGCCATGCTGCTCCAGTGCCGGTTGGCGGGCTTCCTTCCTCTCGATGTTTTCCTTCACCGCCGAGCACGTGGTGAAGACAGCACTTAAAATTTCTTTTAACAATTTCAGCGGTGCCGGCACAGGGGATCAAATCCAGGTCGGACAGTTTAAGTGCTGTCTTTACCGAGTGCTCGGCGGAACAGAAGCAGCACGGCATGCCCATTCCGACTCCAAAACCCTCTCAGATATTTGAGAAGGAGGCCTTCACCCAGCCGTGGGCACTTACAGGCTGTTACTTTACTTTACTTTACTGTAGTGGGTGTAACTTTTATATTGTAATTATTATTTTATTGTGTTTTGTGTCTTATATATCACTGGAATCTGTTTTTATGACTGGAAATTCTATACGAAGTAACATTTCTATAACTGTACCTTTTGTTTGACAATGATATGAAGAATATAAGTTGGCAAACAAACACTCCATCATGTGAAATGCTCGAAGCTGTGTGTATTGCAGAGACAGAATAAATTTACTGGCGAAAATACCGACTCTGCTCTACAATGTTTATCCCTTCAGGATTATGAGCTTTACACTGTAAGAGATATGTTTAAAAAAATATATTGAATATTTACTTAACATCCTATGTCATTTAAATAAGGTGGTTAGGTAATAAGATTCCGTTTTTATTAACATTTATTTTTATCTAAATAGGAAACAAAATAAAATGTTCGTTTGTTCAAAATCTTGAATCACTGGTTATTTTGAAAATTTAACACAATGATTCATTCGAACACGCGCGTGTTTCGTTTAGAGCTTTACATGCAGCGCCATCTTTTGATCGTACATTAAAAATATTACCCTTTCAACCAGATTGAGCCAGAGAAACGCGGTGCCGGTTACAGCTATCTAGCTTCTCGGTTTTTTATCGGATACATTTCGGAGAGTGTGCGGAGGTTTTGCATAACCTGATACCCCCTTCCCCTTTCCATCACCGAACGCCTAGACGCGGCGAGCAGTTCCACCCTTATGTTGTAGACATTCCTCCATTACGCACGAAGCGGTTTGCCTCTCCTTTCCTTATGCGGACGGCTAAGGAGTGGAACTCTCTGCCGAGGTCAGTTTTTCCGGAACACTATAATCTTTAAGGCCAAAGTGAACAGACACCTTCTAGGCAAACGTCTACCATCCTAGGCCTCATCTTCGCCTTCCATCAAGCAAGATTGAGGTAAGCCCATTTGATCATAAAAAAAAAGCTAGTATAATCTATGCCATACTATTTAAAGAGTATAAAACGAAATCGTAAGCCACGTTGGTTGTTTTTATGGAAAAGATGACAAACAAGTAAGCAGTTCACCTGATGGTAAGTGATTACCGTCGCCCACGTACATCAGCAACACCATAAATGCTGCAGGTGCGTTGCCGGTCTTTAAGGATATTTGGGAGATGGGAGGGAAGAGGAGGAATAGGGAGGGAATGTGGGCCTCCGGTTACCTCACTCACCGAACGAAACGCAGGAGCACAAGATGCCTCTACTTCACGCCGGTATTCTGCGAGGCCGTGGTGTCAATCCGGTCCAGCCGGCCCTTTCGAGCAGCAGCTAAAGCCGCCGCTTGGCTCTACCACGCTTGTGTGTGTAATCGCTTAACAACTAAACTTCTATATACTAAGCGTGAATGTATTCACTAATGTTTCTGCTATTTACATCACAGATCTGTATCGAGCGAAGCCGGGGCGGTTTGCTAGTTTACTGAGATATAGAGAGTGTTGTCTACTTCGCCCGCGGGACTTTTGTTTGACGTAGAAATAAATATGAATAAAGCTTTTACCAGAGAGCAAAGCAGATAGCAAAGTACGTAGAGCTTGTGTACGATTCCACTAGATGCAACTTGACAGTTTTAAATAAGAATATATATAAGTCTATTTTTTTATATATTTAAAAACAAAGTCACACAGCACTTAGATAAAAATTATATAGATTAGGTAAGATACAACTTAATGCCAATAATGGACTTCATTGTTTATAATTAAAAGAACTTAATAACATATACAGTTACAGGTGATTATTACTACTAAACAAACAAACCAAGTGACATTATGTAATTTAGATTATAATAAAAAAATAAATAAAACAAACAAAAAATACTCATTTCTGGAAAGGCAAAAAAAAAAAAAAAGTATATGCAAAAAAAAAATTATATAATAAATCAGTAGGTTCTGATGTTATTTTGGCGATGAGGTTATTTAAATATAAATATGGTGAGTGTGTGGTGAGTGTATGTATATTTATATATATATATATACATATATATAGTAAAGTAAAGTAAAGTAACAGCCTGCAAGTGCCTACTGCTGGGCAAAGGCCTCCTTCCCAAATACTAGTATTAGAGAGGGTTTAGGAGCCGGGGACGGCCCGCCACGCTGCTACAGTGCGGGTTGGCGGGATTCACATATCCTCGAAATAATATTTTTGTTATTTCTCAGACATGCAGGTTTCCTCGCGATGTTTTCCTTCACCGTCGAGCACGTGGTAAATACAGCACTTAAAATTGCTTATTAACAATTTTAGTGGTGCCGGCCACCGGGGATCGAACCCAGGTCACTCGCGCTCTATGAAACTAAAGTTAGCGCCCTGACCACTAGGCTACCACGGCTTTATACATATATATTATTTTAATTAATATGTAAGTGTGTTAATGTTAAATTTTTCTGTTTGACGTAATATTTTTTTTCTTTTGCTCCGGTTGCACCTGTCAATAAAGTTCTGTGTCACCCAGGGTTGACTGGCAGGGAGTGCCATAAGGCATTAAGTCCGCTCATAGTGTATGCAATGAAGTGTAAATAAATAAAAATATAAGCTATTCGTTAAGTTAAATTGAATTTCTGCAAATAGGTTCCATTGGCTTTCAACTCCGTCGCAAACATCACTCAATACTATAATGATTCAAAAATTACGCCCATTTTCCATATGAGTTCACGGAAAGACAGAAGTGGTACATTTTTCTCAGTTAACTATTTTTGCCACTAATCAGAATCGGATTGCAACCACTGTAGTTTTGTAGGTTATAGAAAACGAATATAATTACAGACTGAGGTGGAGGTACAAGAGGTGCTGCAGGTGCGTCGCTGGCCTTTAAGGGCATTTGGGAGATGGTAGGTAGGATGTGAAGAGGAATGGGGAGGGGGATGGGAAGGTGCAGTGGGCCTCCGGTAACCTCACTCACTAAACGAAACATAAAAGCACAAGATGCCCTTACTTCAGGTCGGTATTCTGCGAGGCCGTGGTGCCAACCTGGTCGAGCCGGCCCATTCAAACAGCAAAACCCGCCGCTCGGCTCTACCTCGTATGAATATTCCATCTTAGTATTCAGGTCTTTAGGACCACCTCTAGGTAGAACTGGGGACCTACCACCAGGAGGCCTTACAGGTAGCCAGTATATGAATTTAATATTATAAAAAAAAAATTCAAAAATGTTAGAGTACAGATTTTTTCAAACTTTGGATTTATTTAGAGTATGCTATAAAAATATTTTTCTTTTTTTGTAACTTCTGAATTTCGTAAGAAATAACGAAATTCCTCAACGGTTAAAACATTGAAATATTCGCAAAGTTTGAAAGTAATATCGCATAGCCGACGTGACCTTATCAAGCAGACCCTCCAAACTTTACGCCGACCTCAAACAACTGAGCAAGTCGAGCCCTCTTAGATCATATCATTGGTACGTAAAATATTGGTTTCCGCATCGAATTATTCGGTTTTAACATTGGTTCAAAGAAATCTAACTAATAGATAAAAGAGATCAGGTGTTAGTGTTCAAAAATACATACGTTTGATGATGCACAAAAAGACTTCATTTCAGCCTATCAGAAGTCCACTGCTGAAGATAGGCCTCCCCCAAAGATTGCCACGAAGCTCGGTCCTGAGCCACCTGCATCCATCGACTTCCCGCAACACTGCCCAGGTCGCCACTCCATCCCGTCCACAAAAAGACTTACTTTTCAAAATTCCAAATGCAAGTTAAATTAAGGACTGGATGGATTGGACAATGAATGCGATGTTACGACTTTTAATTTCCCCTACTATTCTATATTTTTTTTTTATAGGAAAGGCGGCAAACGAGCAAGCGGTTCACCTGATGGTAAGTTATTACCGTCACCCACGTACATCTGCAACACCAGAGGTGCTGTAGGTGCGTTGCTGGCCTTTAAGGGCATTTGGGAGATGGTAGGTAGGATGTGAAGAGGAATGGGGAGGGATGGGGAGGAGCAGAGGGCCTCCGGTTGCCTCACTCACTGAACGAAACGTAGAAGCACAAGGTGACTCTACTTCACAGCGGTATTCTGCGAGGCCGTGGTATTCATCCGGTCGAGGCGGCCCATTCGAGCAGCAGCAAAAGCCGCTACTTGGCTACATATTCGTTTATGTTACCTACACCCAAGATATATTAGCGCCAATAGTTAATAAGCCATACCATATGATAAGCTGAGACCCAGGTCGAAGACCTTTTCGAATAACGCACCGTTTCGAATGCACCGCATATTAAACAATTTATGATGTTTGATTTTTTTGGCTTTCTGTTTCGAAAACAAGAACTGCTCTGAGAACACTCTGTCCCTAACTAAAGCCTTGATATACAATATTGAAATATTGATAAATTATTGTAGTGGTGAAGTTGCATGGTGTGGTAAGTGCATCCTCTTGCGCTCCTTAATGGCCGGCAAAGTACCAGCAGCTCCCCAGGTGTTGCAGATGTACACGGGCGATCACATACCATCAGGCGAGCCGCTAGACCGTTCGCCCGCTTTCCCATTTAAAAAAAAACTTGACCCACATTAGGTGGGTGACCAAATCACTGTGCAAAAAAATCTATTTAAAGTATCAATAGTCATCACTGTCACATTTACTTATAACATCACCGCCAATGTTCGTCTTTACTATAAAAAAAAATGTTTTCTAACTAGATTTTATACCCAATTAAGTTGTTAAGTGTGCTTATATAATGTAAGTAAGCTCATTACAAATACTTTGTAATGCTTCACTATCTTGGGAGAGTGGAGGTTTGTTGTTGAGGAAGTATTAAAACTTTTACATTCACCCTTGTATTTTGTTACCGCGTTAAGGAAATGGCTTGCCCGATAATTCTAATGTGTGAAAAATATACAGTAATAGATTCTGTTTCACGTCACAATAACGCCTATGGGAATCTTATGGTCGTAGATCTTTGTTTTGTTGCTAGAACTTCGTTTGTTTACAAGGTGCACAGTGTACGAGCGAGGGTGGAATTAGGAGAAAGGAAATCAAATCAAATCATTTATTCAACATTAGAAACATACATTTCACTTGAAGAACGTTATTTTTTTTTTAATCTACTATCGTTTCGTAATTAGATGGCTCTGACGGAGAAGAAACCGGCAAAAGAAGCTCTGTAGGTATACTCTTTTTTTTTTCAAAACATACAAAACGTTTTAATAGTTCATTTTTCTAAACACGGCTCGGGATTATTATCATCCAAGTATTCGTTTATGTTGAAGAAACGGTATATTTATTTAAACATATTTATTTATTTACACATTGTACATAAACAGAACAAAAAGGCGGACAATACCAAGTGGCATTCTCTACCAGTCTAACATTACATTGAACAGAGACAAACGTAAAAGGGTGCACATAAATATTATGTATATTGTCTCTTACACCCCTAACATGGACGCTATCATGTTGATAAAGCTTGTAGACCTTGCCAATTCCAAAGTCCTTACAAAGCCTCTTATATTCGATTGATTAGAGCGGCTCAGGGCTTAATGTACCTGAATAAACAATTTTAGTGATAAGTCCATTTTCACCACTGAAAGTACACGAATTAGCTTCGTTCGAATATAATTTCATTAATATCTATCTTATATTAAGCATTACTAACGACTTTGGAGGCTTGGTAATGAAAAGTAACATCCGGTGAATTCCACAGCTAGGCGAAGGTCTCCTTCTCAAATATCCGAGAGGTTTTGGAGCCCGCCACGCTGCTCAATACAGGTCGGCGAACTACGAAAGTCCTCGAAATAATATTTCTCAAACATGCAGTTTTCCTCGCGATGTTTTCCTTCACCGCCGAGCACGCGGTAAAGTCAGCTTTTAAAATCGCTATTAACCATTTTAGTGGTGCCGGCGCCGAGGATCGAACCCAGTTCAATAGCGCAAAGAATAATACCGAGGCCAATGAATTGGTGAATATTGGTGACAGTGAACGTGCTAAACATAGAGGCTAACAAACATTATACATCTTTCAAGATTTTTATTAAATGTACACATATTTCTAAATATTTCACTGTACGTAACCACCGTTACGTGATAATATAACTGAAACAAAGCATATTTTTAGTTGTTAACTAGCGAACCGAGCTGATTCTAGTATCTATTATTATTACCTAGTATTTTAAAGGCAAACTTTGCAGTTGATTTAAAAAAAATGTTTTCTAACTAGATTTTATACCCAATTAAGTTGTTAAGTGTGCTTATATAATGTAAGTAAGCTCATTACAAATACTTTGTAATGCTTCACTATCTTGGGAGAGTGGAGGTTTGTTGTTGAGGAAGTATTAAAACTTTGCGTACGTTTTTTTCCTTTAATGTAGTCTATATCAATACGGCGTTAAAGTTTAGATAATGTAATGATTTTATTATTAATAGCTGTTTACTAAGAAAAAGTATTTAACGAGTTTCGATTCCATGCATAACAATGTCTTTCAGACGTAACGTGATCCTAATAAAGTTTATTTTTATGATCGTTTGCTTTCCTTTATTCTTTGAAGGTAGGAGACTTAAAAAGTTTATCCACCTCTTCGCGACTGTAATAATGTTTTCTTTTTGTGTATTTTGTTTAATTAAAAGTTTTAAAAAAAAAAATTTGCGTACGTTTTTTTCCTTTAATGTAGTCTATATCAATACGGCGTTAAAGTTTAGATAATGTAATGATTTTATTATTAATAGCTGTTTACTAAGAAAAAGTATTTAACGAGTTTCGATTCCATGCATAACAATGTCTTTCAGACGTAACGTGATCCTAATAAAGTTTATTTTTTATGATCGTTTGCTTTCGCTTTATTCTTTGAAGGTAGGAGACTTAAAAAAGTTTATCCACCTCTTCGCGACTGTAATAATGTTTTCTTTTTGTGTATTTTGTTTAATTAAAAGTTTTTAAAAAAAAATGTATTTTATAGATTATTTTTAGCTTTTCAATAATTTGGAGTATAGCTTATATTTTTATTTTATAAATGGTGTCTCTATTTATATCCAAATAATGGGAATTGAATTGAGTCTACAACTTTTAGGTATATTAAAAGTATTAAGAATGAATCTCTTAATTATAAATTAAAAACTGATTGCTACTTCTCAAAAGATGTAATAATTACTTAATGAAAAACCGGCAAAGTGCGAGTCGGATTTGCACACTGTGGATTCCATACAACGTGTAATGATTTCTTGTATCTAAATGAACACTACTATTACTTACGGATTTTTTATGTGTTTAATTTTGTTTTTACATTCCCGACGTTGGGAGGGTCCTCAAGTGACCATGGCTTTTTTTTTTTATCGGCAAACGAGCAAGTGGTTGCAGGTGCGTTGCTGGCATTTAAGAGTATTTGAGCGATCGAAGGGAAGGGGACGGGCGGGGGAGTGGGGATATAAGATCGAATACGTTTCTTAAACGTGTAAAACAGAGAGAAATCTTTTTTTCTTTTTGAGAAAAATGTTACTAGTCCTTTCATCATTCAACTTTAGAAACCAATTTGGTATTCATTACAATTTCATTAATATCTATCTTATATTAAGCATTACTAACGACTTTGGAGGCTTGGTAATGAAAAGTAACATCCGGTGAATTCCCACAGCTAGGCGAAGGTCTCCTTCTCAAATATCCGAGAGGGTTTTGGAGCCCGCCACGCTGCTCCAATGCGGGTCGGCGAACTACGAAAGTCCTCGAAATAATATTTCTCAAACATGCAGTTTTCCTCGCGATGTTTTCCTTCACCGCCGAGCACGCGGTAAAGTCAGCTTTTAAAATCGCTATTAACCATTTTAGTGGTGCCGGCGCCGGGGATCGAACCCAGTTCAATAGCGCAAAGAATAATACCGAGGCCAATGAATTGGTGAATATTGGTGACAGTGAACGTGCTAAACATAGAGGCTAACAAACATTATACATCTTTCAAGATTTTTATTAAATGTACACATATTTCTAAATATTTCACTGTACGTAACCACCGTTACGTGATAATATAACTGAAACAAAGCATATTTTTAGTTGTTAACTAGCGAACCGAGCTGATTCTAGTATCTATTATTATTACCTAGTATTTTAAAGGCAAACTTTGCAGTTGATTTAAAAAAAAATTTGCGTACGTTTTTTTTTCCTTTAATGTAGTCTATATCAATACGGCGTTAAAGTTTAGATAATGTAATGATTTTATTATTAATAGCTGTTTACTAAGAAAAAGTATTTAACGAGTTTCGATTCCATGCATAACAATGTCTTTCAGACGTAACGTGATCCTAAAAAAGTTTATTTTTTATGATCGTTTGCTTTCGCTTTATTCTTTGAAGGTAGGAGACTTAAAAAAGTTTATCCACCTCTTCGCGACTGTAATAATGTTTTCTTTTTGTGTATTTTGTTTAATTAAAAGTTTTTAAAAAAAAATGTATTTTATAGATTATTTTTAGCTTTTCAATAATTTGGAGTATAGCTTATATTTTTATTTTATAAATCGTGTCTCTATTTATATCCAAATAATGGGAATTGAATTGAGTCTACAACTTTTAGGTATATTAAAAGTATTAAGAATGAATCTCTTAATTATAAATTAAAAACTGATTGCTACTTCTCAAAAGATGTAATAATTACTTAATGAAAAACCGGCAAAGTGCGAGTCGGATTTGCACACTGTGGATTCCATACAACGTGTAATGATTTCTTGTATCTAAATGAACACTACTCGGGATTATTATCATCCAAGTATTCGTTTATGTTGAAGAAACGGTATATTTATTTAAACATATTTATTTATTTACACATTGTACATAAACAGAACAAAAAGGCGGACAATACCAAGTGGCATTCTCTACCAGTCTAACATTACATTGAACAGAGACAAACGTGAAAGGGTGCACATAAATATTATGTATATTGTCTCTTACACCTCTAACATGGACGCTATCACGTTGATAAAGCTTGTAGACCTTGCCAATTCCAAAGTCCTTACAAAGCCTCTTATATTCGATTGATTAGAGCGGCTCGGGAGCTTAATGTACCTGAATAAACAATTTTAGTGATAAGTCCATTTTCACCACTGAAAGCACACGAATTAGCTTCGTTCGAATATAATTTCATTAATATCTATCTTATATTAAGCATTACTAACGACTTTGGAGGCTTGGTAATGAAAAGTAACATCCGGTGAATTCCCACAGCTAGGCGAAGGTCTCCTTCTCAAATATCCGAGAGGGTTTTGGAGCCCGCCACGCTGCTCCAATACGGGTCGGCGAACTACGAAAGTCCTCGAAATAATATTTCTCAAACATGCAGTTTTCCTCGCGATGTTTTCCTTCACCGCCGAGCACGCGGTAAAGTCAGCTTTTAAAATCGCTATTAACCATTTTAGTGGTGCCGGCGCCGGGGATCGAACCCAGTTCAATAGCGCAAAGAATAATACCGAGGCCAATGAATTGGTGAATATTGGTGACAGTGAACGTGCTAAACATAGAGGCTAACAAACATTATATATCTTTCAAGATTTTTATTAAATGTACACATATTTCTAAATATTTCACTGTACGTAACCACCGTTACGTGATAATATAACTGAAACAAAGCATATTTTTAGTTGCTAACTAGCGAACCGAGCTGATTCTAGTATCTATTATTATTACCTAGTATTTTAAAGGCAAACTTTGCAGTTGATTTAAAAAAAAAAATGTATTTTATAGATTATTTTTAGCTTTTCAATAATTTGGAGTATAGCTTATATTTTTATTTTATTTTATTTTATTTTATTTTATTTTATTTTATAAATGGTGTCTCTATTTATATCCAAATAATGGGAATTGAATTGAGTCTACAACTTTTAGGTATATTAAAAGTATTAAGAATGAATCTCTTAATTATAAATTAAAACTGATTGCTACTTCTCAAAAGATGTAATAATTACTTAATGAAAAACCGGCAAAGTGCGAGTCGGATTTGCACACTGTGGATTCCATACAACGTGTAATGATTTCTTGTATCTAAATGAACACTACTATTACTTACGGATTTTTATGTGTTTAATTTTGTTTTACATTCCCGACGTTGGGAGGGTCCTCAAGTGACCATGGCTTTTTTTTTTTTTTTTTTTTTTTTTTTTTTTTTTTTTTTTTTTTTTTTTTTTTTTTTTTTTTTTTTTATATTTTTATTTTTCTTGTAATTCTGTACTAATATCTCTAATATTCTAGCTGTTCTTATAAGAAATGATTATTGTTACTCAACTTGGGAAGACACGGACCTCTGTAATACAGGTTCTTAACCTAGCACGGATGTCAGGAATTCATACTTTGTGGTCCATATTCTTATGATTATTTATTTTATTTTTTATTTATTTAATAAGGATTACCAACAAGGTTAACACATAACAAATTCTTTTTATATAAAAATGTTTTTTTTTTTTTTTTTTTTTTTTTTTTTTTTTTTTTTTTTTTTTTTTTTTTTATATTTTTTATTTTTTCTTGTAATTCTGTACTAATATCTCTAATATTCTAGCTGTTCTTATAAGAAATGATTATTGTTACTCAACTTGGGAGAAGACACGGACCTCTGTAATACAGGTTCTTAACCTAGCACGGATGTCAGGGAATTCATACTTTGTGGTCCATATTCTTATGATTATTTATTTTATTTTTATTTTTCTTGTAATTCTGTACTAATATCTCTAATATTCTAGCTGTTCTTATAAGAAATGATTATTGTTACTCAACTTGGGAGAAGACACGGACCTCTGTAATACAGGTTCTTAACCTAGCACGGATGTCAGGGAATTCATACTTTGTGGTCCAAATTCTTATGATTATTTATTTTATTTTATTTTTTTATTTATTTAATAAGGATTACCAACAAGGTTAACACATAACAAATTCTTTTTATATAAAAATGTTTTTTTTTAAAAAAAAAAATCGATTAGCCTTTTCTAGTTTTCTGACTACGCCGAACTGAACAAAGAAACTAAGGAAGTGTCGACCAAAAACCCGGGCTGCATTGTTTGAAAGGTTTGCCAATGCTCAATAGTACGCAAGCACGTTGTTGAGTGCACCAGTGATTCTCCTCCTTTAGGACTATATTTATTTATTCTTCATTGAACCATATACGAGTACAATATATGATCAAAAGGCGGTCATAATGCTAAAAGCACTCTCTGTCTGTCGTCCTGTGGGAGTGACAGAACATCGAAGGCAGAATAGATAAAACATAATAAAGATTTAATGCACAGGGTAATAAAATAATATGCTATATATACGAATATAAAACACTACGAATAGAACATGTACATACACACACATATATGTATATATATATATATATATATATATATATATATATATATATATATATATATATATATATATATATATATATATATATATATATATATATATATATATATATATATATATATATATATATATATATATATATATATATATATATATATATATATATATATATATATATATATATATATATATATATATATATATATATATATATATATATATATATATATATATATATATATATATATATATATATATATATATATATATATATATATATATATATATATATATATATATATATATATATATATATATATATATATATATATATATATATATATATATATATATATATATATATATATATATATATATATATATATATATATATATATATATATATATATATATATATATATATATATATATATATATATATATATATATATATATATATATATATATATATATATATATATATATATATATATATATATATATATATATATATATATATATATATATATATATATATATATATATATATATATATATATATATATATATATATATATATATATATATATATATATATATATATATATATATATATATATATATATATATATATATATATATATATATATATATATATATATATATATATATATATATATATATATATATATATATATATATATATATATATATATATATATATATATATATATATATATATATATATATATATATATATATATATATATATATATATATATATATATATATATATATATATATATATATATATATATATATATATATATATATATATATATATATATATATATATATATATATATATATATATATATATATATATATATATATATATATATATATATATATATATATATATATATATATATATATATATATATATATATATATATATATATATATATATATATATATATATATATATATATATATATATATATATATATATATATATATATATATATATATATATATATATATATATATATATATATATATATATATATATATATATATATATATATATATATATATATATATATATATATATATATATATATATATATATATATATATATATATATATATATATATATATATATATATATATATATATATATATATATATATATATATATATATATATATATATATATATATATATATATATATATATATATATATATATATATATATATATATATATATATATATATATATATATATATATATATATATATATATATATATATATATATATATATATATATATATATATATATATATATATATATATATATATATATATATATATATATATATATATATATATATATATATATATATATATATATATATATATATATATATATATATATATATATATATATATATATATATATATATATATATATATATATATATATATATCTGCTTACCATATATCATAAAAATCCGTTCATCTGTGAAAAATTACGCATTTATGAAATCTGAATTGTCATTTGAAGGTTTTTTTTTTAAAACCGCCTATCCCGGTTAACGAGCAAGCGTCTCACCTGATGGTAAGTGATTACCGCCGCTCGCGGACATCTGCAACACCTGGCCAGCTGTAGCTGCGTTGCCGACTTTTAAGGATATTTGGGGAGGGGAGCCTGGAGCGGGCCTCCGGTTACCTCACTCACCGAACGAAACGCAGAGACACAAGATGTCTATACTTCACGCCGGTATTCTTCGAGGCCGTGATACCAGCACATTCGAGCAGCAAAAGCCGCCGCTTGCAAAACACGTATAACACGCAGTGATTATTAAAATAGATACAAAAATGTGTACAAAATAATAAATAAAACTCTTTTATAGATAGAATATTCTACTGATGTTAGAGTATTAGTAGAATATTCTATCAATATTGACCTATATTAACAATAGTTACAAAGTATTTAAATTAATATTTAAATTAATATTTAAATTAATATTGATAAACGAACGTACCACAATGTTATAATTAAATTTATTTAGAGAATGTAAGCCTACCTTCTTAAATAATAGACCATTAAGAACAAACTCACAATCCATTAGAAATCTATCAAAGCCAGCCCAATCGCGCGGGCGGGAGAGTTAAAAAGTAATTTAACACTAGCCTCCAATGCCATCGGAGTTTCGTAATAAATGTAAACTTTAATTTTAGTATTCTTTGATTTATTAAACTCGAGACGACGTTACAAGAACAACTTCCATTAGACCAAACAAAACCTTTACAAACCTATCGATAAAAGAAATATAACTAAAAACCGACTAATGAAGTTACCGAAATGATAAAAGAAACCGACCACGCGAGCCCCACACGCGCATCGACGGTTTCATACAACCATACAATGTATTTATTCTTTCATACAGTTCGGGATATTTAGCGCGAGCCCGACTCACGCTTGGACGGTTTGTTATTATTCTTTGTTACACTTTAGAGTTTGCTTTGACAAACTAGTACTTGATAATAACTTAAATTTTTCCTTTTTTTTATTATTTGTTAGGATATTCGCCACAATGATGTAAAAATTAGAGACAATTCTATGCTTCTCTTATTGCCAACTTAGTGTTTACATAATTGGTTGCTCTTATCAAGTGCTGCTCTACTATTATCAAGTAATTTAAGAGAATATTCTAGTCTATCTAATCAAACACTTACACCTTTTTTAAATGTCATTCGGTTATTACAGTTTCATCCAGGTGGCTCAGGATCGTGCTTTGTGGCAATCTTTAGGGGAGGCCCTAAATTCAGCAGTGAACTTATGATAGACTGAAATTATAATTACGGTTCCTAAGATACAGACCTTTGAATGTAGCACATACGGACGGACGGTCGGATAAACGGCGTAGGATTTAGAAAAATGGCACCGTCCGGAACCTTAGTAAGACTGAGATAAACTTATTTTTATTTTAGTAACTATGGAGACTTACGGAATAGGAAGGAATACCGACGCGACCACGGCGACAACTTCCGTATCCTACCAACAGTTGTCCACTGTGCAGGAGATATTATGGTGCCGTAAATGTACGCAAACACAGAAGCACTCACTCGTCTTTACCTTCCCACTTCTCATGTCCTATTTAACGCTTAAGCTATAAGATCGAAAGAAGGGGCACGTGCAGAGTCAGAGACTTGGGTCGAACGCCACAAAGCCATAAGCGAAGACCTATGATTTGTGATATTGCACAAACATTCACTTCGGCTGGGATGCGATCCCCGGGCCCGTGGCTTCGCAATCAGGTTTTCTAAACACTAATCCGCGCGGTCGTGGAGCTAGAGTTGGAGAAATCGATCAATACAGCCAGAAGATAGTCCAAAATATATTTGCACTTTTTTAGTCCCTACACCAAAAACCTCTTTTTTTTTTAAAAAAAACGTTACCTTCCGCTGTAGGTATTTCTCCTGTGTAGCGGAGACAGTTTACATACATGAATTGCACATGGACAAACACCCAGACCGGGAACTATTATTTGTAGTGCATACAAATACTAGTCCCGTGCGGGAATCGAACCCGCGACCCTAAGCGCCGTAGCTAAACGCTTAGCCACTACGCCACCGAGCCGTCAACCTTACACTACCTTACACTATATCTGTATGTGAAACAAAGTTTTCTACCGAGCTGACCTTCAGTCCACGAAAGCTTATGCTAGAAGCTCAGCTGGGTCGTAAAATAAGAATTATAAATTAGTTAGGTCTAATGTTTAATTCCCCGCTGAGATAGTCGACATTGCTTATCTCTTAAACCACAATGTACCTACTACATGAGCAATAAAACGTTTTATAACTGAAATGATACACTGAGGGAATATAGTATCTAAATATTGAAATAAAAACGCCAGTACAATTTTAACGGATTATGAAGAAATTTTTCTATAATACTCTACCAAAGCACTTTACTTATATACTTTACTTCGCTTTTACTTTGTTTATAAAGAATACTAGCAATGCTATTTTTGAGTAACATTATTAATATTCCTTTTTTTCTTATGGAATAGATGGCAACCGAGCAAGCGGTTCACCTGATGGTAAGTTATTACCATCGCCCACATACATCTGCAACACCATAGATGCTGCAGGTGCGTTACCGGTCTTTAAGGATATTTGAGAGATGGGAGGGAAGAGGAGAGGATGTGGGCTCCGGTTAACTTACTCACCGAATGAAACGCAGAAGCACAAGCTCATTTGTCACTCCCAATGTAATAAAGTTAAAGGTCAATCCCGACCCTGCAATATAAACGAAATTTTATTACCTTCTACACTACCTGGTTTTGGATTTATTTTATATAAAACTGACCGAACCCTGTCACGCTTCACAGTGACCATTATTGTAAGCACTGAATTTATGAATTTTTTTTTTCGCACACATACGTAAGCTGAACTTACATATATATTAAGAATATATTTTAAAACTATTAACTAAACTACATAATGGCTTGTGATTCCAACTCCAAGTATTCGTATATATTGCAAATTCTTATGTTATATATATTTAACCAACAAATTATTAAATTTTAATGTTACTGGCTTATACCTTAGCTTATCATTACAGCCTGTAAATGGTCCACCTTGGGACTTAGGCCTCTGTCATAAGGAGGAATGCTCTGCCATAATCTCCAAGCTCAATCAAACAACGATTACATAGTTAGGGAATATGTCTTTGAGGCAGGTAGGAGATCCGAGCTCGACACTATATAGACAGCTCGTACTAATGAGGTATTCGGAAGTTCTGTACGATTTTTATTATTGGTTTGGAAACTAAGACGGCGATAGGCTCATTGTAAGAGACCAGTATATTTTTTTATTTTATTCATTGTTTATTTTATTTTACTATACTGTATTTATTTATTTAAACTTTATTTGCACATTAAATAACAAAAAGGCGGACTTAATGCCAAGAGGCATTCTCTACCAGTCTACCATTAGATTGAACAGAGAAAATGTAAAAGGGTGCACAAAAATATTATGTTCATATATATATATATACTCAAATATTATACTACGATACACTACTTATATATGACGGTACTTAGACGTACATGTAATTATAGTTTGTTCATTATATGGAACACAACTATTGGCAGCATACGATACTTTTTTCAATGATAGAAATCAGGCAAAGAGCATCGTAATGATATAGAGGCGACAAATGTATCGATAATTAAATACATAAGCTAAATACAATCTTTTCCGAACATTAGTAATGTTATCCGTTTTCTATTTTAACAACTATACATACATATAATATGTATGTATACAATGCATACGTAAACTTAGACGATTTCTTATGTTAAAAAAGAAAAAAATATATTCCACAACTGCACTACTATTGCATCGCCAGGTAATAATCCCAAAGTAAACGCTTGAAAGTGCCTTTACTGGTAGCTGTACGTGTACTATTTGGCAGCTCGTTCCAGAGTCTGACAGCGTGATGGGTAAAAGAGTTGTGTAAGAAGCCGGTGCGGCAGAAAGGTACATTAAGAGATGCATCATCGGCAGACCGGAGACTACGGTCGCGGGAGTCAACCTGTATATACTGTATATACTGAGAATACTGTAGTTATAATTTTACTATTGGTAGTCTCCCCTACCTAGGTGTCGTCTGTATGGGTAAGAAGGTTGTCCTCTTATCCGACAATCAGTAACAGCTGTTGTGTTCCAGATTGGAAGGTACAGAGAGCCAGTATAGTTACGGATGGTGATGCATTTCATCTTAGTCCCCAGGGGTGAAAACGCACATGTAACCTTACTTGACTGAAATTACCATCAGCTATACTGTCAGCTCGCTTGTCACCCCGATCCGAAAATTAAAATTAAAAATTATGAATGCAATATGATAAATATTAAACGTAATAATATTTAAGTAACTTTTATCACGTGTAATAGCCAAGCGGCGGCTTTGGCTGCTGCTCGAATGGGCCGTCTCGACCACGGTAGTACCACGGCCTCGCAGAATACCGGCCTGAAGTAAAGCCATCTTGTGCTTCTGCGTTTCGTTCGGTGAGTGAGGTAACCGAAGGCTCACACCCAAATATTCTGATGGACCGGTAACGCACCTGCAGCATCTATGGTGTTGCAGATCTACGTGGGCGACGGTAATCACTTACCATCAGGTGAAACGCTTGCGTTTCGTTTGCCGTCTTTTCCATAAAATAAAAAAAAATCTGGAAGTACGCGGTTTCAAAAAGAGTTCAGCTTTGAAGTGGCAACGCAGCCACGTAATGTAATATTCATACACTTTTCTACCGTATTGTTTGAAATCATGATAGCCTAGTTAGCAGCGACCGTGTCTTTGAACTAAGGCATCCAAGGTTTGATGGAACATTTGCTTTATGAATCAAAGTCTCTACAGAAGTCATAGAAAATCAATTAATCTATTATGCATGATGATTTGCTTATGATAATATAAGTATAACACATAGATATGTTCTTCACTATGAACATACGAGTATATACCTAGTTTTGTTTTAGATTTAAACATATACTCTACATAAAAGCGCCTAGGCAAGCAAGATTGGCCCACGCTTACTACGCTAATATATATTATATATGTTGTTTTTTTTTTCACAGAAGAAGGGGGCGTGCGGCTCACCTGATGGTAAGTGATCACCGACGCCCACGAACATCCACAACACCAGAGGAGCTACAGATGCGTTGCCGGCCATTAAGGAAGGAATAGGTTCTTTTCTTGAAGGTCCCTAAATCCTAACTGTTCGGAAATACCGCTGGCGACAGCTGATTCCACAAAGTTGAAGTGCGTGGCAGAAAATTTCGACTAAAATGCATAGTGGGGGAAAGACAAATCTAGGTGGTATTGATGGAACTTCGATATCTGTCGCGATGTACGATGGTGAAACTCAGCGGCTGGGATCAATTGTAACAGTTCCTCAGAACATTCCCCGTAGTAAATTTTGTAAAAAGTGCAAAGAGAAGCAACATCTCTTCGCAAGACCAAATGATCAAGCCGATCAAAGAGAGCCTGGTTGCCAACAATTCGAGCCGCTCGACGTTGGATGCGTTTAAATGGAAGTAGCTGGTAGTTGGTAGGGTTCAATAAGCTGTTGTAAAATTTTCCATTAAAGGAGCCTAGAGCTTTGTGTTTGCCAGCGCCGCGTGTACTTTAAGCTCGACTTATACTTAGCATCAAACTACGCTTTCAAATTAAGTCAAAATTGGTATTTTAAATGGTATCCCCCCAAAAGCATTAAAATCAGCATCAACTTCTAAGTAAGGGAAATCAATAATGTAATTAAAAAAAAATGGGCCGAGGTTGGAGCCCTGCAGGATGCCCATTGATAACTACTTTTTGAATCCTATTACTCCGGCACGAGATAATAAGTTGAAGTGCTCTTCTTTTTAAACCATAAGGATCTAGTTCCTGACAACTATTTCATGATGAACGCAATCATCGAAAAATATTTCATAATGAAACATAATCGAACCTCACACGAAGAAGCACAAGATGCCTCTACTCAGCTCGTCTGGTGTTGCAGATGTAAGTGATTACCGACTTATCATCCCATAAACCGCTTGCTCGTTTACCGCCTTTACGTTAAAAAAAGAGAAATCTGTGTTCAGCATTATACTATGATGTAGACTTTACAGGCTGATGAGTAATAATAAAATATTTAACATTGTCGGAGGCCATAAGATTTCTCAGACATTCAATCACTGACGCATGGCTCATAGGAGTAGGCAGTATGATTAGGTATTTTTTTGGACACGGCTAGGAATAGCCCAGCTGCCCTCCGTAACCCAATTTTCACCTCTTCTGGAAATTACAGTAAAACTAGCAGACTTGACGTCACCATTTCATTTCAATCTATCACAAGGCCACTGCTGAACATAGGCCTCTCCCACAGATTGCCACAAAGCTCGGTCCTGAGCTACCTGCATCCATCGACTTCCCACAACACTGCGCAGGTCGTCACTACATCCTGTGAGTGCGTTTTTTTTTTTTTTTTTTTTTTTTTTTTTTTTTTTTTTTTTTTTTTTTTTTTTTTTTTTTTTTTTTTTTTTTTTTTTTTTTTTTTTTTTTTTTTTTTTTTTTTTTTTTTTTTTTTTTTTTTTTTTTTTTTTTTTTTTTTTTTTTTTTTTTTTTTTTTTTTTTTTTTTTTTTTTTTTTTTTTTTTTTTTTTTTTTTTTTTTTTTTTTTTTTTTTTTTTTTTTTTTTTTTTTTTTTTTTTTTTTTTTTTTTTTTTTTTTTTTTTTTTTTTTTTTTTTTTTTTTTTTTTTTTTTTTTTTTTTTTTTTTTTTTTTTTTTTTTTTTTTTTTTTTTTTTTTTTTTTTTTTTTTTTTTTTTTTTTTTTTTTTTTTTTTTTTTTTTTTTTTTTTTTTTTTTTTTTTTTTTTTTTTTTTTTTTTTTTTTTTTTTTTTTTTTTTTTTTTTTTTTTTTTTTTTTTTTTTTTTTTTTTTTTTTTTTTTTTTTTTTTTTTTTTTTTTTTTTTTAGATGCCTCTACTCAGCTCGTCTGGTGTTGCAGATCTACGTGGGCGACGGTAATCACTTACCATCAGGTGAAACGCTTGCGTTTCGTTTGCCGTCTTTTCCATAAAATAAAAAAAAATCTGGAAGTACGCGGTTTCAAAAAGAGTTCAGCTTTGAAGTGGCAACGCAGCCACGTAATGTAATATTCATACACTTTTCTACCGTATTGTTTGAAATCATAATAGCCTAGTTACGTACGCCCACGAACATCCACAACACCAGAGGAGCTACAGATGCGTTGCCGGCCATTAAGGAAGGAATAGGTTCTTTTCTTGAAGGTCCCTAAGTCCTAACTGTTCGGAAATACCGCTGGCGACAGCTGATTCCACAAAGTTGAAGTGCGTGGCAGAAAATTTCGACTAAAATGCACAGTGGTGGAAAGACAAATCTAGGTGGTATTGATGGAACTTCGATATCTGTCGCGATGTACGATGGTGAAACTCAGCGGCTGGGATCAATTGTAACAGTTCCTCAGAACATTCCCCGTAGTAAATTTTGTAAAAGTGCAAAGAGAAGCAACATCTCTTCGCAAGACCAAAGGATCAAGCCGATCAAAGAGAGCCTGGTTGCCAACAATTCGAGCCGCTCGACGTTGGATGCGTTTAAATGGAAGTAGCTGGTAGTTGGTAGGGTTCAATAAGCTGTTGTAAAATTTTCCATTTGGTACAAGGAGAATCGGAAAACCGATGTAAAAGGAGCCTAGAGCTTTGTGTTTGCCAGCGCCGCGTATGCTAAGCTCGACTTATACTTAGCATCAAACTACGCTTTCAAATTAAGTCAAAATTGGTATTTTAAATGGTATCCCCCAAAGCATTAAAATCAGCATCAACTTCTAAGTAAGGAAATCAATAATGTAATTAAAAAAATAAGTTTGAGGTTGGCGTGCCCTGCAGGATGCCCATTGATAACTACTTTTGAATCCTATTACTCCGGCACGAGATAATAAGTTGAAGTGCTCTTCTTTTTAAACCATAAGGATCTAGTTCCTGACAACTATTTCATGATGAACGCAATCATCGAAAAATATTTCATAATGAAACATAATCGAACCTCACACGAAGAAGCACAAGATGCCTCTACTCAGCTCGTCTGGTGTTGCAGATGTAAGTGATTACCGACTTATCATCCCATAAACCGCTTGCTCGTTTACCGCCTTTACGTTAAAAAAAGAGAAATCTGTGTTCAGCATTATACTATGATGTAGACTTTACAGGCTGATGAGTAATAATAAAATATTTAACATTGTCGGAGGCCATAAGATTTCTCAGACATTCAATCACTGACGCATGGCTCATAGGGTAGGCAGTATGATTAGGTATTTTTGGACACGGCTAGGAATAGCCCAGCTGCCCTCCGTAACCCAATTTTCACCTCTTCTGGAAATTACAGTAAAACTAGCAGACTTGACGTCACCATTTCATTTCAATCTATCACAAGGCCACTGCTGAACATAGGCCTCTCCCACAGATTGCCACAAAGCTCGGTCCTGAGCTACCTGCATCCATCGACTTCCCACAACACTGCGCAGGTCGTCACTACATCCTGTGAGTGCGTTTTTTTTTTTTTATGAAAAAATAGGCTTGCGTTTGACCTCAATCTTGCCCGATGGAAAGCGAAGATGAGGCCTAGGATGGTACACGCTTGCCTAGATGTCTGTTCACTTTGGCCTTGAAGAGGTCCAGGTTATAGGTTTCCGGAAAAACTGACTTCGGCAGAGAGTTCCACTCCTTAGCCGTCCGCATAAAGAAAGAAGAGGCAAACCGCTAGGTGCGTAATGGAGGAATGTCTACAACATAAGGGTGGAACTGCTCGCCGCGTCTAGTCGTTCGGTGATGGAAAGGGGAAGGGGGTATTAGGTTATGCAATACCTCCGCACACTCTCCGCGTTTACCTGTACGTGGCTGCCACTCGAGAACCTTTTCTCCCCAATGGTTGTCAGTTCTAAGAGCTATATGGCCGGCTGTTGCCACTTCAGCTTGCCGATCCTAACGGCTATATTTGCTACCCTAGTTCTGCTGCGTATATCATCGTTGGAGACTCTATCGCGCAGAGAAACACCGAGCTTAGCCTTTCCCTTCCATGACGTAATATTAAGTATAACTTCTCGCTATCTATGCTTTTTTTTATTGGATTGAGACAAACGTGATAACAGTCCACCTGATGATATGTGGCTTCAATCGAAGATGGTTACAGATCACGTCTGAAGACTAAAGTAGAGTAGAGTAGAGTGTCTAACAGCTCGTAATTATACTGGCTCTCTAACATTTCAAACCGGAAAAAAACAGCGTTCAAACTGCTGGCTAAGAAGGTGGTACTTCCAGCCAGCCCGACCGACGAACCCAGACAACTCGTATACAGAGAAGTTTTTACATCCTAGTTTGGTTACAGTTGAGCGTTTCCCATATCGGATTTTTAACGTTTAATCATTAACGGTGAGAGGGTGGCAGATCCTACTCTTCTACTTTACGCGAACGTCCATCTTAATTTTATCATATTAATTAAAACTTTTTTGGAAAAGTTTAACTGTTCTTCCGAAACAAAATCTCTAAATATAATAATTTGATGCCCTCTAATTAATCAGTTTATAAATCACTAACATTTGAAATGAAACTATTATTTACGGATTTAATAGAGTTTAATTTTTTATTCGCGATGTTTCGAATGCATTACAACAGCAGTGACCACGGGGGGCACTGAGATGTTAGAAGTCCAGATATTAATTTTGGTCCGATCTACGCTGTGTAGCGTTCGCGTAAATAGAAGTAATCACTAACATATTAGTGTGCTTTCGTCCGACACCCGTTAATTTAAGTAGATCATCATCATCATTTCAGCCTATCAGAAGTCCACTGCTGAACATAGGCCTCCCCCAAAGATTTCTCATCATGGGGGGGTTGCCTTAGTTGCCAGGCCTGGCGAGCGGGTTGGCAACCGCAGTTTTTTTTTTGTTCTAGTGCAGGAAGATGCTGCTGCCCATCTCCTAATATAAATTTTTACCATTAGTCGCCTTCTACGACACCCATGGTCAGAAAGGGTTGGCGCTATTCTTTACTTCCGACAGCCACACGGAAATCCGACAGCCACACGGAAAGTGAAAGTTTAAGTTGGTTAAAAAAATTAACTTTTTCCGCGTTTTTGTTATTAACTGTATTGGTGTAGAAATATAATATAATAGATAGCGGGGTATGTAAGTATTTATGACTTGATTTGGATCAAATATATTGAATATTTGATAAAAAAAAACGTTACAAAGCCATAAGAATTAATATATTGTTGTTGTATTTATGGATTTTTTCCGTAGCTGTGAATATCGTGATCGGTTTTGAATATAAAAAAAAATTATAAATTGGAATATTTTTTCGCACTTTTGCCATCAACCCCAGGGGTTCGGTATGTACGAATTCGAACTATGTATCTCCTTTGGTTTTTCAGATAAGGGCGGTTGGATAACTCATTGGGGATTATATAACGGCTTATCTAAATATCATGCAATATCAATGTGCATCTAGATTCTAGATCTTTCTTGATCCCTTTTAATACATATAAATATATATATATATAGAAATATCTGAGCTGAGAGCTAATGCAGACATTAGCTCAGAAGCTATGTTACATGTTTAATGTATGTAGTAAGCTCAACTTTCTCCAGTTCTGTTATTCTTTTACATTATAACATACTAGTATATCGAGTTAATATATTCTAATTTCAAAAAAAGAAAAAACACTCGACATAAAACTTTTTCGTTCTGTTGATACAATTGATGTAAAAATAAACGATGAACTGAATATTCAACTAGTTTATGTAACATTAACAAATATTAAAAATAATTTTCAATATACGGCACGCTTCAAACGCGACGTTTCAAATAAAACAAATATTTACATTTCAGTCATTTCGTGTTCGGAATATTAAAATTGGCAATTTGAAAATATTAAAAGCACTTCGAGATTTGTTTGCAAATCCTTAAAACTTCTATAGTACTTACGTTTAATACTGCTTAATCAAATCATCAATGAAAGAGTTTTGACTGTTTCACAATTTATACAGTAATAACAGTATATTAATCAGAGTCCACTATTTAACCTTTTTAATAAAAATTTTTTTGAGTTTTTTAAATTGAGAAACACTCGGAAAAATCAAAAAAAAATATAACACTAACAACTCACTTAAAAATTAACAAAAAAAAACGTTTTTAAATAATTCAATTAATGTCCAGTTCGTTCAGTCCCATAATCGAATTTGTGTTATATTAAGATAATTTTAGTAACTAGAACTCGTTCGTAGCTCAAGTTCGGAAGCTCTCGGCGCAAGTAGCGACGTCCGTACACCCCGGCATCCGAGCGATGACTGAGCTCTGAAGCTTTTCGCACAGAATTGAGATCTAATAGAATATGCTAGTGAAGGAATAAAATCACGGCCAACGGCAAATATCACATGGAACGGTGCTAATGAAATGGTATTTTCTGGATTGAATACGTCATTTAATTTGCTCTACGATAGATAGGTACTACTGAAAGAAAATTCTTTATTATTCGACTTAAGAAAGATAATTTAGTTTTTCAGACGACAAATCAAAGTCCTATTATTATTCTCCGGCTGACGGTGACGAAAGAGGCGAAAGAAACTCCTTGATTACAGTTTTTTTTTTTAATAAATTTTAATGTACATCGTGAAATAGAAGGTATGGTTCCATAAGCAACTGACAGCATGTCACAATAATACAGTGATACACCAAATTAAAGCCAAGTGCACTGCACACTCGAGCAGACCGGATGCTGGTGGGCAAGCAGCATCTGTTCACAATTATTATCACTGGATGTAATTTTAATTGCAATTCGTCTCCTTTCTAAAGTACGTGTTTTATTTCTCGGCGATTTGTTCTGCGGACCACGATTTGACGATTCGATAGTAGATATCGGAATCGATTGTACTTAAAAATTATATAATTTTAACATAATATAGGCTGTCTATTAGTTAGCGATATTAAAAGAGCGGAGATGGCAAAATATTCTGTCATATTTAGGGTCTCAAAATTACTTAAATGTAAATTCTTTACAACTAGGCATTCTACAACGTACGAAAATTAAATTTCATCTGATAACCGTCAATTCTTTTATACAATCTATCGTCGCGTTGTAATGAGATTCCTCTGATGAAATATAGATCGACGAAAGAAATAATTGTAATCAATACAATGGCATAAGTATAAAAGGATAAATATATAACTGTTTATTGTTTTTCTAGCACAGCTATTTAATCATTTCGGAGAACTTACAGACTAACAAAGCTAATGTTCATCTTATTTAAACATGAATACTGGTGCATCTGACGGAGAACTATAAAACATTCTAATATAAACAACTATCTTATAGTAACTATGAACACAAACAAAAGTATTTATGAGGAAAATAGAGTGAACTATTGTGAGGTAAAGTTAGTGCTGTTTGAGGAGATAGATCTGTAGTTATTGATTTCTTATATTTATGTGATCACTACATATATCCCCGTGGGATTGGGAAGTCTCCAGTCTGTGATAATATTCTTGATCTCCCCAATCACTATATTAGATTTGACAGATCACATATCCTAGCAAAAGTACACCGGTTCCTGTCAAGGATGATTCGCGAGGCTATTGAAATGAAAAAATATCCTATCTTCGATAGAGAAGATGGCTGGGTGGTTACCTTTTGCTTGGAATCCGGTAATTAATAAAATGAAATTCAAGACCAAGCATAACACTGCACGACTTCCAGACAGACCAAAAATTAATAATTATAAAGCTGAAGGTAGCCAGGTGAATTATGACACCAGAACGTCAAACCACCTCAGTTTTTCGTGTACCACGGGCGCTGTAAAACAAAAGTAGTTTCATTTCAAAAGGTCTGCTATTCTTGTGGTATCCTTTCAGTTACATATGGGACCATACCTTTTATTTTTATGAATTTGTATGCATTACAATTATTAAACTAAAAATAAATAAAAAAGGAGTTTCTTGGAGTTTCATTCGACTGTTTCTTCTCAGTTAGAACAAACTCATCACGAAACGGTGTGAGATTGTTAAAAGAACGTAAGAATTGACATTTTATAAAAGAAATTGTCTTTCTTACGTCAAAGATTGAAACAAATCTATTCACCTCATGCATCAGAAACCTTCTCCGACTGAAGATGTTAGCAGTAGTCAATGGGCTGCAGTAGCTTCTTACCACAAGGTGGACTTATTAAGCTCGATTTTCACCACAACCCAACAAAAAAAATCAGCTATATAACAGCTAAATAAAGTAAAAATAACTGAATTTGAAAGTAAGTAAAGTAAAAGTAAATTAGCAGCCTGTAAGTGTCCATCGCTGGGCGAAGGCTTCCTTCTCAAATATCTGAGTGGGTTTTGGAGCCGGTCAAGGACAGCCTTTTCACATGTCCTCGAAATAATATTGTTTATTATTTCTCAGACATGCAGGTTTCCTCGCGATGTTTCCCTTCACCGCCGACCACGTGTTGAATACAGTTAAAAATAACTATAAACTATTACAGTAGGAATATATACTGGGGATCTAACTAAGGTCACTCGAGCTCTATGAAACTAAAGCGAGCGTCCTGACCACTAGGGGACCATAACTAAGCGAGTGACTTATTAATAGTTAAATAATATCTCGAGCAACGTTTAGTATTACATATAACAAATATATGAGACGAGTGTAAATGGTAGAGTCGGGAGAGGAAGACCTAGACGAACGTTTCACGATCAAATCTGAGACGTTCTGAAAAAAGGCCAGGTCAAGAGTACTCTAAACCAACGAGCATGCATGCAAAGATTGGTGAAAGTGGAAGAAGCGAAAGACGTACGTCAGGATCGTAGCAAAGGGAAGAAGATTTTCTCTGCTTACCCCGTTGGGAACAAGGCGTGAATATATTAACTTTTTTTATTATTACTTTAAAGAGAAAATACTAAGTAAAACGTCAAGTCTGCCACTTATATCAATGGCGTGCGAGTGGAACCACTGACTGGAATGGTTATGCAAATATAACATAAATAATGAGATTCGCGTGCAGGATATGAATAAATGTGAAGCAAGAGCACATCGTGTGCTGCTTATAATTCTAATTTAATAACTATAATGAGGGAGGAATATTTATTAACTGAGCTACAAAGCATACATAATGCATTACATTTTAAGCGTGGTAGAGCCAAGCGGAGGCTTTAGCTGCTGCTCGAATGGGCCGGCTCGACCGGATTGGTACCACGGCCTCGCAGAACACCGTCGTGAAGTAGCGGCATCTTGTGCTTCTGCGTTTCGTTCGGTGTGTTAGGTAACCGGAGGCCCACACCCCCTCCCTATTCCCCTCCTCTTCCATCCCATCTCCCAAATATCCTTAAAGACCGGCAACGCACCTGCAGCATCTATGGTGTTGCAGATATATATCAGGTGAACCGCTTGCGCGTTTGCCGTCTCTTCCATAAAAAAAAAATGTCCATCTATCCAAGTTCAGTTTGTTTAAAAATATCCACGCCATCTTGTTCTCCCCCCAAAACACAATATATGCAGCTATTTACTTGAATTAAGTCGTAACACGGGCAAATTTACTTTTTTCTATCGCATAAATATTGTAGCTGAAACGTGGTACTCTGTCCATTTAACTTGCGAGCCTCCTGCTCGCGAGTCTTACCGATGTAGCTGAAAAGGCCACTGGGCCAACAGCAGATCTACCGCGGGGGGTTTTAGTCGGTCCGGCATCTTCAATGCTGATCCCGACAAAACCAGTCACCGGAAACGGTGACGGGTAGGTGCGAGCACCTTTCCCCCACGTTAAACTAAAAAAAAAAAAGGTACTCTGTCCACTACTGGTCTCACTTAGAACCAGCCCCACGGCTGTTATTATGTTATTACAGCCGCGCCCATTGCCGACCGTGTTTCCTTCACGACAACGATGCAGGATGCAGCACGGATAAATCCATACTTTGTTTTTTTTTTCTTCTCTTTGCTCAGTTATTGTAGTAGTATTTAAATTTATTTTAATTTAGTGAATAACTATTATGTTTTTTTTTAAATTTTATTTTTGTTGTTCTCATTTATCTCTTTTATTTTTTCTCTTTAGATAATAAGCATCTTGTTGTACTTGTGCCGTGAATAGATGTTTGTTTTTTTTTTCAAATAAATAAAACGTAAGAAACTTATCATAAGAATATACCACCGAACTTCTTCGCGTGGGTGTTGTAAGAGGCGACAAAGGGAAAGTCACGAAAATCGCATTAGCTACCGATAGATGGCGCGATAACCAATTCAAAGATAACCAGACTAAAGGGTAGTGAACCGATGACGTGCAGCAGTGTTTAAGATGCGAGGTGTCTGGTACTGTGATCGCCAATCCGCTTGCCGTGCGCGGCGATTACAGGAAATCCTCCTTAGGAAGAGGAATATGTCCGGGAGTGAACTACGATTATATAATGATATACCCGACACACAAACAGACGACAGAACTTTCCCACTCGAAATCAGAGCGTCTAACAGTCGGTACATTTTTAAAATGAAAGCTAAGGAACATATCCTTAACAAAATAGCAGAATCATCTCAATAACAGACTATTATTCTAATGTATATTTAATATTTAAGTTATTAATATATTTAAATAAATATAAATGTATGTATGTACGTGTGTATGTATTTATTATTGTATGTATGCGTATTGAAATATTGTATCTATATATAGATTTACATTTATTATAATGTTCTCTTCTTCTCTTTAGTTCTCTCTATTCTATAACCTACACCTACTTCATTTCATCTCTGCATCGTCCAAAGGTTGACTGGTAGAGAATGCTTCTGGCATTAAGTCCGCCTATATACATTCTCATGTATATGAAGTTCAATAAATAAATAAATGAATACAAACAGAGTAAACAGAGTTATATTTGAGAACTTATTAAAAATATTATAATTTTTTTATGTTAAACGGATCGCTCGCTTTCACGCTTCATAAGACGCGAGTGACCTTGGAGATATACCAAGTGCTAAGCGGTGAAGGAGAAAATCTCAAAGAGACCTGCATATCTGAGGAATTAAAAAAAATATTTCCAAGGCATGTGAAGTCCGTCATCCGGCTTTCGAGCAGCGTGGCGAACACTCCCTTGCTCCAAAACTCCTAAGACACCGAGAGGCTGGCTGTCCCTGGCAGTGAAACATTCAAAGTCTTCTTCACCTTCGTCTCTCTCTTTATTCATTACTTAGTGGTTACCGTCGCCCACGTACATCTGCAACACATCAGGAGTTGCAGACGCGTTACCGACATTTAAGGATATTTGGGTAATGGGAGAGATGACAGGGGGGGAGTTAGGGAGGGAGGAGTAGGTTAGCTACGGTTACCGATTGTAGCTCGATTACCACGGTCGAGCCGGCCCATTCGACCGGCAGCAAAAGCCCTCGCTTAGCAGTACCATGTATATTATATTAATAGTCGTACACTGAAGACCTTCCCATACTCGCCGTTTTAACTAATTTTACTACATTCCTACATTAGTAGTCTATAATAAACTCTCTCGGTGAGTGAGGTAACCGGAGGCCCACACCCCCTCCCTATTCCTCTCCTCTTCCCTCCCATCTCCCAAATATCCTTAAAGACCTGCAGCATCTATGGTGTTACAGATGTACATGGGCGACGGTAATCACTTACCATCAGGTGAACCGCTTGCTCGTTTGCCGCCTTTCCCATAAGAAAAAAAAATACCTACGAAGTATCTTTCGTCTATTTCTTCTACGTCAGAGGAACGTCATTATCAAAACGGTGGTAGATTGCAAGTAATAATAAGATTCGATTAATCTTTCTCACGTCGCAGAATAAGGAACGTTCACCGATAGAGAAAAACACGGAAATATTACATAATAATATCTCTACAATTCGGAATGATACAGCATTGAAAATTTTGGCAATATGCCTCTCTTCCATCGCATTTTCTCAGTACACCATCGGTAATGTAGTGGACACCATGTCACCTTACGCAACTCTGTTCGCCTATTTCGGAGTGAGTACTTTAAATATTGTTCAACTGTTTTATTTAAATTCAATGCGCGTCATTTTTTTTCCTTTTTATCATAACGTTTCCTTAATCTACCTTACATTCTCCGACGCATGCGTGTTTCCCACCGTGATCTCATATCGTAGGATTCGACATTGTTTATTTTATCGACTTAACTAGGCACGTCTGTTGTTTTGTGCGCTGTGACTACTCTCGCAAAAGGCTTTTGTGTCATACATCGCATATAATGGGTGCACTCGGTTTATTTTCAGCTCAAAAAGAACAGTAACATGTTTGTTCACGGTCTAAATAGATACGGCACATAATATAGAAATATTACAAGGGTAAATGTTTACCATAATAGCTTGTATGAGTGAAAATATTGAATGCAAAAAGGAGACTAAGTCTGTGCTGCAGCATAAGATCGTGATGTGCTGGAATTAGTAATAGTCGAAATTCAAAATCTGAATCCAGATACGGATTTTCAGTCCGGCTCGTTTGCGTCTGTGTTCTGTGAATTAAATATATATGGTGGTCATATAATTAGAAACACTTCTTAGGAATAAAGAAAGTATAACTTCAACGTACAAATGTTCGTAAAAAATATTCACATTCAATAATTAATAATCATGCAATAATATAGCCACTCAAATAAAAAACTCATTAAATACATAAAATATAAAGCATATGTTACTTTTAATTACAAAATGAGTCTTACACATGTAGGAGTTTATTTTCTGTTACCGGCCGCTTGGACGCCTAATTAGAGAAACATTTTAAAAAAGCATCCATAGCTCGTTCTTTTTTTGAAATTGGAGAATAACATTTCTTTCTTGGCATTTTCTACTATTTTGGCGGCAATTCAAAATTTAATCTGAATTTTATTTTGTTCCAAAATGGGCAAAAATAAAAGTTGTGACGTGTAGGTACATAATTGTTAATTTACATACAGATCATAAGTGGGCGTACAGAAGAATGGCCGAGCGGCGGCTTTAGCTGCTGCTCGAATGGGCCGGCTCGAACGGATTGGTACCACGGCCTCGCAGAATACCGGAGTGAAGTAGAGGCATCTTGTGCTTCTGCGTTTCGTTCGGTGAGTGAGGTAACCGGAGGCCCACACCCCCTCTCTATTCCCATCCTCTTCCCTCCCATCTCCCAAATATCCTTAAAGACCGGCAACGCACCTGCAGCATCTATGGCGTTGCAGATGTATGTGGGCGACGGTAATCACTTACCATCAGGTGAACCGCTTGCTCGTTTGCCGTCTCTTCCATAAAAAAAAAGGTGTCCGTGGATTGCAGTAGCTAATGAAGCTCTCTTATTGTATATATATCTGTAAACTTATTAACAATTCTAATAGTGCCGGCCACCACCGGGGATCGAACCCAGGTCACTCGCGCTCTATGAAACTAAAGCGAGCGCCCTGACCACTAGGCTACCGCAGCCTAATGTTTAATGTTATACTATAATAATCCATTCGTTATATTGTCATATATCCTTAAGGTATGAATTAATTAAAACACGTTTCGTAAGACATATGTGTCTTGTATCGAAAGAGATCGACATTTATAGTATATAACTACTTCTATATCTGTCTATCAATCTAAATGTGTCATTCATTTCAGCTGTACTTAGTCTTCATGGTGGCGTATATGATAATCTTGTGCCTGATATGCGTGTCAGTACTTTTGTGGTATAACAGAAAGCATGGATTCGGTCAAGGCCCTTGTGAACTGCGAGAAGCGACGCCTTTGAGATCACACAACTAGAAAGATTGTACGAAACGTGTGAACAAAGATTTGATTCGCTTAAGCTCATATTCCTAAGCGGACAGATGTCGTCAATTCATCAATAAACGATATGGAATACTCGAGTCTTTGTTTGCTTTACTTATACGTTATTAGTAATAATGAACAATTATATTTTATTTGGTAAAAAACGAACAAACAGTATTTAAAAACAATTATAAATTAGAGAAAAAAAATAGTAAAAAAAGAAGGAAAGTAGCAGCCCGCAGGTGCCCACAGCTGGGAAAAGGCCTCCTTCTCAAATACTAGTATCAGTGAGGGTTAAGGAGCCGGGAAGGGCCCGCCACGCTGCTCCAGTGCGGGTTGGCGGGCTTCACATAGCCTCGTAAATAATATTTTTATTTTTTCTCAGCTATGCAGGTTTCCTCACGATGTTTTCCTTTACCGCAAGCCACGTGGTAAATACAGCACTTAAAATTGCTATTAACAATTTTAGTGGTGCCGGCACCGGGGATCGAACCCAGGTCACCCGCGCTCTGTGAAAATAAAGTGAGCGTCCTGACTACTTCAGCCCTTCGACTTTTGTCCAGCAATGGGCACTTATAGGCTGCTATTTTCCTTTCTTTACTATGCCACATCCAACCCCAGTGATGGGAGCGGGATATCTTGTGCGTGGGTGGGGTCGCCAATCCTGCATGCTGTGTATGGGCAATTATTCCACGATAGTTTGGGTCCCATTAATGTCCACTACTGAACGTAGATCACACCACGCTGGGCTAGCGAGTGGGTGAGCACTGCGTCAGAACCCTCTCACTAATGATGCTGCTCCTATTGACTAGAGAGGAGGAATCGAAAGTTTTAGTAGTTTTAATGTTTTTGATCTCGTTATTGTCACCAAGACGGGCCAACTAAATTACGAAATTAGAGACGACGAACGGAGGTCCAATAGAAAAAAATTACAACTTTAACATTATCACGGCTCTCTCTTATCAATATATATGCCCCCCTCCCCCTCTTCCCAGCCCCAATCTTGTGTAATTCCATTCGTACATACGCGTGCTTGTTGTTGGCGTATGGCCCACCGTTCATTGATTAACGTGTTTACACATATTAGCCGTTTAATAAATAAAATTTTGTAACCAACGACATCGGCAGTGGTGTAAATTGTAACATAATTTATTGGATAAGCGTTCAGTTCGCAAACAGCTAATAACTTTGGGAAACTGTTTCATAGTCTGTGGATAAGTTGACGTGGGATGTGATTAGAAACTCAGCGTAATCTATGGAGCTCGGGTAAGAGGTAAATCGACTTATTTGTGTTGGTAGATCGTATCTTGATAGTGGTGCTTTACGAGAATACGATTTCTGATTATAATGTATTTAGAATTAAGACTAGATGACTATTATTTAATTGCACCGTTATGTGACAATCTTCGTTCGGCGTTACTTTAAAGATGTCCGTTATTTTAACGATGTTAGGAAAGAGTTTGTTTTATATATTTTATCTATTTTGAAGCATTACCCTCTCCCCTCAAATAGGTGAACTACTTCTTTTTTTTTGTATAGAAGAAGGGGGCAAACGAGCGCGCGGCTCACCTGATGGTAAGTGATCACCGACGCCCACGAACATCCACAATACCAGAAGAGCTACAGATGCGCTGCCGGCTTTTATACAAAACCACGCATCTTCATCACAACAATCACCTACCTCAACGTTTAAAACTGCAGGCCCACTGAAAACCAGCGCTGTAGTCTCGTCTCGACTTCAGTATTAAGCTGAGTGTGGTCTGTTCGCCCGAGAGGAAGTCCCAGGCGAACATTTCACGATCAAACCGGAGAGGTTTTCCAAAGTCTTCCACGTTTGCCTTCTAAAGTATAATAGATGATAGGTATTTAATAGATTGTCTGATAAAGAATAATTAGAACATTTCTCCTCTCATCGACATGCGCCTCTAATTACATGACGTCACCGTGCCGACTCTGTTATTGTTTAACCATGCGCCCCGTGGCGTCCGTTGTACGTCGTATAATCGTGCAGTATTATCTTATACATAAGTACTTTCTTATGCAGTCGTAAGCAGACGCCTTTAATTAAAAAAAAAAGGAGAGAAGTGACGTCTGTCCGTGACAAAGGAAACGAAAGTCATAGTTTGTATTTGTCTTTTAACAAGTAATAGATCTATATTAGCTTCTAGCTGACACCCGTCTGTACGAATTTTATAATAAGCTTGAACACTATGACACAAGATGGAGTGACGACCTGCGCAGTGTTGCGGGAAGTCGATGGATGCAGGTGGCTCAGTACCGAGCTTCGTGGCAATCTTTGGGGGAGGCCTGTGTTCAGCAGTGGACTTCTGATAGGCTGAAATGATGATTATGATGATGATGACTAGTTTTGAGTCACGTTGTTCCAATCAAGATCCTTAGGGACCTAATCCGTTAAGCCACAAAAATAATTCAAAAAAATTTTTCGATCAGGTAACCTCGATATCGTGATAAAAATAACACAGTCACACGATATTGTAGGGGAAGGTTACAATAACAATTACATTATTCGTTCCTCTGCTAATCATATGATAAGTATCCCGCAACATTTTACCCATTTTGTTGGTGGTTCATTCACCGTTCAGGCTTCACTTCTCTGCAACTCCAATTTCTTTCAAACGATTGGTACGCGAACACTTTTTAAAACCATCTGATACTTGTTAGTATTTATCTATTATATATATATGATTCTGATCTATTATATATGTACGTACTAATGTGTTTGTATGTATGTGTATATTATAGGATGTATTTGTATATGTATGTGTTTGTGTAGATATGTATGCTTATACATTTATATAAGTATTAATTATGTAGTATATTCCTCAATTAGCCTTCCATATTTATATTATTTTAAACTTGATGCACCTATCACCACATTTCTTCACGCCGTGGGTTGACAGTTAGAGAATGTCAAAAGGCATTAAGTCCGCCTTTTGTAATCCTTTTGGTGTAGACAATAAAGTATAAATAAATAAATAAATAATTTAAATAATTAAAATGTATTGTGAATCTGGTACCAGAGGTTATAATAATTGGCGAAAAATAAAGGATTATATTGTTTTAGCTCGAGTATTTTTCACGGTTCTATAGTTTAAAAGGAACAAAATATTCATGTAAAACAGACTTTGCTCAACATACAAGTGTTTAAATTTGCTTAAAATGATATGAAAGTTTCGTGTTCCCCTTTTATTTGCCTTTAACGTAACATAACATAACGCCGAATATTTCTCCTCATAATATGTCCGATGCATGATGGTCCTTCGCGTTTATAAACAAACTTATTGTGGTAAATCAAATGTTTCCATCTATTGGGTTTACGGCCGTGAGAGCTTAACATTTTTGTTATAAAACCTTTGTAATGTTTTCAACAAGTCAAAAGCTATAAAGCAGACGACGGTACGGTTAGCAAAATGAAAAAGAAAATGTCTGCGTCTGCACTTTGTTTGCATGCATAATAAGATCGCCTGCGTTTCTGAATTTACGATCAGTGACTGTTCGAGACTTATATGTAAAGTAATGTTAATGTTTATTTCGTCAACAATAGATGTCGCCACATGTTGTTTGAAACACACTATTAAGTGGCCGACACAATATCAATAACCTCGACAGATAATTTGTTAAAAAAAATATGCGCTTACATCAAGATATTCGTTGTTTTCATTTGAAATCGTATCCATTAATGGCCCTCGGTACAATAAAACTCAGTGTCTGCTTTTAAACTCTTGAGTGGTAAGAGCTTCCGAATCATGAGACCAGAGTTCGAACCTCCGGACGGATCGTACCAAAACGATAAACGCTCGTTTCTTACTTTCGAAACTTCATCATCATCATCATTTCAGCCTATCAGAAGTCCACTGCTGAACATAGGCCTTCCCCTGAAGATTGCCACGAAGCTCGGTCCTGAGCCACCTGCATCCATCGACTTGCCGCAACACTGCGCAGGTCGTCACTCCATCTTGTGGGGGGGTCGTCCTACACTGCGTTTGCCTGTACGCGGCTGCCACACGAGAACCTTTTTTCCCCAACGGTTGTCAGTTCTGCGAGCTATGTGGCCGGCCCATTGCCACTTCAGCTTGCTGATCTTTTTTTTTTTTTCGAAACTTGGCAACGTCTAAAACTTCTTACAATTGTACACGATTTTCTTTATGACCGAGCAGACACATGTTCTATTTGGTCGAATTGACCGGCTCGATTCGGGCGGTGGTACCACGACCTCGCAGAATACCGGCGTGAAGTAGAGGCATCTTTTGCATCTTTATCACCACACCATTCCAAGTCCACTACTGAACATGGACGTCTAAAAAAAAACCGGCGTACCGTTCTTGGAAAGTGTGTCTTGTGCTCACCTCGGTTAGCTGGACAGGCGGGGTACCGGACCCTATAATCATCATCATCATCATTTCAGCCTATCATCATCATTAGCCATAGTTGCCACGCCTGGCGAGCGGGTTGGCAACCGCAGTTTTTTTTTCTAAGGCAGCTATCTCCTAATATATGTTTTTCCCTCTGTCGACTTTTAAGACACCCACGGGACGAGACGGGATGGCAGATCCTCTTATACCGCCACCTTACGGTAGATACGGCTGACTCACGATAACTATGCTGTGATCTCTCCCGATCTACCTCTTCATCCCCCTTCCATCTCCCAAATACGCTTAAACTCACCTGCAGCACCTCTGGTGTTGCAGATGTACGTGGGCGACGGTAATCACTTAACATCAGGTGAACCGCTTGCTCGTTTTTTTTTTATCATAAAAAAATGTTAAGGAATTTTGTGTAAAATCAGGCGCGTGTCTGGAGGTAGCTACTGAATTGAAAAAAAAATCTTAAAAACGATGAGCCCACTCGAACGGTTAGAATGTAAAGATAAAAGGGGCCATCAAAACCAAGACAACGAAGAGATATCGGGAAGCTTTGAAAATTCAAAAAAGGCTTTTACCGTTTCGGGGACTCACAAATAAAGTGAGAAAGGGATTAGGTAATTTCGTGCGATATACGAATTTTTCTTTTTATAGATAACACAATTTTCTTTTTTCGTGTTTCATTAGGGTTCCGTACGGAGCTACGATGTCAGTGTAAAAGGTAGGACACATTAAAAACATACAGTTTTTAACCGTAGAAGTCAGATGAATTTTTCTCATAATATATACATTTAATATCTACTATTCTAATAAATAATAAAAAACATTTTTTGTAAATAGATAACACAGAATAGTGCGTGGTTGTACGGAACCATCGGTGCGCGAGTCCAACTCTCACTTGGCCGTGTTTTATTTTTAATTAACAAATATAGCTTTAATTGTTTAGTATAACTACTTTAATATTATTTAACGACCGCGTGGCTTAGTGACAGGCGTACGTGTCCTAGCGTGGGTCCTTGGTTCGAATCCCAGCCGAAGATCTCTTACTGTGATATTATGCACATAAGCTTTATATCTTTCCAGGCGATTATTCGCAAGAAAACAGCCTCCCTGACTGACATCCTGAAGGCGATATCTGTAAGATACGAATGTCCCATCCAGGACCACTGGAGCAATACTAACATAGTTATAATTAAAAATTGTTACTAACAATATATGGATCTTCCGGTCTGAAATAAACTTTTTAATATTTTTGGAGTATTTCTATATTTACTCATCTGGTTGGGTTGTATATATAAATAAATATAGATACAAATAAATACCATAATACAAATAATATTTTATAAATAATATATATATTAAAATTAAATAGATAACTATGTAAAACCCAACCAGATGGATGGAGACCAGACGACCGAGGGTTAGGGAGAAAGGGAAAGGAACCGGCGGACAATGCGAGCGGTATCGAGTAGCACCGCCTTCTGCATTTTAGCTCGGAGCGGTCCGTCACGGAGTCCCGGCCGCCTCAGATCTTCCGAGAGGCTGACTGGGATTAACCCACTCGCAGAGACGACGATCGGAATAATTTCGGTCGACATACAACCTCGCATGTCGGTTACCTCGTGAGCTAGGTCCAGATATTTTGACTTCTTGTCTGTTTCGGCTTTCACGAGGTTCTCGTCATATGGAATGGTGATGTCGACCAAATTATTATTGTTATTATTATATCGGGTGGAGTTTTCAGACACGTCTAAATATCATATCATTTAATACTAGAAGTCCAAATAATATTTACTATCCCCGGTGTAAAACTGCCCTGAGTTCAAACAGTTGTGACGACATGATTATCAAAATTTATAATAAATTGCTTGACAAATGTTATTACTATGCAAACAAACTTCCTTGCGGCCAGCGTTTAATAGTATAATAAGTTAATAACTGTCAAGATTTATATGCCTTTTGTTTTATTACACATTACATTTTTATTTCAAACTTTTATGTTAATTCACTTTAATAATATCTCTTCACGCCTCCGGTTAACAGGCAGATAATGCCAAAAGGCATTAAGGGTTTCTATTGCTTTCCTTTACGTATACAAGTAACGTATAAATAACTTAAAAACAATAAGAGAATGATGACGTAATAATTTTTTTTCGAATTTTATTCAAGATAAGTTTTATCAAAGTTTATTTACTACTTTGATTATAATACATATGCGCCATTTTGTTCGATAACTTGTTCCCATTTTGTAGGTAGTGACATAACCCCATTGGTGTAGAAATTTTGGGACTTCTGTTCAAAAAAACTGTGACAAGTAGTTTTGATCTGCTCTTGATGTTAACCTAACACTTCCTAAAGGTGAAAATCTAAGGGTGCAAGGTCAGGGCTATGTGTAATATCTCTCAATATTTGCAATAGATGAAAGAGTGGCAAAAGATATGTATTCTGGCGTTATCACAATGAAAAACCACACTCTTTCTGTTCATCAATTCCGTTAATTTTTTTCTCTATTTCTTGCTTGAGTCTCGTCAGCTGTTGTTAGTAAAGTTCCAAATCGATGGTTTTGCCCGGCGGTAGAAGCTTATAATGCCCATCCAATCTCACCATACACACACAGCATCATTTTTTTGTGATCCGGGTTTCGCTTAAGTCTGTGGAACTTAATTTCCCTTTGACCATAATCGTTTTCTCACGTTCTTCTCGAAGGTAATTCATTTTTCATCACCAGTGATCGAAATTTTCAAAAACAGTTCGGTTTCATTGCCTTTCAATAGACAATAGCAATCGTGTACTCAACAAGATTCATTAAGTTTCTTTCAATGAGCTCTCGTGGCAACCCAACCCAAATATCGAGCTTTTTTGTAAATTTAAACTTTTTAAAATGGGTGAAAACTGTTTTGTGATCAATCTCTAGCTCTTCAGCTATGTCTTAAGTCCTAATATGCCGATTTCGCTCCACTTTTTCAAAAATGGCGTCGAATTTATCCGTAACAGGTTGACCAGAGCGAGCTTCATCTTTGACATCAGAATTCCCGGACCGGAAACGGTGAAACCTATTCTGTACTACTCATACTGACACTGCGTTTAGTTCATGACGTCACAAATTTCTTTCGCGCCTCCTTTTTTGTAATAAAACTTCAAAATGCTTCGAATTTCTAACATCATGTTATATTCATTCATTTTGACGGACAGAAAAACAATAGAAAAATGGCAGGAAACCCTTTTTAATTTTCTGTTTTTAAAATGTCATCAATGGTATCAAGCAAAGCCAGATACAAACGGTACAACCAAAGAGATCTTACAGGCCAGAGGCTCTCCTCTGTATAATCTAGAATCTACTCTCTTCTAGAGAGAAGTGGGAGGATTATCAATAAATAAGATGTGATTTTATAAAAGTTAAATAATAATTTACAATATGATAGATTTACTGCAAATTGAACAGTCTGATATAATTTTTATTATTTCCAACGATTCCAGAAAAAAAATAACTGGCCGCAAACAATCAAAAGTTAATCTCACAACAAGTTTCTGATGTCTCCACAGACATTAATTACTTTAAGAATGGTTACAAAGCAAACATAAATAGGCAAGTAAGGAAAATTCACAAAAAAGTTTTTAAATGCCGTATTATTGTTATTGTTACAGAAATAGACGTTGAAGTGAAGTTGAAGTTAAGCTTTAACCTTTACTTTAGATCTTTTGAATATGCCCTGGATAACAAAGACCTCGGAGAAAAGATTAGTGACTTATTTGGAACAACATGGCCGACGGTGAGCCCGTCGAACTCGATTCTTCTGATTCGAAAGCCGACCTTCTAACTACTCGGCCTAGGTGTGACATCAATTTGCTGAAAGAAAATGAATGGCGTTTGTTATATAAAAGTGCATACAATTTTTAAATAAATCACAGAACAAACATAAAGCTTTCTTTTTTTATGGGAATGGGGGCGAACGAGCAAGCGTGTTCATCGTTGCCAATGTACATCTGCAACACCAGAGGGGCTGCAGGGTTATTTACATTCAAGGGTATTTGGGGAATTGGAGAGAGGATGAGGAAGAGGCTGGGGGGGGGGAGAGAGAAGAAGTTACCACACTCACCGAACTTTTATACGGGATCATTCAATTCGGTTTTTAAACACGTAATTAGTGTAAAACAGTTTATTGATTCAATAAAAGAGTTTGCCAAGCGTGTAACGTGTTTCGTGGATGGAATGGGACTGATGTCTCTGATTCGAGGTTCTAGTAAGTTTAGAATGTTAAGTAGGCAAGTTCGGAATGCTGGCTTTGCAAGGTAATCATTGTCAGCATTAGCCCTTACTGTTTACGGATGTAACAACACCCCCTTAAGACTAAAGTTCGCGATTTAAGCGAATTTTATGTCAGAGTAAATTTAATTATGTACTGATTCTAATACTGGGCATTAATTCAGGGGAAGGATTATTACTTGTATTTCTCGAACGGTTAGGATTATCTGGTTCTATATTTTCGCGATGTTCCACATCATAACGCTTACCGAATTTACAATTTTTATAAAAGTAGTATATAAGAAAAGAAAATGTTACAATTATAATTATATAAAATAAACTTCCGTAAATTTATTAAATATAGTAAATTTAATAAAATGTGGTTCTTCTATCATTTTATTTAAGTTATCAATTGTTGTTTTGTTGACAATATCATTATACTTCAGTGATTCGATATTTAAATTTGACAGTTTTGAAGGCTTTATTTAAGCAGTCTATTACTTTATTTCGTAGTATATCCTTACAACAGACATCTTTTATTAACCTAAATTCTGATTGAACACGATTTAGTGTGAATATATTGTTTGATTTAGGATATAATTGTACATTTTTACTATATCCTATATAATCTTTAGGCAAAGTCAATATTCCGGTTCCCACTATGTTAATTTCGCGTAAAGACGAATTTTGGCAATCAATGGATAGTTTATTAGTTTCAGACTGGATAAATATCCATCTACTTCTGTGCATGGGTTGCCCTGCCTTGTTCCTGTAAGTGCAGAAGCACAAGATGGCTCTACTTCACGCCGGTATTCTGTGAGGTCGTGGTATATGGAATACCCCGGTCAAGCCCGCCCCTTTGAGTGGCAGGAAAAGCTGTAGCTTGGCTCTGCCACGTAACATGTTCGAATGCCGCTGGGGGCAAACTTTTGTATGACCAATATAATGTTTGGTCGAATCATGGAAATTATATATATGATTATTTAATATTAACTTTGTGTGTATATTATACGTATATTATGGCCATTCGGATACATAGAGATGGATTGCTAGTTTGTTACAGGATGATTAGTTTGATAAATTAAAAAAAAAAATTCTTCTCAAGCTCTATCGATGGAAGCATCTAGAAGAATTGAGCGGCTTCAGTAACAGTAATATCTAAGCAGATTGAATAAAAAATGGTTAATTACTCGTATAAAAAGAAAACAATTCATTGTAGACGAACGATGAATCAAAGGGCTTAAAAAATTCTGGCAAATTTTTAGGAAAAAGAAGTAAGGGATAAAGATGAGCGCGAACGTAAGAATTTATTCAAGAATAATCCTCTTTCTCCTTACAGTCGACTGAAGTTTTGTACCGAAAATCAACGCGTCACGCTTCTTACCTGAATATTCCTGATATTCACACTCGACTTAAATTCAATAACAAACTTCCGCCGGATTTATTCAGGGATAAAAAAAATATAATTTAAGTAGGTACCTGTCGCTTCGTGCTTAAACTTAATCATTATACTTTTCACTTCGTTTATTTTTATCCCCTTTCTTCCAGTGCCGACAGACGGCGGAATAATCATTTCGAGAAATACCATTCCAAAATTAAGCAGACCGATGATGGGCAGGAGCGTTAAAGGTGCGATGAATCTGGTACTGAGATCGCCAATCTGCATGCCGAGCGTGGCGATTATGATAAATACTTCTTATGGGAGAGGCCTATATCCTGCAGCGGACTATATACCGGATGCTAAGATGAAAGTAATTTTTTTAATGCATACTACACAATATTAGGGGTTAAAGTTGAGCCTTCTGGCTTTCAATTTCTCACGCTATTTAGCGGCGCGACCCCGCTGTTGTGTTCTGGTTTGAAGGGTCTATGGCGGATGAAGGTGCGAAGTAAAAAGGCACCTCTACCCCCGCCAGGTCAGGAGTCCGTGGCCTGGGGATGACGTATCCTTTTTTTTTGGTACCACGTGGGGGAAAGGTGCTCGCATCCACCAGTCACCGAAGGCGGTGAACTGGTTATTTTGGGATCAGCATTGAAGATGCCGGACCGTCTAACCCCCCCCCCCCCCATGGTAGATATTCTGTTGGCCTAATGGCCTTTATAGCTTCAGCGGTAGAGACTCGCGAGCAGAAGGCACGCAAGTTAAATGTAGTAGAAAGAGCAACGACGCTGCTGGTGCTGTGAGAGGACCCTCTGACCCTCTTAGAGAGGTGAAACCTCGGCTTAGGTTGCATTCGAATTAGGGAGGACTTTGATGTTAGAAACGCCTTTGCATTGCATATATGACGTATCCTTTTGCAGGGTATTGTATATAAGTTATGATCGGTAGAAACTTTCATAGTGCGATGATGAATTTTATGCGCTGGATGTTTTTGTGAATAGTGCCATCTAAAGTATGATTATCTGCCATTCTTGAGATTCTCATATGGTGACCACAGACGTTGCCATAGGTCATATGCCTCGGGGGGCATATATGATGACCCATCTGTACACTTCATCGATTGAAGTTGTGTCCATAACCTGTAGTAGCCACTTGGGATCAGTCTCTTCACCACACGATTGGTATCTTTTTACCCTAACGGATATTGGAAGGATTTACCGCAACAATGTCATGCTTATATCTCAAAATAATTGTTAGTTTGTATTCGATTTCTTTCAACTCTTTTTCAGCATTTGATGTTCACGGGGAAGGTTTTGCTGGTGCATGGGATGGTGATAACATTCTAATAGATACCTAATATTGACAGTTTCTCTGCGTGATAAAGTCTGCAACGATGATATCTGCAGCAGAACTAAGGTAACTGACATAGCCGTACAGATCAGCAAGCTGAAGTGGCAATGGGCCGGCCACATAGCTCGCAGAACTGACAACCGCTGGGGAAAAAAGGTTCTCGAGTGGCAGCCACGTACAGGCAAACGCAGTGAAGGACGACCCCTCACAAGATGGAGTGACGACCTGCGGAGTGTTGCGGGAAGTCGATGGATGCAGGTGGCTCAGGACCGAGCTTCGTGGCAATCTTTGGGGGAGGCCTATGTTCAGCAGTGGACTTCTGATAGGCTGAAATGATGATGATGATGATGATTGACAGCTGTCAATATTAGTGCGCAAGAGATATAACATTGTCGTTAGAGTATATACAAAACACTGGGGCACTCACTCGGCTTCTCCTTCCTATATTCAATTTATTAATTGCTTTTTAATTAAATATTATATATTGGACAATCACAAACTTCATCTAGTCCTAAACTTGGATTCGCTGTGTCTTGGTCGGTGTAAAGACAGACATACATATAATTACTTAGATTGATAATCGAATGTACATACGAGTACATGAACATCGGTCGGGGAAAAAGTTATGTCGTGTTTTATTAGTAAAAATTTGCATTAAAACCTATTTGGTTGTACTGTTTGTATCTATCTGGTTTGTTGCCATTAAATATGTGATATTATTAAAACAGAGATTTCGAAAGTGAAACACGCCATTTTTCTATTTTTTTCTGACCGCCGAAATTAGTGATGCCTGCGAAGAAATTGGATACATTTTAAAGTTTTATTACAGAAAGGGAAAAATGCGTCACAAGCCGAGAAAAAAAAAACAATTTTGACATCAAAATGCACATCTGCAACGCCACAGGTGCTGCAAGTGCATTGACGGTCTTTAAGGGTATTTGGGAGAAGTGAGGCAGGATGAAGAGGGGAATGGGGGAGGGTTAGGGGGAGGGGCCACTCCTCCATCTCCCTCCTGCCTCCGGTTACCTCGCCGAATATCGAAACCTTAGCATAGATTTGCATCACACCGGTATTCCGCGAGACCGTGGTACCCAGAGTAGCCAGCCAATTCGAGTAGCATCAAAACCCGCCGCTTGGTTCCACCACGGATGAACGTATAATACACGTATAATATACAGAATATCTTTTCAGAATCAGATTTAGCATGTAAGTACACATCGCAAATAAATTTTCATTGTACCATTTCATTTTGCTGATTCAGAATTGTAGATTTGCAAAAATAAACGTGATATTAAAACCGACCAAAATTTGCATTTATTTTAAATATATACAAATCACCAATGTCTTGGGTACGCTTAATTTACCATCAATTCCGTGCACAGAATTGAATCGAGGACTAAAAACCATGCCCTTTTTTTACCGATGGCAAGGTCATGTATATGACGACATAGCCCCTACCCCCCCCCCTCTCCCCCCACAAGAGGGAGTGACAGTCTTCACAGTATTGAGGGAAGACGATGGGCGATGAGGGAGGAGGCCTATGTTCAGCAGTGGACTTGTGACAGGCTGAAATGATAAAGATGATGACTTATAAGTTTGATAATTTAATATACAGTCTATGTACGTAAAGACTTTTAATATCACAAAAATATTATATAATAATAATATAAGATGGGGGAAAGAAAGAGGACGAGGAGGAGGGTTGGGGAATGGGAGGGGGCCTCCGGTTATCTCACTCACCGAACGAAACGCAGAAGCACAAGATTCCTCTACTTTACCTTTTTAAGATTGATTGATTAAGATAAGATTTAACTCATCTAGGCTGGTAGTTTAGTCCAATTTTTAACACAGGCCTCTGTGTGCTAGAAAAATGCGCGATCAGAAGCCGGCTTAAAATTCTTAAAAGGTCTGTCCATGCTGACCATTCTGGTTAGCAAGCGTAGTGGAGATGATGCTGCTCCCCATCAATAATCTGCGGGTTTGAGTTCAGACCATAAGGGTGGATATTCTGCCTTCATTTGCTCGATAAAGCCATATCCGTTGAACCAGGTGTAGGTGAGTTTGAGAAAGAGACCTTGGAAAGATGCTATATTGCCCTTTATACTCCTTTTTTAATTTAATAGGGAATCATAAAATGTCATCACTCATTCAACTACTGAATAGTTTAAAAGGAGTACGCGCATAAAATAGATTCACGGACATAGTTCACATTGCATTCACAAGAATTCCAATAGAGATCGCACTAAATAATGTATGCAGGCATAAATTACGATTGTTGTTAAATTAAAAACCGCAAGAAAGGAGAAATATTACGAAGAATTAATAGAGGTTTTAATTGAAGCAAATCCCGAGAAAGTAGTGAAGTCGAGAACATTTCCAAACCCCAGCGTGGTGAGGGCCGTGCCTTTTTGCAAATATCATCATCATCGTCATCATCATTTCAGCCTATCAGAAGTCCACTGCTGAACATACGCCTCCCCCAAACATTGCCACGAAGCTCGGTCCCGAGCCACCTGCATCCATCGACTTCCCGCAACACTGCGCAGGTCGTCACTCCATCTTGTGGGGGGTCGTCCTACACATATAAAATTTGCAAATATATCATGAAATAATTTCCCAAAATGGTCAATGTTCAGAAATATGTTTGCGAAAACGTAGAAAGGTATAAAGCCACAGAGCATGTAATTATACTGACTATGTATACCTTTCTATGTTGTGCTTACACAGACGATTCATAGGTAGTGAAGCAGCCTAGCAAATGTTAAGGAAACCAAACGCAGCCTCTTATTCATATCACCTAGAGCTCATACACGCGGTAGAGCCAAGCGGCGGCTTTTGCTGCTGCTCGAGTGGGCCGGCTCAACCGGGTTCCTCTCACTCATCTGCCTCCCATCTCTCAAATATCCGCCAAGGCCGGCAACGCACCTGCAGCACCTCCGATTTTGCAGATGTACGTGGACGATCGTTATCGTTTACCTGTGTATATGTGAACCGCTTGCTCGTTTGCCGTCTTACCCATAAACAGATTCCCTATAGTTTGATCCCCGTCTCACTTCGAAGTAAAATTTCATCCCGGTATCTAATATAAGGGAAGGTAATGTACTGTAAATATTAACTGTCTTATTTATCTAGACGTCAGATATTAAAAACGTTTTTCAAATATTTTTCTATTATTTGTATCAAATGCAAGGTTTACTGAAACTAAAGTATCAATATCATAAATATTATTTAATCTATTCAGCAGAATCCAACGATTTTAATGTCTGTAGTCTGTATATCTATCAGGGTCAGTATATGTAGTCTGTATATAGGGGGGAGGGGGGAGGAGTGAGCCTCTGGTTGCACACGATGCTTCTACTTCACCGGCCCATTCGAGCAGCAGTGAAAGCCGCCGCTTGGCACTTCCACGTTAAAAACAACGACTTATTATAGTACAGTACAGTAGTAGTACAAATATTACTTATATTAGTCATGTTCATTTCGTAATCTTACGTAAGTAGAAATGTCACTATTTTAAAATCAGCCGAGCAGCTGGTTCTGTCGTTAGAGAAAATTGAGAAAATTCTTCTAGTTTGGCCTTTTGCCAAAACACTTTAAGCATTTGAGTTTTTCGGCTTAATCAATTGTATGGAATTTAAATACTTATATTTTTATTTTGTACATGATTTTGTTTTGATTGAATATATAGTTTCACTCCGTTACCTCACTCAGCGAACGAAACGCAGAAGCACAAGATGCCTCTACTTCACCCCGGTATTCTACGAGGCCGTGGTACCAACCCGGTCGAGCCGGCCCATTCGAGCAGGAGCAAAAGCTGCCGCTTGGCTCTACCATGCTTAAAACAGTTAAATAGTCATTATCGGCACTGATCTATCACTGAGAAAGTTCCTTAACAATTTCGAGGGATATCTTCACCAGGTCATAAGCATCTAATCTACCAAGTAGCCCCTTTCCTTCGCACATTCACCCACCAACGATATATTAATAGAAAAAGTTCAAATGTATAAATGCATCCCAATAATTGACAGCCGAGAATGAATCTACTGATAGGCATTTCGTACATTAAACATGTGTTAATGTGAAAGAAATAGGACAATCACTGTCAGCAAATAACGTCGATTCAGCTAACGACATGCTTTCGAGCCCGCGTGTTATGCGAACCGTACCTCATTATTGCCAATGTTTGCATGATACTACAATGTCAAACGGGAACGCGCTGCTCCAAATCTGGGTCATTGTTCAGTTCAATGTCCCAGGAATTGCAGACACTTGGCGCAGAGGCGTTCGCGCATTATACGTATGTGATCTGGGTTCGATTCCCGGCACAGGGGCAATTTAAAGCAATTCATCATAATCATCATCATTGCTACGTGAGCCACCTGCATCCACCGACTTTCCGGAACGTTGTGCAGGTCGTCACTCCTGTGCTGTGCCTGTATGTGGTTGCCACACGAGAACCTTTCTTCTCTAACGGTTGTCAGTTCAGCATGCTATTTGGCCGGCACATTGCCACATCAACTTCCAGATCCTAACGGCTATGTCGATTCTGCTGTGCATATTATCGTTGCAGACTCTATCGCGCAGAGAAACATCGAGCGTAGTCCATTCCATAGCCCTCTCAGAAACTTTGAGCTTCGTCATACGGCCTGCAGTGACACATGTCCCGGTAGTGTAAGTCATGACTGTTGTTGTATAATTGGTCTTGAGGTTTGAGGATGAGAACAATATTCGACGAGAAGATGTGACGCAGATAGTTTCCGGAACGCAGCCGAGCCGTGCTAGATTCATCGATTGACCTCCGGGTCAAATCTGTCACAACTTCAATCATAGTGTTCCCAACAACAACCGGCATTGGTTACATGGTTGCGCCGGCAGCGACACACTCAGGTCCAAGGACGGTACCTTGCTACATTAACTCCAAACTTTTAGTGTCCTAACTTCATACTAACTAACACTACCTAACTGTGGTCCAATAACGAAATTATCTTTATTTTACTGTGAATCTAAATTATTATTTTACTATTTTGCTGCTTGCTCGTGACCCGGCTCGACCGGGGTAGACCACGTCCCGCAGAATACCGGCGTGAGGCAGAGGCATCTTGTGCTTCTGCGTTTCGTTCGGTGAGTGAGGTAACCGCTGGCCCGCTACTCTCTCCCTCACAGCTTCCCTCCTCCCGAAATTTCCTTAAAGTTGGCAACGCGCCTGCAGCTCCTCTGGTGTTGCAGATGTACGTGGGTGTCGGTAGAAACTTACCATCGGGTGAGGCGCTTACTCTTTTGCCACCTCATCCAGATAAAAAAATTCTTTGTTAATATTAACACCAACCTGTTGATAATCACTGTAAAGGTCATTGAGCAAAGTGCTAAGCTCCTTCGGCGATCTTGCCATTTTTGCGAATTAAGATCGAGCTTTTGCCTCACAGATAGACTTTCAAAGACTTGCTACAGTTAAATAGCAGTAACAAATAGCAGATGGTTTCAATTACAGTCGAAAGTAATCAATGTTGAGGTAAATGAAAGAATGTTAAACATTTTATAGTGAAATTAAACAGGCATTTAAAATCAAATGATTTCAAGTAAGATATTGTATACTTTTCATTTGCGTGTTTAATATAGTTTCCAATGAAATTTAGTTTCGGGTTGAAATAATCTAATCTAATTATACCCCTGCGGTATGAATGTTACACTGCTAAAAGATAATATAAACCACAGAGGAGCATGTTGTGTTTATCTATACTATGTCCATTGTAAGTTAAATATATCATGACCTAGTGGAGGAAAACGTGAGGAAATCTGCATGTCTGAGAAATAATAAAGAATATTATTTCGAGGATTCGAGAAGCCCGCCAACCCGCACTGAACCAGCGTGGTGGGTACAAAACACTCTACATTTTTTTTACGGGAAAGGCGGCAAACGTGTAAGCGGTTCACCTGATGGTAAGTGATTACCGTCACCCACGTACATCTGCAACACCATAGGTGCTGCAGGTGCCTTGCCGACCTTTAAAGATATTTGGGAGATGGGAGGGAGGAAGAGGAAAGAGATGGGGAAGGGGAGTAGGCCTCCGGTTACCTCATTCGCCGAACGAAACACACAAAATACCTCTACTTCATGCCTCCTTCTCAAATATTATATATTAGTTGCCATCCCATGATATTAGCAGTGGGCACTAACACCCTGCTACTTTATATCATGGCCTAGTGGTTAACTTATCTGACTGTTGATCATCGCCTCGTGTTATCCTGAGTTCGAATCCCAACCGAAGAGAATATTTATACACGCAAATCACTTGTTTCCTGAATAGTTATTGATTGAATGATTACCGCTTCGTACAGTTATTCTTTCTAATTAAAGTATGTTCATACTGCAGGTTAAAACGTCCCGTATGAATTTATTCCCAGTTATAAAAGCTCGATAAAATCTCAAGTGTCGAAGTACTAATGTTGGTTGACGTGATTTTTATTTTTTACTGTTTCCTTATAAATTTTTAATAAACTTTTATAGTTCTATGATCAGATGCAGAAATGTATACATAAGCGCACACGTTTGTCATTCATGTATGATGTGATAGCTTGTGACACGACGCGACTTAGCCTAGCTGGGCTTCCTTAGGTGAAGCAGGTTTACGGATAACCTTTCAGTGGCGATGGACCACGTTGCAGGCATTGCTAAAGGAGATTTGTTATAACAAAATGTCAGAAATCATCTATGTTTACGTATGTAATATACATACATATATATTTTTTTAATTTTTAAACCGAGCATGCGGTTCACCTGATGGTAAGAGCTTCTGCAGGTGCGTTGCCGGCCTGTAAGGATATTTAGGAGATGGGAGGGAGGATGAGGAGGTGGATGGGGACGGGAAGTGGGCCTCTGGTTACCTCACTCACCGAACGAAAAGCAGAAGCACAAGACGCCTCTACATCACGCCGGTATTCTGCGAGACCGTGTCATAACCCATAAGTAGTTTACAAACATTAGTCGATAAGTCGATTCGAACCCGTCACCTTCAGCTTTAAAGACGGCTTTGACTACTCTGCTCGCGTCGTTCAATTTTTGTTTTCGTGGCATCTAAATTTGCCAGGCCCAAATTTTGCTTAGCTGTGATGGTGAGCGGCATAGTGCTGCTGCTAAAGAACTACGACCACTCAAGGAAACCCTACCTAGTTGGTACCTAGGCAGGAACGTCCCACCATGGTTCACGAGACTGATCATTAAACAACACAACGGAAGATAGTGACACTATTTTAATAAGCCTAACGAAGGGTGAAAATATCTTCAATCTCATGTATAAATTGAGACAAATTCGACATTCCAAGTTCAAGTGACTGGAGTTTCATTTGAAAGTGGGTGCTGACTATATACAAAGATTAAGCTTGTACAGGGGTCGGCAACCTTTTGAGTCGGAAGAGTTATAATTACAAGGAACAAAACTTACAGAGCCATAAAAAAATTTCTTGCCTTGCAAAATAAATAGAATTTGCCTAAATAAAGTTTTTTGTTATTTAAAAAAAACCTAACTGCGTATGGGACTAAAGGGCCGCAGCTTCACATACAAAGAGCCGCAGGTTGCCGACCCCTGACCTAGTACTATGAGAACGGAGGGCTGTCCACTCTTACGTCTTCGAATGACAAGTTATAAGAAACATTGTATAATAAATTTCCAGTCGAAGTAAAAGAAACTCTTTGCTATGAAATATAAGCCTATTTTCTTCAATAAAAATACAACATCGTTTCGGGAATATTCTGCAATAATAAAAAAAATATAAATGTAAGAAGCTAAGGATAATTCAGTGGTGACATCCGTAGTAAGTGAAAGAGAAAGATCTCTAAGAAAAGAGAGAGGAAATGGTGGAAAGAGACAAGAAGTTGAAAGCGGTAGAGGAGAACAGACCTTTCTTTTTCTTTTTTATCATTAACAACCTCAATTTCATCCAGCAAGTTAACTAACGAGGATATGAATACCGAATGCGGGCAGGAAATCTTCCAAATTCGCAGAACCCATATTCCACAGCCTAGTGATGGGGAGGGGCGGCGCTCTCTAACCCACCCGCAAACCTGCGTGTTAAGTACGTGCAAGCTTTCTAAGAAATCCATGCTGTGTTTTACTGGTGCATTCACGGATAGGCCTTCGACCAGCAGCAGGGCAGCGATCATTTTATAGGCCGATTAAGGAATGAAATGCTTTTAACATAGCGTCTAAGATAATTCGTGTTATCCCCATTTCTAGAAGTGTAGTCTTTGGTATAATAATATCTCAAGTCCCCCCGACGTTAATGAAAATTTAAGATTGTCGATAACAGTTTTATGTTAATGGGTTTTATTTTACGCAGTTGTTTAATATCGCGCTGTAAAACGAAAATGTCATAAAACTATAAACTCTCACGCTATCGTAAGATTTACATATATATAGTAGATATATATAGTAAATATTATATTTGATAATCAATTTTACACGAGTGCTTTCTGATATATACGATCAATGATGGAACAGTCCACTGCTGGACATTGCTCTGTCCACGCAAGCGCCAACAAATGCCATGCATACCTTGAAAGTGAGATTTGCCCATACACTCAACGCTGAGCGGTCAGGTTGGTGAGCTGAGTGCCGGTACTCAAGCATAAGAGGCTCTGCTCGGTGAACGCAGCGTTGGAACCCTCGCACCTGTGAAACTGCTCCCCATCATTAGTCTGTGGTGTTTTGCTGAATTCAGATGGCATTTCTGAAATCAGTTCTTCGCCACAGACCATCAGTCTCAGTCCATATCCGATATGACACACACAATTTTTTAAACATTCCGTGTATGACATCTTTTTTGTATTCACCGCACGAAATTATTGTGAAATATTTTTAAGGCCGCTGGTGAGATTGGGACGTACATGACATCTGGGACATACTGGAATATACAGCGAATGTGCAAATGAGGGTCATCCGTGAAATGTAACACTCTAACAGTCCTAAATAAACATTTGCGGCACACGAACGTCGACATTTCTCTTTAATTAAGAGAGAGGGGAAATTAATATTTCACGTAACTTCATTATGAGCGCGAATGTTTCATTGTTCCTAAGTGATAGCATGAGCTATTGACTGACAAGTTTGTTAGTGTTTTAATATAATGATTTTATTGTATTAACGCGAACACAACACATTTGAAATGAAACTATTATTCATAAAGATATCCTTACATATCCCGCTTAAAAGCACACATAGCTAATGTGAAACATAGACGAAGCCCTAGGCTGTAGACTGGTCTGCGATCGTTTCCTAGATTAGAACAGATTTGATAGACCACAAATCCTCGCAAAGGAACACCGATTCCTGCCAAGGATAATTTTTTTTTTTATCGAAGAGACGTCAAACGAGCAAGCGGTTCACCTGATGGTAAGTGATTACCATCGCCCACATACATCTGCAACACCATAGATGCTGCAGGTGTGTTGTTGGTCTTTAAGGATATTTGGGAGATGGGAAGGAAGAGGAGGGGTATAGGGAGGGGGTGTGGGCCTCCGGTTACCTCACTCGGCGAACGAAACGCAGAAGCACAAGATGCCTCTACTTCACCCCGGTATTCTACGAGGCCGTGGTACCAACCCGGTCGAGCCGGCCCATTCGAGCAGGAGCAAAAGCTGCCGCTTGGCTCTACCATGCTTAAAACAGTTAAATAGTCATTATCGGCACTGAACTATCACTGAGAAAGTTCCTTAACAATTTCGAGGGATATCTTCACCAGGTCATAAACATCTAATCTACCAAGTAGCCCCTTTCCTTCGCACATTCACCCACCAACGATATATTAATAGAAAAAGTTCAAATGTATAAATGCATCCCAATAATTGACAGCCGAGAATGAATCTACTGATAGGCATTTCGTACATTAAACATGTGTTAATGTGAAAGAAATAGGACAATCACTGTCAGCAAATAACGTCGATTCAGCTAACGACATGCTTTCGAGCCCGCGTGTTATGCGAACCGTACCTCATTATTGCCAATGTTTGCATGATACTACAATGTCAAACGGGAACGCGCTGCTCCAAATCTGGGTCATTGTTCAGTTCAATGTCCCAGGAATTGCAGACACTTGGCGCAGAGGCGTTCGCGCATTATACGTATGTGATCTGGGTTCGATTCCCGGCACAGGGCAATTTAAAGCAATTCCTCATAATCATCATCATTGCTACGTGAGCCACCTGCATCCACCGACTTTCCGGAACGTTGTGCAGGTCGTCACTCCTGTGCTGTGCCTGTATGTGGTTGCCACACGAGAACCTTTCTTCTCTAACGGTTGTCAGTTCAGCATGCTATTTGGCCGGCACATTGCCACATCAACTTCCAGATCCTAACGGCTATGTCGATTCTGCTGTGCATATTATCGTTGCAGACTCTATCGCGCAGAGAAACATCGAGCGTAGTCCATTCCATAGCCCTCTCAGAAACTTTGAGCTTCGTCATACGGCCTGCAGTGACACATGTCCCGGTAGTGTAAGTCATGACTGTTGTTGTATAATTGGTCTTGAGGTTTGAGGATGAGAACAATATTCGACGAGAAGATGTGACGCAGATAGTTTCTGGAACGCAGCCGAGCCGTGCTAGATTCATCGATTGACCTCCGGGTCAAATCTGTCACAACTTCAATCATAGTGTTCCCAACAACAACCGGCATTGGTTACATGGTTGCGCCGGCAGCGACACACTGAGGTCCAAGGACGGTACCTTGCTACATTAACTCTAAACTTTTAGTGTCCTAACTTCATACTAACTAACACTACCTAACTGTGGTCCAATAACGAAATTATCTTTATTTTACTGTGATTCTAAATTATTATTTTACTATTTTGCTGCTTGCTCGTGACCCGGCTCGACCGGGGTAGACCACGTCCCGCAGAATACCGGCGTGAGGCAGAGGCATCTTGTGCTTCTGCGTTTCGTTCGGTGAGTGAGGTAACCGCTGGCCCGCTACTCTCTCCCTCACAGCTTCCCTCCTCCCGAAATTTCCTTAAAGTTGGCAACGCGCCTGCAGCTCCTCTGGTGTTGCAGATGTACGTGGGTGTCGGTAGTAACTTACCATCGGGTGAGGCACTTACTCTTTTGCCACCTTATCCAGATAAAAAAATTCTTTGTTAATATTAACACCAACCTGTTGATAATCACTGTAAAGGTCATTGAGCAAAGTGCTCAAGCACCTTCGGCGATATTGCCATTTTTGCGAATTAAGATCGAGCTTTTGCCTCACAGATAGACTTTCAAAGACTTGCTACAGTTAAATAGCAGTAACAAATAGCAGATGGTTTCAATTACAGTCGAAAGTAATCAATGTTGAGGTAAATGAAAGAATGTTAAACATTTTATAGTGAAATTAAACAGGCATTTAAAATCAAATGATTTCAAGTAAGATATTGTATACTTTTCATTTGCGTGTTTAATATAGTTTCCAATGAAATTTAGTTTCGGGTTGAAATAATCTAATCTAATTATACCCCTGCGGTATGAATGTTACACTGCTAAAAGATAATATAAACCACAGAGGAGCATGTTGTGTTTATCTATACTATGTCCATTGTAAGTTAAATATATCATGACCTAGTGGAGGAAAACGTGAGGAAATCTGCATGTCTGAGAAATAATAAAGAATATTATTTCGAGGATTCGAGAAGCCCGCCAACCCGCACTGAACCAGCGTGGTGGGTACAAAACACTCTACATTTTTTTTACGGGAAAGGCGGCAAACGAGTAAGCGGTTCACCTGATGGTAAGTGATTACCGTCGCCCACGTACATCTGCAACACCATAGGTGCTGCAGGTGCCTTGCCGACCTTTAAAGATATTTGGGAGATGGGAGGGAGGAAGAGGAAAGGGATGGGGAAGGGGAGTAGGCCTCCGGTTACCTCATTCGCCGAACGAAACGCACAAAATACCTCTACTTCATGCCTCCTTCTCAAATATTTGAGAAGGTGGTATTTGCCCTGCAGTGGGCACTTACAGCCTGCTACTTTATATCATGGCCTAGTGGTTAACTTACCTGACTGTTGATCATCGCCTCGTGTTATCCTGAGTTCGAATCCCAACCGAAGAGAATATTTATACACGCAAATCACTTGTTTCCTGAATATTTATTGATTGAATGATTACCGCTTCGTACAGTTATTCTTTCTTTATAATAGCTTAAGCAATCAAAGTATGTTCATACTGCAGGTTAAAACGTCCCGTATGAATTTATTCCCAGTTATAAAAGCTCGATAAAATCTCAAGTGTCGAAGTACTAATGTTGGTTGACGTGATTTTTATTTTTTACTGTTTCCTTATTCATTTTTAATAAACTTTTATAGTTCTATGATCAGATGCAGAAATGTATACATAAGCGCACACGTTTGTCATTCATGTATGATGTGATAGCTTGTTACACGACGCGACTTAGCCAAGCTGGGCTTCCTTAGGTGAAGCAGGTTTACGGATAACCTTTCAGTGGCGATGGACCACGTTGCAGGCATTGCTAAAGGAGATTTGTTATAACAAAATGTCAGAAATCATCTATGTTTACGTATGTAATATACATATATATATATTTTTTTAATGAGAAAGGTGGCCAACGAGCAAGCGGTTCACCTGATGGTAAGAGGTGCTGCAGGTGCGTTGCCGGCCTGTAAGGGTATTTAGGAGAAGGACGGGGGGGATGAGGAGGTGGATGGGGAGGGGAAGTGTCCCCTCCCCGTCCACCGTGTCATAACCCATAAGTCGTTTACAAACATTAGTCGATAAGTCGATTCGAACCCGTCACCTTCAGCTTTAAAGACGGCTTTGACTACTCTGCTCGCGTCGTTCAATTTTTGTTTTCGTGGCATCTAAATTTGCCAGGCCCAAATTTTGCTTAGCTGTGATGGTGAGCGGCATAGTGCTGCTGCTAAAGAACTACGACCACTCAAGGAAACCCTACCTAGTTGGTACCTAGGCAGGAAGGTCCCACCATGGTTCACGAGACTGATCATTAAACAACACAACGGAATATAGTGACACTATTTTAATAAGCCTAACGAAGGGTGAAAATATCTTCAATCTCATGTATAAATTGAGAGAAATTCGACATTCCAAGTTCAAGTGACTGGAGTTTCATTTGAAAGTGGGTGCTGACTATATACAAAGATTAAGCTTGTACAGGGGTCGGCAACCTTTTGAGTCGGAAGAGTTATAATTACAAGGAACAAAACTTACAGAGCCATAAAAAAAATTCTTGCCTTGCAAAATAAATAGAATTTGCCTAAATAAAGTTTTTTGTTATTTAAAAAAAACCTAACTGCGTATGGGACTAAAGGGCCGCAGCTTCACATACAAAGAGCCGCAGGTTGCCGACCCCTGACCTAGTACTATGAGAACGGAGGGCTGTCCACTCTTACGTCTTCGAATGACAAGTTATAAGAAACATTGTATAATAAATTTCCAGTCGAAGTAAAAGAAACTCTTTGCTATGAAATATAAGCCTATTTTCTTCAATAAAAATACAACATCGTTTCGGGAATATTCTGCAATAATAAAAAAATATAAATGTAAGAAGCTAAGGATAATTCAGTGGTGACATCCGTAGTAAGTGAAAGAGAAAGATCTCTAAGAAAAGAGAGAGGAAATGGTGGAAAGAGACAAGAAGTTGAAAGCGGTAGAGGAGAACAGACCTTTCTTTTTCTTTTTTATCATTAACAACCTCAATTTCATCCAGCAAGTTAACTAACGAGGATATGAATACCGAATTCGGGCAGGAAATCTTCCGAATTCGCAGAACCCATATTCCACAGCCTAGTGATGGGGAGGGGCGGCGCTCTAACCCACCCGCAAACCTGCGTGTTAAGTACGTGCAAGCTTTCTAAGAAATCCATGCTGTGTTTTACTGGTGCATTCACGGATAGGCCTTCGACCAGCTGCAGGGCAGCGATCATTTTATAGGCCGATTAAGGAATGAAATGCTTTTAACATAGCGTCTAAGATAATTCGTGTTATCGCCATTTCTAGAAGTGTAGTCTTTGGTATAATAATATCTCAAGTCCCGCCGACGTTAATGAAAATTTAAGATTGTCGATAACAGTTTTATGTTAATGGGTTTTATTTTACGCAGTTGTTTAATATCGCGCTGTAAAACGAAAATGTCATAAAACTATAAACTCTCACGCTATCGTAAGATTTACATATATATAGTAGATATATATAGTAAATATTATATTTGATAATCAATTTTACACGAGTGCTTTCTGATATATACGATCAATGGTGGAACAGTCCACTGCTGGACATTGCTCTGTCCACGCAAGCGCCAACAAATGCCATGCATACCTTGAAAGTGAGATTTGCCCATACACTCAACGCTGAGCGGTCAGGTTGGTGAGCTGAGTGCCGGTACTCAAGCATAAGAGGCTCTGCTCGGTGAACGCAGCGCTGGAACCCTCGCACCTGTGAAACTGCTCCCCATCATTAGTCTGTGGTGTTTTGCTGAATACAGATGGTATTTCTGAAATCAGTTCTTCGCCACAGACCATCAGTCTCAGTCCATATCCGATATGACACACACAATTTTTTAAACATTCCGTGTATGACATCTTTTTTGTATTCACCGCACGAAATTATTGTGAAATATTTTTAAGGCATAGTGGATAGACCGCTGGTGAGATTGGGACGTACATGACATCTGGGACATACTGGAATATACAGCGAATGTGCAAATGAGGGTCATCCGTGAAATGTAACACTCTAACAGTCCTAAATAAACATTTGCGGCACACGAACGTCGACATTTCTCTTTAATTAAGAGAGAGGGGAAATTAATATTTCACGTAACTTCATTATGAGCGCGAATGTTTCATTGTTCCTTAGTGATAGCATGAGCTATTGACTGACAAGTTTGTTAGTGTTTTAATATAATGATTTTATTGTATTAACGCGAACACAACACATTTGAAATGAAACTATTATTCATAAAGATATCCTTACATATCCCGCTTAAAAGCACACATAGCTAATGTGAAACATAGACGAAGCCCTAGGCTGTAGACTGGTCTGCGATCGTTTCCTAGATTAGAACAGATTTGATAGACCACAAATCCTCGCAAAGGAACACCGATTCCTGCCAAGGATAATTTTTTTTTTTATCGAAGAGACGTCAAACGAGCAAGCGGTTCACCTGATGGTAAGTGATTACCATCGCCCACATACATCTGCAACACCATAGATGCTGCAGGTGTCGGTCTTTAAGGATATTTGGGAAATGGGAAGGAAGAGGAGGGGTATAGGGAGGGGTGTGGGCCTCCGGTTACCTCACTCGGCGAACGAAACGCAGAAGCACAAGATGCCTCTACTTCACGCCGGTATTCTGCGAGGCCGTGGTACCAAACCGGTCGTGCCGGCCCATTCGAGCAGCAGCTAAAGCCGCCGCTTGGCTCTACCACGGTTAGAATCGCGAGGCTATTGAAATCGAAAAACATCCTAATTTCGATTGAGAATTCTAGCCGGGTGCTATCAGCGGCTTGGGATCCAGTAACAAATAAAATTAAATCCAACACACATTCTGCACAGTAAAGTAAAGTAACAACCTGTACGTGCCCACTGCTGGGCAAAGGCCTCCTTCTCAAATACTAGTATATCCTCGAAATACTTGTTTTTGCTTTTTCTCAGACATGCAGGTTTCCTCACGATGTTTTCGTTCATCGTTGAGCACGTGGTAAATACATCACTTAAAATTGCTATTAACAATTCTAGTGGTGGCGGCACGGGGATCGAACCCAGGTCACTCACGCTCTAAAGTGAGCGCCCTGACCACTAGGCAACCACGACTCTTTCTGCGTTGATCGGACTGAAATTAGTAAATAAAAGCCGAAGGTAGCCCGAGTTAACTATGACATCAGGACGTCTAATAACTCAGTCCCCCCGCGACCACGGCCGCTGTAAATCGCGAGGCGTACAAGCATTATAACAAAATAATAAAATTTAAACATTACATGCTAACACAAAATTTAGATTGACAATTATAAATAAATAAGGCACAACATTTTAGCATTCTCATATCGTTTCATTAAACGACGAGAAATTAAAAAGTTTCGTATATAAACAATTTTGCCAGTTCGCAGACAAAGTATTATCTATTTAATAATTGAGATGAATCTACTAACAGGCAATTCTTTGATATCTTCCGTGATAGCATTATGTATGCGATAAGGTGATCCGAGATCGATCTCGTGTATAGAAAGCTCATAACAATGAGTAATCCGAAACTTATGTATTGATCGTTGGCTTCGATATGCTAAGACGGAGATAAGCACACAGCCCGTCACGGTGGTCTAAATAAGCTCACATAAAATTTGTCCTCGGATCATCGCGGCGGCAAACGAGCAAGCCGTTACCCCTAAGGGTATTTGGGAGATGGGAGAGAGGAGGGGGATGGGAGCGGGGAGGGAGAGGGGGCCGGCCATTGGTCACCTCAGTCACCGAACGAAACGTACAAGCACAAGATGCCTCTAGTTCGCGTCGGTATTCTGCGAGACAGTGGTACCAACCCGGTGGAGCCGGACCCATTCGAGCAGCAACGAAAGCCGCCGCTTGGCTCTGCCATGCTAAAAGCTACGTTAAATATCAATAGATTCTATTCCTAAGAATTGTTGTAGTTTAAAAATTTACGTCTATATTATAACACTAGGTACATACTGACTAGTTTTATTTTTTATGGGCCATCGAGCAAGCGTCTCCACTGATGGTAAGTGATTACGCGTACGCCCCACCGTACATCTGCAACAACAGAGGGGCGTCGCCGGCGTTTAAGGATATTTAAAAGTTGGCAGGACGAAGAGGATGGGGGGCGGGGAGGGGGAGAGGGCCTCCTGTTACCTCATTCGGCGAATGAAACGCAGAAGCACAAGATGCCTCTAATACACGTCGGTATTCTGCGAGGTCGCGGAACCGCCCCGTTCGAGCCGGTCCATTCGAGCAGCAGCAAAAGCCGCTCTTTGGCTCTACCGCTTACGAAACTTGCATCGAAAGCGTTAATCAGTCAGTCGATGACGTAAATGACGATGTTCACCTGGACGGTTTCTTGCACGGCGACAACTTTCGAATACTATCGGCAGTGGTCAACTAAGCAGGAGATATTATAGTGCGGTAAGTGTACGAGCAAACACATCCGCTCACTCGTCATTATATCCCCGTCCCCGAGGATTGATCAGATCCAGTGACAGAGACACGGGACGAAAAGATATTAGTTTCGGCATTCGATTCCGAGACCCACCGCTCAGCAGCTAGTCTAACTACTAAGTTATTGGAATTATTAATAAAAGAACAAATATTGGAAATCACCTTTGTCAAATACAGGACGTGCCGAAATGAATAAAAATGTTACGCTGGAGTTGACGCTCCGACCCGTACCTGCTATAAATCGACAGACAAAATTTATAAAAAGTGATATAAATCTCGAGCGGTGTTTAAATAAGCTTGGGATTGGTATGACCCCTATTCAATTAATATATCTGTAACATTACACCGTAAACAGCAACGTTAGGTGATTTAAATAAAAATATCTCATGACTGTGAGGCAGAGATCATTAATTTCGTTTTAAGAAAACTCGGCTGTACCAAAGGTTTCGTAACTCACTTTTCACCTCACCGGGAGATTGAACGTGACGATTGGTGTGCCCCGTAGTCGCTATTTGCTTTATCTTAATGCAAAAAAACTCTACACAACTATACAGATATATATCTCAGTGAAAGTGGAAGAAGCGAAAGACGAATGTCAGGACCGTAGCAAGTGGAAGAAGATTGTCTCTGCCTACCCCTTTGAGAACAAGGCGTGAATACATACATACATACGTTTTTAATTATTAAAGATTATTATTATTGTAACTAAAATTTCTAAGACCTTTTAGATGGGCACTTTGGGTAGATAATACAACCGAATAGATCAATACGTAAAGACAATAATTAAAATTTATAGAAATTTATTGTATCTTACGCGATACACGATACTTTGGAATGGCAATTTTAAGTGCTGCATGCACCACTTGCTCGGCGGTGATGGAAAATATCGTGAGGAAACCTGCATGTCGGAGAAATAACCAAAAATATTATCTCGTGGATATGTGAAGCCCGCCAACCCGCACTGGAGCAGCGTGGCGGGACCTACCCGGCTCCAAAACGGTCTCAAATATTTGAGAGGAGGTTTTTTCCCAGTAGTGGGCATTTATAGCCTGCCACTTTACTTTAATTTTATGTTTATTTTGTATTTAACATCAACAAATGTCTTATGTTGTGTGGGTAATCTATATATTATTTAACACGTGTTTTTTTCCCGACAACTGCACGGTTCTTGACCTCATTACATGCATGCAATACAACGTTTATTTATTTATTAAAATTTAATTTGCACATAAAAGAGCAAAGAGAGGGGCTTAAAGCCAAGAGGCATTCTCTACCAGTCTACCGTTAGATTGAACAGAGAAAATATAAACGGGTGCACATATGGATATCTAAATATAATGTTTATGTGTATATACATATATCAAATAATATACTACGATAGAACGACGAGATAGATATGACGTTTCATAACAATAGCATTTATTTTGTTTCAATACCTCCAGAATGTGTAGTATGTGAAATAATGTGAATATCACTACTTCTGTTCATATTCAATTTTCAAAATAAAATATACTACTTCTGTTAAGACTGTTGCTGTTTAAGACTAAGTATGTCATTTGCTTGTCTGTGCTGACAATAGTGTCTTCAAAATTCTAGTCGTCTTCCTCAAGTGTAGTGCCAAAAACCACAAACAATCTGAATACTCTATTGAATTATTAACTCCATAGACAAGACAAAGCACCAAAATATTAATGTTGGTCGAAATGCCTACATCTTTGAAGGCAACGTCTTACATCTTCGTTACGCTGAAACACTTCACAGAGTAATGTTGTTTCAGAATTCACAACGGCAGAAGATACCTTTTACATTCTGTGAATACAGAATAACGTTTATGTTTTTTTATGGAAAAGACAGCAAACGAGCAAGCGGTTCACCAAGCGGCAGAGGATTGGCTACTATCAGGATTACCCAAAGAACATCACGTGCCAAGATCACTAGTAATGAACCAGTCCTGTTACGTTAACCCACATAAAAAACTGTCACTCGCGCTCTATGTAACTAAAATCAATGCCCTGACCACTAGACTACCACGGCCCACCCTCATTATGTGTTAATTTCTGCCATCTCGTGAAAGATCATTTATATATTTGCCATACAACTCTGGGTACTGTGGTAAAAGCCTGACGGCCTGTGATCATGCTGGGAACCGGAGGCCCACATCCCGTCCCTATTCCCCTCCTCTTCCCTCCCATCTCCCAAATATCCTTAAAGACCGGCAATACACCTGCAGCATCTATGGTGTTGCAGATGTATGTGGGTGACGGTAATCACTTACCATCAGGTAGAAACCCCTTATCGAAATCAAAGGGAGAATTTCGATAATCACTTACGCGAATGAAAGCCGAAACGTTCCAGAATGAATGGAATAAAATCGAAATATACGACAATGATATAACGTTATTTTCGATACGAAATTTCTCCCACAGCTTTCATAATATTAAGCTCACATAATATTGACACACTGCAGTAATGTGCTACATAATATTCGCATGCTTATAAGCACACTAAGAACACACACTAATAAACCACTCACACATAGAAAACACAAATTAACAGGATAAAAGGATAAGCCTTCGCATGTTACGTTAACACACATGTAGGTATTACAATTAACAACTAGGTTTTCATATAGCGCCAATAGCCTAATGGATTAGGGTGCGGACTGCGAAACATGACGTCGCAGGTTCGAGCCCACGGTTCGACTATTGTCGTGAACCACTCCAAATACAAGCTCTAATGCTTAGTTGGAGGGTTAACAGGAATATTAGTAATGTTAGTTAAATAGCATTGCTAGTATTCTTTAAAAAAAAAAATATTGATAATAATTTCTTCGCCACTGTAAAATATAATTTAAATATTTTGGCAATTGAACGTCATGCAGCTTATTAAGCTGCGAACAATGGCGAATTGAAAGGAACAGACGTACACAAGCTTAGAAAAAAGCATAGGTACGCCGCATAAGCATGGGTTGTTCCATGTGCTTTATTTTCCTTTGAAAAGTTAAGGTTCGAACAATCCACCTAAGCAACAGTAGATTTTTAAACGAACCAAATATAATCGTTTTTACTGTCATAAGTATTTGAAAATAAAGTTTGTATGAAGTCACTGACATCGGTTCTAGGTTAAGAACCTGTATCATAGAGATCAGGGATAATTCAACTCAGTATCAAAAAAATAATAAAAATTTATCGCTTCAGCAGTTTTCAATCTAACCACAAACTAGCACTATTTTTTCATCCTACATATAAACGTCCCTAAAGTAGAGTAAATTATACGTTGGATTTTTGAAATAAATAAGTGCAATGCTCCGGAGACTGGAATATTGAATAAGGTTTTTTTTTTATTTTTATTGGATATATTTGGGACAGATGCCACACCCACTAGCGTATCACTCGATGATACCGATGTTACCATCAGGTGAACCGCTTGCTCGTTTGCTGCCTTTCCCATAAAAAACAAAAAATAACGTAGATTTAAAAAAAAAAAATAAGATTTGAAATTGGGCAATCAGAATTATCTTACTTATGTCGAAGAATAATTTTCATTTCATTCATTGATTGATTCATTCATTCCGCAAAAGTTGAGCGCCTCCTTCGCGTGAACCTCGTGAACACACCACACCTAGTCTTTCGACCGTCGTACGTTATATCTTCTCTTAATTTTATTCTTAAAACAAACCTTACCACCGCTGTAGTAGTTTATCCTGAGTCGCGGAGACACTTAACGTAACCGGATGCCCTGCCCACTTCCCCTCTCCTCCACCCCCTTCCTCGTCCTCCATCTCCAAATATCCCTTAAAGATCGGCAACGCACCTGCAGCTCCTGTGGTGTTGCAGATGTACGAGGACATCGGTAATCACTTACCATCAGCTGAGCCGCTCACTTATAGTTAATACCAAACGAGGCCGTGTGGAACTGGCCACCCCCTTTCTTACCGTAAGTGTCGCCAGAAGTGACGACAGGAAACTCGCAATGGCTGCCGATATCAGACTGATTTTGTTTGGATCAGACTGGTTCTGCGACCGCCTAAGTTGCTAAGGGACTGGTTCTGCGACCGCCTAAGTTGCTAAGGGACTGGTTCTGCGACCGCCTAAGTTGCTAAGGGACGGGTACTGCGACCGCCTAAGTTGCTAAGGGACTGGTTCTGCGACCGCCTGCTGCTAAGGGACTGGTTCTGTGATCGCCTAAGTTGCTAAGGAACTGGTTCTGCGACCGCCTAAGTTGCTATGGGACTGGTTCTGCGACCGCCTGCTGCTAAGGGACTGGTTCTGCGATCGCCTAAGTTGCTAGGGACTGGTTCTGCGATCGCCTAAGTTGCTAAGGGACTGGTTCTGCGACCGCCTAAGTTGCTAAGGACTGGTTCTGCGACCGCCTGCTGCTAAGGGACTGGTTCTGTGATCGCCTAAGTTGCTAAGGACTGGTTCTGTGATCGCCTAAGTTGCTAAGGGACTGGTTCTGCGACCGCCTAAGTTGCTAAGGACTGGTTCTGCGACCGCCTAAGTTGCTAAGGACTGGTTCTGCGATCGCCTAAGTTGCTAAGGACTGGTTCTGCGATCGCCTAAGTTGCTAAGGAACTGGTTCTGCGACCGCCTAAGTTGCTAAGGACTGGTTCTGCGATCGCCTAAGTTGCTAAGGACTGGTTCTGCGATCGCCTAAGTTGCTAAGGGACTGGTTCTGTGATCGCCTAAGTTGCTAAGGACTGGTTCTGCGACCGCCTAAGTTGCTGAGGACTGGTTCTGCGATCGCCTAAGTTGCTAAGGACTGGTTCTGCGACCGCCTAAGTTGCTGAGGACTGGTTCTGCGACCGCCTGCTGCTAAGGGACTGGTTCTGTGATCGCCTAAGTTGCTAAGGGACTGGTTCTGTGATCGCCTAAGTTGCTAAGGAACTGGTTCTGCGACCGCCTGCTGCTAAGGGACTGGTTCTGCGACCGCCTAAGTTGCTAAGGAACTGGTTCTGCGACCGCCTAAGTTGCTAAGGAACTGGTTCTGCGACCGCCTAAGTTGCTAAGGAACTGGTTCTGCGACCGCCTAAGTTGCTAAGGAACTGGTTCTGCGACCGCCTAAGTTGCTAAGGAACTGGTTCTGCGACCGCCTAAGTTGCTAAGGAACTGGTTCTGCGACCGCCTAAGTTGCTAAGGAACTGGTTCTGCGACCGCCTAAGTTGCTAAGGAACTGGTTCTGCGACCGCCTAAGTTGCTAAGGAACTGGTTCTGCGACCGCCTAAGTTGCTAAGGAACTGGTTCTGCGACCGCCTAAGTTGCTAAGGAACTGGTTCTGCGACCGCCTAAGTTGCTAAGGAACTGGTTCTGCGACCGCCTAAGTTGCTAAGGAACTGGTTCTGCGACCGCCTAAGTTGCTAAGGAACTGGTTCTGCGACCGCCTAAGTTGCTAAGGAACTGGTTCTGCGACCGCCTAAGTTGCTAAGGAACTGGTTCTGCGACCGCCTAAGTTGCTAAGGAACTGGTTCTGCGACCGCCTAAGTTGCTAAGGAACTGGTTCTGCGACCGCCTAAGTTGCTAAGGAACTGGTTCTGCGACCGCCTAAGTTGCTAAGGAACTGGTTCTGCGACCGCCTAAGTTGCTAAGGAACTGGTTCTGCGACCGCCTAAGTTGCTAAGGAACTGGTTCTGCGACCGCCTAAGTTGCTAAGGAACTGGTTCTGCGACCGCCTAAGTTGCTAAGGAACTGGTTCTGCGACCGCCTAAGTTGCTAAGGAACTGGTTCTGCGACCGCCTAAGTTGCTAAGGAACTGGTTCTGCGACCGCCTAAGTTGCTAAGGAACTGGTTCTGCGACCGCCTAAGTTGCTAAGGAACTGGTTCTGCGACCGCCTAAGTTGCTAAGGAACTGGTTCTGCGACCGCCTAAGTTGCTAAGGAACTGGTTCTGCGACCGCCTAAGTTGCTAAGGAACTGGTTCTGCGACCGCCTAAGTTGCTAAGGAACTGGTTCTGCGACCGCCTAAGTTGCTAAGGAACTGGTTCTGCGACCGCCTAAGTTGCTAAGGAACTGGTTCTGCGACCGCCTAAGTTGCTAAGGAACTGGTTCTGCGACCGCCTAAGTTGCTAAGGAACTGGTTCTGCGACCGCCTAAGTTGCTAAGGAACTGGTTCTGCGACCGCCTAAGTTGCTAAGGAACTGGTTCTGCGACCGCCTAAGTTGCTAAGGAACTGGTTCTGCGACCGCCTAAGTTGCTAAGGAACTGGTTCTGCGACCGCCTAAGTTGCTAAGGAACTGGTTCTGCGACCGCCTAAGTTGCTAAGGAACTGGTTCTGCGACCGCCTAAGTTGCTAAGGAACTGGTTCTGCGACCGCCTAAGTTGCTAAGGAACTGGTTCTGCGACCGCCTAAGTTGCTAAGGAACTGGTTCTGCGACCGCCTAAGTTGCTAAGGAACTGGTTCTGCGACCGCCTAAGTTGCTAAGGAACTGGTTCTGCGACCGCCTAAGTTGCTAAGGAACTGGTTCTGCGACCGCCTAAGTTGCTAAGGAACTGGTTCTGCGACCGCCTAAGTTGCTAAGGAACTGGTTCTGCGACCGCCTAAGTTGCTAAGGAACTGGTTCTGCGACCGCCTAAGTTGCTAAGGAACTGGTTCTGCGACCGCCTAAGTTGCTAAGGAACTGGTTCTGCGACCGCCTAAGTTGCTAAGGAACTGGTTCTGCGACCGCCTAAGTTGCTAAGGAACTGGTTCTGCGACCGCCTAAGTTGCTAAGGAACTGGTTCTGCGACCGCCTAAGTTGCTAAGGAACTGGTTCTGCGACCGCCTGTTGCTAAGGGACTGGTTCTGCGACCGCCTAAGTTGCTAAGGAACTGGTTCTGCGACCGCCTAAGTTGCTAAGGAACTGGTTCTGCGACCGCCTAAGTTGCTAAGGAACTGGTTCTGCGACCGCCTAAGTTGCTAAGGAACTGGTTCTGCGACCGCCTAAGTTGCTAAGGAACTGGTTCTGCGACCGCCTAAGTTGCTAAGGAACTGGTTCTGCGACCGCCTAAGTTGCTAAGGAACTGGTTCTGCGACCGCCTAAGTTGCTAAGGAACTGGTTCTGCGACCGCCTAAGTTGCTAAGGAACTGGTTCTGCGACCGCCTAAGTTGCTAAGGAACTGGTTCTGCGACCGCCTAAGTTGCTAAGGAACTGGTTCTGCGACCGCCTAAGTTGCTAAGGAACTGGTTCTGCGACCGCCTAAGTTGCTAAGGAACTGGTTCTGCGACCGCCTAAGTTGCTAAGGAACTGGTTCTGCGACCGCCTAAGTTGCTAAGGAACTGGTTCTGCGACCGCCTAAGTTGCTAAGGAACTGGTTCTGCGACCGCCTAAGTTGCTAAGGAACTGGTTCTGCGACCGCCTAAGTTGCTAAGGGACTGGTTCTGCGACCGCCTAAGTTGCTAAGGGACTGGTTCTGCGACCGCCTAAGTTGCTAAGGGACTGGTTCTGCGACCGCCTAAGTTGCTAAGGGACTGGTTCTGCGACCGCCTAAGTTGCTAAGGGACTGGTTCTGCGACCGCCTAAGTTGCTAAGGGACTGGTTCTGCGACCGCCTAAGTTGCTAAGGGACTGGTTCTGCGACCGCCTAAGTTGCTAAGGGACTGGTTCTGCGACCGCCTAAGTTGCTAAGGGACTGGTTCTGCGACCGCCTAAGTTGCTAAGGGACTGGTTCTGCGACCGCCTAAGTTGCTAAGGGACTGGTTCTGCGACCGCCTAAGTTGCTAAGGGACTGGTTCTGCGACCGCCTAAGTTGCTAAGGGACTGGTTCTGCGACCGCCTAAGTTGCTAAGGGACTGGTTCTGCGACCGCCTAAGTTGCTAAGGGACTGGTTCTGCGACCGCCTAAGTTGCTAAGGGACTGGTTCTGCGACCGCCTAAGTTGCTAAGGGACTAATTCTGCCACCGCCGAAGTTGTTAAGGGACTGGTTCTGCGACCGCCTAAGTTGCTAAGGGACTGGTTCTGCGACCGCCTAAGTTGCTAAGGAACTGGTTCTGCGACAGCCTAAGTTGCTAAGGAACTGGTTCTGCGACCGCCTAAGTAGCCAAGGGACGGGTACTGCGACCGCCTATCGGGTTCGACGCAGCCTTGTAATCTCTCTGATCACGAATCAATCAATGTATGAACTGTCTACATCGGGGTTTTCAGCCACTTCTAGCTTCATAGATTTCTTCTGTGACACAATGTCGGGGTAACGTTTCGACCGGGCCGTGTCTTGGTACTGACCACGATTCGTAGTCTAATGTCAATTCAGATCTGGACTAGACGAGGTGGTTTTCAGCTCTTATGAAGTCCGGAACATTGTTCACGAGATCGTATGTATGTACGCATCCAATGCGAAGTCTAGAACGAAAGGACCCCTACAATTTAAATCAACGAAAATAAAAAATTGTAAGTCTTTATAGTTTATAGTTGGTTCTACCAACGATGACTATCTTGAACCTTTCCAAGAAGTTGCGAGGATCCTTCAGAGCTGTGATTAGCTCTTAGTCAATTTTCTTGTAGGAGTGGTATTGGATCATAAAACGTTTTTCATCTGCAAAGAGAAGTTCTTTAATTGTTACATTATTAATGGCCAGATTTGTTAATAAATATATAATAATGTAAGGTGATTACTCCGTCGAAATGAGCTGTAGAAGCCTAGTGGTCAGAACGTTCGCTTTTATTTAATAGTATGCGAGTGACCTGGGCTTAATTCAGATTACTGGCACCACTAAAATTGATAACTAAATGGTAGAGTCGGGAGAGGAAGACATAGGCGAACATAGGTTCGGTGCTGACTGAAAATCAGCGTTGCGGCGCTATGCTGAGTCAGCACCGTTTCATTTGTTTCATAAATTTCATTAATTTCGTCCACTTCTATCATTTTATTCACATTAAGCCATGTTTTATGAGCGTTAAAAGAAAAGCTTATTGAGTGTCACGGTCTAAAAGGCATAAATATTGTTATTTCAAATTTAATTTTGATTAAAGGCGAATAAGAGGACTTTCGATCCCTTTTTTCATTTCGTTTCTTTTTCCAATTTCATGTGTTTACAATTCCACGACAAATAAATGTAGATTAAAAATAAATGTCTTAAGAAAATGTCACGTAAGCGTATTGTTTTGATAAAAAAAAGATTCAGTCCTCGATCCGGTGCGTTCCAAATTGGAAGTCATAAAAAATCATAACGCATATCTTCACATTTTAGCTCCACAACATATTCGAGCACGGAGCGGAAATAGTCATCGGGCTGTTGCCTTATCTTTAGAGATAAACGGGTATTTACTGTAATGAAAAAAATATTTTTGTTAAAATAATATCCAGAGTGTTCATTCAAAGTTAATCAAATTAATGTTTTATCAATGAAGTTAAAATATAATGAATTACGTTTGTCTGCACATGTATCAGACTGAATTTGCTGGTTTCGTTATTGTAAGATTTTATTTATATTTCATTACTAGTTTTTGCCTGCAATTTCGTCCACTTCTATCATTTTATTCACATTAAGCCATGTTTTATGAGCGTTAAAAGAAAAGCTTATTGAGTGTCACGGTCTAAAAGGCATAAATATTGTTATTTCAAATTTAATTTTGATTAAAGGCGAATAAGAGGACTTTCGATCCCTTTTTTCATTTCGTTTCTTTTCCAATTTCATGTGTTTACAATTCCACGACAAATAAATGTAGTTTAAAATAAATGTCTTAAGAAAATGTCACGTAAGCGTATTGTTTTGATAAAAAGATTCAGTCCTCGATCCGGTGCGTTCCAAATTGGAAGTCATAAAAATCATAACGCATATCTTCACATTTTAGCTCCACAACATATTCGAGCAGCAACAAAAGCCGCCGCTTGGCTCTACCTGATAGCTATAAGTTGAATAAATATTATTAAATCCATCAGCAGTCCGATTTACATAGAACTTGACACTTTAACCACCACACTTTAAGGTTAACATTATTTTTTAATACCTTTACTTTACACAAGTTCTTATTTAGGTCGAATAAGTTAACTTATTTACGTGAAAGTCCTTCGGGACGGTTAAACAACGCAAGATTAAATCCAATTAGAGTACGTACAAACAACAACTTTCTGTGCAATTTAATATATCTACAATCACAAATGAGAAGCTTAGTCGTATTTTTGCTGTACAATAGTTTACTAAAGGTTTTTCATTTTATTGTAATATTTTCGTAAAGCAGGACGGACAAACTTTTTCTCCAAATGCACATACTATACATAATACATATATAATTATAATATCATAAACCAATCCTTTATGTCTATGATTGTAGATACATTTCAACATACATGATAATCTATGGTCTTAATACTAGGCGAGCCTCTACCGTGAGGACCAAACTACGATTTATGCATTAAACACTTTACTGACACTTCTTCCTTATTATAAAACTGTACTATAGTTTATGCTCAGGTAATAAAATGTAGCAAGAATAATGAAGCCGCGATATTAGGTCTATAAATTTAACAGAATAAAAATACTTATGTATCTTTTTCTCACTATATATATATCATCATTTCAGCCTATTACAAGTCCACTGCTGAACATAGGCCTCCCCCAAAGATTGCCACGAAGCTCGGTCCTGAGCCACCTGCATCCATCGACTTCCCGCAACACTGCGCAGGTCGTCACTCCATCTTGTGGGGGGTCGTCCTACACGCGGCTGCCACTCGAGAACCTTTTTTCCCCAATGTATATATATACATTCAAATTAATTAGTTTCTCATAGTGTGATGGATACTTTATTGTTAAAATTTTATAATTTACATGTAGATGATGGCGTTAACGAAAGTCTTTAGACTACTACTAAAATCAAATAGCATAGTGATGCGAATGTCGAAGACCAAATAATGTGCAAAGAGAGATCATGAATTTCATTCATTAATTGCATTCGTTTCATTCATTTCATACATTGAGTACGTTGCACTCGTTTCATTTGTTTCATAAATTTCATTAATTTCGTCCACTTCTATCATTTTATTCACATTAAGCCATGTTTTATGAGCGTTAAAAGAAAAGCTTATTGAGTGTCACGGTCTAAAAGGCATAAATATTGTTATTTCAAATTTAATTTTGATTAAAGGCGAATAAGAGGACTTTCGATCCCTTTTTTCATTTCGTTTCTTTTTCCAATTTCATGTGTTTACAATTCCACGACAAATAAATGTAGTTTAAAAATAAATGTCTTAAGAAAATGTCACGTAAGCGTATTGTTTTGATAAAAAAAAGATTCAGTCCTCGATCCGGTGCGTTCCAAATTGGAAGTCATAAAAAATCATAACGCATATCTTCACATTTTAGCTCCACAACATATTCGAGCACGGAGCGGAAATAGTCATCGGGCTGTTGCCTTATCTTTAGAGATAAACGGGTATTTACTGTAATGAAAAAAATATTTTTGTTAAAATAATATCCAGAGTGTTCATTCAAAGTTAATCAAATTAATGTTTTATCAATGAAGTTAAAATATAATGAATTACGTTTGTCTGCACATGTATCAGACTGAATTTGCTGGTTTCGTTATTGTAAGATTTTTATTTATATTTCATTACTAGTTTTTGCCTGCAATTTCGTCCACTTACAATCTGTTACACCTTTTGTTCCTTCCTTGTTCCATTCATTCGCGTATATACTGGTATATGTCGTGGATGAATACATATTCAAACGTACGCTACTGTTTCGTTTATAATGACTTTTCTTTCTAAATAAACACGGAAATTTGAGGCTTTCATATAATGTATGTAAATTCATTCTTTTTTGAGCCGTATACAAGTACGAATTTAATTAATTATTTACGAAAATAATAAACAACGAATACAATAATTACATACATATGCATATACAATAGACAAACACACACACAGATGTATATATTTTAAATGACCCCTAACGTTATTTTTGAATGTATGGTCTTCCTCAACGATTTCGACCCTTACTAAAAACTCAAAATCATATAATTTTCGTTTTATTTATTTCATATTAGCAGTTCTAACATAGCTGGACCTAACTTGATCTTAAAAACCCTATTGCAGTTGTTTGAAATTGAGTAGATCCCGTGACGTGAATGTGTAAATATAAGAGGGTGGGCCTGTCTTTACTAAGTTAAGAATGTTAAGTGTTTCAGTCCGTTTTCTTCGAAATTTTTGACTTTTGAAGACGCTTTGGAGCGCTAAATATGCCTTGTTATAGAGAGAAGCGACTTGTAGTTTCTGAAATAAAGCAGATGTGGATAAGTATTCGAAGAAGTGTTCAAGTGCAGATTTTGATAGCCATATTTCCGTCAAGAGGAATAAAAGAGTTACTGTGTAAAAGAAAACTTTGGGCAACCGGCAGTCCAGAGAACCACTGTATGAAGCTCGTGTTCTTGGCATTTAATCTTTATGACGAATTTAAGATACCATAGGTGGTATCTACGTCATCATGTCGCTGCGCCTTACAGAAGGAAAGTTATATATAAGCGCCTTGCAGCGATTTCTAAACGTTGATCTTTGTCTCTCGCTGTAACCTTGCGACTTCCATACACAAAATGGCAGCAGCGGTGGCAATGCGCGTTGGTATTCCTGGTATTGCTTTCCAGATATTTGTATATGCCTCCGGCTGCTCCTCTACTGGTTTCCCAGCTTGATTTGGGGGCAGTGTTGCTTTATCACAGCTTCGTTGTTGTAGTTTAAGACTACCTAATAAGAGTAATTATAATGACATGGATGATTGTCACCCCGGGTGTGACTTGATCGTTCCCAAGCTACAAGTTATATTGTAATTATTATGTTATACTGTATTATTAAAAAAAAAAAGAAATAATAATAAAAATATATCATTTAATACAGTGAATAAAAATGAGTACCAGATAGGTCTCCAGCTCAGCGTAATGCTGCAGAGGTTGCAGCGCTGATTTTCAGTTGGAGCCTCGTGACGTCACCGACAAGCCGACGTGCGATCCTACAATAGTTTTATATTTAAATAATTTAATATTTAATAGTTGTATTACAATAGGAAGTTCTACTTATGTAATACTTTTAACTAGTTTTTAACCGCAATTATAAAGTAATATCTTTTCTAATATAGATAACGGCATAAAAAAAAAAAAAAAATAATAATAAAAATATATCATTTAATACAGTGAATAAAAATGAGTACCAGATAGGTCTCCAGCTCAGCGTAATGCTGCAGAGGTTGCAGCGCTGATTTTCAGTTAGACCTCGTGACGTCACCGACAAGCCTACAATTTTATATTTAAATAATTTAATATTTAATAGTTGTATTACAATAGGAAGTTCTACTTATGTAATACTTTTAACTAGTTTTTAACCGCAATTATAAAGTAATATCTTTTCTAATATAGATAACGGCATAAAAAAAAAAAAAAAAAAAAAAAAAAAAAAAAATAATAATAAAAATATATCATTTAATACAGTGAATAAAAATGAGTACCAGATAGGTCTCCAGCTCAGCGTAATGCTGCAGAGGTTGCAGCGCTGATTTTCAGTTGGAGCCTCGTGACGTCACCGACAAGCCGACGTGCGATCCTACAATAGTTTTATATTTAAATAATTTAATATTTAATAGTTGTATTACAATAGGAAGTTCTACTTATGTAATACTTTTAACTAGTTTTTTAACCGCAATTATAAAGTAATATCTTTTTTATCACTTCATAGACTAATATAGATAACGGCATAAAAAAAAAAAAAAAAAAAAAAAAATAATATTTCGTATAAAACGTACAGAAACGTACTCTTGAAGAACGTGTCGTAGTGACACGCTAGAGATATCTTAATTGAGATGAGTGAAATCTAGAAACACTCTCCTGTGCGTAGGACGTTTACATTTTTAAAAATATTTAATTTTGACATTTTTCTTATAAAGTAGAAGAAGAAAGAAAGAATGATTTATTTGGTATACATATTTAAAATATTACGAATACAAAATACATAGATAAAAAAAAAAAATAATAAAAATATATCATTTAATACAGTGAATAAAAATGAGTACCAGATAGGTCTCCAGCTCAGCGTAATGCTGCAGAGGTTGCAGCGCTGATTTTCAGTTGGAGCCTCGTGACGTCACCGACAAGCCTACAATTTTATATTTAAATAATTTAATATTTAATAGTTGTATTACAATAGGAAGTTCTACTTATGTAATACTTTTAACTCGTTTTTTAACCGCAATTATAAAGTAATATCTTTTCTAATATAGATAACGGCATAAAAAAACAAACAAACAAAAAAAAATTTAAAATAGAGGTGAAAAAAAGTATAGGAAAAAACATACAGAATAGCTTAATAATAATTCAAGTATAGATTTTTTTCTTACAATTAAACTTTTTTGTAATAAACATCCACTAAAACGTATTTCAGTAAGTGGCTCAAGTTTTTATAAATAATGATAGCTGTTACCAGGACTTAGTACGCGTGGACGTTTGTCACAATTTCTAACCAAATAGTTGTCATATCCACTACAAAAATTCATCTAGCTGATTTTGAGATAATAGAGCTATTCAATACTTCCTTGTTAAACAATCCTCCCGCATCTATTTCTAAGTCAGTTAATCCTAAAAATTAATCCAAAACATTGCGAAAATTATGTCGCGTAGCCAAATATAATCTTATTTCTCAAGACGTAAGATTCAATCTGCTGATAATAAAATTAAAGAAGTTTGGAAATTAATATGTAAGGAAACGGGTAAAACCAAAATTCTATGCACTACCCCGGTCGAGCATCAGCAAAAGCCGAAAAAAACTAGGATGGGAAAATAAGGTTATAGGAACATTACAAAATTGAACAAAGGAGGAACTGAATGAGGAAATAACGGGTAATATAAAAATTGGTAAATTTTGTGTCGTGATAAATTCTGTTTGGAAATAATACTCCAACATTTATACAGAGAATGTCATAATCAGGTTTTGCATTTTCGCCAGATCATACTACGTACATGAGCGTGATAAAGATCATATCTGTCACCCATGTCATTCGCTTAAAGGTTGTTCAGGAACACCGAACGACTGGACGCGGCGAGCAGTTCCACCCTTATGTTGTAGTCATTCCTCCAATACGCACGAAGCGGTTTGCCTCTTCTTCCTTTATGCGGACGGCTAAGGAGTGGAACTCCCTGCCGAGGTCAGTTTTCCGGAAACCTATAACCTGGATATCTTTAAGGCCAAAGTGAACAGACATCTGGGCAAGCGTGTACCATCCTAGGCCTCATCTTCGCCTTCCATCGGGCAAGATTGAGGTCAAACGCATGGCCTATTTTTCATAAAAAAAAAAAAACCATTCCCGAACGTTTCGAACTGTGCGAGGGTTTAGGACCTGGTGGACTGCGTATATTAAATAGTAACGTGCAATAAGCCGACATCTTTGTATGGTATGAATTATATCTTTGTCTTGTTATATCATCTTTGGGGGAGGCCTATGTTCAGCAGTGGACTTCTGGTAGGCTGAAATGATGATGATGATGATGATGGCCATCGCCTACATCTTCGTCTGCGAAAGTTATACATTTCAGACAAAAGTACTCTACATACTATTTCTCTATATATATGAATCATACATTTCGTTAATATCCGATCAGACCTTTAAGCGCGATGGAACGGCAACCATATAAACTTAATTTCATGTTTGTAACATTAAGTTTTTTATTTGTTTCGTGAAACCTTTATCGGATGAAACTAACACATCAACATTCATTTCTATTTTACAGACTGTAAAGAATATCGTTACGACTACAGGTATGAGCTGCAAGTGGAGGGATGGCTGAAGTTACACGTGATCCCAGCTACGTGGCACGACGCACGTCTTCGTTGCAAGTTCGAAGGTAAATCCTCAAAAGAGTGAGATACAAGTGAAAATTAATATCTGTCGAACACTATAGTACATAAAACATTAATACAGGTTGTATGCGATGTTATTGACATTTTATGACAACTTGGTTAGGCATAAGGTTGTATGAAAAAGTGTGAAAAAGTTTAACCTTTTCACAATCAACTTAAACAGCCTAATAATTCAAATTAAACGCAAGCTCCATTCGACATGAACAATACGTCACTGCCTTCGGAAAGAGCGGCTAATGCATTCGCTGTCTTCGGCCGGAGCGGACGATTGGAGTTTATCTCCTAGCGTATTTAAAATAAAAAAAAATTATATATACCATAGTAATTGACATTTGGTGTATGACCTCGAAATTACCTACAAAACATGAGGTTGAATTTGTTGTCGTAATGTCGCATCCAAAGCCGTGCGGCGGCTTTTGCTGCAGCTCGAATATGCCGGCTCGACCGGGTTGGCGCCACTCGCCTTTTGCGTTTCGTTCGGCGAGTGAGGTTAGCGGAGGCCGACTCCCCCTTCCCATCCTCCTCCCCACCCCACTCCTCATCCTTCCTCCCATCTCCCAAATACCCTTAAAGGCCCGCTTCCTGACGTTGCAGATGAACGTGGGTGTGGGTAATCATTTACCAACAGATGAGCCACTTGCTCGTTAGTCCCATAAAAATATGGTTTATCTTGCAGAGACAGATTTGTATCTAACAAGACTCACAATCTTCATCATCATCATTTCAGCCTATCAGAAGTCCACTGCTGAACATAGGCCTCCCCCAAAGATTGCCACGAAGCTCGGTCCTGAGCCACCTGCATCCATCGACTTCAATGACTTCGACTCGCAATCTTAGTAGGTAGTAATATCAATTATCAATACTGGGTATTGGGACTCCTTCTCTGTCTATGAGTCTTCTGGGTTGGTGCCAACTTCTTACCCGTTTCTGCCGCATATCAGCAGTACACTGGTGTGTTCCAACTTGAAGGTCCAGTAGAATTACAGACGAAAGGCAATCCATCTTAGTCCCCAGGGTTGACAACGTATTTGTAACCTTTTTTAATTGGTTTTGTTTGCAGGTGTCCATGGGCTGTAATCATTTACCATCATGTTAGCTCGCTTGTCACTCAATAATATATAAAAAAAACTGTTGTTTATATATTTGTTGGCATGTTCGCAGGCGCCACCCTAGTTTCACCAACAAATCTCCAGCTGCTGCAAACGCTAAAGCGTATAGCATTGGAGAAGTTTCCTTGCGGAGTATTCACAGGCATTCACGCTACATTCTCTAAAGGGGATTACTTTTCAGTGGAAGGTAAAAATTGAACATGGACTAATCATACTAAGTAATTTCATTATGCTCCTTATGAGATGTGGTAGCCTAGTGGTCTGAGTGCATAGTTAATAGCAATTTTAAGTGCTGTATTTACAACGTGCTCGGCGGTGAAGGAAAACATCGTGAGGAAACCTGTAGAAGAAGAAAATATCAATTCGCGGATATGTACAGTCCGTGTAAGTGTAACTTGACGAAATCAGAACGAACATTAGTGATATTATCCGTGATCAGTCTGTTGTAACAATTTCTGTTTACGTCTTACTCGATTGCTACGCCACCAATAACACTCAACAGCTATGACTTCATGACAGGCTGGCCATCGTATAGACCATTGCAATCACGGAAACGAGACGAAAGACCCGCGAGCGATAGAATATTAAGTATACCATTAAACCTTTAGAATATACAGTCCACTTATTTAATCTTGCTCTAAGAATTATCTATTGATCCGGCTCGAAGGACCAATAGATAATTCTTAGAGCAAATTTACGTAGCCACTCCATGAATCGCATTCACATTTACACACAATAGTTATAACAATTAATAACAATTTAAGGAATACCTCTCGGTAGAATGCCCGTCCAATGGTCACCCAACGAACCAGATAATTACGAAAACAGCGAGGAATGTCTGATTCTTCAAAGCAACGGAACTTTGTCCGACGTAAAGTGCACGGAGTTGTTCCCATATGTCTGCTACAAGAAGAGGACTGACCCAATCAACTTGAATACTTGCGGTACTATAGATCCAGGTAAGTTACGATCTTATTGTAGCCCTAGAAACCTACCTGTTTTAATCAGTTAGAGCCCTGCTGAATCCAGTATGTACCCGTGTACCCATGTGCATGCAAATCCTAATTCGTATTCCTTTTTGCGCGACTAATCGAAAGAAGCTATCTTAGTTATTTCAACGAAAGCCACGCCTTTTATTTGTGGTTTATCTTTTTATTCTGCTTAGTCTGAACCTGCCGCCAATAGGAATGGTTTTTTTTAACTCTTAATTTAAAAAAGATGATGATCCGAACCTCGTGAAAGTCGATCACTAATGTATTTCTTCGCTTCATTCTTCAGATATGATTTGATTATCAGGTAGTCTTAGTAATGGTGCTTTTTTCGATTAAAATTTTTATTTATTTTATTTAAACTTTATTTGCATATAAAAGAAGAAAAAGGCATACTTAATGTCAAGAGGTAATCTCTACCAGTCTACCATTAGATTGAACAGAGAAAATGTAAAAGTGTACAGTACACAGAAATATTTATGTACGTCCAACTGTACTCAGGTGCTGCACAAGCGGCCACCAATATTGATATTTAACCCCGATGCACGGTTGTTAACTAAACACTAAACTAAACCTAAACTAAACTAAAAACACACACAGATTTTGGAATATGAAATACTTATTGACTCGCAGTGAATCCCGAAGCACTCCAAAAACTTTCAAGTAAGGAAATTATTCTTTTTGAACGTACGAAAACATTAGGTATGTTTTGGTTATATTTATTTTGCTTACCTTCATCATCCGATTAAAAACCCAGCGGTGGTGGTGTTATTCTTTCGTAGTCTTACTGGCGTGATGTTCAATATTTTTGCGCACTTCGTTCACACCGCGTGCGATAGTTACCGCGCACGAGAAAGGAATGAACAACTGGAAAGAGAGCGCCGTAGGGAAGGATCAAACCGGAAGTTCATCATCATCATTTCAGCCTATCAGAAGTCCACTGCTGAACATAGGCCTCCCCCAAAGATTGCCACGAAGCTCGGTCCTGAGCCACCTGCATCCATCGACTTCCCGCAAAACTGCGCAGGTCGTCACTCCATCTTGTGGGGGGTCGTCCTACACTGCGTTTGCCTGTACGTGGCTGCCACTCGAGAACCTTTTTTTCCCAACGGTTGTCAGTTCTGCGAGCTATGTGGCCGGCCCATTGCCACTTCAGCTTGCTGATACATACGGCTATGTCGGTTACCTTAGTTCTGCTGCGGATATCATCGTTGCAGACTCTATCACGCAGAGGAACACCGAGCATAGCCCTTTCCATAGCGCGCTGAGCAACTTTGAGCTTCCTCATACGGGCTGCAGTGAAGGACCAAGTCTCGGATCCGTATATCATCACTGGCAACGCGCACTGGTTGTATACTTTCGTCTTGAGGCTTTGCGGTATACTCGACGAGAAGATAGAACCGGAAGTTAAAGTTGAACAATCGTTTAAAGTCATTAAAAAATATTTATTTATTTATTCACACTTCATCGCATACAGTAAGCGCCACAATGGGTGGACTTAATGCCTTGTGGCATCCTCTGCCAGTCAACACGGGGAGATACGGAACAGCAATATTGGCAGGTGCCATCGGAAAATAACAAAAAATATTAATTCAAACAGAGAAATGTGAACATTAACCGACTTACATACCAATTAAAATAAATACGTGCATTGCAATATATAAAAAAGTACATAGGTAAATTCATAATACTACTTATATATTTATATTCATAAATAAGTCAAATATTACGGGAATTAATCAGACTGCCAACCCGCTCGCCAGGCGTGGCGACTAAGGCGTGCTCCCCACCCCAACCACGATTTAATCTTGGATATTCAGCAGTGGACTTCTGGTAGGCTGAAATGATGATGATGATGAATCAGACTGTGACTTCAGAAAATATTGACGAAACAGACTTATTGGTACAGAAGGTGTTTTTATAGCGTTTCTGACGTCGTCTGCGAAAGCGTCCCAGAGGAGCATAGCGAAAAATGTGCAATGTTGCCTATTGAGTAAGAAGGGCTACTTGGCAATCAAATCATATTTGAAGGAATTATGTTTCTGAATCTTTGTATGTAAATTCATTTACAGAATACGTCTTCGAGCCGAGGACGAACAGTTGCTACAAGTTCCATTCGGTGGGTCGACCTTGGCCCCGTGCTTTTATGGCGTGCGCTGCGGAAGGAGCTTACTTGGCTATTGTCAACAGCCAGACTGAAGCTGACGTCATCAAGGAGTTATTCGCGAAGCATCCCGACTTCACCGTCACCGGTGTAATTAAGAACATAGCGTCCGTTGGTTTTCATAACTGGGGCGAGAAACATGTGTGGACGACCATTCACGGTCTGTTGATGTTATTATTGAAGCATGTTCTTATTATCCATCGTTATTATGAAAAATTCCTCGAAACAAATATATAAATGTACGTGACAAAGCCAAGCGGAGGCTTTCGCTGCTGCTGGAATGGGCTGGCTCGACCGAGGTGGTACCTTGGCCTCGCGGAATACCGGCCTGAAGTGGATGCAACTTGTGCTTCCGCGTTTCGTTCGGTGAGTGAGATAACCGCAGACAGTCTCCCCCCCCCCCTCCCCCTCCCCTCCTCAAACCCCTCTTCACATTATCCATTAATTATCCTTAAAGGCGGCTTAAATTTCTTAAGCGGCGATTCTTACGCCACTTAAGAATCTGCCACCGATTGGAACACGTTAACAACTGACTTTACTTTCTGCTCATTGTATTTTAGGACAAACGATTCAGGAAGCGGGCTACGCGAAGTTCGAGAACGGGCAGCCGGACAATGGGCAGGGTGGCGTGTTCTGCGGCGCCATTTTTAGAAGCGGACGCTTCGACGACTTGACTTGCGAGATAAATGCACCATTCATCTGTGAAAAATCTGCGGACAGTCTCTTCTCACTCGAATGAATATAATGATAATGGGTTTCATGATAAACTAATACATTTATTAATAAATTTTCTTTGTTAATTGCACAATGTATGTTGTCTTACTCAACATGTGTGAAGTGCTTTTATATATGACCGAAGTACACCAAATCCTGCCCATCCAACGGTTGTCTGGGAGTGATCGCTTTTAGCAATAAGGCCGTATATGGAACCATCCCTTATGTTAAATTATTTCTTATGCGGTGCAAACGAGCAAGCGGTTCACCTGATGGTAAGTGATTACCGTTGCCCGTATACATCTGCAACGGCAGAGGAGCTGCAGGTGCGTTGCCGTACTTGAAAGATATTTGGGGGAGAGAGGATTTGGTGGGCCTCCGGTTACCTCACTCACCGAACGAAACGCAAATGCACAAGAGGCTACTCTCCTTCACGACGGTATTCCTTGTGGCTCTACCAAGTTAGAAAAAATTATTGCATTCACCTTTCTTTTATGGGAAAGGTGACAAACGAGCAATAGGTACACCTGATGGTAAGTGATTACCGTCACCCACATACATCTGCAACACCAGAGGAGCTACAGGTGCGTTGCCGGCATTTAAAGGTGTTTGGGAGATGTGAGGGAGGATAAGGAGTGGAAGGGAATGGAGAAGGGGTGTGGGCCGAACGAAACGCAGAAGCACAAGATGCCTCTACTTCTTTAAGTATAGCACCTTAATAATAAGGTGCTGTACTGCCACTAAGTTTTAGCACTGTAATAAAACACATCACATGACGAAGTCGTAAAACTTCATGTACACTGCCTGTACCGTCTAGTTTACGAGTTAACGTGAATTTAATAAAAAAACTATAAAAACTGCAGGCTATGATGACATTCTAGCAATGTGGCGCTGCTGCATGAGATAGTAAGTCGCAAATAGCCTATTGGGTTAGGATGCGGTCGCAGGTTCGAGCTCGGGATCCGACTATTGTTCTGACCCACTTAAGAAACAAGGTGTAATGCTTAGTTGGACTGGCTAACAGGAATATTAGTAAAGAAAAGTATCAGTAGCCTGTAAGTGCCCACTGCTGGAAAAACGCTTCCTTCTCAAATACGAGAGAGAGAGAGGGGAGGCTCTGGAGCCGGGACGGGTCTGTCGCGCTGCTGCCAGTGCAGGTTGGCGGGCTTTACATATCCACGAAATAATATTTTTTGTCAGTCTCAGACATGCCGGTTTCCTCACGATGTTTTCCTTTCAACGCCGCATGCGATAGCTTTTAAAATTGCTTTATTAAACAATTTTAGTGGTGCCGGCACCGATGATCGAACCCAGGTCACTCGCGCTCTATGAAACTAAAGTGTACGCCCTGTCCACTTACTCTTGAGGCGTCCATTGATGAAACGGAATGAAACGCAGAAGCACTAGACGACTCTGCTTCACGCCGGTATACCTCAAGCGAGCGGGCACCAAACCCAGTCGATTTAACGATTGGTATAAAGGCGATAGAACATTAGCGAAAATAATGTAACGAAGAAAAAAAAAGGGTGCAAAAAGATAAAATTTCCAAATAACAGAAAAGAAAAATGGAAAACAGTAATTTATTACATACTGTTTTCAAAAGAATTCTTCGAAGGTACAAACAAATGATTCTTAGATTGATCAATCATTAGGCAGTGTGCTGAAAGTTATTTGTTGTGTGATGTTAAAACTTCATGTCTAACCATTTCTAATTATTTATCCTAGTAGTAATTAAACACAAGCTGTGTTTAATTACTTCACTAGCGATTAACTATCTGAAAGTACGTGGAAATCCAAAATACACCATAGAAATAACTAACGAAGTGCTAAAATAATACCCTGTCTATTTCTAGTTTTATTAGGACCCAGCGTGTGTTTGCCATATAAACAGACAGTACGACTGATTAACGCAGTTCTACAATCAAGTTTAGATACTCCTGTGCGTTAACTTGTTATAACTTTATTTGAAAGAATGTTTTTGCAATGAATAGCTTTAGTATAAAATATTTTTAAAAATAGAATCGATATAAAAGGACCTTCTTGAAATATTATTGACATAAGTTACATGAGATGCATCTAGTGCAAATATACGTTATGTGACAGAACAACACATCAGCTGTATTTTTTTTATAGGAAAGACGCCAAACGAGATTACGGTTCACCTGATGGTAAGTGATTACCGTCACCCATATGCATCTGCAACACCAGAGGTGCTGCAGGTGCGTTGCCGGCCTTTTAGTGTATTTAGGATCTACCATCTGGTGGGATTAGGAGAGGATGGGGAGAGGGAGTTGGCCTCCGGTTACCTCACTCACTTAACGAAACGCCAGATGCCTATACCTCACGCCGGTATTCTGCGAGGTCGTGGAATTACCCCGGTCGAGACGGTGCATTCGAGCGGCATCAAAAGCCGCCGCTTGGGTCTACCACGTTTTAAATAATATTACACAAGGGTAACCGACATAGTCGCAAGGATCGGCATGCTGAAATGGCAATGGGCCGGCCACATAACTCGCAGAATCGACAACCGTTGGGGGAAAAAGGTTCTCGAATGGCAGCCGCGTACAGGCAAACGCAATGAGACGAACCCCACAAGATGGAGTGACGACCTGCGTATTGTTGCGGGTAGTCGATGGATGCAGGTGGCTCAGGACCGAGCTTTGTGGCAATCTTTGGGTGAGGTTTATGTTCAGCAGTGGACTTTTGGTAGGCTGAAATGATGGTGATGATGATGATGACACATCGGCTTTATCGGGAAATGACTACACTTTCTCAGAATAGTAAACAATACCAGTATATGGTATAGTACATAGTATATACAAAATCTATGAGTGACACTGACAGACCTGACAGGAGCATCATAACTTTGGAGCGATTGAAATACTATTGTCAGTTATTATGATGCTAGAGAGAATGATAAATGCAGGTGTTCAATAGGCCACAGCGAACACTTACCAGTAGGTGAACTGTGTGCTTGTCTGTCAGTTAACTTTCAACATTAACTGACAAACACATTTTAATACTTCTTTTTCACAATTTGAAATTATTACCATTTAACCATGTGCTTTGCGCGCGTCACAAATTGCATTCCGTACCGCCAAAGCCAGTTGATTGAACCGTGCCGGATGAGAATAAATGAGAGATAATTAAATCGGTACCAAATTTCAACCACAATGAACGTTTCGTTAAGCTGTTTAATAAAATGACTGGTAAAATAAATTTCAATCATGACAAGGTTGTTTCTAGATAAAAATCTAAATATCTAAATTTCAAATTCAAATCTGATGAATTATCTAAATTTTACTTCTGTTTTGAATTAGGAATAACTTAGCGGAGAAAGATGTAGGTGGTTTAACTACATCATATAATCATCATCGAAGATATTAGGCTGCAATCTGGAAGCAACCTTGTCAAGACTGGTGGTTATGACAAATCTTCTTCAAAACCTAATAAACAGGCTAGTCAAGATGAATTATTGGTAGCCGTGGTTTGGTCATCCACGTTGAACTGTGAGGGACCTAAATGGCCGGCCTAACTTAGAGGTATGGGCTGGCCCGTAGGGTGCTCTTTACTACGGATGGGGGTTGTTTGATCGAGGAGTGTTTCTGTTGTTGTTTTGGACCGCTCTCCTTTCCTTCTGCAGCCGAGGTAGAGTCGCGGTCGGGGGTCCAGTGGTCCGGTCTGATATGCGGCACACCGTCACTGCGTGGATGTTTATAGTTTAAGTATTTCGCCAAGTATGAGTTAAGTAACTTGTAGCGATCCGAGCGCTCGCTTCGGTTTCATTGTTCGCGAGGGACCTACAATTGATTCACAATCACAAACACATAACGTTGGGTCTACATTATGTGGACGTGATGTAGGGTAAACAATACGTCCTAATGTCAACAAATACCTCTGTAATGACACTCTGTAATCAATACGTTATAGTCAACCTAGTGGTGCTCTGCATATACTTCAAGCAATATGCGATGATTTTAGAATAATAAGCTTTTAACTTTCTTCAAAAGCTTTTCAATGTAGATGTTGCTTCTTATGATAAAAAGATTTTTTACATACGTTTTCTGTAAAACCTATAATTAAATAAAATACCACTATCTTCATATTACGACCTATTTATACGTCAGTCTCTCTTGCTTCAGTTGACTGAAAAATTTGATGTGAAATATAGAACAACAAAATATAACAATCATAATATTGAAATCAAAACCGACATTATTGTCAACTTCGAGTACAAGAGCCATTATCAAACTTAATGAAAGTATTTGGCTTTGGCTTTGGCTTGGCTTGAGGCTAAAAGGAGGACGTTTTTTTTTAACTTTTCCTGGATTATTATGGAAAATATTCGAGATTTTCGCCAGTGGAATTCGATGTCGGAGAGCTTGTAAGGATTTCACGAAACGGAAGTTGCTATCTTCGTTGTTGTTTTTTTAAAAAGAAAAGAATACTGGCAATGCTATTGAAGTAACATTACTACTATTCTATACTATATTTCAAGTGGCTTCCGATCCGCCTTCACAGAAATACTCAAATTCTTTCTCTATTATACTGTGTTCTATTCAATCCTTTCCTTACCTTAAAGAGCGGTTTGAGTTTCTTGTTGATACTCAATCTCGATCTCTTCGCTCTGATAACAACCTGTCTTTCTAAATAGACGGCTCGCTGGCGTAGTGGCTAAGAGATTAGCTGCGGCGCTATGGGTCGCGGGTTCGATTCCCGTACGGGACTAGTATATGTAATAGACTACAAATAATTGTTCCGGGGCAGTATAAAAATAAAAGTTAATCCTTCATCTCTCATTATCTGTTTATCTCTCCTTCAAAACTTTACCTTGCGTCGTGTGGCTCTTATTTTATTTATTCTTTACTCTTTATATTCTTGTATATGTTTGGGTTTATATTGTGTATTTATTTAGATATATCAGTATATATGTGTGAGTATATATATATATGTATGCTTGTATATATTAGTAACTTGCGTACACCCTTAACCCTTGCTCACTGGTCATTGGTCATTATTTCCTCTGCAAAATGGTTCCCTGATAGAGATCGCTTCTAAGCGATAAGGCCGCCAATTGTACCTTTGTGTATTTTATGTTTTTTTTTTATTTTTTTTTATTCCTATTTTTGCTAGTTGGTGTACAATAAAATGTATTTAATTCATTCATACTATACCTTATGCGGAGTGGTGCGCGACTATGGTCTAACGGAGGGCTCGGACCTGTGATGTCAGATTTCTCAGTCCTCAGACTAATCTATCGGGATACCGACGCTCGTTTCGTCTAATAAAAACTATCAAAATCGATAAAGCCTTTTAACACACTACTCTGTCTAGAGAAATGTCTTTATTAAACAGCTGTAAAGCTATAAATCGTTTTATAAATAAATTTCTGACGCTGCTTCGTCTTAGGCGTTCGGTAGACGATATACGAGAATATAATTTCATCATCATCATCATCATTTCAGCCTATCAGAAGTCCACTGCTGAACATAGGCCTCCCCCAAAGATTGCCACGAAGCTCGGTCCTGAGCCACCTGCATCCATCGACTTCCCGCAACACTGCGCAGGTCGTCACTCCATCTTGTGAGGCGTCGTCCTACACTGCGTTTGCCTGTACGTGGCTGCCACTCGAGAACCTTTTTTCCCCAACGGTTGTCAGTTCTGCGAGCTATGTGGCCGGCCCATTGCCACTTCAGCTTGCTGATCCATACGTCTATGTCGCTTACCTTAGTTCTGCTGCGGATATCGTCGTTGCAGACTCTATCACGCAGAGAAACACCGAGCATAGCCCTTTCCATAGCGCGCTGAGCAACTTTGAGCTTCCTGATACGGGCTGCAGTGAAGGACCAAGTCTCGGATCCGTATGTCATCACTGGCAACGCGCACTGGTTGTATACTTTCGTCTTGAGGCTTTGCGGTATACTCGACGAGAGTATACTGAGAATATAATTTAGATGAAATAATTTGTAATCTACATATTTAATATAAAGCCGTGGTGGATTAGTGGTCAGGGTGCTCGCTTTAATATCTTAGTGCGACAGACCAGGGCTCGATCCACGGTAGCGGCACCACTAAAAAGGTTTATAGCGAAATACATTATTTGTACATTTATTTCAGATACACGTATCATTTGCAATAGATTTTTGAATACTGTATATGCGTAAAAATCAGGAGACTTGAGAGAGAATGGGTTTTTCTAAACTTCTGTACGATTCGTATTGTTGGCTTCACAAAGACGGCGACAGGCTCACCACCAGTCAAATCCCAAATAAGCTCAAGGTTGAGATCTCTGACCACCCCGGTATTGTATACACGGTCGTGAGAGCTAATTTCTTTTCTCTTTATGAACCATAATATTCTGAAATAATATTGGTACAATAAAGCAAGGTTATCTTTTATTTATCTTTTATAATAATCAAAACGTTTGACTAAACTTTTCACGGAATGTCGAACAGACTACAAATTAATTTTAATATAAATTTCTCAAAGAAGTCAATATCTCAGTAGAGATCTTTATTGCTTCTCTCGATCAAACGAAACATGGAAGAGTTATTGAAATTGATTATTATTAACAGTCTGTTACTATACAATTTGACTATATTTGAATGTTTTTTTTTGATTTAACTGGATGATTACGTAAATGATCATAATGTATATAGATCTAGTAAGAAAAATATTTTTTTTATTATCGGTTATCGGTACACATCCCGTAGCGTTCGATGGTCAGCGTAATCCGTTCGTAGTGGCGTAGTTTGATCTACGGTTTACATTGCTACGCGCGTAGGCTCGCCGTAGCACAATATCGGGAAATGGTACGATATTATTACAGTCATTCCTCTATACTAGTTACCGCTTGAATTGAAACATATTGTATGTTAAATGGGTAAAGGAAGGCTCACCTGATACCGTCGCCCACGTAAAACTGCAACACCGGAGGTGCTGCAGGTGCTTTGTCCAAGTGCAAGGATTATTCGGAGGTTGAATTATTCCAAACCCAAATCGCACAGACAGATAACTAGTAACACGTGCAAGGGTACACGGCACCGCGCTGTCTGCTGCTTGCCTTTTTTTTCGTGTGGAAATCCCTTATGGTTACCCAGCCTCCTTGGGAATAGCCGCGTTATGTCGGACTCCTACCGACTAAAACCCCACGGCGGAGGGATCACGGGATATCCGTTCGGAACACAACCGTGGCCTCTCTTTTGCTTGGAATTAAAATAGCCCCGTCCCAGGGGCAGTATTACTCTGCCCCCCGCACCCCCGCGGTGCTATTACAGTGACTCGTGACCACTTCGGTTCACCGTCCTCCTCGAGTTCGTTGACTGCTGCTTGCCTAGCGTGGTGAACTCAAAATGTCTGCCCATACCTTTCGAGAAATGCACTTTGGTTTATGCTGGGGTTTTCTTAGAGATTTATTTTTCTGGCGAAGAAGAAAATAGAACTTTTATATCATTACATTTCGCCCAAGGGAAGAAAAGGGGTGGCATATTCTCAAGTCGTTGCCACACGGCACTTTATTTCCATTCAGACCCTATAATCTTAATATAAACTTCTCTCGTAAATGAAGTCTTAATATTGCTACTGCGCCTTTGATATAGAGCAATTACAACAGCCTCTTATATTGTGTCTCTTTTATTTTCTAGGCTTTTAAATACCACAGTCTCAAATATCATGTTCAGCTTCTCTCATCTGTAGAAATATTTCGATGCAGTAACAGAGATGAAATTCGTGCATACGCAAAAATCTGTTTTTCAGATCAAGGTTCTCACAAAGCGGTCCGCCTGCATCCATCGACTTTCCGTGACACTGTCTCTTTGTCACTCGAGTACCTTTCTTATTTATGTGAAGTGATAGAGCCAAGCAGCGAATTTTGCTGCTTCTCGAATGGGCCGGCGGGACCGGGGTAATACCAAGACCTCGAAGAATACCGGCATGAAGTAGAGCCGTCTCGTGCTTCTGCGTTTCGTTCGGTGAGTGGGGTAACCGGAGGCCCACTCCTCCTCCCCATCCCCTTCCTGATCCTCCCTCCCATCTCCCAAATACTCTTAAAGGCCGGCAACGCACCTACAGAACCTCTGTTGTTGCAGATGTACATAGGCGACGGTAATCACTTACCATCAGGTGAACCGCTTGCTCATTTGCCGCTTTTTTAGTAAAAAAAAATTGCACCTAAATTAGCTTCTGCCTTACACTTCTGATCTATGCAGTACTTACCTTATGCTATGAGGCCATCAAAAAGTCTTTTATACATTTCACATTTTTTTTTCTTTATTAATTAAATTTCGTAAAAATGTCTTTTATGAAATTAGCTTCTGCCTTACACTTCTGATCTATGCAGTACTTACCTTATGCTATGAGGCCATCAAAAAGTCTTTTATACATTTCACATTTTTTTTTCTTTATTAATTAAATTTCGTCAAAAATGTCTTTTATGAAATATAAAAATCACGGCCAATTAAGGCATTTTCTTTAAGAAAATTATGACAAAGAATTTCAGAATATCAAAGCAAACAATTTAATTAAAAATATTCTTTTAAGATTGCTGAAAGGTCGTCGCTATATTTGTTACACGACGACCACGTGACTTAGTGGTTAGGTTACCCGACTCTTGAGCCAACCCAGCACGGGTTCGAATCCATTATTTGTGGTATATTTATACACGATACAACTTGTCTCGCATTGGACCCTTCCTCCGATAGTTCTACTTCACTTGCCCGTACCCGACGTTGCTGCTGCAGTCTCTGGACACCTGTAAACAACTTCAAATCGAAGAAGGTTACGAATGCCTTGTCACCCTTGAGGAGTAAGATGGAATTACTTACAGCCTGTTATGCCACTGGCTCTCAATACCTTTCGAACCGGAACACAACAGTGGTTGAACAGATGATCAGCGGCACAAGGTTAGAAAGTAGGAGTTGTGAATTGAGCGAACTGATTGTAGAATAAATTGTTCAATTACATGTATTATAACTTCAAACCGATCTGTTAGGGTCGTACGAGATGGTATTAAGGCTTCGATTGGGATACGAACCCGGGGCCTATAAATCAGATACGCTAACTTGTAACTTACTTAATATAGTAACGCTAACGTTCCTTTTTATTGATTCTTTAAGTAAGAAAACAAACGCGGAGCTTGAATGCGTACAACTTTTCCGCCATGTGCTTAAATTGTTGATTCCCAACAAAATAGGTTTATTTACATAAAAGCACCTTTACTGATGTTACCGTGAAAGCCTCTTGATTGTACTAAACGTATACGTTCAAATTTATATCTATCTATATACGGTGAAGGAAAACATCGTGAGGAAACCTGCATGTCTGAGAAAGAATAAAAATATTATTTCGAGGATATGTGAAGCTCGCCAACCCGGACTGGAGCAGCGTGGCGGGCCCTTCCCGGCTCCTAAACCCTCTCTGATACTAGTATTTTAGGGAGGCCTTTGCCCAGCTGTGGGCACTTACAGGCTGTTACTTTACTTTTATATCTATACTAAAATATAACATTGTACGTTAGTATTTTTATTAATTAGATTGTGTTGAAAAACATAGCAACAGTCGATCTCATGGTATGTGGCCCAAAACCCTACAATCCAAGAAGGTGACAGATGCGTTGTCACCCTGCAGGACAAAGATGGAATTCCTCATAGCCGTTAATGTACATTGGTATGGATTGAACTTGAAAAGATCGGCTCTTGATGATATTTTTTATATATATTTCTTACGATTCACGCAGCGCTATAGACTATGTTTTATTTAGCTATGAATCTCAAAGTTTGTATGTTCGTCCTTAATCATGCTACTGGAAAATCCGAGTTAATGGATTTTCCACGTAACAGGATATATGATACTCTTAATCTCAAAGAGTTTTCTTGTTTGTTCGTAGGAAAGGCGGCAAACGAGCAAACGGCTCTAATGATGGTAATGGATTACCTACGTTCACGTACTTCTGCGACAAGAGAGAAGCTGCAGGTGCGTTGTCGCAGGATATTTGAGGAAGGGCAAAGGGGATAGGGAAGGGGGAGCAGGCCCCGGGTGGGATACCTTACTCGACGAATTCGTTTGGTGCGTTTAGATACAGCGCAAGATACTTCACTCTGGTATTCTGCGAGGCCGAGGCAAAAGCCGCCGCTTGACTCTACCGCGTACAGAAATGTAAGCGCGCAAAGTCGCGGGCAAAATATCCATATTAATAATAAAATCACCAGGGTTGACTGGTAGAGAATGCCAAAAGGCATTAAGTCCGCCTATTGTATTCCTTTATTTTTAGGGACATAATAATAAAAAAAAATATTAATTAATAAAGGTAGAAAAACCCACATTTATTCACGTAATACGTATAACTGAAAAAAATCAAAACCATTGTACCATTCATAATATCTTGAATAAATAACAATATACCGCTCTAATAAACATTAGACCGCGAAATAGACTGGATTGTCTAATAGTCGAGATTCGAAATCGGAACTCCGATTCTGATTCGATCCTCAGTGCGGCCCGCACCGCCAGACAAAGCGGGCGGCTGGGTACTAAGTTTTCTGAAATCCCATTAATGTAATGTTTTTTCAACGTCATAGCGCAGCAATATATAATTATAGTAACCTAATTCATTTACATAAGAAGTGGATATCATTCGTCGAGGCTAAGTAAATCGAAGTCACTATTTGATAAAACACAAGTTATTGATTTTCGGGTGTGGTTGAGTTGTATGCGCACGTCACCGACACTAGATCTGAATCTTCCTCCGATCTTATCGTATAAGCGTTGCATCGGATCGGTAGTTCGTTAGTTAACAACATACAGGCGTGAATGGCACTTAGTGAAAAAAATGGCCTGTTTACTCTAAAATCCCCTTTTCAATGAACGTATTAGTATAAGCGCGGTAGAGCCAAGCGGCGGCTTTAGCTGCTGCTCGAATGGGCCGGCTCGACCGGATCGGTACCACGAGCTCGCAGAATACCGGCGTGAAGTAGAGGCGTCTTGTGCTTCTGCGTTTCGTTCTGTGAGTGGGGTAACCGGAGGCCCACTCCTCCTCCCCATCCCCTTCCTGATCCTCCCTCCCATCTCCCAAATATCCTTAAAGGCCGGCAACGGACCTACAGAACCTCTGGTGTTGCAGATGTACATAGACGACGGTAATCACTTACCATCAGGTGAAGCGCTTGCTCGTTTGCCGCCTTTTCAGTAAAAAAAAAAATTGCTCATAAATTAGCTTCTGGCTTACACTTCTGATCTATGCAGTACTTACCTTATGCTATGAGGCCATCAAAAAGTCTTTTATACATTTCACATTTTTTTTCTTCATCATCATCATCATCATTTCAGCCTATCAGAAGTCCACTGCTGAACATAGGTCTCCCCAAAGATTGCCACGAAGCTCGGTCCTGAGCCACCTGCATCCATCGACTTCCCGCAACACTGCGCAGGTCGTCACTCCATCTTGTGAGGCGTCGTCCTACACTGCGTTTGCCTGTACGTGGCTGCCACTCGAGAACCTTTTTTCCCCAACGGTTGTCAGTTCTGCGAGCTATGTGGCCGGCCCATTGCCACTTCAGCTTGCTGATCTTTACAGCTATGTCGGTTACCTTAGTTCTGCTGCGGATATCATCGTTGCAGACTCTATCACGCAGAGAAACACCGAGCATAGCCCTTTCCATAGCGCGCTGAGCAACTTTGAGCTTCCTCATACGGGCTGCAGTGAAGGACCAAGTCTCAGATCCGTATGTCATCACTGGCAACACGCCCTGATTGTATACTTTTGTCTTGAGGCTTTGCGGTATACTCGACGAGAAGGTATGACGTAGTTTCCCGAACGCAGCCCAGCCGAGTTGAATTCGTCGATTGACCTCTGAGTCGAAGTTGGATTTACCTAATTTTTTTTCTTTTACTAATTAAATTTCGCCAAAAATGTATTTTATGAAATATAAAAATCTCGGCCAATTAAGGCGTAAGGTACGTTACCTGCAGCTTCTATGGTGTTGCAGATGTATGTGGGCGACGGTAATCACTTACCATCAGGTAAACCAACAAAAAAAAACAATGAACAAAAAAAAGTTTGTTAATACATTAACCGTCTGTTAACTTGTAAGTGAATTCGACTTTTAATGCCGACCAGCCGAAGTGTAAGTGAGCGAAGGTACCTGGGATCGAATCCAGATCACACACGTACATACGAGCATATTAGGCTTGCGTACTATATAATTTGGAAACGTGTGTCTGGTCTCTGATATATCACATCTCTACGATTAATAATAATACTAGTACATTAGTACAGTAATGTACATAAGAACTATTACTGGTATAACTTTGAATAATATAATTTTTTCCTTCGCCTTCTTTATATTGGCGATAAGTTAAAAGGCGACGATGCAATGAAAAGTAGATTTATTGCCGATAAAAACTTTTGAATCACCAATAAAAATTAATGCGACAAACCTCTCTGAACTGTTTTGAAAATAATTTTACTAACAAGAGGCATTACGACATTGTTATCATCATTTCGGCCCACCACAAGTCCACTGCTGAACATAGGCCTCCCCCAAAGATTGCCATAAAGTTCGGTCCTGAGCCACCAGCATCCATCGACTTCCCGCTGCACTGCGCAGGTCGTCACTCCATCTTGTGCATTACATGGACTTTGCAAAATACCGGCGTGAAGTAGAAGCCTCTTGTTCTTCTGAGTGTCGTTCGGTGAGTGAGTTAACCGGAGGACCACTCCCCTCCCTCGTTCTATTTTTTCGTAAATTTTCATTATTACAGGATCTCTAAAGACTATTAATTAGTATTGAGTATTTCATATTACTACCTAACTATTTATGGTATTTTTATTTTATGAGAAAAGCGGCAAATCATAAAGCGGCTCACATGTTGGAAAGTGATTACCGATGAGAGAATGAAGGAGCTGCAGGTGCTTTTCTGGCTTTCATGGATTTTCGGGGAGGCGGGAAGGACGGGAGAGAGGACTTGTGGGATAACCATCGCGAGAAATACCGGACCAATATAAAACAGACGGATGGTGGTCAGCAGAGTCTAAGGTACGAAGTGTCTAGTTCTACGTTCGCCAATCTGCTAGCGGTGCATGGTGATTATGGCAAATCATCCTTATGAGAGAGGCACATGTTCTTCATTGTACCAAGTGCCCAGTGCCGGAATGGAACCCGCGATCGATCTGGAAAATCAAGGTTCAGCCGTTTAAAGATGTTTCTCAAAGACGATTGTTACAACACTCACTGTACTACGCTACTAGGATCACATAAGTTTCTTTAACTTGCGGGCCTCCTGCTCGCGGATCTCCACCGCTGAAGCTGTAAAGACAGACAGCAGCGTATCTACCGTGAGAGTTTCAGTCGGACCGGCATCTTCAATGCTAATCCAGTCACCGATAAATCCTCCGGCTCGCGAGTCTCTGCCGATGAAGCTGTAAAGGCCACTACGCCAACAGCATGTCTACCGCGGGGTAGGGGGTTTTAGTTGGTCCGGCATCTTGAATGCTAATCCTGACATAACCAGTCACCGGAGACAGCGTTGTGTTCCGAATATTTGGAGGACGGAAGAGATGACGGGGAAGGGAGTTAAGGAGGGAGGGAGGGGGGAGCTGGCCGGTATCCTGCGCGGTCGTGGTACCACCGAGGTCGTGAAGGTCATAAGCATTGTATATTTGTTAGGTTTTTTTGTTTTTCGATTTCATTAACGTTCTCGTTCGCTGAAAATTAACCATGCTCATCGCGCCGCACAGCCCCGGTACCTTCTAGCTGCTGCTCCCTAACACCTACCATCACCAACTTATGGAATTGAAGTTACGTGAATTTTTTTTTTTTAATTTTTCATCTTTACTCTGTCGCCAGCATTTGCATCCGTTAATCATCGGAGTGCACCGAATGCAACATCGGTAATAATAATTTCCCCCTTCCAAAAAAAAACTTAAGCTTTACGTCCCATTTAACCGCCGTTTCGTTTCTGACGCAAGAGCGGCTCGTAGACGAAGACTAGTTAACATGCAATTCCCGATGACGCGTCGCTCCCAGCTCAATCTAACGTATAAAGCGCTCGAATTACTCGTTGTATTTGCATGTATCGGGTTTATCGCTCTCCTCGGTTTCCAGACACTTAGATGCTTTTGCTTGAATGACTGAAAATCACTTAAGCATTTCATTGATTCAATCTCGATTAAAGTTTTACATCGATTTCATAAGTTGTTTTATCTTCGGTTACTACTAATCTATTTCGACTAATGCATTCGTTTTCTTACCTATTATTCACCCTGCATACCTTACCTGCACGTGGTGCGGCCTGCATCCATCAAACTCTACAATTTGTTATTACGCCGTTGTCACATAATGAACATGCGCGAAAGCTTAAAGCATTTATATCTGAGGCAGAACATGAAATGAACCTAACTTACATCGCTTCAAAGACCACCAAGCAGAAGAAGCAGGTCACATAGCTCGAAGAGCTGAAAACCTCGGGAGAAAAAACGCTTTTTGTGATGCAACTTTCTATAGTCAAACGAAATGTAGAGCGATTCTCATAATATTCGGCGACGGTCTGCACAGTGTTGCGAGAAGTTATTAATATGTTCGTTAAAGGTTATTGTTGTTTAGTTAGATTATATATTAGTCATAAAAGAATCACAAGTAAATACTAACACTTACAACTTCCAAACTTTGAGATAGAAAGCATTATTACTTTACTATCACAAATTATTTTACTTTTACTATTTTAAGCGTGGTAGAGCCAAGCGGTGGCCTTAGCTGCTGCTCGAATGGGCCTGCTCGACCGGGTTGGTACCAGGCCCTCGCAGAATACCGGCGTGAAGTAGAGGCTACTTGTGCTTCTGCGTTTCGTTTGGTGAGTGAGGTAACCGGAGGCCCACACCCCCTCCCTATTCCCCTCCTCTTCCCACCCATCCCCCAAAAATCCTTAAAGGCTGGCAACGCACCCGCAGCTTCTCCAGTGTTGCAGATGTACGGTGGGGCGAGGGTAATCACTTAACATCAGGTGAGCCGTTGAGTGATTTATCCACCTTTCCCATAAAAAAAAAATTAACGTGAATCTTTTTTGTTTAAAAAGAAAAAATTAACCCACTCCATTCCAGAAACATTAGTTTTATATTAAAAACATTTTAGAAGTACTATATTGGCTTTATAAAGCATTACTACTGAAATCCGAAGTTTCAATGAAATACTTACTGTGAAGTAAAAGGTCTATTTTGATTTTATTCTAAGAAATTGACAACCCTTCTCTGAATATCTACTAAGTACTCAGGATTTTGTGTTGGATTGACGGGATTAATATTTATGGAGTTATATTTTAATGTTTATATATTTATATGTATAGTGCCAGCGTACATCTTAGTTAAAAATATTTGAGATGAATCTGAAATCTGAATCTTAGAAGTAAATTTATGGAAATAAGCATATTAACTTTGGCCATTCAATATATGTTATCTAAAAATGTTATATATGTACATTTAACTAGAATAATAATGTATACATAATGAGAAGCCCATAAGCTTATGTATGATGCCAGCTCAATAGAGACAGTAACTTTTGTTACCCCATGAAAGGGTAGTTTAATCCCGGAAATAAATTTTCCTTATTAACAATCAAAATGCTTACTGTACTTTACAGGACTGTATTTATTTATATTTGAATACAATTTCATAGAGGCGCTCTTCCCATTCAGCTGTTTAATAATTGCGTAAAATTATTCGTTCATACACACCGACAAGATAAGAATAATCATCATTTATTGCTGTTATATATTTTCATTACCGCTTGTTAATAATGCTAAGTAATTTATTTGAATCAACGAAATCGAGCTGAATCACGATTTTTAATTTTTATTTAAACGATGCTTACGTATATGTATATATATTCACGCCTTGTTCCCAACGGGGTAGGCAGAGACAGTCTTCTTCCAGTTTCATCAATCTTCGCATGCATGCTCGTTGGTTTAGATTACTCTTGACCTGGTCTTTTATCAGAACGTCACCGATTTGATCGTGAAATGTTTTTTTTAATTTTTATTAAACGACATCAACACAACGAGGGCATTCCCAAGCGGTCCGTACTCTAGTTCTAAGTTCACAGGAGCCGTAAAACAAGCAATAAAGCTTGACAAACAACCATAGATTTGACGAGTACCTTTGCGGAGCAGATGTATTCAAGAATGTAAAAATAAAAAAATAAGAAACGTTGTCTTTTAACTTTTCAGCTTTACAGAGTTTTATAGTTTGAATCTATGTTGTCTCTAGGAGCTCGTCTTTTACATTAACTATAGAGAAAAAACTACATCTGTATAGTTATTAGTGTACGGTCGGTCTTGTCCCTGACACCACTAAAATTGTTAATAGCAATTTTAAATGCTGTATTTACCACGTGCTCAGCAGTGAAGGAAAACATCGTGAGGAAACCTGCATGTCTGAGAAATAATAAAAATATTATTTCGAGCATATGTGAAGCCCGCCAAGCCGCACTGGAACAGCGTGGCGGGGCCTTGCCGGCTCCTAAACCCTCTCTGATATTCGTACTTGAGAAGGAGGGCTTGTAACTGATTACCGTCGCCCACGTATATCTGCAACGCCAAAGAAGCTGCAGTTGCGTAGCCGGCCTTCAAGAATATTTGGGAGGTGGGAAGGAGGATGAGGTTTGGATTGGGATCGGGGTGATATAGAAAGGGAGTGTGCCTCCGAACACATCACTCACCGAACGAAAAGCAGAATCACAAGATATCCGGTATTCTACGAGGGATCTGGTGTATCAATAACAACAGATGTCCATTGTGAAGAACTTCGAACAATGATGGCGAAGCTCTGAGAGCATAAGAGCTCCTAACAGGAAATCATTTAAGAATCTAGTTCATGATTACCTTGACAATATTCGGCTTATCTATTTTCGATTTTTATTATATATTTATTTATGAATCTTTTTATATATTTGTATACATATTTGTGTATTTTAGATTATATATAATTATTTAATTACATAGTGTCTTTATATGTATTTATTAACTTATTATTATTGGAGTCTACCTGTAGTTTGTTGTTTATCTTTATTTTGTACCTACCAACTACCTTTCACCATAACAAGGGTTGACTGGTAGAGAATGCCACTTGGCATTAAGTCTGCCCATTGTAACCTTAAACTTGTGACAATGGCAACTTGTTAGCCTTAAACTTAAGGCTAACAATAATGAATAAATAAATAAATAAGCCCGTGTCGTCAATCTATAGTCGACATTATTGCTCCATGATAACAATACGAGACCTGCAGTCAGAAACTCTGTACTCACCAGACCTAGCCTAGCACAAACGATTATTATTTTTCCTGCATTTGGGGCAATTCTGTACAAGAGGAAAAAAATCGCTCACAGAAGGCGAAACGAAAAGACTTTGTAGTGTACAGATCCCAAGAGTTCTAACGCTAAGGCATAAGAGATCTTGCCTCGAGATTGCAGAACAGTGTAAATAATGAAGGTAAATACATCGATTATACAAATGTATTTTATCTTAAAAAAATGTTTAAGTCTTTCGATATGAAACGGCAATTACATACTTTAATCCCTAATATCTCTGTGGGGGTGGTCTTGGAGTATATAATGACGGATGAAGGTGTGAAGGAGAAGGTTAGCTACCCGCCAGCTCTGTTCGTGACCTGGGAAGAAGATGTCTTCTTTGGTTTAACGGGGGGGAAAGGTTGCTCGCACCCACCCGTCACCGTCTCCGGTGACTGATCATGTCGGGATCAGCATTGAAGATGCCGGACCGTCTAAAACACCCACGGTTGGTACGCTGTTCACCCAGTGGCATTTAAAGCTTCATGTTATCCAATATAAATGGCAGGGGTACATCCGCCTCATAATTTCGTTGTTAATAGTTTAAGTTTGGTTAGTTTCTAAATAAGTTATAATTTGACTATTGTCTATTTAAGGAATGTAATGATAATCTGTCAAGGGTATTTCGGCTAACAAATGCAACAATATTAAATAATTTCATAACAGGCTTCAAATTTACTATACAATATTTAATTCACTTTCGTGAATTAAATGTGAAAGCAACATTCATTTATTTTAATTATGCAATTCTACATACAAGAAATACCCTATTTATTTTTTATTACTTATGGTCGATTGCCGCATAAAGTCTGTATAAAAGCGCATTAACCTGTAGCAAAGGCATCTTATTGGAAATCAGATCTCAACGCGTAAGGCGAAGCTCTGCCTGTTCGAAATAAATACTTAAAATGGTCTGAGTATTTTATTAGTTGTAACATTCAACCGAGAATTCCTATACAGTGGTTTTGTATATGTGTAATGACCCGAAGAAACTTTCATTGTGTGATGATTGTATGGGCAGTAGGGCCATCTTGAGATATAATTACTGTGACGCATCGTCCACTTCCCTATGTTATGTTAGTGTGTGCTCCAATCGACTTAAAAGGCAGCAGAAAAAAAATACGGTCCAGCAAAAAAAAAAAGGGCTGCCATTGGGTTGGGTTAAGCCGGCACACGTGGTGAAAGAAAAATAGGTTAGTATTTATTTATCTAACGATTATAAATATATTAGTCAAGGGAAAAATAGTTTACCTAAGTTTATTTTTAAAAATCGCTACATCAAAGAGATCCGACGCGGTAAGCGCTTTGATGTACCCGTTGAACGAAACTGACTTATAAATTATTCACCCATTTTATGAGTTATTTGGAATTTAAATATTCGTATTAACTTTCTGCCGACCATACTTTTAGAGTGTACCCTAAAAATTTCTAGGGAATAAAAAAATATTAACTGAATTATTAAAGCTTATGTTTATATGGCCGGCTGTTACTAGTATCCCGTTGTTTTTTTTAAATCTATTTTTTGAAGTAAGCATTTTTTTTGTCGTACATAATTTTTTATGGAGCATCTTTAACCCCTCCTCTAGCAACAGTGGCTGTGGCGTGCACAGGGTAGGCAGAAGATGAAAAGCAGTCCAGGCCACAGTGGCCACTTACCATCGGGTGGGCTGGTAGCTCATATGTCACTCCATACTCGTATAGCGTTTAATAGGATCACTCCAAGAGATAGTTTTTTTTTTATAGGAAATGTGGCAAACGAGCAAGCGGTTCACCTGATGGTAAGTGATTACCGTAGCCCACGTACATCCGCAACACCAGAGGTGCTGCAGATGCGTTGCCGGTCGTAAAGGAAATTTGGGAGATAGGAGGGAATAGGAGGAATAGGAGGAATAGGAGGAATAGGAGGAATAGGAGGAATAGGAGGAATAGGAGGAATAGGAGGAATAGGAGGAATAGGAGGAATAGGAGGAATAGGAGGAATAGGAGGAATAGGAGGAATAGGAGGAATAGGAGGAATAGGAGGAATAGGAGGAATAGGAGGAATAGGAGGAATAGGAGGAATAGGAGGAATAGGAGGAATAGGAGGAATAGGAGGAATAGGAGGAATAGGAGGAATAGGAGGAATAGGAGGAATAGGAGGAATAGGAGGAATAGGAGGAATAGGAGGAATAGGAGGAATAGGAGGAATAGGAGGAATAGGAGGAATAGGAGGAATAGGAGGAATAGGAGGAATAGGAGGAATAGGAGGAATAGGAGGAATAGGAGGAATAGGAGGAATAGGAGGAATAGGAGGAATAGGAGGAATAGGAGGAATAGGAGGAATAGGAGGAATAGGAGGAATAGGAGGAATAGGAGGAATAGGAGGAATAGGAGGAATAGGAGGAATAGGAGGAATAGGAGGAATAGGAGGAATAGGAGGAATAGGAGGAATAGGAGGAATAGGAGGAATAGGAGGAATAGGAGGAATAGGAGGAATAGGAGGAATAGGAGGAATAGGAGGAATAGGAGGAATAGGAGGAATAGGAGGAATAGGAGGAATAGGAGGAATAGGAGGAATAGGAGGAATAGGAGGAATAGGAGGAATAGGAGGAATAGGAGGAATAGGAGGAATAGGAGGAATAGGAGGAATAGGAGGAATAGGAGGAATAGGAGGAATAGGAGGAATAGGAGGAATAGGAGGAATAGGAGGAATAGGAGGAATAGGAGGAATAGGAGGAATAGGAGGAATAGGAGGAATAGGAGGAATAGGAGGAATAGGAGGAATAGGAGGAATAGGAGGAATAGGAGGAATAGGAGGAATAGGAGGAATAGGAGGAATAGGAGGAATAGGAGGAATAGGAGGAATAGGAGGAATAGGAGGAATAGGAGGAATAGGAGGAATAGGAGGAATAGGAGGAATAGGAGGAATAGGAGGAATAGGAGGAATAGGAGGAATAGGAGGAATAGGAGGAATAGGAGGAATAGGAGGAATAGGAGGAATAGGAGGAATAGGAGGAATAGGAGGAATAGGAGGAATAGGAGGAATAGGAGGAATAGGAGGAATAGGAGGAATAGGAGGAATAGGAGGAATAGGAGGAATAGGAGGAATAGGAGGAATAGGAGGAATAGGAGGGAATAGGAGGAATTTTAATTCGTTTCGGTATAATAAAATCCATCCGGTAGCATATAGAGATCTGTTCAAACTCCTTTAATGATCGTTCTATTGTTTTTTTTTTGTACGCAATATGAATGATCCTCCATTAAATATGGTTGTGTGGAGTCTTTCAAAAATTATTCAAGTAATTGTGTTTATTAAATTATAAATATAAACATTAAATTTCATTAGTTATAAAAACATATCATATTTTAATTATATTTTATTAAAGACATAACTAATGTTTCTTATTTATACGAGTGTGTATACTAAAATATAAATTTAAATTTTATTTGGCATCGCGGCTTTCACAGATAAGCTATAGTTTTTTTTTTTTTGGGTAAGCGGGAAAATTATCAAACGTCATTTTGTTGGTCTATTATTTGTGCAACTACAAAAATATCTGTTACACAACATAGTAACGTTACGATCCTATCTTGTATCTCCTGATATTATCTTGTAGGATAATAAGTTACGTTTGATAGATATAGGAAAAGATATAAGACGTCTTTCTGTAGATCCGTTTTTGTACGTGGTATAGGAAAACGACGCTTTGTAGTCGCTGGAAAAAGCTGGCTCGACAGGGGTAGTGCCAGTGCCGGTTTTGCAGAATACAGGCGTGAAGGAGAGGCATCTAGTGCTTTTGCGTTACATTCAGTGAGTGAGGTATATATATATATTTGTTTATATGCATTTAATTGTAAGTGTAAGTTATTCATGTATTTTAATTCTTTTTTTTTTAGATAATGTTTTGCACCCTTACAATATCTCTTCACGCCCCGGGTTGACTTGCAGAGAATGCCAAGAGGCATTTAGTCCGCCCCTTGTAATACTTTTATTTAAAGGTATTTAAATAAAGTTTAAATAAATAAATAAATAAATAAATATGTAGAGATACATAGAATATCATAAATAAATTTACATTTATTATAATGTTTTTCTTCTTTTTAGTCTTCTTTCTCGTTATCTCTATTCTATCACCTACACCTAGTTCATTCCATCTCTGCATCGACCAAAGGTTGACTGGTTGAGAATGCTTCTGAAATTAAATCCGCCTATATACATTCTCATGTATATGAAGTTTAATAAATAAATATGTAGAGATACATAGAATATCATAAATAAATTTACATTTATTATAATGTTTTTCTTCTTTTTAGTCTTCTTTCTCGTTATCTCTATTCTATCACCTACACCTAGTTCATTCCATCTCTGCATCGACCAAAGGTTGACTGGTTGAGAATGCTTCTGGCATTAATATACATTCTCATGTATATGAAATTTAATAAATAAATATGTAGAGATACATAGAATATCATAAATAAATTTACATTTATTATAATGTTTTTCTTCTTTTTAGTCTTCTTTCTCGTTATCTCTATTCTATCACCTACACCTACTTCATTTCATATCTGCATCGTCCAAAGATTGACTGGTAGAGAATGCTTCTGGCATTAATATACATTCTCATGTATATGAAATTTAATAAATAAATATGTAGAGATACATAGAATATCATAAATAAATTTACATTTATTATAATGTTTTTCTTCTTTTTAGTCTTCTTTCTCGTTATCTCTATTCTATCACCTACACCTAGTTCATTCCATCTCTGCATCGACCAAAGGTTGACTGGTTGAGAATGCTTCTGGCATTAATATACATTCTCATGTATATGAAGTTTAATAAATAAATATGTAGAGATACATAGAATATCATAAATAAATTTACATTTATTATAATGTTTTTCTTCTTTTTAGTCTTCTTTCTCGTTATCTCTATTCTATCACCTACACCTACTTCATTTCATATCTGCATCGTCCAAAGATTGACTGGTAGAGAATGCTTCTGAAATTAAATCCGCCTATATACATTCTCATGTATATGAAGTTTAATAAATAAATAAATATGTAGAGATACATAGAATATCATAAATAAATAAATATGTAGAGATACATAGAATATCATAAATAAATAAAATCATAAATAAATAAATAAATATGTAGAGATACATAGAATATCATAAATAAATAAAATCATAAATAAATTTACATTTATTATAATGTTTTTTTCTTCTTTTTAGTCTTCTTTCTCGTTATCTCTATTCTATCACCTACACCTAGTTCATTCCATCTCTGCATCGACCAAAGGTTGACTGGTTGAGAATGCTTCTGGCATTAATATACATTCTCATGTATATGAAATTTAATAAATAAATATATAATATAGGGTCAAAGAGTATGAGTACAGAAATGTTTTTTTTCATAATTATATAAATCTTGTTGAAAAGGCCAAAAAGCTCCGACAATAGTAATTAATAAGGATATTTTCTTTATACTAATAACACATTTAATTAAAGGTATACAAAAGGAGAGTAAATTGATTTTATCAATTACTACGTCAGTCAATTAATCATAGGTGAAATAGAACTAATTTATTTGATACCAAATAATTTTACTTCTATCTTTATTCATCACAAATTTTATTTGTGGTCGTGGCGGCGTCCTAATTCTTTATTACCGTGGGTGTCGAAAGAGATGATTTAGTGGGATGTGTGTAGCATTCAGGAATCAAATTGAAAACCATAACCTCTGCCTCAATTATTTTATACCTATATTTTATTTTCCTGTCTGTTTTTCAGCGATCTTATCATTGAATCATCGAAGCTGATTGTGAGAGATTTTTGTGAGAAAATAAAGTACTCAGTATAGTCATAGAAAGGGTGAAAGAATATACTATCCCCTTTCTTCCCATGGGTGTAATGTAAGAGGCGACTAAGGGAAAAGCCTTAAAAAACGTAATGACAACCGACAGATGGCGGGAACATCATCATCATTTCAGCCTATCACAAGTCCACTGCTGAACATAGGCCTACCCCAAACATTGCCACGAAGCTCGGTCCTGAGCCACCTGCATCCATCGACTTCCCGCAACACTGCGCAGGTCGTCACTCCATCTTGTGGGGGGTCGTCCTACACTGCGTTTGCCTGTACGCGGCTGCCACTCGAGAACCTTTTTTTCCCCAACGGTTGTCAGTTCTGCGAGCTATGTGGCCGGCCCATTGCCACTTCAGCTTGCTGATGGCGGGATAATCATCTCGAAATATACGAGACCGAAATAAAGCAGACCGACGATGGATAGCAGTGTCTTAGGATCGAGGTGTCAGGTACTTCGACCGGCGATCCGCTCGCCCGTGACAGAGACCTGTGTCCTGCAGTGGATCCATCAGAAAGTGTCATTTTGTACGAAGTAAAAAGTTGTCATCGTTAAAACCATCTTACTATCCTTCCTTATAAATGAACTAGCTTTCGCCCGCGGTTTCAGCCGTGGGGAGAACAGACAAGCGGTATTCCTGGGGTAACAATTAAAAATCAACCATGTCCTGACACAGACCTGTCTTAAAGGGTCTACTACGCTTGGCATTCGGATTAAATATCTTACACTGGCCGTCATGGTCCGTGTATTTTCGACCTGGCATTTGTTGATATGATCAAAACGTTGGATGCAATGTAATTTTTAAGTTTTTTACAGGATTTATCTAACGCCACGACATGGAAAAACAACCACTTTATTATCAAAGCAAACCTTGCTGTACCTGGGGCTGATGGCATGGAAGCAGTGGCTTATTCACCAACGAATAGTGGTGAAATCTGCTTAGGCGATTGGAGGTATCAGGCCCCTGGCCTCAGATGGTCGCTTTTAGTGAGCATAGCAAGCCACTTTGTATGCTGTTTGTTTTCGCAAGCCCAATTTAAAAGCGAGTTGTACAGAGTGAGTAGCACACCCCGCGTGTGGGCGACACCGCAGTCTCGAGTTCGAGTCACGGGGGCAGAGGAGTTTTTGTACGGTGGCGCAATGTAACAACTCTGCTGGAGGCCCGGGTCTATCCGTGTGACGGCCTTGGATGCGCTTTGTCCGCTTGGCTTAAAGGACGTGTAGAAAGGCGCCCATGCCTGGAGAGAAAGAGTCGCCCAGAACGATCAGCTTTGGCGAGAATAATTATACATTCTCAGTCGTAATAGTTTAAGGTTTCCGCCATGTCTTCTTTCAGTGACGTAAGTGATTTTTTTTAAGATCTCTCGCAAATACCACTGCAGTAAAAATGGCACTCGTAAAACATTTGTTTGCAATTCAAGTTTCATTGCTCGCTTTAACTGCACCATCGTCAAACTATACCGACTGTAAAACGAGAGCATTGAAAATCTTAGCTAAGCGAAATCGAGTTAAAATTATGAGTGTTAAAAAAAATAAGCCGTCGTGTCCGGTATACCGGTATACTGGGGTGGTAAGTTTCAACCTACTTTACATCAAAGCTTATTTGTAGCGTGACAAGCGGTGTGTTTCTCGCCGTCTCAGTATTTAAACCAACGGCCCACCTGATTACCGTCACCCACGCACATTCGCAACGTCCGAGGAGCTGCAGGTTCGTTACCGGCCTTTCAGGTTATTTGAGAGATGATTAGGAGGATTTCCGATCCGGAGTAGGAGAGGTGGAGAGGGTCAACGAACGAAACGCAGAAGCTCAAGACGCGTCTACTTCGGCGTATTATTAGACTTATGTAAGTTTCGGAAAAACTTATCGCTACTAGACGTCGTCGTAAGGAACGAACTTGGGTCTCCCGGCTTCGAAGTAGATCACCTAACCGCTCGGCTATCGTCCCCCAAAGGGATAAACATTCGCTATATTGGTTTCTACGTGTTCAATGTAAACTTCGCTCAACATTATTGACGTAATCACTGAAACTACACACACTAATTAAGTGCGAAACAAAGAATCAATCACTGTTGATTGAGTTTGATATGGATTCAATACTCCCGTACGTGTTTCTGTTCTGATTGAACCGATTGACGTCACAGACAGATAGATGGTCGCCTACACATTAATGACGTCATTATCGATACGCAACTAACCACACACAAACGACCACACCCACAAAGATACCCTATACATATCATCATCATCATCATCATCATTTCAGCCTGTCAGAAGTCCACTGCTGAACATAGGCCTCCCCCAAAGATTGCCACGAAGCTCGGTCCTGAGCCACCTGCATCCATGTTGTCAGCATGTTGTCAGTTCTGCGAGCTATGTGGCCGACCCATTGCCACTTCAGCTTGCTGATCTTTACGGCTATACATATATATATCTTAAAAAAAATTAATTTATTTTTTGATGGTCGACACCTGCAAACCACTTTAAATTAAAAAAAAACAAATTATTCAGAATATGTGAGTGATTTTTGTGGCAAGAATGCAAGGTGTGGAAGAAGTAGTGCAAGAAAGATATAATACTCATAATATTTGTGGAAGGGAGAGAGGTGCTCTTTTTCTCCTCTAACTGGGTAACTAACTCTAACTTCTTTATGCCATTTCGTTTATATTTTTTTCTAGCATAATTAAAATATTGGACATCAGCAAAGTAAAGGATGATTCTATCAAATGAAGAAGATTAAAGTTACGTTTACACGATGGAATATCTATCAAAACGTAATACACGGATGTGTTGCTGATTGGCCGAAGGAATTAGTTGGTAAAACTATGGTTACCCTATCCAGACGACTCCAAAGCAGAGAATCAGTCTAATCTTCCACCCCTTGTTAATCAGCCTACCTTAGTCCACTGCTGAACATAGGCGCCAGCAGAAGCCGCGCTGGGGAAGCGGGCTGGTGAGCGCAGTGCCTGTACCCTCACACTAGTGATGCTGCTCCGCATCACTAGTCTATGGGATTAGGGTCTGGATGAATTTCCACCTTCGTAGAGCTTCGTGTGGACGTTGAGGTTGGCATTTAGAGAAAGAGATGGTATATCCCCCCTTAAATGCTATTCGGAGATGTTGGACATAGGCCCTATCAATTTGAATAGCCACCATGATGGGCTGATGTGTTGGTGATCATGCCAGGATAATAATTATTAAAGCCATGCTATTTGTTAACAATGATTTATCGAAGCACCTTTAACCGTTTCGTTAATTTGAGCTCACCGCGCTCAATTGCTGGTCATTTGGGTTTGCATAATTGAGTGCCCACTATTGGAATAGAGGATAATTATATTAAATCTCTTAATACTATCTAAAACTAAATATAGTTTTCAATTAGTCTAATGCTTAACTTTGTGTTTTCGTTTCGAAGGCAGCGGTCCAAATTTGCAGACCTTCCGCTGATTTTCTTCTGCCACAGCTGTAAAGTCCAGCTGCGTATCCACCGCCGGGAGGGGGGGGGGGGTTCTAGTCGTTGCAACATCTTCAATGGTGATCCCGACATATCCATTCACGAGATACATATACGCTGTTGGTCCGAGGGCCTATATGGCCTCGACAAGAGAGGCCAGCCTCGTGTGCAGAAGACTCGATGTAAACACCTTCTTTCTCAATAGCCATTCTAAATCCAATCCAGGCCATTCGACGGACAGCTGCTGCTGCTCGAATCAGCCGGCTTGACCGGGGTAGAACCACGGCCTCGCAGAACTAATAAAGTAGCCGTGAAGTAACCGGAAGCCCACACCACCTTCCCCTACTCTTCCTGCACCAGCAACTCCTCTGATATACGTTGACATCGGCAATCGCTTACCGATCAGGTCCAATTTCCCATTAAAAACCTTATTACTGTCCAACAGTTGCCAAACAGAATCAATGTAAACTTTCTAAATCCAATCCAGGCCATTCGACGGACAGCTGCTGCTGCTCGAATCAGCCGGCTTGACCGGGGTAGAACCACGGCCTCGCAGAACTAATAAAGTAGCCGTGAAGTAACCGGAAGCCCACACCACCTTCCCCTACTCTTCCTGCACCAGCAACTCCTCTGATATACGTTGACATCGGCAATCGCTTACCGATCAGGTCCAATTTCCCATTAAAACCTTATTACTGTCCAACAGTTGCCAAACAGAATCAATGTAAACTTTCTAAATCCAATCCAGGCCATTCGACGGACAGCTGCTGCTGCTCGAATCAGCCGGCTTGACCGGGGTAGAACCACGGCCTCGCAGAACTAATAAAGTAGCCGTGAAGTAACCGGAAGCCCACACCACCTTCCCCTACTCTTCCTGCACCAGCAACTCCTCTGATATACGTTGACATCGGCAATCGCTTACCGATCAGGTCCAATTTCCCATTAAAACCTTATTACTGTCCAACAGTTGCCAAACAGAATCAATGTAAACTTTCTAAATCCAATCCAGGCCATTCGACGGACAGCTGCTGCTGCTCGAATCAGCCGGCTTGACCGGGGTAGAACCACGGCCTCGCAGAACTAATAAAGTAGCCGTGAAGTAACCGGAAGCCCACACCACCTTCCCCTACTCTTCCTGCACCAGCAACTCCTCTGATATACGTTGACATCGGCAATCGCTTACCGATCAGGTCCAATTTCCCATTAAAACCTTATTACTGTCCAACAGTTGCCAAACAGAATCAATGTAAACTTTCTAAATCCAATCCAGGCCATTCGACGGACAGCTGCTGCTGCTCGAATCAGCCGGCTTGACCGGGGTAGAACCACGGCCTCGCAGAACTAATAAAGTAGCCGTGAAGTAACCGGAAGCCCACACCACCTTCCCCTACTCTTCCTGCACCAGCAACTCCTCTGATATACGTTGACATCGGCAATCGCTTACCGATCAGGTCCAATTTCCCATTAAAACCTTATTACTGTCCAACAGTTGCCAAACAGAATCAATGTAAACTTTCTAAATCCAATCCAGGCCATTCGACGGACAGCTGCTGCTGCTCGAATCAGCCGGCTTGACCGGGGTAGAACCACGGCCTCGCAGAACTAATAAAGTAGCCGTGAAGTAACCGGAAGCCCACACCACCTTCCCCTACTCTTCCTGCACCAGCAACTCCTCTGATATACGTTGACATCGGCAATCGCTTACCGATCAGGTCCAATTTCCCATTAAAACCTTATTACTGTCCAACAGTTGCCAAACAGAATCAATGTAAACTTTCTAAATCCAATCCAGGCCATTCGACGGACAGCTGCTGCTGCTCGAATCAGCCGGCTTGACCGGGGTAGAACCACGGCCTCGCAGAACTAATAAAGTAGCCGTGAAGTAACCGGAAGCCCACACCACCTTCCCCTACTCTTCCTGCACCAGCAACTCCTCTGATATACGTTGACATCGGCAATCGCTTACCGATCAGGTCCAATTTCCCATTAAAAACCTTATTACTGTCCAACAGTTGCCAAACAGAATCAATGTAAACTTTCTAAATCCAATTCGAAGTAAAAACTGAATTGCAAAAGGAAACTGGTATTGAAAAAAACATCTATCAGTCTCCGACAAAGCATTAAGTATTGATTGAGCGCAGTTTCTATAGGCCTAACTGCAAAACTGTAAAAGATTTAAGATTAATGTATAAAGTTACAGCCCGAGAAGTCGCGATAACTTGAACATTCTACCCAGTATTTGTTATTCCTGACAACTTAGCTGACAGCTGTAAGCGCTTGCTTATTTCGCCTCGAATACTTTTGAATATATAGTACGCAGAAATTCTCGTTTTTCGATTTTACATCTTTGGCTTGTATCTTTTTTCTTTTTTATGGGAAAGGCGATAACGGAGCAAGCGGCTCACCTGATGGTAAGTGATTACCGTCGCCCACATACATCTACAGTGCTACAGAGGCGATGGAGGTGCGTTGCCGGCCTTTAAGTATATTTTGAAGAAGGGAGGGAGCCTCCGGATACATCACTCACCGAACGAAACGCAGAAGAACAAGATGCCTCTACTTCACACCGGTATTCTGCGATGCCGTGATACCAACCCGGTTGAGCCGGTACATTCGAGCAGCAGCAAAAGCCGTCGCTTGGCACCACCACGTGTAGAAGTATATCTCGGTCTCTCCATCCTTAGCAGCTGTGTGACATAAAGATATAATTTAGAATTTTATTCCTTTCCGGCGTTTAGTTGTACATATGACGAGGTGACCGACACGTGGAGTGGTATGCCGACCACCGACAGCTGGGTCGGTTGTGACAGACCGCTCCGTGTCCAAATGCAGAAGGCGATGCCCTTTGAAACAGCCAGCATCGACCGCCGGTTTCTTTATTCTTTCTGCCTAACCCTCGGCTGTTTGGTCTCCCCTGCCGAGGGTGTCCGTCTGTTTGGGGGTTATTTATTTAACATTTGTTAGTAATATATTTTATTTATGGTGTTATATATACAGATATATTTAATTGTACAACCCAACTAGATGAGAATATATAAAAATACTACACAAATAATAATTATTAAAGCCATGCTATTTGTTAACAATGATTTATCGAAGCACCTTTAACCGTTTCGTTAATTTGAGCTCACCGCGCTCAATTGCTGGTCATTTGGGTTTGCATAATTGAGTGCCCACTATTGGAATAGAGGATAATTATATTAAATCTCTTAATACTATCTAAAACTAAATATAGTTTTCAATTAGTCTAATGCTTAACTTTGTGTTTTCGTTTCGAAGGCAGCGGTCCAAATTTGCAGACCTTCCGCTGATTTTCTTCTGCCACAGCTGTAAAGTCCAGCTGCGTATCCACCGCCGGGGGGGGGTTCTAGTCGTTGCAATATCTTCAATGGTGATCCCGACATATCCATTCACGAGATACATATACGCTGTTGGTCCGAGGGCCTATATGGCCTCGACAAGAGAGGCCAGCCTCGTGTGCAGAAGACTCGATGTAAACACCTTCTTTCTCAAAAGCCATTCTAAATCCAATCCAGGCCATTCGACGGACAGCTGCTGCTGCTCGAATCAGCCGGCTTGACCGGGGTAGAACCACGGCCTCGCAGAACTAATAAAGTAGCCGTGAAGTAACCGGAAGCCCACACCACCTTCCCCTACTCTTCCTGCACCAGCAACTCCTCTGATATACGTTGACATCGGCAATCGCTTACCGATCAGGTCCAATTTCCCATTAAAAACCTTATTACTGTCCAACAGTTGCCAAACAGAATCAATGTAAACTTTCTAAATCCAATCCAGGCCATTCGACGGACAGCTGCTGCTGCTCGAATCAGCCGGCTTGACCGGGGTAGAACCACGGCCTCGCAGAACTAATAAAGTAGCCGTGAAGTAACCGGAAGCCCACACCACCTTCCCCTACTCTTCCTGCACCAGCAACTCCTCTGATATACGTTGACATCGGCAATCGCTTACCGATCAGGTCCAATTTCCCATTAAAACCTTATTACTGTCCAACAGTTGCCAAACAGAATCAATGTAAACTTTCTAAATCCAATCCAGGCCATTCGACGGACAGCTGCTGCTGCTCGAATCAGCCGGCTTGACCGGGGTAGAACCACGGCCTCGCAGAACTAATAAAGTAGCCGTGAAGTAACCGGAAGCCCACACCACCTTCCCCTACTCTTCCTGCACCAGCAACTCCTCTGATATACGTTGACATCGGCAATCGCTTACCGATCAGGTCCAATTTCCCATTAAAACCTTATTACTGTCCAACAGTTGCCAAACAGAATCAATGTAAACTTTCTAAATCCAATCCAGGCCATTCGACGGACAGCTGCTGCTGCTCGAATCAGCCGGCTTGACCGGGGTAGAACCACGGCCTCGCAGAACTAATAAAGTAGCCGTGAAGTAACCGGAAGCCCACACCACCTTCCCCTACTCTTCCTGCACCAGCAACTCCTCTGATATACGTTGACATCGGCAATCGCTTACCGATCAGGTCCAATTTCCCATTAAAACCTTATTACTGTCCAACAGTTGCCAAACAGAATCAATGTAAACTTTCTAAATCCAATCCAGGCCATTCGACGGACAGCTGCTGCTGCTCGAATCAGCCGGCTTGACCGGGGTAGAACCACGGCCTCGCAGAACTAATAAAGTAGCCGTGAAGTAACCGGAAGCCCACACCACCTTCCCCTACTCTTCCTGCACCAGCAACTCCTCTGATATACGTTGACATCGGCAATCGCTTACCGATCAGGTCCAATTTCCCATTAAAACCTTATTACTGTCCAACAGTTGCCAAACAGAATCAATGTAAACTTTCTAAATCCAATCCAGGCCATTCGACGGACAGCTGCTGCTGCTCGAATCAGCCGGCTTGACCGGGGTAGAACCACGGCCTCGCAGAACTAATAAAGTAGCCGTGAAGTAACCGGAAGCCCACACCACCTTCCCCTACTCTTCCTGCACCAGCAACTCCTCTGATATACGTTGACATCGGCAATCGCTTACCGATCAGGTCCAATTTCCCATTAAAACCTTATTACTGTCCAACAGTTGCCAAACAGAATCAATGTAAACTTTCTAAATCCAATCCAGGCCATTCGACGGACAGCTGCTGCTGCTCGAATCAGCCGGCTTGACCGGGGTAGAACCACGGCCTCGCAGAACTAATAAAGTAGCCGTGAAGTAACCGGAAGCCCACACCACCTTCCCCTACTCTTCCTGCACCAGCAACTCCTCTGATATACGTTGACATCGGCAATCGCTTACCGATCAGGTCCAATTTCCCATTAAAACCTTATTACTGTCCAACAGTTGCCAAACAGAATCAATGTAAACTTTCTAAATCCAATCCAGGCCATTCGACGGACAGCTGCTGCTGCTCGAATCAGCCGGCTTGACCGGGGTAGAACCACGGCCTCGCAGAACTAATAAAGTAGCCGTGAAGTAACCGGAAGCCCACACCACCTTCCCCTACTCTTCCTGCACCAGCAACTCCTCTGATATACGTTGACATCGGCAATCGCTTACCGATCAGGTCCAATTTCCCATTAAAACCTTATTACTGTCCAACAGTTGCCAAACAGAATCAATGTAAACTTTCTAAATCCAATCCAGGCCATTCGACGGACAGCTGCTGCTGCTCGAATCAGCCGGCTTGACCGGGGTAGAACCACGGCCTCGCAGAACTAATAAAGTAGCCGTGAAGTAACCGGAAGCCCACACCACCTTCCCCTACTCTTCCTGCACCAGCAACTCCTCTGATATACGTTGACATCGGCAATCGCTTACCGATCAGGTCCAATTTCCCATTAAAACCTTATTACTGTCCAACAGTTGCCAAACAGAATCAATGTAAACTTTCTAAATCCAATCCAGGCCATTCGACGGACAGCTGCTGCTGCTCGAATCAGCCGGCTTGACCGGGGTAGAACCACGGCCTCGCAGAACTAATAAAGTAGCCGTGAAGTAACCGGAAGCCCACACCACCTTCCCCTACTCTTCCTGCACCAGCAACTCCTCTGATATACGTTGACATCGGCAATCGCTGATCACTAGCACATTATGAGCTTATTTATAAATTCTCTTGAAGACCCGTTGTATACGAAAGTACAAGTCGTTAATTAGGGCATATGGTTTTTTTTTTATTCTTCATTGTTAGCCTTAAGCTTAAGCTTAAAATGGGCGCCCTTAATGCCAAGTGGCATTCTCTACCGGTCATTCCTTTTTTATCCGCATTGAGACGAACAACGAGCTAACAGCCCACCTGGCGGTAAGTGGTTGGCTGCAGCCCATGGACACCTGCAAAACAACCTCAATCGACGAAGGTTCCAGATGCGTTGTAATCGATGTGGACTGGAATGGGACTCCACACAGCTGTACAGAAGCCTGTATATTAACGAGTATCTTTTCTGTACTTTTCCAACGGGGGGACTGAGCTAACGTCCAGATGTATGACAGCTAATTCAGGCTACCTTCAGCTTTTATCTATTAAATTTGGTCCGATCTACGCAGAATGTGCTCACAGTATCTTGGGGTCGTGCAGTGGTATGCTTGGTTATAGATTTAATGCTGTTTATTATTGGGTCCCACTTTTATTTTGCTACGTTTTAAGAACTAAGAAACGATATTATACTATATACTTACAGATTTAAATGAAATTAAGCAGGGAGAGAGCCGTGGTAGCCTAGTGGTCAGGACGCTCACTTTAGTTTCACAGAGCGCGAGTGACCTGGGTTCGGTCCCCGGTGCCGGCACCACTAAAATTGAAAATACCGATTTTAAGTGCTGTATTTACCACGTGCTCAGCGCTGAAGGAAAACATCTTGAGGAAACCAGCATGCCTGAGAAATAATAAAAATATTATTTCGAGGATATGTGAAGCCCGCCAACCCTCACTGGAGCAGCGTGGCGGGCTCTTCCCGGCTCCTAAACCCTCTCTGATACTCGTATTTGAGAAGGAGGCCTTTGCCCAGCAGTTGGCACTTATAGGCTGCTACTTTAAGCGGGGAGATTGATTATGTCAAAAGTTATTGCTGTCACAGAATTCCTAGGGACGAAGTGGAAGGTCACACGGGTGGTGCCTCGTACAAACTCTAGTTATAAATTAAATATGTTTTTGGTATTATCGTCATGTATTCATGGTTATTGAAACTAGACAAATAATTGACCGCGCCATCATGGCCGGATTCATTAAGCCAACAAACAGCTGGCAAGCGCAGACAACGCGTTGGCAAGCGGCCCAGGCGGCCAGGTTTTAGTTTACTACGTGATTAGATTGCGCTTATTGTGACGTTCAGATTATGTAAGTGGCACAATAAATAATGAAATAAAATATTGTTTACATCGTCATCATTTCAGCTTCTATCACAAGTCCACTGCAGAACATAGGCCTCGACCAAAGATTGTTAAAAAGCTCGGTCCTGAGCCACCTGCATCCACCGACTTCCCGCAATACTGCGCAGGTCGTCACTCGATCTTGTGGGGGGTCGTCCCACTGCATTTGCCTGTACGTGGCTGCCACTGGAGAACCTTTTCACCCAACGGATGTCTGTTCTGGGAGCTACATGGCCGGCCCTTTGGCATTTCAGCTTGCTGCTCCTTGCGGCTATCCTTGTTTACATGGGTTATTATACTTACTTTCATATTGGAATTTATTTACGCACGTCTGTTATTGAACAATTTATAATAAATTCTCTAATTCAAGATTCTAGATAAACAATAATTTTCTGGTATTCTATGAGCAAGTCAGTGAGATACAAATTTTAACATGTGGTTACTCTACGAAATTTTGGTAGTTCGTAAAAAAAAATACCTTTGACAAATGGAATTTATATATTATAAGAGATTAATTATATTTTAATTGTTATTGTTTTTATGTACGAAACTCTTTACTACTTTTATAAACTTATAGCCTATTCCTTCCTCAAAGGCCGGCAGCGCATCTGTAGCTCCTCTGGTGTTGTGGATGTTCGTGGGCGTCGGTGATCACCTACCATCAGGTGAGCCGCACGCTCGTTTGCCCTCTTCTTCTATACCAAAAAAACTCAAGCCATCACACTCTAACATCTAAGTGTCTGATTGTATCAGTGTATAAATCCAACATCGTAAGCAGAAAAATATTCTCTTTTATATAATAATACGCAATGTTTGCCCGTAAGTACTTTGAGATAAAGAGGCAAGGAAGGATGTAATAGGAACGAAACGGAACGGAAGTGCGATGCTCATTGTCCCTCTAGATACGAGCAGGCTTGAACATGTCTATCCGGTGTGCTCTTACATGCGGATGTCGGTGAATAGGTTTTCCTCGCTGTTCTGTATCTAATTTCTGTTTATGTCATATATTATGTCTAGAAAATAATGGTTGAAATAAAAATGTCTAGAAAATAATGATTGAAATAAAAATGTCTAGAAAATAATGATTGAAATAAAAATGTCTAAGAAAAAATAATTTGAACGAAATATGAATATAAATACGTGGATGGCGATGTCATTGACCTTTACTGAAAAAATTATCAGTACTAGAGGTCCTAAGTATTTGGAAAAGGTAAAAGAAAATTTTATGAATGAAACTAGTAAAACATTTTTTTGTCAAAGAAATAAAATGGCCTCCGATTTTTTTTTTTAATAAAATATCTGTTATATCTTTCACTATTTCAAGGATTCGGAGCAGTTAATAAAACGCATTGAACAGTACAATCACCATTTATTGACTGCCTGATAAATCAGGGGTACTTGTAGAAAACCTTATTGACATCTACCAACATACACATGTTACAATATCCTAATAAAACGTAAACGTTATTCGTCATGACTCGTTACTTTAGTGACCTCAGTAAGAGCGATGACCTCGCGGGATTACATTGTGAGCACGACGCACGCCTAGTTATCCGTATGTATTCACGCATTGTTCCCAACGGAGTAGGCAGAGACAATCTTCTTCCACTTGCTACGGTCCGGACATACGTCCTTCGCTTCTTCCACTTCTGTTAAAAATTGGTATAAATTTAATGCCGTTACTACGCATCCAACCTGTATATACATATCAATATATATGTAAATATATTGCACTGATTATGTTATTGTGCCGAATCAAACATGCTGTGTACATCGGATCAAAATTAGTTCACCCGAATGACTATGACATCTGGATGTCCAACACCTGAATCCCCGCGCGACCACGGCTGCTGGCGAAAACGTTCGAAACGTCGGGAATTTAAAAACAAAAATAAACGCGATAAAATCTATAAGAAATAGTTTCATTGCAAATGATACAGGGCTTTGTCATGTAACAACCCTGTTCATTGGTTTTCAATTATTGCGATGTTACTCTCTTCAGTAAATTATACAGAGCAGTGTCAGCATATTAGGATTATTTATTTACCAGATGTTCTCGTATTTGGTAAGAAAGTTAGTTCTTTTTTAACGAGCAAGCGGCTTACCTGATGGTTAGTGATTATCATCGCCCACGAACTTCTGCAACACCACAGGACCTGCAGGTGTTGCAGACGAGGCCGGCATTTAACGATATTTGGGAGATAGGTGGCAGAATTAGGAAAGGGGGCGGAGGAAGAAGGTGGGCTTCCGGTTACGCACAAGATACTTCGCGCCGGTGTTCTGCGTGGTCGTGGTACTACACCAAGCAAGCAAGCAAGCAAATGGAGCCAAGCGGGGGCTTTGTATTCTTTAGCTTACCGCATAGTAGTTAGACATTTAGTACTTGTGTTTCTAATTTTTTTTTTTATGGAAGAGACGGCAAACGAGCAAGCGATTCACCTGATGGTAAGTGATTACCGTCGCCCACATACATCTGCAACACCATAGATACCGCAGGTGCGTTGCCGGTCTTTAAGGATATTTGGGAGATGGAAGGGAAGAGGGAGGGGATGTGGGCCTCCGGTTACCTTACTCACCGAACGAAACGCACAAGCACAAGATGCCTCTACTTAACGCCGGTATTCTGCGAGGCCGTGGTACCGATCCGGTCGAGCCGGCCCATTCGAGCAGCAGCTAAAGCCGCCGCTTGGCTCTACCATGCTTAGAATTAAATTAGTGATCAGGTAAATCATTACGAATTCTTAATTACTTTCATAACCTCTATCATTATAATTTTCAATATATCATTATTTTATACTAATTGGCTTTCCTTAGTTTCTATGCTCTGCATTGTCTTCATGACAATAAGAGGTGCGTGGAAATCAAGCGACTTATTCGCTTTACAAAATTTATCTCTTGACAGGTATTCCAATCAGGCTGTCACTTGGATTCAAAGCACGTATGCCTCGTGCCCGTAAAAATGTCTTTTAGGCTTTGCATTCTCCCCAAGCTACATTGTGTTCAACCTACTTCGAAGAAAGGGTAAGTTGTTTTTTGTATAATATTTTATATGAATCTGCGACCCCGCCCTGTGTTGTAAGAGACGCTAAAAAAAAACAAAACAATCCAATCTCCGATACAAATCCCTTAATGGGCATTTTTTTTTTATAGAAGAAGGGGGCAAACGAGCGTGGCGGCTCACCTGATGGTAAGTGATCACCGACGCCCACGAACATCCACAACACCAGAGGAGCTACAGATGCGCTGCCGGCGTTTAAGGAAGGAATAAGCTCTTTTCTTGAAGGTCGGCAAATCGTCGATTAGTGACGTATTCGCCATTGATTTTAATACCTCTTCTTTTCTAGTTCAGCTGCTATGCTCGATGCTGCTCGAAAGGGCCGGCTCGACCGGGGTAGTACCGCGGCTTCGCAGAACACCGACGTGAAGTAGAGACATTTCGTGCTTCTGCCTTTCGTTGGATGAGTGAGGAACCGTAGGCCCACTCCCACTTCCGATCCTTATCGTCCCTCCCGTCTTCCAAATATCCTTAAAGGTCGCCAACACACCTGCAGCCTTTCTAATGATACAGATGTACGCGGGCGACGGTAATCACTTATCATCAGGTGAGCCGCTTGCTCGTTTTCCTACTTTCACATGAAAAAAAAGATAGCTTTTTTTTTAACGAAACAATAAAAAATGTAATGTCTTAATAACACTGTTCCACTTTAAATTCCGTTCAAGTTAAGATACCATAAATTATTTAGGTTCAACATTACGAGTGGTTCCTTTTGGGCGTTTGCGCTGTTGTTTAATTTAAATGAATACCCATAATAAATTCCGGTAAAAGCCTGTTTCAAATTGAATTCACAGTAGGTAATGTATTAAGACAAAAGTATACAACCAGTGCGTAATGCCGGTGACTTGAGAGACCATGCGATATTCATTCACTGACAGTATTTGTTTATTTATTCCTTATTGAACTATACGAGTACAATATATGATCAAAAGGCGGTCATAATGCTAAAAGCGTTCTCTGGCTGTCGTCCTTTGGGAGTGATAGAACATCGGAGGCGGTGACAGGATAGATAAAACAAAATAAAGGTTTATTGCATGGGATAATATAATAATACGCAATATATATAAAATACTTAAATGAATTATATACGAATGTACTAAACTATGAATACAATTTGTACATACATACATACATACATACATACATATATATATATAAATATCATCATCATCATTTCAGCCTATCAGAAGTCCACTGCTGAACATAGGCCTCCCCAAAGATTGCCACGAAGCTCGGTCCTGAGCCACCTGCATCCATCGACTTCCCGCAACACTGCGCAGGTCGTCACTCCATCTTGTGGGGGGTCGTCCTACACTGCATTTGCCTGTACGTGGCTGCCACTCGAGAACCTTTTTTCCCCAACGTTTGTCAGTTCTGCGAGCTATGTGGCCAGCCCGTTGCCACTTCAGCTTGCTGATCTGTACGGCTATGTCGGTTACCTTAGTTCTGCTGCGGATATAATCGTTGCAGACTCTATCACGCAGAGAAATATATATATATATATATATGACATTATGATGACAACTCAGTAATTATGAGCAATTTTTAAGATAATGTATGATATAAATAATGTTAAATGAAGCCCATAGTTGCTCAACGGACCTTGGAAAGAACTCAGTGTTTTTCCGCGACCTTTAATCTGCAGCGACGATGGCTGCACCAGAACTAGGCTAACTGACACGGTCTTAACGATCAGCAAGTTGAAGTGGGTGAAGGTTAGATATATCGTACCTTCCAATTGTTTGGGTAAGAAACTTTATCTCTGGCATTTCATACGGGTAAATGCTTCTGGAATACTTTCGGGGAGGCCTATCTCCAGCACCGTATCTTTAACATGCTATACTAATTACATAGTAAATCTTCCGCTTTAATGGTAAATCTTAAGCTTGGTACCTAAGTGCGCAAGCGCAGGTTTCAAGCTCACTGTACACGAGTGACCTCGGTTTAATTCCCGGTAAGTGAACAATTTACTATCATATCGGTTATCGGTATTAGGTTAAATTGTTAACTTATTCCAATTTCAAGTTCAGAATTTACAGTGAAGAAAAATAACATGTGCAAATGTGCATTTTTTTTATTCTATTTTTAATACTTTTATTTATGATTAACATTCTCTGTGTCTGTTGTCTCTTTATGCTGTAAAAGTACAGTAAAGTGGTAGCCTGTAGGTGCGTTGCCCTCCTTTAAGGATATTTGGGAGATAGAAGGTATGATGAGGAGAGGGACGGGGAGAGTGAATGGGCCTCCAGATCCCTCACTCACCGAACTAACTACTAAAATTGTTAACAGCAATGTTAAGTGCTGTATTTATTTACCACGTGCTCAGCGGTGAAGGAAAACATCGTGAGGAAACCTGCATGTGTGAGAAATAATGAACAATATTATTTCGAGTATTTGTGAATCCCGCCAACCCACAAAGGGGCAGTGTGGCGGGGGCGTTTAAACCTTCTCTGATACTTTATGCTGTACCAAGAAATATTTTTCTTCCTTTCTGTCTTTTTGGGATATATCAAAAAAATAATACTAATCAGGAGACTCGGGTTCGATCCTCTTCTGAAATTAATATACGGTCTGCACGAGCTAAATATTAAGACGGGGTCGGGCTCACAGCCCCACTATTGGGCATCCATATACCTATGACGTTTCATGGAAGCTATATTAATTTTACCTGCTTTTAAAGGTCCAGGCCAGAGTAATGTTTGTAAACTTTAATACATTTTTAACCCGCGATTATGAACGTCTGAATAAGAAATGGAACAAACTTCCCGACAGCTCTTTTGCTTTTGATTGAATAAAACAGTACCCGTACCCGTACCATAACAAAAGCTTACTCGTTTACTTTTGAAGTTTACTAAAACAAATTTTCCCGGTAGATGTAATCAAGTTAAGTGACTTCAACTAGGTTCAACATTGTAAAGTAACTGTGAGTCGAAGAACAGAATACAGGAGTGAGATGGTTATTTTTTGGTGTGTTTGTGATTATGGAAAGAGACATTTTTTCTTAAAGAGGTAAGAGGGCAAACGAGCAAGCGGCTCTCCTGATGGTAAGTGATCACCGTCGCCTACGGACATCTGCAACACCAGAGGAACTGTAGGTGCGTTGCCCTCCTTTAAGGATATTTGGGAGATAGAAGGTATGATGAGGAGAGGGACGGGGAGAGTGAATGGGCCTCCGAATCCCTCACTCACCGAACTAACTACTAAAATTGTTAACAGCAATGTTAAGTGCTGTATTTATTTACCACGTGCTCAGCGGTGAATGAAAACATCGTGAGGAAACCTGCATGTCTGAGAAATAATAAAAATATTATTTCGAGGTTATGTGAAGCCCGCCAACCCGCAATGGAGCAGCGTGGCGGGCCCTTCCCGGCTCCTAAACCCTCTCTGATACTCGTATTTGAGAAGGAGGCCTTTGCCCAGCTGTGGGCACTTACAGGCTGCTACTTAATTTTTTTTTTTACATATAAATATTTACATTGAATGGTAGTGTGTGTCGAAAAAGAGCCGTGGTAGCCTAGAGGCGCTCATTATTTTCATAGTACGCGAGTGGTCTGGAGTCAATCCCCAGTGCCACAAAACTCGTTAATAGCAATTTTAGGAGGTCAACTTATGACGTGCTCGATGGTGAAGGAAAATATCCTGTCCGAGAAACAATAAACATGTGATGTCCTCCAACCCGTACTGAAGCAGCTTAGCGGACCCGTCCCGGCTCCAATTCCTTTCAGCCATATTTGAAAGGTGGCCTTTGTGCAGCAGGCAACAGGCTTCTGTACTTTTATGTAATGGCAAGCGAGTCATTGTCGATTTTTTTCTTTACAATCTCCAGAATATTACTTCTGAAGAAGAATTTTCTTCTGTCTTCTAAAGTCTTCTTTGTTATAGATGCGTTTTACGGGCGTAAATTGCACAAGGACAGACAACTAGATCGGACAATATCTAAAGGTTAAACAAACACCTCGATGTTTGTAACTTAGAAAGAAAGAAAGAAAGACAGATTTATTGCACGAATACGCCACTCAATAACAAACAGACATTGCAACGCATTTAATAAAACAATTACTTAAACAAACAATGTTTAACGTTGCCTTCCCCAGACGCGTCGCGACAGACAGACCACACTGAGCTTGATGCTGCAGTGGAGTCGAAACTGCAGCGCTGGTTTCCAGCGGGCCTGTGTCTGGAATTACTACGTGGCAGGATTCTGGGATGTGCATCTGAAGGTACCGCTCTTTTACTAATTTCTGCCAGCAATCAGCAGGCTCCGGTTTACAGACTGTACGTCATTCTTACTCAGTTCATGGAGTAATTTAAATTCCATTGTTATCAGTCATATAAGGACACGAGAAGGCATAATAATGTCCGCAGAAATATTCGTAGGAAGAGATTAAACCATATTAACCTAACGATCTCTCACGTCAATCTTATACGATGTTAGCTCTTTGTAAATAAATAAAACGACGTAATTCTTAGGAAATTTTTTACTTTGTCACAGTAACATAATATTTTCTATTAAAGTAAAAAGAAAACTGACTTACAGCTTACAGCTTATAGAAGCTTTGAAAACATGAAAGAAATTAATTTCGAATGTTTTCTTTATTCATTAGAAATAGTTCGTCTAGAAAGATGGACTTTATTTTTAGTCCGTCAAGGGAAATATTGGTTATTAATAAATATTAAGAAGTTTTTATTTTAATATCTTAGAAAAACATACGAAAAATTGTGAAACATCTTTTTAAATCTTTTTTGTACGGCCATTCTTTTTCCTTGAATCTCTATATGAAACGAAGGTAGATCTGTCTGTACTATATAAGGCATGTACCTTACATTGAATACTTTTGAATTTTTTTAATAACGTTGTACTTCTTTATGAATACTTGCTGTATTCATAAAGAAGTACAACGGTCAAAGCGGTTTATTTTTAATTTTCATATTCAGGAGTTTGATAAAACTTGGCGTGTTACCATGACAAGATTATCCCTGGAATAACATTTAGAATAATTTAGTTTTCTATATCGATCATAAGCAGGTTTGCACCAAGCAATGAGGAAGTATCTTTTCATATACAATAGTTTAATAAGTATGTATGATGTATGAGTTTTGTATTTATCTATGATTAACAAGACAATTTTTTTTTTTTTGGAAAATGGGCAAAGGAGGAAGCGGACGTAGTGATGATGCGTCATCCACGTACATCTGCAACACCTGCGGTTTGGGGATTGTGGAGGGAACGCGCGTCCGTTATCTCACTCACCGAAGTAAAGTCACAAGATGCCTCTTGTTCACGCCGGTCCTCGCAGGATTGCGAGGTCGTTGTACTACTATCCCGGTCGTGGCTCAAGTTCGAATGTTCGAACAGTAGCGTAAATCACTTGCAATGGGAACGAGCTTTTTGCATGAGTTAATTGTAATCGATATGTCGCCTCGGAAGCTTAATCAAAACAAAAGCTCTCGCAACAGCATACACCGCTAGGCAGCGAAGATCACGCCAATTTGTACCTACCAATTTACTTTTTTTTTTAAATGTTTTCTGTACTTTTTTTTTTTTTGGTTTTGTGGTGAACAATAAATTAGAGTATATATATATTCCCGAAGCAGATTATGTAACGCATAGTCAGTAATTCATTGGTCAAAATGTAGCCGAGCTTGTTATAGAACGTTGGCTAACAAGAAAAAGTAATCTAATAACACTAAAGAAAAGACACAAAACTCTTAAGTTTGTAAGAAAAAAACTCAAATTGACATTTTAAAAAATGTCGAACTGTACGCGAAGAACCATCACTGAACTCAGCGAATGGAATTGATCGACCGAGAGAAATAGCTATCTACAGTAGAGATGTTCAAGAAAGCGGAAAATGGAACAATATTTTCCAGCTTATTTAATATTTCTGATTAGAATCGTGTCTGTACGACAGCTATAAAGTCTTGGAAGTGTGGAAACAATTGATATTTTATTGCCGCGTCATGACAAACCTCTCGGTTTTTATCTTATGTCAATGTTTTGTAATTCATCATTCATCATTTCATCCTATCAGAGGTCCACTGCTGAACATAGGCCTCCCCCAAAGATTGCCACGAAGCTCGGTCCTGAGCCACCTGCATCCATCGACTTCCCGCAACACTGCGCAGGTCGTCACTCCATCTTGTGGGGGGTCGTCCTACACTGCGTTTGCCTGTACGTGGCTGCCACTCGAGAACCTTTTTTCCCCAACGGTTGTCAGTCCTGCGAGCTATGTGGCCGGCCCATTGCCACTTCAGCTTGCTGATCTTTACGGCTATGTCGATTACCTTAGTTCTGCTGCGGATATCATCGTTGCAGACTCTATCACGCAGAGAAACACCGAGCATAGCCCTTTCCATAGCGCGCTGAGCAACTTTGAGCTTCCTCATACGGGCTGCAGTGAAGGACCAAGTCTCGGATCCGTATGTCATCACTGGCAACACGCACTGGTTGTATACTTTCGTCTTGAGGCTTTGCGGTATACACGTTTTGTAATTAACATTGATAAATAGCAAGATAATAGATTTCTATGTAAAGGACCTTGCACAGAAAATACTTTTATTTTCCCCACGACTTAGAACATTCTCGATCGCTAATTGGACTGTTGTTTATTTTCTTCATTAAAATAAATGAAAAAAGATTTATTGCTTTTCTTGCTTCTAATTAATCTTATTCTGCACTCTATTCCATTCCAGCATTAGTCTAGTCTACCTATGTACCTGTCCTTTCGCAGCTTGTGAATGTCCACAGCTGGACTAAGGCCTCCTTCTCAAATATCTGAGGGGGTTATGGAGCCGGGAAGGGCCCGCCACACTGCTCCTTTGCGAGTTGGCGAGCTTCACATGGCCAGGGTGCTCCCTACAACGGCTTTTCTGTAATGCAGAATATTGTTCATGGTCGTCTAAATTATTTTGTAATACTTAAATAATATGGAGATATCCAAATGCCCGCCCGCCAACCCGCACTGGAGCAGCGTGGCGGGCATTTCTCGGGTCCTAAACCCTCTCTGATACTCGTATTTGAGATGGAGATCTTTGCCCAGCCGTGGGAACTTACAGGCTGCTACTTTATATATAGATATTTTTATCCAAATGCCAAGCTTACCTGCACGTGGTGCACCCGGCTAACTCAGAAACTTTGGCAACAAAGAGTGTTGTCGGAAAATCCATTCGAATTTGCCGAGCCCAAATTTCACAGACCAGTGATGGAGGACAACGTGACTTGTGTGAGGTCGCTCACACAAGGGATTCTCCACTTCATGACAAGTGTGTAACTAGTGTAGTATTTGGGTTTGACATATTCCATCGGATCCACTATCGGCAATCGTTTTAGATTACCAGAGCCCGATCTATTGTTTTCATTTCTTTTTTTTTATTGGATTAGGTTGACAAAAGATCTAACACTCCACCTGCATATTGCAGCTTGACTCCTGCATAACATTTTATTACATGACGGTTACAGATGCCCTGCACCCCTGGAGACTGAGATGGAACAAGTCATGGCCTTTAATTATACTGTCTATCTATATCTTTCAAATCGGGACAACAGTTGTAACACTGTTGGTTGACAGCATCCTGCCATCCAGATGACTCCTAGGTGGAGAAGAAGCCTATAACCAAATAAAGATAGCCTTTGCGAGATGTTTTTGGTGCAGGAGAGCATGATTTGGAGAAAGAGTTTATATTACCCCCATTACATAATTTATAAATCGTAACTATCAGATATAATTTATTATTATCTACTTCTTATTTTTCCTTATTAGCCTATATAAGTATTTTCGTATTCCCCGACGTAGCACTGAATTCTTTGGTTCCTTTTTCACAGTTTAAATTATACTTCTTTGGAATTACCTTGCCGATGACGACAAGATCCTCAAGATGTCCAGTTTGGATTCGGCAAGAACGGATATATTTTATACCATCAGTCTGTCATCAGAACCAAGTACGTGGAGCCGTAGAGTGTAACGCGTGTAGCTGAGATTGTACATTCGGAGAAAGAGATCGTACATTCTCCATTACACCCCTCTTATTAATGGCTGACAGATCTATAAAATTATCACCAGTGTAAAGCCCTCGAGTTGACTGATGTACAAAGCTTATTATTATTATCATTTATTCATTGTATCTAACCGTTGTAGATTAATCATCGTAAGGATTAACCTTGAATTTTGCTCCCGATTACAGTGAGTAATTAGGTGTCGTATACAAATATACGTCTGGCTTTAGAAAAAGATCAATAAGACTATGTTGGCTTTGATGACAGGCACTGTGGCTAGAGAAGCAAATATGATTTACACTCGTTTAGTACTGGTTATGTATAGCCGTGGTAGCCTAGTGGTCACGACGCTCACTTTAGTTTCACGGAGCGCGAGTGACCTGGGTTCGATCCCCGGTGCCGGCACCACTGAAATTGTTAATAGCAATTTTAAGTGCTGTATTTACCACGTGCTCAGCGGTGAAGGAAAACATCGTGAGGAAACCTGCAGGTCTGAGAAATAATAAAAATATTATTTCGAGGATATGTGAAGCCCACCAACCCGCACTGGAGCAGCGTGGCGGGCCCTTCCCGGCTCCTAAACCCTCTCTGATACTCGTATTTGAGAAGGAGGCCTTTGCCCAGCAGTAGGCACTTGCAGGCTGTTACTTTACTTTACTTTACTATGTATAGCCATGCCTAGGCTTTAGCTACTGCTTTAATGGGACCAGCTCGACCGGGGTGGTATCGCGACTTCGCAGAAGCAAGTAGACGCATCCCTCCCATCCTCTCTCTCATCTCCCAAATGTCTTGAAAGGCCGGCAACGCACTTGCAGCTTCTATGTTGTTGCAGATGTACATGGGCGACGAAAATCACTTAGCATCAGGTGAGCCGTTTGCTCCTTGCAACCCTTTCTCATGAAGAAAAGATGAGATAAACTCGCATGACCAGCCCATGCCAGCTGACCGCCTCCTGGTAGCCGATAAGAGTAAACTTGGCGAATCTACTCTAGAAGCTTGACAGCGGGTATGCGGGGCAGAGGACCACAGCCGAATCGTGGAGTGAGAGGAATTTCTGTATTATGATGCATCGTTTTTCCCACTCGTCACTGCCAAAGCGTGGTGCAAGCTTAACCAAGTACCAGATCCGGCGCTGGTGTCCGGGATGACTAATTCCGAAGTAGAATTGTGACCCGTGCTGAAATCTATTACACTAGAGGTTGTTAAATCATGGGGTCATCACGGACGGCAGAGTCAAAGCTAAGAGACCACGGTTACTGCAGTTTCCAGCCCGCCTGCCAATCCAGTTATGGCCAACTAACTTATAGGCTAATAAAGAAGATTATCAATGCCGAAGTAATAGAAAATATTTTATAAGCATAACAAAGAAGGATTTATAACAAAGTTTTAGGGAAGCAACCGATTTTAAATTGTAATTTACCACCATTAAAAAGTAGAATACTTAGTTCAAATTTAAAAAGAAGCACCATGTAGGTTAGCCTTATTCAATAATAAATCGGTTAACAAACGGCAAAGATATCTGAGTAACATTCATACAAAACCTCTTTTTGAAGTCGCCGAAACCCGAAAACGAAATAATAAACGTATTATACAATGATATTGTTTTTAATAACTTCGCATTTAGTAATATCCGGAAATAAATGACAAATCAAAGCTCCAGTAATTCGATTAGAGCATTATTGCTTAGCACGGAATCACTTATTGGAAATCTAGAGAAGTGAACATTACGGTATTCCGATATTACATTACTTCCTACAGAATACGCCACGTCTTGGAACGCCGCGCACGCCGCAATTCTATTTCAATGCATCACCACATATTGATTGCAGTCTGCAGACTCTCACCGTTCATATACAGAGATATACGTATATGTAAATGTATATGTTACAACTTCAGGATGTCTCTGAAGTTATAACGGCTGATCAGGAGATTGTAGAAGTATTTGAGAAGTTCTTTACCGAAATTTTGTTTACAATGTCACTGAATTCTTCTCCTACTGGGGGCCGAGTAGAAAAATGTAAACATTTTAAAACATAATTTTAGGCATAAATGCAATAAAACTTTTTTTTTTTTATAGAAGAAGGGGGCAAACGAGCGTGCGGCTCACCTGATGGTAAGTGATCACCGACGCCCACGAACATCCACAACACCAGAGGAGCTACAGATGCGCTGCCGGCCTTTAAGGAAGGAATAAGCTCTTTTCTTGAAGGTCCCTAAGTCGTAACTGTTCGGAAATACTGCTGGCGACAGCTGATTCCACAAAATCGAAGTGCGTGGCAGAAAACTAAATGTATAGAATTCACTACACCTAATGTTAAACATTTAGATACTATAGTACTTATAAATGGTGAAGATTAAGGGCTTGTGGATGCCATTGTTCTCTTGAAATAACTGTAGACTCAAAGCTTCAATGGTGTCCCCATATATCCAAACTTGCCAGCAGCCGTGCCACTTGCCAGCAGCCGTGCCACTTGCCAGCAGCCGTGCCACTTTGCGTTATACTATAGAAATAATGATAATATCCATGTGCTTTATTATAAAACACGTACGTGTATATGGGATAGAAATATCGCAGTTTAATTAAATTGTTAAATTCATGACAGGGTTATCATGTTGCTCTTTGATATTGAATAATGTATTAACTTGGTTCTATGAATTTCAGTAAGTACGTACAGACCACGTTAACGAAGCTAATGCTGAGCTGTTAACGTTTTTTTTTTTTATGGCAGAGGCGGGAAACGAGCAGGCGATTCACCTGATGGTAATAGATTACCATCGCCCATGTACATCTGCAAAACCATAGGTGCTGCAGGTGCGTTGCCAGCCCTTAAGGGTTTTTGGGAGATGGAAAGAGATAGGGATAGGGGACAGAGATGGTAAGAGGAGGGGGGGTGAGGGGGGAGGGAGTGGGCCTCCGGTTACTTCGCTCACCGGACGAAACTCAGAAGCACAAGATGCCTGTACTTCACGCCGCTATTCTTCGAGCCCGTGGTACCAGCCCATTCGAGCAGCAGCAAAAGCTGCCGCTTGGCTCTACCACATTTGAAACCACTACGCTGCTTGTTCATCGGAGCGCTAAACTTTTACCCTCTGCGAATAATCAACATTTTCATACTGCCGGCTTCTAAAATACATTTTGCACTATTTCGGGGGCCTAAGGATTCATTAAAAAACTGTAGAGTGGTACTGGTCTCCCATATGGTAGACTCGGGAGAAGAAGTCTTGGGCGAACATTTCACGATCAAATCGGATCTGAAAGGAGGTCAGGACATGAGTACTCTAAGCCAACGAATGCATGCGAAGATTGATGAAAGTGGAAGAACCGAAAGACGTATGTCAGGCCCGTAGCAAGTGGAAGAAGATTGTCTCTGCCTACGCCGTTGGGAAATAGGAGTATATCGTAGAATATATACATACATAACCTGGCGTTCTAACCACAAGGCTAAGACTTATCTTTTAAACACACATTATTTATTAATTATTTTTTAAAAAAGGGCAGAGTAAAGGATTCCAATGAATCCATTGCAATTCGCCAAGTGTTTGAGAACACGCGCTTTTGCTATTTCATTCATTTCTATTGTTCGCACGGATCGCTCCGCTCTGCTCCATTTAAAGCACTTCTTCTTTTTGTACGATTGAGGTGGAATGTTCTAGAACGTGCTGGACAACTCATTGCACTCTGATTGTCACCTAACTTTGCAAATTTAGTTTTAAACTTTCTGCATAAATATGAGAATGTTTCTAAAGGGAATTGAAAAATTACAAAATCTCTGCATCCATAATATTATTCTTTTTTTTTTTACCTTCTATTAAATTATCTGTGAATTTTGTGTACACTAAGTAAAGTAAAGTAAGCAGCCTATAAGTGCCTAGGAGCCGGGAAGGGCCCGCCACGCTGCTACAGTGCGGGTTGGCGGGCTTCACATATCCTCGAAATAATATTGTTATTATTTCTCAGACATGCAGGTTTCCTCATTATGTTTTCCTTCACCGCCGAGCACGTAGTAAATACAGCACTTAAAATCGCTATTAAGAATTTTAGTGGTGCCGGCACCGGGGATCGAACCCAGGTCACTCGCGCTCTATGAAACTAAAGTGAGCGTCCTGACCACTAGGCTAGCACGGCTCTTTTTGTTGTACTTTTTTGTGTACACTACTTATTGATATACATACAAGTGCATTGTTTTTATCTAAGTAGAGTATTTATATCGTAAGAGAATATTTATAAATAAAAAAAAGTTTGACATTGTTATGGATTAATATCCTTTAAGTCTCATAGCCGAGCCGCCTAATACCCGTGATAGCCTAGTGGTCAGGGTTCTCACTTTAGTATCATAGAGTGACATACCTGAGTTCGATCCCCGGTGTTAGCACCACTGAAATTGTTAATAGCAAATTTGAGTGCTCCATCTCTGAGAAATAATAAAAAATATTATATCGGGGATACGTGAAGCCCGCCAACCCGCACTGGAGCAGCGTGGCTCCAAAAACCCTTCCCTCTCCTTTTGCTGTCGTGATTTTCTGATTGACTATCTTGACAAACAGCCCTCCCGATTGGTAGTTGCTCCTGAAGCCCATCGGCACCTGGAAGAGACTTCAATCGAAGGTTACTTTAAGAAACTCAAAGATGAATTAAATTAAAAGTATTTGTCTTCGAATCCATGTATAATATTAAGTCATCTTAGTTAGTGTCCTCTAAGTTGGCTTCAGGAACAAAGTTTAAATCCGATTAATACTGTTTTTCGTAAAACTTTTGGCTGTCGTTGTAAACTTTCTCAGATCTAGACGTAAAACTTTACTCGCGCTGATTGTAAAACACCACAGAAGTCGTAAAACTTGTTCAAGTTTACAGTTTGATTGTTACAATTATAAACTCCAATATTTTTACACAAATATAAAAGATTCTAGGACTCCATAGGAAGAAATGAATATGCTCAAGAGCACTGGTGTGTTTGTCTGTCGTTCCATGCGGTATAGGGTTGCGAGGTAAATCGACCGATATCTCAAACTTGTAAGTGGTGCCGGCACTGGGATCGAACCCAGGTCACTCGGGCACTGTGAATCTAAACCGAGAGCCCTGACCACTAGACTACCAATGCCTATTAGATATTAAAAAATACTTTCTGAGTTTCTTTCGCCTGTAACTTTTCCTTGTAACGAAACTTTTATAGATTTAAAAATGTAATCCATTTGACATAAGTCAATTCCTATGAGGAGGAATAATGAGTTCGATTTGTAAAGAAGAGGTCGTGTAGCTGGTCGCCACGCTTGGCCATGCGGGCTGACGGCCATAAAAACAGGCTAGACACGTCAGCGGATCATGTATCTGGATAACGAAGGTGTGGGACAGGTGTAATGATAATAAGAGACCTTGTCTCTATCGAGACCGCACCTGGATTGGGGACAACCCAATGGCTGGATAACAATCTTGAAATCTACCCGACCAAAATTCAGCAGACCGATGACGGTAAGCAGTCGCTGAGGTGCGAGGTGTCCGGCAATGCGAACCGCTTGCCGGGCCTGGTGATTATGACATAACCTTATTATCGGAGATCATCATTATCATCATCAGTTCAGCCTATCAGAAGTCCACTGCTGAACACAGGCCTCCCCCAAAGATTGCCACGAAGCTCGGTCCTGAGCCACCTGCATCCATCGACTTCCCGCAACACTGCGCAGGTCGTCACTCCATCCTGTGGGGGTCGTTCTACACTGCGTTCGCCTGTACGTGGCTGCCACTCGAGAACCTTTTTTCCCCGACGGTTGTCAGTTCTGCGAGCTATGTGGCCGGCCCATTGCCACTTCAGCTTGCTGATCTTTACGGCTATATCGGCTACCTTAGTTCTGCTGCGGATATCATCGTTGCAACAATAAAATGCATATGACAATTGTGTTGGATGCTCTGCTACTACTACACCGGTATACATTAATCCTCAGCTGTGATCATCAGTGGAGAAGGCGCCAGTAAAAGCCTGTTAATTTTCTGGTACCATTGGTCATACTCACTACACTGGGCAAGCGAGTTGGTGAACTTTTAAAAGCTCTCTCGTCTAACCGATGGACGATCGTTTGTGCCTCGTACCTTCGACTCTGCTAGTCGTTATCCATCTCCTTAACTAAGGCCTGGGTATAATCCGAGACGGGATATCCGGCCATCTTTCGCTAGCGATTACGATTTACAATGCTTTGTCCTTAGTCGCGACTTGCGTCACCCGAGGGATGAAATGGTTGTGACAGATGCTTACACAGATTCCACATGGCATCTATACGGCATATATGCTCGGCAATTGGAATGGACATTCAGCTATGATTCGGTCGGCCGGCCAAGTTTGTCCGCTAGCATGGTGTACCACTTGCAGGTTAGGTTGGAATTTGATGAGAGATATGTTATACTGCCACTTTTTCCAAGTGGCATTTCAAAACAAATATTTAATAACAGCCCGGTATTCGTAGTATTTTCCATTTTCACATAGTACTTATACGACATGGTTATTGTCACTATATACGACACTATATATGGGGTTTAAGCGTGGTCGAGCCAAGCGGCGGCTTTAGCTGCTGCTCGAATGGGCCGGCTCGACCGGGTTGGTTCCTCAGCGTCGCTGAATACCGGCGCGAAGTGGAGGCATCTTGTGCTTTTGCGTTTCGATCGGTGAGTGAGGTAACCGGAGGCCGACTCCCCTCCATGCCCCTCCTCATCATTCCCTTCTCCCAAAACCCTTAATGGTGTTGCAGATGTACGCGGGCGAGGGTAATCACTTACCATCAGATGAACCGCTTGCTCATTTGCCGCCTTTCCCATAAAAAAAAAAATACTTTCTGAGTTTCTTTCGCCTGTAACTTTTCCTTGTAACGAAACTTTTATAGATTTAAAAATGTAATCCATTTGACATAAGTCAATTCCTATGAGGAGGAATAATGAGTTCGATTTGTAAAGAAGAGGTCGTGTAGCTGGTCGCCACGCTTGGCCATGCGGGCTGACGGCCATAAAAACAGGCTAGACACGTCAGCGGATCATGTATCTGGATAACGAAGGTGTGGGACAGGTGTAATGATAATAAGAGGCCTTGTCTCTATTGAGACCGCACCTGGATTGGGGACAACCCAATGACTGGATAACAATCTTGAAATCTACCCGACCAAAATTCAGCAGACCGATGACGGTAAGCAGTCGCTGAGGTGCGAGGTGTCCGGCAATGCGAACCGCTTGCCGGGCCTGGTGATTATGACATAACCTTATTATCGGAGATCATCATTATCATCATCATTTCAGCCTATCAGAAGTCCACTGCTGAACACAGGCCTCCCCCAAAGATTGCCACGAAGCTCGGTCCTGAGCCACCTGCATCCATCGACTTCCCGCAACACTGCGCAGGTCGTCACTCCATCTTGTGGGGGGTCGTCCTACACTGCGTTCGCCTGTACGTGGCTGCCACTCGAGAACCTTTTTTCCCCGACGGTTGTCAGTTCTGCGAGCTATGTGGCCGGCCCATTGCCACTTCAGCTTGCTGATCTTTACGGCTATATCGGCTACCTTAGTTCTGCTGCGGATATCATCGTTGCAACAATAAAATGCATATGACAATTGTGTTGGATGCTCTGCTACTACTACACCGGTATACATTAATCCTCAGCTGTGATCATCAGTGGAGAAGGCGCCAGTAAAAGCCTGTTAATTTTTCTGGTACCATTGGTCATACTCACTACACTGGGCAAGCGAGTTGGTGAACTTTTAAAAGCTCTCTCGTCTAACCGATGGACGATCGTTTGTGCCTCGTACCTTCGACTCTGCTAGTCGTTATCCATCTCCTTAACTAAGGCCTGGGTATAATCCGAGACGGGATATCCGGCCATCTTTCGCTAGCGATTACGATTTACAATGCTTTGTCCTTAGTCGCGACTTGCGTCACCCGAGGGATGAAATGGTTGTGACAGATGCTTACACAGATTCCACATGGCATCTATACGGCATATATGCTCGGCAATTGGAATGGACATTCAGCTATGATTCGGTCGGCCGGCCAAGTTTGTCCGCTAGCATGGTGTACCACGTGCAGGTTAGGTTGGAATTTGATGAGAGATATGTTATACTGCCACTTTTTTTCCAAGTGGCATTTCAAAAACAAATATTTAATAACAGCCCGGTATTCGTAGTATTTTCCATTTTCACATAGTACTTATACGACATGGTTATTGTCACTATATACGACACTATATATGGGGTTTAAGCGTGGTCGAGCCAAGCGGCGGCTTTAGCTGCTGCTCGAATGGGCCGGCTCGACCGGGTTGGTTCCTCAGCGTCGCTGAATACCGGCGCGAAGTGGAGGCATCTTGTGCTTTTGCGTTTCGATCGGTGAGTGAGGTAACCGGAGGCCGACTCCCCCTCCCATGCCCCTCCTCATCATTCCCTTCTCCCAAAACCCTTAATGGTGTTGCAGATGTACGCGGGCGAGGGTAATCACTTACCATCAGATGAACCGCTTGCTCATTTGCCGCCTTTCCCATAAAAAAAAACATTGACCGACTCAAATTTAGTGTACTCAAGTAAAGTGTACCTGTCAAACGATACGGGACCTCATTCTCTAGCTTTTATTGACGAGTGCTGCCATCTTAACGTTAAGATCGGAATCTGTTCAGACCACCCTCGTATATGCTCGACATTAGTCTAGGAATTTTTTTCAAATTCTGTTCGTCAATCCTTTCTGGAACCTTCCAACACTGATTAGGTAGGATAGAAAAGTAAATATTTCATTAAGAATTTTCTGTCTCCGTTATTTTTGTGATTTTTTTCTTCATATGATCTTATTCTTCTATATATTTCTCCATTTATATAAACACTGGTCTTTTCTTTATTTCTGAGTAGTTTTGTAGCTACGTATTTGTCGTGCGTGTATTGAATAATTGTCTTTCTTTCTTTAATTTATCACGCGGGGCAAAGGTCAACCACCTATCTGTCCCTGGTAGTGACTGGCTATGTGGGGATCAGCAAAGTGTTGGACCGACTAAAACCCCCACGTAACTAGAGATACTCTTTTGGCCCGGCCGCTTAACTTAACAGCTTCGATGGAAGAGACTCGTGCAGAAGACGGTAAAATTCTTTCTTTCAGATACTACCTAGGACATAAGAAATCAGTACGTGATTGTGCGGGGTGTTTTTTATTCTAGTTATACCTCCCGTCCCCTGCCGTGTTTCATTAAAATAATCCTAAGGATGTTGTTTTAAAGTTTTAATAAATTACAATCGCTACTGAACAACATCTTTATTTCAAAACACTTAATAACTAAAACTTTGAAGTTTGCACGAAAAGTATACTTAGAAACTCTTAGTCGACTGACTTCATAAATCTTACAAAAGTTAAGGCTTTTATTTTGTAGCATTATTAACATTGTTATTGTTACTTTGTATTTTAAAGATATATTATACTTTTCATCAATCAATCACCCGCTGAGACTAGAAGTCAAGGGTATGTAGCAGCTTGCTGACAAATGATGTTGAGCAGTGTACGGCGAGCATGTTGCAGACGTGAATCAGTGCTGGTGCAGTAGATTACGCAGAAGCTGGGAGGCTGATTCCAGGCCTTTAGTTCGTCGAGACATGAACACAGTGCCGATGCCGCAACCAAAGGGAGTCCGCCTTTGATGATTCTCAGCATTAGTAAACGCTTCAAGTTACTTTTCAATTGTGCAAGCGGCTCACTAGTTGGCAAATGATTACCGTCGCCCTGCAACACCAGAGGCTGCAGGAGCGTTGCCGGCATTTAAAGATATTAGGGAATTGGTGGGGAAGAATGTGGATGCGGGATGGGAAGAGGGATTGGGCCTCTAGTTACCTCACTCACCGAACCAAACGCAGAAGCACAAGATGCCTCTACTTCACCGGTCGAGCCGGCCCATTCGAGCAGCAGCAAAAGCCACCGCTTTGCTCTACCACGTAATACAGACGGTATGAAGTAATATAAAAAACACGTAATGATATCTTAAAATATAATACATATAATAATAACAACACTGGAGACAAATTTCCGAGTAACGTTCTTTGACAAGCTGCGCACCTGGTTGTTAAATAAACTTTATCCCAGACTCTGGTGAACAGTTTAATTCAGCGCACCTGGGTACGCTGTAAATCTGTACGGGCAACAGCGTACTTAGCTAGTCGTACAGAGCTTTACTTTATCTTATTTTCTATCGTTCGATCTCATTTGATTATTACTGACTCACTCAACTCCCACGTCTTCGAATGACAAGTCAAAAGAGATAATGTTTTATAAATTAGCAGCCGATGTTAACAAAATTCTTTGATAGTTAAATTAGGGTGGCTGTACACTGGTTGAAATATAAGCCTATTTTCTTCAATAAAAATGAAATGCTCTATCGAGTATATTCTGGAATAATCGAAAATAAAAAGACGATCGTAATTCGGGACTATACAAGGAGCACTGGGGCGCGCTAAGGTCAGTTCAGTGGTGAGGTCTGAAGTGAGTGGAAGAGGAAGAGAAAAGCGAAGAAAAGAAGGGAAAAAGGAATAACGACAGAGGATTGGTTACTATCAGGAAGACCCGTGGAAGATCACGTGCGAGGGACAGCGCATCAAGACGAAACTCTGCTTACTCCCTTGTGTTAAAAATAAATAGATTTAGAATAGTTTAAGAAACCGGGCTTTTTACTCTAATCTCGCAACCCGTAGCTAATATAAATATTTTTGCATTTGTTATTATGGTCTTCAATCACATCCCTATCTAGTATCCAACTCTTGTCTATGTATTTACTATTCGGTAAGCTTAGTCCTGTTAGCCGTTTGAGTTTTTTTTTTCTTTTTTTTATGGCAAAGGCAGCAAACGAGCAAGCGGCTCACCTGATGGTAAGTGATTACCATCACCCGCGTACATCTGCAACACCAGAAGTGCCGCAGGTGCGTTGCCGGCCTTTAAGGGTATTAGGGAGATGGCAGGGAGGAAGTGGAGATGGATGGGAAGGGGGTGGAGCATCCGGTTACCTCACTCACCGAACGAAACGCAGAAGCACAAAATGCCTCTAGTTCACGCCGGTATTCTGCGAGGCTGTGGTACCGACCCGGTCGAGTCGGCCCAATCGAGCAGCAGCAAAAGACGCCGCTTGGATCTACCACGACTAAGTTTAACAGCTGTTACAGCTTCATCGGTCTCAGGGCGTTGGAGCCCGTGATGATTTAATAAACGAGCATCTTCGCTGCACGCCTGTATCTTATTATTTATTGGACAAGTTGTCTAAAGACCGTCCAAGGCAGGTTCCAACTTCGTCTCGGGTAGTCGAGTGATGTCGGTGTCAGTCCGGATGCTTGTAAAACTAATCTTCGGCACGCTAGAAGGCGTTGCAAAAGTTTGTACAGTGTTAGCGTATGGCTGGTCGACCGATCTTTCCTCTGTTAGTTTATATTAGCAAGTGCCTTATGGTCTCCACGTAAGAATCTTTTTAGAGAATCTCACAATGTTGGGCAAATATTTCCTCTTGAAATAAATTCGTTGGAATGATTTGTAGATATTTTAATTTGAATTCATGATCATCAGCCTATCACAAGTCCACTGCTGAACATATGCCTCCCCCAAAGACTCATCATGGGGGTTTGCCTTAGTTGCCATGCCTGGCGAGCGGGTTGGCAACCGCAGTTTTTTTTTTTTTGTTCTAATGCAGGAAGATGCTGCTGCCCATTTCCTAATATAGTTACGTGAAGTAATTTGAATTACTTACGGTATTTTATTTGTACCGCCGATCTTTAAATCGGGTACTTATCATGAATTAATAAACTTATAAATTGCTCCTCGTTTAGATATTCAGTATCAGTATTTTTAACTGAATGCATGAAAATCTAGTATTTTTTTATCGGTTTGTGGTGATAGATGACATCAGAGAATAAGACCCATTGGGGTATGCAAACGGATACCAACACTTCCCAGCTTCACGTATCATTGTCGAAATAGGTTGATAACACGGCTGAGCGTTTAGCTGCGGCGCTGCGGGTTCGTTTCCCGCACGGCCTTACTATTTATGAATACTACAAATAAACGTTCCCGGTCTGGGTGTTAGTCCATGTGCAATTTATGTATGTGTGAGATGCACGTGGGTGAGACAATCATTTACCATCAGGTTAGCCGCTTGCAAGTTTGCCGCACTTTCCATAAAAAAAAAAACTACATGTATAGCTCTAGAATTCTGTGTTTATTGTATTCTGTATTAACTGATCCTAATTCTCCTTCTTATCTTAAGAATAATTTCCAATATCTTTATTCTGCTCATGACAGAGAGGCTCGTTCCATAAACCAATTTAAGATTCGAGCTCCACAACATAATACAGGATACTATAACTCTTCTTTTACTGTTCAAGCTACACTCCTCTGGAACGCCCTGCCCGATAAGATAAAAGCAGCTCCTAGCAAGAAACTGTTTAAGAGTCTACTTCGTAATTACCTAATAGAATAATAGATCATTGACAATATTCGGCTTATCTATTTTTGATTTTAATTATATATTTATTTATGTATCCTTTTATATACTTGTATACGTATTTGTGTATTTTATGTTATAAATATTTATTTAATTATATAGTTTATCTATACGTACTTATCAACTTATTTTTATTGGAGTTTTTTATTTTATTTTATTTTTTATTCTTTGTTTTGTACCTGCCAACTACCTTTCACCATAACAAGGGTTGACTGGTAGAGAATGCCACTTGGCATTAAGTCCGCCCATTGTAACCTTAAGCTTAAGGCAATAAAGAATAAATAAATAAATGTATTCCTAAGTGGAAATTTACACTATGACAATACAGTTTACATGTACTTGGTACTACATATACATATAATTTTACTCCTAGCTTATGTAATTTTAATGGAAGCGTTGGTTATATCAAATATCCTTGAAGTGATGGAGTTAATCCTTGGGGCATTAACTGTTTTAGAAGTGTATATACGACTACAGCGGTATGGTTTCGTGGGGCGGGTCGATGACGTCGGGGAGTTTGCTGTCAGATTTGTACGTGAAACTGTTTCCTTATCCAAGTCACTAAAGTAACGTTCACAAAAATCATTCTAAAGTATCGATTGATTCAGTAATATAAAAATCAATTAATTAAACTATAATATGCATTTTTTGTGACCCAATGTTAATATTGTTATGTATTAAAAAAATACACAATTATGATGATTGTCTTTCCACCACAGTGCGTTTTAATCGAAGTTTTCTGCCACGCACTTTGACTCTGTGGAATCAGCTGTCGCCAGCGGTATTTCCGAACAGTTACGACTAAGGACCTTCAAGAAAAGAGCTTATTCCTTCCTTAAAGGCCGGCAACGCATCTGTAGCTTCTCTGGTGTTGTGGATGTTCGTGGGCGTCGGTGATCACTTACCATCAGGTGAGCCGTATGCTGGTTTGCCCCTTCTTCTATAAAAAAAAATGTATATTCATTCGCACACACAATGATCGTCATGTTTGATATGCGACCGACAAAGAAAGGCTTAACATTTTATTCCTAAAAATTTATATAACGTATCCAAGAATTAATTTCAAAACGTGTAGTGTTCACGTGTTTTATGCAAGACACAATCACACGCTATAAAAAATATACAACGAATTGAAACCTACAACACAATACATGGTTTTCGCGTTTAATTTGTTTTTATTTTAAACAATTAACAAACAGTTTAATGGTAAAATTTGGTAAACAAAATCTTTATACTATAAAAACATTATATCAAACGCTGTTTTGAATTTTACAGTGTATCATATGCATGGCACACCAGGCAAGCGATTGTCTAATTATTAGGTTTTCCTGCTTTAAACGTTAAGGAAAGTTAATTTTCTATTCCAAGTGCATTCGGCGACTTCGTTAACAATATCACATATTATGGTCGTATCACACTAAATTGTATTCGGCACTGAAGACCAAAAAGGGGGGACACCTACGGAGTTTCTCACGTCTGTGACGTTTGTCAAACGAAACTATCTATTCTTAAGTCGTAGTATAAATAATTTTCATTCGTTTCAATTCATTCATTCATTCGTCTGATTTGGAATACAAATGATTTGACGTGGCACAGCGAACAGAGGTCCTGTCTTTGAGCGGAAAGTCGCTACAGAAGAAGAAGGGAGTGTTCGATAGTGATCCTGCCATCGAAACTGAGTTCTTTTTTTTTATGGGAAAGGCGGCAAACGAGCAAGCGGATCACATGATGGTAAGTGGTTACCGTCGCCCTTGTACATCTGGAACATCAGAGATTCTGCAGGTGCGTTGCCGGCCTCAAGGTTATTTGGGAGATAGGGGGAAAGAAGAGGAAGGGGAAGGGGAGGGGGAGTAGGCATCCGGTTTCCTCACGCGCCGAACGAAACGCAGAAGCACAACATGCATCTACTTTACGCCGGTATACTGCGAGGCCGTGGTACCGACCCGGTCGAGCCGGCCCATTCGAGCAGCAGCAAAAGCCGCCGCTTGGCTCTGCCACGTTTAAAAACCAATTGTAGTGGAATACTCAGTTACGCACACGGAGGATACCTGAGTAAATTGTTAAAATTTAATGCAGACATTTTTTATTTATTTATTTATTCTTTATTGTGTCCCTAAAAAAAAGAAAGGAATAATATGGGCGGACTTAATGGCTTTTGGCATTCTTTACCAGTCAACCCTGGGTGAGAAAGAAAACATGTTGGCAGATTCAAAATAAATAATAAATATAAATTAAATATAAATATTAAATATATAACCCTTATTATATACTTACATACTTATAACGTACATAATACACTATACATAAACAAATTAAATATGGAGAGGAAAATCTCAGATGCCATTTGCCTCCAGATAGTGACGACGGAGCAGGGTTTTGAAGGAGTTTTTATTCTCTGTATTTATATAACGAAAATATCTTCCTTTTTCTGACAGATCAGGAGATGCTTGCTTCCGGTGGCGACACCGGAAATTCCTTGACGAAGTAGACGAAGTAAGCAAGTCGCAACTGACGCGCCAGCAAAGTTGACAATGGAAATCTTTTTAAGTTTCCTGAGCTTTGCAGAATGTATTCAAAGTCTTATCTCAAATATATCTTTAACAGGTAAGCTATTCCGAAGTTTTGTTTGTGAAGCCCTTTACGGAACATTAGTTTGTAGTATTATTATAATGTTTATATATAATGATGTCCATAATTGGTATTAAGTTATATTTTACCTAATCTATATAATTTTATCTAAGTGCTGTGTGACTTTGTTTTCAATAAATAAATAAAAAAAAATAGTTGCATCTTATAAGTATAATTTTTTTTTGATTTTTTTGTTAAATAATGTTGAACTTAAACTACACTACTGCCTGCCGGCACCGCTAAAATGACTAGCAATTTTAAATTTAGAATTTACCGAGTGCTCGAGGGCGGTGAAGATAAACATCGTGAGGAAATCTACACGTCTGAGAAATTAAAAGAAAAAAGCATGGTGAACCCTACTCGGGTCCAAAATGCTTAAATATTCGCGAGGAAGCCTTTGCCCACTTGTGTATGTTTCTGTAGGCTCTTATTTCATTTTTACTTTTATGTAATAGGTCGGAGAAAAAGTGCACTAAAATCTCTTTTGATGCACTGTTTGTATCTGGCTGATTTTGATACCATTAAACAGATGATTTTAAACACAGAAAAATAAAAACTGAAAACGGTTTACCGTCATTTTTTTATCATTTTACTCGCTACCAAAATGAGTGAACTTAACGCAGTAATGCGATATATTTTGAAGCTCTTTACTTACAAAAAGCTTACAAAATAAACTTTGTGACGTTTATGGACTTAATGCAGTTTCAGTAAGACTGACACAAAATTGGTTCAAGAGTTTTTTGTCCAGTAATTTAGATGTCAAAGATGAAGCTCACTCTGGTCGATCTGTTATGGATAAAGTAGATGCCCTCAGATTCTCACCTGTTTCGGTCTCTTCATAATTCGCTAGGTAGTGTTACGTTAATATCAAGAGGGGACTATCAAAAGTACTTAACGATTTTTTTTGATCGGAAGTCTCAAATTTTCTGCAGCAAACGACACCTACAAAATGGCAACAAGTTTCCGAACAATATGCTACATATATATAATAAACTAATGTAAATAAACTATGATAAAAGATATCTGAAATTTGTATATAAAATACGAAAAAACTTTTTTCCCCAATCTATTAGTTACCAATATAAAGGGGATCTTAGTATAATGGTTGTTAAATGTTCTATCATCGGAAACATTTAAGGCACACTGCGTACCCCTCCCGAGTGGGAACATTCGATTGATCCAGAAGTGTAGTTATTTACTGTTTTTTTTTTTTAATTAATGTCGGTACATAGTTCACTGCCTGGGAGCGTAATAGCTGGTAAGCCCGTGCAGAGGCAAACTGATTCCATCACGGAAATATCTATATTATTTTAAATTATTTAATTCATGTAACGTAATTTGACTTTTAATATTTTACTCAGGTTTTTATAATACAGCCCCTTAAATATATACACTCTTATATATATATATACATACGTACATACCCACGATACTTGTTTTAAACTTATAAATCTTGACAGATTCTGAATTCTCATCGCCAAAACAAAGGAAGAATGGAAAAAATAAGATTTGAATTAGAAAATTAACTCGAATGTCGAACGGTTGAATTAAGCTTTGCTTTTTGCTGGCTGTACAAGTATATAAACCAGATAAAACACTCGAATCGTCGGGAGCATAAAAACAAAAATGAAACACGATAAAATCCATAAATAATATTTTCATTTCATATGTGAAGTGTTCGCGTAGATACAAGAAATCGTTATAAAAAAAACATGCATATGGCGAGAGGTGCATCAAATGACGACAATATACACCGATATAATACTAATGTAGAGTCGGTATACGGCACGTAGCGAGTGGGAATCAAAGTTAAAGTAGCAAACGAGCGCTGAATACGACGCCGCCAACTTATCTCGTATTCATGCATGGCCTTTGATAAATGGTTAGAGTTTCTACATGTGAGCGCAGTCCAAAATAACCTAGATGTTACTCCGACTATGCTTGCGTGGAACACAAAGATAAACTCAAAGGGAAACACAAAACAAAAAGTCATTGAATCTCTAGTGCGAAATAGTTTTTTTAATTTTGTATTATATACTTAATATTGACTTGGGCTGGGTTTCAAACCCGGGAGCGATAGTTCAACAATGAAGTACACTAAAGTCACAACGTCTATTAGCATACTGATTGATCATGATTATGATTAAGAAGTAGATTTGGGGGGGGGGGGAAGCGGCAAACGAGCAAGCTTATCGAACCACGTACATCTGCAACATCTGGTACTGCAGGCGGGTTGCTGGCCTTTAAAGGATATTTGGGAGGTGGGACGGAGGATGATGACGGGGATGGGAAAGGCAAGAAGAAAACAAAAACATATTTTACTAAAACAGATCGGAAGTCTCCCTATTTCAACTGCATCCATTTTCTACGCTATATTTGTGACATAAGTCGGGAAAACGTTCAAATTTATTCAACTGACGTTAGTTAAATTAAAAAGCGCTTTGTTGAAGCTTTCGAATTTGTGGTTCCAATATGAATTTTAAAAGTTACTACACATTTGATTTATTCAGTAATCATACAGTCCATTTGTGAGGTTATAAAACAAAATCAAAATTCCTGAATATATAAATAACAAAAATAAATTACCGCGGTTTTTTTTAATCTATGCCAGATTTGTAGTGAATTCAAAAATAAAACTTATAAAAGTCGTTTGAAATGAAACAATTATTTACGGATTTTATCGCGTTTAATTATTGTTTTAGGGGGTTTTTCCCGACTCCAAAAACCTCACAGATATTTTTGAAGGAGGCCTTTGCTCAGCAGTGGTCACTTACAGACTGGCAATTTTTACTTGAACAACATTATTTTTAAAACATTAGGATTGATAAACGCGGTAACAGTCAAAGCACACACGTGTCTGATCTCTTCTAGAAGATTAACGTGACATTTTCATGGCTCTTCCCTTAGTGGCTTCTTAGACAATAGTCAATCAAATCGAGGCGAACGAAGGAAGCAATACCACAATACCACAATACCACAATACCACTTTCTTAGAAGATTTTGCAACAGTATTTGTAGAAGAACATTAAACGAAAAGAATATGACAAATTTAACTTCGAACCCTAGACAGTCTCGAAAGGATTTGTCCGCATTGCACTTCGGTAGCGATAAAACCACTTTTATTGTCGTTTCTACGGGATTAGAGTAAGCTTCGTTACAGCATTTCCCCGCATCCCTGGACCCCTCTCTCACCCTTATTTGTTTCATTTGCCCCGCTACTTGCAGTTCATGTCATTTCTTGTTGTGAAAACTGCCATAAAAAAGTTACATGGTGAAAAAAAACAAAAAAAACTTCACTCCTACTTTTCGTTCACAATTTTTTTTGTACACAATAAAAAAAATTTTTTTTGCTTTTGTCATTTCTCCAAATGACAGCCTCTCCTGCACTTGGAACTAACAAACGAGCCAAATCTAGCCAAAGAATGATGATGGAAAATCCATCCCGATTTACCGAACCCAAATCTCACAGACTGATGATGGAAAACAGCATCACAAGTGCAAAGGCGCTGCGATTACCAACCCGCTTGGTGCTGGTAATCGCAGGTGCTTTGATGTAGACCCCTTGTCCAGCAGTAATCATTAATAAGCAAATCTACCATTCAAGACTTGACAGCATCTGTCGACTCTTGCTCGTGGAAAGGCTATGTCTAATGCAGAGAGGACACGCCAAAATGGCCATCTGTATATTATGTCAAATGATCATTGCACGAATGGGCCGGCTCCACCGGGTTCGTACCAAGGTCTCGCAGAATACCCGCGTCAAGTAGAGGCCATCTAGTGCTACTGCGTATCGTTCGGTATGTGAGGTAACCGAAGGCGCACCCTCCTCATCCTCTCTCCCCTCCCCCAAATAGCCTTAAAGGCCGGCAACGCACCTGCAGCTCTTCGTTGCAGATGTACACGGGCGAGGGTAATCACCTACCATCAGGTCAACCACCGGTTCACCTTACTTATCGAACGAATATTGACCGGGGTGACAAAAAGAAAAAAAAAAGTTTTATCTTTATAATGTAATCAATATTAATCTATGATTTATCTCAATCTATACCAACTTATACATTTTAATGCCCTCAATATAAATAATAATGAAACCAGTCTCTTCCACACCATAAATACAAAGAGTTATACTGTTTTGTACTAAAACGGATTTATTTAAACATTGTTAATATTTGAAGTCGATTCAATCCTTTGGATCGCCATCACTAATTACTTTCTTGGATTTAGAAGACAATTGGGACGTTTTGATTAAAATTGTTTAATTAAAACTACCTTTAACAGGCACGTCAATCCCACTGTTGGGAGAGGCCAAACTCCTGCAGTGGGCCTCTAAGAAGCTCCGTAAGAATCTATTACATTATTGCTGTTTATAAAAGGCGGCATCAGGCTTTACGAGATTTGGTGATCACTAACAGGATTTATGGTAAATGTAAGAGCTCCTGATTTATGCAAAACCGCTCGTGACATTTGGGTGGAATAAAAGTCGAAATCGAAAATATATCACGACACATTCAATGTTCGCTGCGGTCGAAGCGGAGGTAACAGACAAGAAAGTTTCATTTGTTTTATTCGATATATCTTTTTACATAAACTGGTTTATTTCACTGGTTCATAGACAGACGTATCCCGTAACAAAACTATTTCATTTGTTTCTTGTCTCATACGCCACGCGAGAGAGTTGTATGGAACATTGAAGAGCGTTAACGCCTGATAGCTTTTTATACAAACTTTCAAATCATAATTATGAACTGAATTAGTAATCTCCCAATCATGTAATCGGTGGGTGGTAAATTTAAAACGGGAAGACCTGGAGCGAGGGAGCTGTGGCTGGACGAGCGTACGTGACTCGGGTAAGAGTTTCTGTTCAGGGACCAGAATGCTCGAGCGTGGCAATCATTCGAGTCCGCTGGTTGCCCCCAAGACAAATATGTGTGTACGTTTTATTGTTTTAATTATCCTGCTTGGGCGTACAGTTTCTTTGAAATCGTTTTATCGTCTCGAAGACTTTGGACTTGTTGAAATATCGCGAGGAGTGAACGCTCCTAAGCAGCTTCGGTCTTCAGTCAGTCCAGTTGTATTATAGTTGTAGTGTTTTATTCCTGGTATGTATGTATTTACTGCGTACAATTTCATCTCATTATGATTTAAATATTTAACTTATTTTCTTTTTTGTGAATCGCTGGCGGATATTTTTTTTCTTGTTTTTGTTTTGGTTCAGTTTTTTTTTCAGTTTTCACTTTTTCGAGATGGGTATTCTGCTCAACTTGTCAACTGTGTATCTTTTGTTCTTACTAATAATGTTTTTTATTTTTTTGTCTTGTGTTTTATTTATACACACAACTTTAATAGTTTGTACAATAATATTTTATTATGCTTCTTGTCCGGTTGCTCATGAAGTCTATGAAAGACTGGACTGAAAAACAGTGCTGTGGTTTCACTGAGACGGGAAACATTTTGACATCGCACAACAAATTAATCTTTTTAATTTGTGATTTACCTCAGTGTTTTTTTTTTATTTATTTTGTATTTTGTTCGGTCATTGCCAAATAAATGTCTTTCTTTCTTCTCTCTACTTACGGGGCTTCTGCTGGCGGGTCACCTCCACCGAAGGTGTCGTCTGTCCGGCACTTAATGCTGGTCCCGGCGGAACCGATCACTTTCCCCACTTGAAAAAAAAAAAGATTCCTGATGTGTCATACATGGCAATAGAAAAAAATTGTGTCAAAGTTGTGTCTGGTTTTTTTTTTTTTTTGGAAATCGGTTAAAGAATCCATTTAGCATAATTCCGCATGCAAAAAATTAAATGGTATACGTAAGCTAGTCAATTCTCAGAGAGAGAGTTCTCTGCACTCGGTAGTGGGGATGAGGAAAACAGAGCCTTAAAACTGATATCACTAAGAGGCATTAACCGTTACCTTAGCAACGCATGTCCGGTATGTCGTTAACGGCGGTGGATTGAGTCGAGCGACACTTTTAATAATAATTGTGATAGCTGTCGATATCTGTCGAGCCTGTCGTCGTCCCGGGGAGCCGCTTCGGCATGTCATCTCCGGTTGTTCGGCGCTTTCTAACTCTGAGTATCTCCACAGACACAACCTAGCCTAACAAGTAGCCAGGATTCTACATCAGGAGCTCGCTCTGAAATACGATCTCTTGGATCCGAGACTACCTTATTACAAGTACTCGCCGGAAGCCGTGGAACCGGTCCATCATCACGGACAGGACGATTCTTGCGAATAAGCCTGATATCGTATTGATGGACCGGGCACAGACGAGGATATTATAGGTCGACATCACCGTTTCATATGACGAGAACCTCGTGAAAGTCGAAACAGATAAGAAAACGAAATATCTGGACCTGGCTCACGAGGTGACCGTCATGTGGGGTGGTATGCCGACCGAAATTATTCCGATCGTCGTCTCTCCAAATGGGTTAATCCCAGTCAGCCCCTCGGAACATCTGAGGCGGCTGGGACTCCGTGACGGACCGCTCCGAGCTCAAATGCAGAAGGCGGTGCTTCTTGATACCGCTCGCATCGTCCGCCGGTTTCTTTCCCTTTCCCCCTAACCATCCTCCGTCTGGTCTCCCCTGGCGAGAGCTTCCGTCTGGTTGGATTATAATTTATATATTTATTTTATTGTATTCTATCTATGTATACATATTTTTATATATATCTCCCAACCAGACGAGTATATATCTAAATAACCCCACATTATAATTGTGATATTATAATCTCATCACCCTCGGGTAGACTGGTAGAGAATGCCTCGAGCATTAAGTCCGCCTATATACATAGATTTGATTGACGATTGTCTACGAAGCCACTAAGAGAAAAGCCAAGTAAATGTCATGTTAATCTCCTAGAAGAGATCAAACACGTGTGCACTGTTAGCGCGTTTATTAATCCTAATGTTTTAAAAATAATGATCTTCAAGTAAAAATTGTCAGTCTGTAAGTGACCACTGCTGAGCAAAGGCCTCCTCAAATATCTGTGAGATTTTTGGAGCCGGAAAAAGCCCGCTACGCTGTTCCAGTACGGGTTGGCATTGTTCATAGTAATTTTATGTGCTGTATTTACTCCGTGCTTGGCGGTGAAGAAAAACATCGTGCGGAAACCTGCATGTCTGAGAAATAAAAAAAATATCACATCAATTCATGTATATGAAGTTAAGCAAATAAATAAATAGAGATATAAATAGATAAATATAATATGTGTAGTTTGAAACTAAATTAAACTAAATTTGAAATTAAATTACTTAGCATAAAATGTTATTTTTTTTAAGCCAGCTCATTAGACTTGTTGAGTTGTGAATTCAAAACTTTATTGTAGTGCTAATATGTAATAGAAATTCGTTTTATTTGTATCTTTCTATATCTTAGTATAACAATTTTAGCAGTGCTTGCACTGAGGATCGAACCCAGGTCACTCGCACTCTATGAAGCTAAAAATCAGTAGAAAAGTTAAGAGGACACAGATTTATGTATTCATGGACATAATATTTGTTGCTTTTATTTTATTTTTTGATTTAGAATTTCAAGATTTTTTTTTTCAAGTTTGAGAGTATTCAATCTTTTTTTTTTTTGATTTATGCATCTTATTAAAAGGTTCTCGAGTGGCAGCCACGTACAGGCAAACGCAGTGTAGGACGACCCCCCACAAGATGGAGTGACGACCTGCGCAGTGTTGCGGGAAAGTCGGTGGATGCAGGTGGCTCAGGACCGAGCTTCGTGGCAATCTTTGGGGGAGGCCTATGTTCAGCAGTGGACTTCTGATAGGCTGAAATGATGATGATGATGATGATGCATCTTATTTTATTCCATATTAAAATTTTTGGTAAAATGGCCGTAAATGGTTTGTTTTTATTTCTCCTTTCTATCTAATAAACAATCGAAACGAAAACGGAATTTTATTTATCATAACAACATTTTTGCTACATGTACTGCGAATAACGCAAATGGCCGGTCGCTCATTTCCGCTCTGCGCCCTGACAAAATTCGGCAACAGATCATTCTCCTAATATTATTCGCTGTTTGAATTTTAATTTCTTGCATATCTGACTCTATATTAACAACGAATATTTTGTTTTTATTTTCCATTATTGCAAACAAAATAAAAATTTGAGAAGAATGTAGTGGGCTGTGTGGAATGCACTCCATATTAAAAAGAGTCAAGGGTTCATTTGCGGAAACCTATCATTTTAAAGCAGTTGGAAAAATTATCTCGCATAATTCCGCACAAAAAAAACCAATAAAATGAAGTATATTATTACCCAGTCCGCGGAGAAGAACGGCCCTACCTCTATCACCACAACTATCTCCCACACAAGGTAATATATACCACCGACACTTATACGCTACACGTGTTTCGCCTCGTAACCCGGCATTGTTCAGCAATTAGACTCTGCGACGTTCAACCGTCGAGTTATATTACATTGTGTGGGTGATGGAGGAGAAGAGCGCCACTCTTCTCCTTCTTCTCTTCGAACTGGCTGATGACATTTTATTGTTTTTTTTTTTTGTGCAAAATAGTAAGTAATTTTTTCCAATTGCTTCAAAATTTTCCATATTGTTTGCCAAGGACACAGCTTTTAAATTTTATAACACTGCTCAAGATCTTACATTAAAGTAAGTTTTTTTTATGGGAAAAGCGGTAAACGAGCAAGCGGCTCATCTGATAGCAAGTGAATATCATCACCCACGTACATGCAGGTGCGTTGCCGGCCTTCATGGATATTTGGGAGATAAGAGGTATGATGTGGAGGGGAGTTAGGGGAAGGTAGAAGCACAAGGTGCATCTACGTCACGCTGGTTTTCTGCGAGGTCGTGGATGGTCGAGCCGGCTCATTCGAACGGCCGCGAAGGCCACCGCTTGACTCTACCACGTACAAAATACATTACTACTGATTATATGATATTTAGCAAAAAATTTTGTGTTTTAAACAATTGCTAAGATTAAGAGATAATAGAATCTAGATAAACAAAATAAATTGTAAGAACATTTCTAAGCAATTTCTCGTTTGTACAGAAATTACTCTAATTGGATTTCATTTCGCATTGTTTAACTGTACCAAGAGTTTACGCAGACAAATTATCTTATCAAAGTTAAATATGATCTTGCTTAGCATAAAAGATTGAAGTAATTTAATAGAAATAAGTAAATAATCGTCATAATTTTCAGATCTTAGATTATACATCTATCAAAGCCAAAGTCAAAGTGAAAACTTTTTTATTCAATTTAGGCTTCTTTCAAGCACTTACGAACGTCCACAATCTACAGCGCTTCGCAAAACGAGACCTTCGCAGAGAAGAATCGGCAAGAAACTCTGGGGACATTTTTTATCTTTTTGATCCAATATTTTACATTAAAATCTACAATAAAATCAATACAATTTTTTATGTCAATTTTAACAATATAATAGTACCCAGGAGAGAGCTATTTCTTCATATTTGTCCTCGATGTATTGATCTATTTTATAGTAGGCCTTTTTTAATAAAGTTTCTTTAACAAACATTGTTTGAAAAATTTTATCTGTTTGCCTCGACCTGTTCTGCAGGAGACAGTCACTTTTTTATTAAATACGTTCATATTTTTCCGTAAGTACGTATTATATTCCCAAAAATAAACATCGACGGAACTGTCAAGATGTTGAGGCTTATCTTTGAACAGGTCGGATTCTTAGCAGCCCACGATTGAGCAACGTCTCTAGTTGTAATAATTTTTTAACCGGAGACCTACATATCGGATAGACCTAACCGAGCTGTCCGTCCGAAACTCGAGTTTCATGTCGGTTACTTACCGACAACAAAACTCTATGTTGTCACCACTTTCGTCAATAAACTATTACTTATTGTAAATGGTGCTTGCATTTCATTCGGATTATTTGTCTATTAAAATTGTTAGATGTTTCTTTTTTATTTTATTGTCTATTTTTTTCGCAACTACAAAATAATGTTTTCTATAAATCTTAGTATCGTCGCATCCACGCTGTATAATGTTAGCATGAAATAAGATTGGCGTAATGCCTACACACAATGGAGGTACTGTAATAAAATTTACTGCGAATAACTCAGATACTTAATGTTATTCCTATACCTTTACCGTTCGGATCCCCCTACATTACGCCGAGAGAGATTTTATTAAAGTAATACAATATTACGAGTTTCTTTCACGTGTTTTACGACGCAGTATACATGGTGTACCTAACTTCGCAGATCGACTACTGTGTTCATTACATGAACCTACAATTCGATGGGTGGGCGTGAAGTCTTTTGTTTCTATTTTAAAAATAATCAGATTCGGCACAGCCAAAGTGGGTTTGATCGCGGCGCTCCGGATCGCTGATTCAATTCCCGCGCGATTAAAGTATTTCTATGAATTATACATAATTTTTTGGTTCGTTTTTTCAATAATTATTATGCATGCGTTGTTTTAAAATAAAAGGTTATGGTACCATAGCCAACTGAAAGCATGCTACAAGCATATACTGATCTACGACATTTAAACACAAGTGCACTCCAAGCTCGAAAGCTGGTCCTTCACAAGCAGCACCTGTTGTTCACAAATTTAACGCATGTAGAAGCCATCGCCCACCTCAGCCATATTAAAAGGAGGTATGTTCTTATCAGGGTTTTACGGCAAGAAGTTCTGTAAATAGTTTCCTGCAGGCCAAAGACCTCACTGATAAGGAGTTTTTGCTATAATCACTACGCTCGGAAGCGGATTCACGGACACAGTACTGGACGCCTCGTAGAGCCAAGCGGCGGCTTTTGCTGTCGCAGGAATGGGCCGGCTCGTCCGGATAAGTACCACGGCCTCGCAGAATACCGGCGTGAAGTAGAGGCATCTTGTGCTTCTGCGTTTCGTGCGGTGAGTGAGGTAACCGGAGGCCCTCTCCCCTCCCCAAATATGGTAGCGGTATATAATTTTGAGCTACCCCAGGAGGTACCAGTACCTACGGTTCTGGAGAATCCTCACTGAGCATCCACGTTCAGGCTTTCCTACGCTACCTAATCGTGGATGCTCAGTCTGCCCCGCGTATTCCAAAATATTCCGCCCTTTCCTACTGAGGCAAACGCAGCAAGGAAACTATGGCATCCCCTACCGCGCTCGCCGTGGTTTCTGCAATATCAGGGGACTCCACTCGAACCTTAGCGCCGTTCATTACCATCTTGAAACGGCGAAGCCGGCCTTGCTTTTCTTACAGAGACTCAGATATCGTCTCCGGCTGATACCTCTTATCTCCATTACCCGGGGTACAAACTGGAACACTCCTTTGTGCCCCGTGCCGGAGTTTGCGTATACGTCAGAGATGATATCTGTTCTCGACGCCTCGGTAGTCTTGAAGGTTTGGACCTATCTACCCTTTGGCTGCGCATCGACAGCGACGACCATCCGCGCGTCTATGCGTGCCTTTACAGGTCCCATAGCGGTAATACCGTAACTGACCGACTCATCGACCACATCCAAATGGCTACAGATTCCGTGCTACAACAGATCCCATCCGCAGAGATCGTGATTCTCGGCGATTTTAATGCCCACCACACCGATTGGCTCGGTTCTCGCATAACCGATCATGCGGGAGATCTGTTCACGACTTTGCATTAGCATATGGCCTGACACAACTGGTAACCTCGCCGACGCGGATCCCAGACGTGGAAGGTCATACACCTTCCTGTTGGACCTTTTGCTCACACCCGGACGGATATTTGGTCTCAGTCGATGCCCTCTTGGCTCGTCGGACCACTGTCTGATCCGGAGTGTAGTGCCTATCGCGCGCCGATCCCGAACGCGATCTGCGGGGTTCCGCCGTGTGTGGCACTATAGGTCGGCAGATTGGGATGGAATGCGGTCTTTTTTGCTTCCTACCCATGGGGCAGGTTTTCTTCTCGCTGGATGATCCCAACGTCGTTGCAGATTCTGTCACCGATGTGGTACTTCAGGAATGGAACTTTTATTCCGTTCTCTGCGGTGCCTGTCGGAGGTAAATCCCAGCCTTCGTTCGGTCGCACCTGCAAAATAGCGTCACGCCGAAAGCGAAAGTGCTACCAGGCCTGGGCCGATGCATCGGCGTCTCGGGATGCAAAACCAGTGCTCTTAAAACGAGTACAACTCTGCCTCCAGGTCCTTCAAAGAGTTATCGCTGCGGCAAAGTTAAAGCACATTGGCAGAATTGGCGAGAGACTAGTTTGCCTCCCATCAGGATCCCGCGCATTCTGGTCTCTCGCCAAGGCTGTCCAGGGAATTTCTGTCAGCCATCTCTCCCATCTCTACACAAGGAGGATGATTCGCTGGCCCATACTGCAAAAGAGAAAGCCGATCTCTTGGGCTCTCTTTTTGCATCAACTCGACTCTTGATGACCGAAACTCTCCACCTACCATCCCGTGGTGTAAGTGCTCCATGCCGGAAATTCAGTTTCTGCAGAGCTCAGTGCGAAAGGCACTCCGCTCCTGGACATTCATAAGTCGAGTGGGCCAGACGGAATCCCTCCAATTGTGCTGAGGATGTGTGCCCTGAGTTGGCACCGGTTCTCACGCGTCTTTTCCGGCACTCCTACTCTTCAGGCGTCGTCCCGGAATCTTGGAAGACAGCATTTGTGCATCAATACCGAAAAAGGCGACCGCTCTGATCCGTCCAACTACAGGCCTATTGCCATCACCCCCTTGTTATCTAAAATAATGGAGTCACTCATCAACACCCAGCTCCTGAGGTACCTGGAGGAAAACCAGCTCATCAGTGACCGACAGTACGGTTTCCGTCGCGGACGATCAGCTGGTGATCTTCTAGTTTACCTGACTCACCGATGGGCAGAAGCAGTTGAGTCTAAGGGGGAGGCTTTGGCGGTTAGTCTGGACGTAGCGAAAGCATTTGATAGGGTTTGGCATAAAGCGCTTCTTTCAAAGCTTTCATCTTACGGGGTTCCTGAGAGATTGTGCAACTGGGTCACCAGCTTCCTCACGGATCGGAGCATCAAGGTTGTTGTCGACGGTGCATGCTCGGACCCCAAACCCGTGCATGCTGGTGTTCCACAAGGCTGTGTGCTATCTCACTCTGTTCCTTCTGCATATCAACGACATGCTACAAATCAGTAGCATTCATTGCTATGCAGACGACAACACAGGTGATGCCTATATACAGGCCTTGCGAATATTTCTCGGCAACACGTCGACGAGTGCCGGAACAAACTTGTGTCTGAAGTCGAGACCTTGTTATTCAAAGTCTCGGATTGGGGTCGACGTAATTTGGTCCTATTCAACCCCAAAAAGACACAGGTTTGAGAACATTCCCCTTATTGCCTCAGCCAGTATCAGAATCCTTGGCGTTGACATATCGAGCGACGTTCAGTTCCGTGGTCACTTGGAGGGAAAGGCCAAATTGGCCTCCAAAAAGCTTGGTGTGCTCTGTAGAGCGGGACAATATTTCAAGCCGGTCCACCGTTTGCAACTTTATAAGGCGCAAGTTCGGCCCCACATGGAATACTGTTCTCATCTCTGGGCAGGGGCACCCCAGTACCAACTCCTTCCATTTGACCGCATCCAACGTCGAGCGGCTCGAATTGTCGGCGACCAAGCTCTCTCTGATCGGCTTGATCCTTTGGCCTTGCGAAGAGATGTTGCTTCTCTTTGCATTTTTACAAAATTTTCCACGGGTAATGTTCTGAGTAACTGTTCGGATTGATCCCAGCTGCTGAGTTTCACCATCGTACATCGCGACTGAATTCGAAGTTCCATCGATACCACCTAGATGGTTGGCATTCCACCACAGTGCGTTTTAATCGAAGTTTTCTGCCACGCACTTCGACTTTGTGGAATCAGCTGTCGCCAGCAGTATTTCCAAATAGTTACGACTTAGGGACCTTCAAGAAAAGAGCTTATTCCTTCCTTAAAGGCCGGCAGCGCATCTGTAGCTCCTCTGGTGTTGTGGATGTTCGTGGGCGTCGGTGATCACTTACCATCAGGTGAGCCGCACGCTCGTTTGCCCCCTTCTTTTATATAAAAAAAAAAACCCAATACGCTGCTGCTCGTCTTCTACTTAATCTTGGTCTGGTATTGGTATCCCGCCACGAGAAGAAAGAGGCTGGCAGATTCTTACGACGATAGAGGATGGCAGATTCTTACACCGACGGCGAAGTACCATTTATTCATGGGTTTTGTGCATAATTGCCTATCACACTGATTACTGATCTCTATTTAGCATGATTTAGCTTAGGGAAATTTGCTTCGGCAACCCATTCTACGCATCTCCGGGAGATGGCACAAGGTGGGAGGCACCTTCTCTGCCCCAGGGCACTACGTCGACTCCTAAGTAGTCTAGGTAGGAACAATCCTATTGTCTATTTCAGGCGCTAAACAGCAGTGTAACTACTATGTTGTATTTCGGCTTGTGATGTACAGGGAGCCAGTATAATTAAAAAGAAAGAAAGAAAGAAAGAAAGTACTTTATTCATTGCTACAACTCAAGTAACACATAAGTAAACTTAAGTAACATAACAAAAAATAATAATAATAATAATATTTTGTTGAGATGCAGCAACGAAACGGTGTCCGACTCAGCATAATGCTGTAGCACTGCTAAACCACAACTACAGCGCTGGTATTCTGTCGGAAACCTGTTCTTTTTTTTTTTTCGTGAGCAGTCGTCGGGCTTTTATCTCAATTACGGGCTGTTATCTCCCATCTTGGTCCTCGGGGATGAGAACGCATCCGTAACATTCCTCGCTTTAGGTCGCTTGCAGATGTCCATGTGGCGGTGGCTACACTTGCCACCAGGTGAACTGTTGACTGGTTTTTCATCCTAATCCAATATAAAAAAAAAACTCCGAACAGACAAAATAAAAGTTAAAATAACAAAAGATACGATTTAAATTTACTATGGAATAATTAAATTTAATGATATATATTAAATATAAATATATATAAATAATTCCATTAAAAAAATAATTTAAGGCTGGTAGCAAATGGGCTTTATTCTTTATATTTCAACTCGGTCAAGATACAGACATCTGCTTCTATCGAATAGTTTAATAATTTCATATCTAATTTGGAATCCGTTCCGAGTTATTTAAATTATATAACGCGCAAACAGAGGAAATATAGCTAGCTATACAATTGACATTTATCAAATGAATAGTAAAGATAATGACACAACTTCACTAAGAATACTTAGAATAAATATAGTATTCACGAAAATTATTCATTTATCTATTTAAAATATATTTGCACTTAAAAGAGGAAAAAATACTTAATGCCAAGAGGCAGACTGGTAGAGTAGACCTGTCTGCCATAGCAAATGTAAAAGCACTTATATTGATAACTCAATATTATGTTTATTTTCTTTTTTTCATTTCAGCCTACTACAAGTCCACTGCTGAACATAGGCCTCCCCCAAATATAATATGCTTATGTTTATATATATATAATCAAATAGAATCCTACGATAGAAAACATATATATGACGGTACTTAGACGATCATGCAACGTATTACACACTATACATATTACATACGTAAACAAAGATGATTTCTGATTTCTCCCGTATCGCGGAGGCAGTTTACATACATGAATTGCGCATGGACAAACACCCAGACCGGGAACTGTTACTTGTACCCATACGGATACTAGTCCCGTGCGGAATCGAACCCGCGACCCACAGCGCCGCAGCTAAACGCTTAGCCACTACACCACCGAGCCGTCAAACTATACTATCAACTAATTTTTAATTAAAAGAAAGAAAGAAAGAAAGAAAGAAAGAAAGAAAGAAAGAAAGAAAGAAAGAAAGAAAGAAAGAAAGAAAGAAAGAAAGAAAGAAAGAAAGAAAGTACTTTATTCATTGCTACAACTCAAGTAACACATAAGTAAACTTAAGTAACATAACAAAAATAATAATAATAATATTTTGTTGAGATGCAGCAACGAAACGGTGTCCGACTCAGCATAATGCTGTAGCACTGCTAAACCACAACTACAGCGCTGGTATTCTGTCGGAAACCTGTTCTTTTTTTCGTGAGCAGTCGTCGGGCTTTTATCTCAATTACGGGCTGTTATCTCCCCATCTTGGTCATCGGGGATGAGAACGCATCCGTAACATTCCTCGCTTTGGAGTCGCTTGCAGATGTCCATGTGGCAGTGGCTACACTTGCCACCAGGTGAACTGTTGACTGGTTTTCATCCTAATCAATATAAAAAAAAAATATTTATATATGCTTCATTATTTTTGTTTTACTACTATTTTTATAAATAAAGTTATTCCAATGCCTATTATGAAGGCTGGCAATGTTGTTAAAATGTTTTGATGAGTTCATTATTGGAAATAGGTTCTCGATCATATATCACTGTCTCGGATCCGTGATCGACTAAAATCACTTCTCTCGCTAATTTTCAACGCATTTTCATAGAATATCACGCAAAACGAGCTTTCAATTTCGAATCATGCTTATTTTGCGAAATAAATCGTTTTTAGACTATCACTTACCGGCAAATCGAGTCAGTTTCGCACAGAAACCTAAAGTAAATGTGTTGTTAATATAAACCACTTCGACTTTGTGGAATCAGCTGTCGCCAGTAGTACTTCCGGACAGTTACGACTTAGGGACCTTCAAGAAAAGAGCCTATTCATTCCTTAAAGGCCGGCGGCGCATCTGTAGCTCCTCTGGTGTTGTGGATGTTCGTGGGCGTCGGTGATCACTTACCATCAGGTGAGCCGCACGCTCGTTTGCCCCCTTCTTTTATATAAAAAAAAAAAAACCCAATACGCTGCTGCTCGTCTTCTACTTAATCTTGGTCTGGTATTGGTATCCCGCCACGAGAAGAAAGAGGCTGGCAGATTCTTACGACGATAGAGGATGGCAGATTCTTACACCGACGGCGAAGTACCATTTATTCATGGGTTTTGTGCATAATTGCCTATCACACTGATTACTGATCTCTATTTAGCATGATTTAGCTTAGGGGAAATTTGCTTCGGCAACCCATTCTACGCATCTCCGGGAGATGGCACAAGGTGGGAGGCACCTTCTCTGCCCCAGGGCACTACGTCGACTCCTAAGTAGTCTAGGTAGGAACAATCCTATTGTCTATTTCAGGCGCTAAACAGCAGTGTAACTACTATGTTGTATTTCGGCTTGTGATGTACAGGAGCCAGTATAATTAAAAGAAAGAAAGAAAGAAAGAAAGAAAGAAAGTACTTTATTCATTGCTACAACTCAAGTAACACATAAGTAAACTTAAGTAACATAACAAAAAATAATAATAATAATAATATTTTGTTGAGATGCAGCAACGAAACGGTGTCCGACTCAGCATAATGCTGTAGCACTGCTAAACCACAACTACAGCGCTGGTATTCTGTCGGAAACCTGTTCTTTTTTTTTTTTCGTGAGCAGTCGTCGGGCTTTTATCTCAATTACGGGCTGTTATCTCCCCATCTTGGTCATCGGGGATGAGAACGCATCCGTAACATTCCTCGCTTTGGAGTCGCTTGCAGATGTCCATGTGGCAGTGGCTACACTTGCCACCAGGTGAACTGTTGACTGGTTTTTCATCCTAATCCAATTTAAAATAAAACTCCGAACAGACAAAATAAAAGTTAAAATAACAAAAGATACGATTTAAATTTACTATGGAATAATTAAATTTAATGATATATATTAAATATAAATATATATAAATAATTCCATTAAAAAAATAATTTAAGGCTGGTAGCAAATGGGCTTTATTCTTTATATTTCAACTCGGTCAAGATACAGACATCTGCTTCTATCGAATAGTTTAATAATTTCATATCTAATTTGGAATCCGTTCCGAGTTATTTAAATTATATAACGCGCAAACAGAGGAAATATAGCTAGCTATACAATTGACATTTATCAAATGAATAGTAAAGATAATGACACAACTTCACTAAGAATACTTAGAATAAATATAGTATTCACGAAAATTATTCATTTATCTATTTAAAATATATTTGCACTTAAAGAGGAAAAATACTTAATGCCAAGAGGCAGACTGGTAGAGTAGACCTGTCTGCCATAGCAAATGTAAAAGCACTTATATTGATAACTCAATATTATGTTTATTTTCTTTTTTTCATTTCAGCCTACTACAAGTCCACTGCTGAACATAGGCCTCCCCCAAATATAATATGCTTATGTTTATATATATATAATCAAATAGAATCCTACGATAGAAAACATATATATGACGGTACTTAGACGATCATGCAACGTATTACACACTATACATATTACATACGTAAACAAAGATGATTTCTGATTTCTCCCGTATCGCGGAGGCAGTTTACATACATGAATTGCGCATGGACAAACACCCAGACCGGGAACTGTTACTTGTACCCATACGGATACTAGTCCCGTGCGGGAATCGAACCCGCGACCCACAGCGCCGCAGCTAAACGCTTAGCCACTACACCACCGAGCCGTCAAACTATACTATCAACTAATTTTTAATTAAAAAGAAATAAAAAAAAAACATTCTTCAACTGAAATACTATTGCATCGCTAGGTAATAATCCCAAAGTAAACGCTCTGAAAGCCTATGTGCCAATGTGTTATTTTATTCCCAATATATAATTCTACAATTTTACTTTTTGCGTCCGCATATAGAAAGTCCGTACGGGTGAAATATCCAAACGCATTCGTGTTTCTTTATTTGAAATTTCTGATAGAAAGACCCAATGGAAGGGTATAAAAATAATCTTCTATCAGAATACCTCGCAGTATACCGGCGTGAAGCAGAGGCATCTTGTGCTTCCGCGTTTCCGCGAAGGCTCTCTACTCTTCCCTATCCGCCCTCCCATCGTCCCTCCCATTTCCCAATTATCCATGTGACGGAAATCAATTACCATCAGCGCACAGCAGAAAAGAAATAAAAAAAATATTTATAAATGCTTCATTATTTTTGTTTTACTACTATTTTTATAAATAAAGTTATTCCAATGCCTATTATGAAGGCTGGCAATGTTGTTAAAATGTTTTGATGAGTTCATTATTGGAAATAGGTTCTCGATCATATATCACTGTCTCGGATCCGTGATCGACTAAAATCACTTCTCTCGCTAATTTTCAACGCATTTCATAGAATATCACGCAAAACAGGCTTTCAATTTCGAATCATGCTTATTTTGCGAAATAAATCGTTTTAGACTATCACTTACCGGCAAATCGAGTCAGTTTCGCACAGAAACCTAAAGTAAATGTGTTGTTAATATAAACCACTTCGACTTTGTGGAATCAGCTGTCGCCAGTAGTACTTCCGGACAGTTACGACTTAGGGACCTTCAAGAAAAGAGCCTATTCATTCCTTAAAGGCCGGCGGCGTCTGTAGCTCCTCTGGTGTTGTGGATGTTCGTGGGCGTCGGTGATCACCCACCATCAGGTGAGCCGCACGCTCGTTTGCCCCTTCTTTTATATAAAAACCCAATACGCTGCTGCTCGTCTTCTACTTAATCTTGGTCTGGTATTGGTATCCCGCGAAAGAAAGAAAGTACTTTATTCATTGCTACAACTCAAGTAACACATAAGTAAACTTAAGTAACATAACAAAAATAATAATAATAATAATAATAATAATAATAATAATAATAATAATAATAATAATAATAATAATAATAATAATAATAATAATATTTTGTTGAGATGCAGCAACGAAACGGTGTCCGACTCAGCATAATGCTGTAGCACTGCTAAACCACAACTACAGCGCTGGTATTCTGTCGGAAACCTGTTCTTTTTTTTTTTTTTTTTTTTTTTTTTTTTTTTTTTTTTTTTTTTTTTTTTTTTTTTTTTTTTTTTTTTTTTTTTTTTTTTTTTTTTTTTTTTTTTTTTTTTTTTTTTTTTTTTTTTTTTTTTTTTTTTTTTTTTTTTTTTTTTTTTTTTTTTTTTTTTTTTTTTTTTTTTTTTTTTTTTTTTCGTGAGCAGTCGTCGGGCTTTTATCTCAATTACGGGCTGTTATCTCCCCATCTTGGTCATCGGGGATGAGAACGCATCCGTAACATTCCTCGCTTTGGAGTCGCTTGCAGATGTCCATGTGGCAGTGGCTACACTTGCCACCAGGTGAACTGTTGACTGGTTTTCATCCTAATCCAATATAAAAAAAAAAAAAAAAAAAAAAAAAAAAAAAAAAAAAAAAAAAAAAAAAAAAAAAAAAAAAAAAAAAAAAAAAAAAAAAAAAAAAAAAAAAAAAAAAAAAAAAAAAAAAAAAAAAAAAAAAAAAAAAAAAAAAAAAAAAAAAAAAAAAAAAAAAAAAAAAAAAAAAAAAAAAAAAAAAAAAAAAAAAAAAAAAAAAAAAAAAAAAAAAAAAAAAAAAAAAAAAAAAAAAAAAAAAAAAAAAAAAAAAAAAAAAAAAAAAAAAAAAAAAAAAAAAAAAAAAAAAAAAAAAAAAAAAAAAAAAAAAAAAAAAAAAAAAAAAAAAAAAAAAAAAAAAAAAAAAAAAAAAAAAAAAAAAAAAACCCAATACGCTGCTGCTCGTCTTCTACTTAATCTTGGTCTGGTATTGGTATCCCGCCACGAGAAGAAAGAGGCTGGCAGATTCTTACACCGACGGCGAAGTACCATTTATTCATGGGTTTTGTGCATAATTGCCTATCACACTGATTACTGATCTCTATTTAGCATGATTTAGCTTAGGGAAATTTGCTTCGGCAACCCATTCTACGCATCTCCGGGAGATGGCACAAGGTTGGAGGCACCTTCTCTGCCCCAGGGCACTACGTCGACTCCTAAGTAGTCTGGGTAGGAACAATCCTATTGTCTATTTCAGGCGCTAAACAGCAGTGTAACTACTATGTTGTATTTCGGCTTGTGATGTACAGGGAGCCAGTATAATTAAAAAGAAAGAAAGAAAGAAAGTACTTTATTCATTGCTACAACTCAAGTAACACATAAGTAAACTTAAGTAACATAACAAAAAATAATAATAATAATAATATTTTGTTGAGATGCAGCAACGAAACGGTGTCCGACTCAGCATAATGCTGTAGCACTGCTAAACCACAACTACAGCGCTGGTATTCTGTCGGAAACCTGTTCTTTTTTTTTTTTCGTGAGCAGTCGTCGGGCTTTTATCTCAATTACGGGCTGTTATCTCCCCATCTTGGTCCTCGGGGATGAGAACGCATCCGTAACATTCCTCGGTTTGGAGTCGCTTGCAGATGTCCATGTGGCAGCAGCAGTAGCCACTTGCCACCAGGTGAACTGTTGACTGGTTTTTCATCCTAATCCAATATAAAAAAAAACTCCGAACAGACAAAATAAAAGTCGCTAGTTAAAATAACAAAAGATACGATTTAAATTTTCTATGGAATAATTTCATTTAATGATATATATTAAATATGTCACCCTACAATTAATAAAAATGCATGTAATTGACATAAATAATTCCATTAAAAAAATAATTTAAGGCTGGTAGCAAATGGGCTTTATTCTTTATATTTCAACTCGGTCAAGACACAGACATCTGCTTCTATCGAATAGTTTAATAATTTCATATCTAATTTGGAATCCGTTCCGAGTTATTTAAATTATATAACGCGCAAACAGAGGAAATATAGCTAGCTATACAATTGACATTTATCAAATGAATAGTAAAGATAATGATACAATTTCACTAAGAATACTTAGAATAAATATAGTATTCACGAAAATTATTCATTTATCTATTTAAAATATATTTGCACTTAAAAGAGGAAAAAATACTTAATGCCAAGAGGCAGACTGGTAGAGTAGACCTGTCTGCCATAGCAAATGTAAAAGCACTTATATTGATAACTCAATATTATGTTTATTTTCTTTTTTTCATTTCAGCCTACTACAAGTCCACTGCTGAACATAGGCCTCCCCCAAATATTATATGCTTATGTTTATATATATATAATCAAATAGAATACTACGATAGAAAACATATATATGACGGTACTTAGACGATCATGCAACGTATTACACACTATACATATTACATACGTAAACAAAGATGATTTCTGATTTCTCCCGTATCGCGGAGGCAGTTTACATACATGAATTGCGCATGGACAAACACCCAGACCGGGAACTGTTACTTGTACCCATACGGATACTAGTCCCGTGCGGGAATCGAACCCGCGACCCACAGCGCCGCAGCTAAACGCTTAGCCACTACACCACCGAGTCGTCAAACTATACTATCAACTAATTTTTAATTAAAAAGAAATAAAAAAAAAACATTCTTCAACTGAAATACTATTGCATCGCTAGGTAATAATCCCAAAGTAAACGCTCTGAAAGCCTATGTGCCAATGTGTTATTTTATTCCCAATATATAATTCTACAATTTTACTTTTTGGGTCCGCATATAGAAAGTCCGTACGGGTGAAATATCCAAACGCATTCGTGTTTCTTTATTTGAAATTTCTGATAGAAAGACCCAATGGAAGGGTATAAAAATAATCTTCTATCAGAATACCTCGCAGAATACCGGCGTGAAGCAGAGGCATCTTGTGCTTCCGCGTTTCCGCGAAGGCTCTCTACTCTTCCCCTATCCGCCCTCCCCATCGTCCCTCCCATTTCCCAATTATCCATGTGACGGAAATCAATTACCATCAGCGCACAGCAGAAAAGAAATAAAAAAAAATATTTATATATGCTTCATTATTTTTGTTTTACTACTATTTTTATAAATAAAGTTATTCCAATGCCTATTATGAAGGCTGGCAATGTTGTTAAAATGTTTTGATGAGTTCATTATTGGAAATAGGTTCTCGATCATATATCACTGTCTCGGATCCGTGATCGACTAAAATCACTTTTCTCGCTAATTTTCAACTCATTTTCATAGAAGATCACGCAAAACGAGCTTTCAATTTCGAATCATGCTTATTTTGCGAAATAAATCGTTTTTAGACTATCACTTACCGGCAAATCGAGTCAGTTTCGCACAGAAACCTAAAGTAAATGTGTTGTTAATATAAACCACTTCGACTTTGTGGAATCAGCTGTCGCCAGTAGTACTTCCGGACAGTTACGACTTAGGGACCTTCAAGAAAAGAGCCTATTCATTCCTTAAAGGCCGGCGGCGCATCTGTAGCTCCTCTGGTGTTGTGGATGTTCGTGGGCGTCGGTGATCACTTACCATCAGGTGAGCCGCATGCTCGTTTGCCCCCTTCTTCTATAAAAACCTTTTTCGTGGAATGTTCTAAATTATATTGAAAAGTGCATCGAAATCCACTTAAAAGTTCAGAAGCTTTAAGCGAACACACATACAAAGACTTCAGTTTATACTATTTAAAGAATTACTACAAGGTAAGAGAAACTCAATAAAAAAAAATATGTAGTGAAGAAGACATAGCAAAACATGGAAGGCTTTGGAGGAGGTTTTCACCCTTGCACAGTATCAGACTAATTAGAATAGTAACAACAAATAAAAATTTAAAATATGTACCTATCATTTAGTAACTCTTATGTAATTTTTACTGTGTAGGGATGAATAAAGCTATTATTCGTTATATTATTATTAAGGAAATTCTCCTATTTTTTTCGTGGGGAAATACCTATCGTGTACCCGCCTTATCATAGAGATCATAGAGATTGACACTGAAAGGGGTGGGGGGGGGGCTAGCAAAACATAGTAAAATGTAAGTACTTAAGTTTACCTGACTCTATATATTCTTCTAACTCTGAAGTCCATTACAGTCTGATTATTATGTATATATATATTCATAGATAATTAAAACGCAACCAGATGGAATCCGACGGCAAGGGAGACTAGACAGCCGAGGGTTAGGGGGAAACGGAAAAAAACTGGCGAACTATGCGAGCAGCATCGAATAGCACCGCCTTCTGTATTTGAACTCGGAGCGGTCCGTCACGGATTCCCGGCCGCTTCAGATGTTCCGAGAGGCCGACCGGGATTAACCCATTCGCAGAGACGACGATCGGAATAATTTCGGTCGGCATACCACCTCGCATGTCGGTCACCTCGTGAGCCAGGTCGAGATATACGTATATTATAGTGCACATTTATTTATTTTAATTAGTATGTAAGTGTGTTCATGTTCAAATTGAATGTTTGGTTTAATTTTTTTCGTTGTCATTCTCCGATTGTACCTGCCAATATTGTTCCGTATCTCCCCGGGTTGACTGATAGAGAATGCCACAAGGCTTAATGCCCCAGTCCGCCCATTGTAGCCCTTAGTGTAGGCAATGAAGTGTAAATAAATACAGGACAATAGTTACCGTACTGATTAGCAGCAGATATAGGTAAGGGTATTTGGGAGATGAAGAGGGGGATGGGAAGGGGGAGTGGGCCTCCGGATACCTCAGTGACTGAAAGAAACGCGGAAGCATAAGATGCCTCTACTTCGCGCCGGTATTCTGCGAGGTCACGGTACTGCCCCAGTCCGAGCCGGCCCATTCGAGCACCATCAAAAGCCGCCGCTCGACTCTACCACGTATAAAATACATTTTCATGAATTCCTGAATGTTAAACACATTTTCCTCGTTACAGATCGCGACAGCTAAATTGATTTGCGCGCATTTTATTTTCCGTTTCGCTTGATTGAGTTTGGATGTATTGACGTCGTCACGCATCGTTAACGTATTCATTCGAATTGTGACATTTTGATTTGGAATTCTTTTCAATCGAATGGTTTTTTTTTTATGAGGCAAACGAGCAAATGTCTCTCCTGATGTTAAGCGATTACAACTGTAACATCAGAGGAGCTACATGTGCGTTTTGCAAGAGCTTCGATACACTCGATAAATACCCGACATAAGACGTGAAAAACATACCACACCCACATAAAAACCGGGGTGGCAGGAGCTCCCTGAGAAGACGTCCGGCTAAAGAGGAAGAAACCTCGAGGATTTAAACCCATCTGTAGAAGATCCACGCACGCATAGATAGAAAGGCTCGCCCTTTAAGGATATTTTGGAAAGTATGAGGAGGGAGGGGAGACTGGGCCTCCGGTTACTTCACTCACAGAACGAAATACAGAAGCACAAGATGCCTCTACTTCACGCCGGTATTCTGCAAGGTCGTGGTACAACCCCAGTCGAGCCAGCCCAATCGAGCAGCAAAATCAATCATTACATACGACAATTGTTGAAGCGTTGTCAAAGATAACGCAACAGAGAAGTCAGAAATCGTAGTTTGAATTTTAAAATACTGCTCGAGATTTGTTTCATCTCTTTTACATATTTCTGTGAAGATTTATGACAGGTGAACGTGGAGTGACAACAGTGATCTCTAGCGCGTAACACTTTGTCGTGTTCTGATAGGAAATGTTTTCGGATATTGTATGTTATTTATTACTCAATTCCTGTTATTCGTTCGCACCTTTGTATGTTCATTTGCGGGGATCTGCCTAACATTATTTTGAAGAGGATTATTAATTGTAGATAGTTCGATTACCATCAGCAGTTTTCAACTGAGGAGAAGGTTGAAATGAAACTGAAACTCGTCATCATATCTTCTCGTCGAGTATACCGCAAAGCCTCAAGAGGAAAGTACCAGTGCGTGTTGCCAGTGATGATGTACGGATCCGAGACTTGGTCCTTCACTGCAGCCCGTATGAGGAAGCTCAAAGTTGCTCAGCGCGCTTTGGAAAGGGCTATGCTCGGTGTTTCTCTGCGTGATAGAGTCTGCAACGATAATGTCCGCAGCAGAACTAAGGTAATCGACATAGACGTAAAGATCAGCAAGCTGAAGTGGCAATGGGCCGGCCGCATAGCTCGCAGAACTGACAACCGTTGGGGAAAAAAGTTTCTCGAGTGGCAGCCGCGTACAGGCAAACGCAGTGTAGGACTACCCCCCACAAGATGGAGTGTCGACCTGCGCAGTATTGCGGGAAGTCGATGGAAGCAATCGTGGCAATCTTTGGGGGAGGCCTATGTTCAGCTGTGGACTTGTAATAGGCTGAAATGATGATGATGATGAGGATTAATTGTAGATAGTTCGATTACTATCAGCAGTTTTCAACTGAGGAGAAGGTTGAAATGAAACTGTAACTATCATTTATCGGACTTTATCGCGTTCAATTTTATTCTAATATTCACGACGTTTCGAGTGCTTTACTGCAGTTTAGTTTGGTTTTGGTAAGCATAGTTTCATTTAAAATATGTTCGCTTAAATATAAGAAATCATTATAAAATTAAACTATTATTTATGGACTTTATTACATTAATTATAATTTTAATTGTGTTACGAATACGTAAAAGTATATTAAACGTAAACGATTAGTTTTTTTTTTTTTATTATAAAACCGAACGCACGATATAACAAACTTGTCTTGTCTAATACTTTTTTTTTTATTGGAAAGGCGGCAAACGAGCCATCGGTTCACCTGATGGTAAGTGATTACCGTCACCCACGTACATCTGCAACACCAGAGAAGCTACAGGTGCGTTGCCGGCCTTTAAGGGTATTTGGGAGATGGGAGGGAGGATAAGGAGTGGAATTGGAAGGGGAAGTGGACCTCCGGTTACCTCACTCACCGAACGAAACGCAGAAGCACAAGATACCACTACTTCACGCCGGTATTCTGCGAGGTCGTGGTATTAATCCGGTCGAGCCGGCCCATTCGAGCAGCAGCTAAAGCCGCGGCTCTATCACGTACAAAAGTAGCTACCAGTGAAGTAAAGGTCCACTACTAGGCAATGGCTTCCTTATCAAATCTCTACGAGGATTTAGGAGCCGGGAAGACGCCACGTTACTCTACCGCGGATTGTCTGACTTCACTTGTCCTCGAAATAACATTTCACGTAATCGCAATCTATGAAACTAAAGCGAGCGCCCTGAACACTAGGCCACCAAGGTTATCTATAAGCTATAGTTTATCCTAATTAAATAATTGAACACTTTAAAGTAGCAGCCTGTAAGTGGCCACTGCTGGGCAAAGGCCTCATTCTCAAATATCTGAGAGGGTGTAGGAGCCGGGAATGGCCCGCCATGCTGGTCCATTGCCGGTTGGCGGGCTTCATATATCCTTGATATTTTTATTTTATTATTTCTCAGATATGCAAGTTTCCTCACGATGTTTTCCTCCACCGCCGAGCACGTGGTAAATGCAGCACTTAAAATTGCTATTAACAATTTTAGTGGTGCCGGTACCGGGGATCGAACCCAGGTCACTTGCGCTCTATGATACTAAATTGAGCGCCCTGACCACTAGGCTACCACGGCTCTTTAACTTAAGCTAAAGATGAGCACTAGAAAGTTTCCCCATGAGCGGACCCATCGGATGGTAAAAATCAATGCATTCGCGTGTACGCTGAGAGGATCCTAAACAGGATTATTACAAAATAAAAGAAGGAACGAAACAACTTATCGATAAGCCAAAAAATAATCCTAACAAAATGCTTAAAAATAAATATACAGACGTGAGATACGCTTTAAATTTTCTTAGAACATCTGTATAATTCAAGAGGCTCAAACACGAATAATAGCGAAATTTAAACATAAATTTTATATATTGCCTAAAACAATATTGAATCTGTTACCTTATGCTATTAACATTTAAATATTGAAGCTATCGAGAATCGCCCAATAAATTTCTTAGTATCAATTTAATAGTTTAGAAATTGATTACACTAATCTTAATTAGCAACAAGAGCGATTTTGTGATAAAAGATCACCTTCTTCGCCTTTGTTACAGCCGTTTCATTACTCTAGTCGGTATCCAGTTATTGCTTTTTGTTGAAATCCAATCGTTAAACGTTAAACGTCTAACTGAAATAGTTTCTTGATTGCTTGCTGAAAATTATTTAATAAAAATCGATTCAACGAACCTTCAAACACTAAGTGGACATAGGGGGGACATCGATAACACTTTGATAATGTTAAGTAAGCCTTCTTGAAACTATTAAACGATGAAGTGGTTATACATCGTGCTCGCATTTAAAATATTATTGATTTTTTTCCAACAAAGATTAAATTATTTTTACTATGCTATATAAAGTAAAAATAATAAACCTATTTAAACTTGCTGCTAAATAGGCACCTTCTAGAAAGCGCCAGCTAAAGCCAGTATGCATTTTTTTTTAGTTTACTTTGGAGATTATAGCTTTCCGACACAAAAAAAATATTCACCCACGCCGTGAGTTTGAATTTGAGTTCAGAAAATCCGGATGGATAATCGGCTGTCATTCGGTCGCCGAAAACTCGCTGGTCAGCTGGCAGGGTGCACTGCGTGCAGGTGAGGTTGGTTTTTAAGGAAGAAGTGGTATGTTCCAACATTGCATACGGTCATCGGTCTGGCATTTCCTAGGCGGCGTTGGGTGGCGGGTCGCCCGCTTCCCTTTAATAGGGTCGAGGAGGGCGATGGCTGCCACTTGCGGGGGCTGGTCGGCACGGGTTTGCAAATCCTACATTAGCTTTTTATATTACGCTTTTTTTAAGATTTTTTTTTTAATGTGCTTTAATTGCTCGTAAGACTATTCGCTGCCCTCTATTATACGTTGTATTATTTGTAACTTATAAAATGTGTTTATAAAAAGAGAACACCTACGGAGTTTCGTTCCCCTGCTACCACTTCGTCAGAGGAACCTCATTTCGAAGCGGTAGTTGAATTAAAAGTATAGACTGTTGACAAGCGAAATTTGAATTACTTACGACAAATAAAGATTTTCATTTCATTTTTGAAAAATAGTTCAAGCGTCGTAAAAAAAAAGCCTGATTCGACTCTTACTGCATTCAACAAGAAGAAAGTGTGGGTGCTTGAATAAAAATATAAAACTTTTATATAAGAGTAAGCGTTTCTCTGAGAATAAATCCAAAAACATATGGTATTAAGTCGCTGAAGGAAATTGCCTTACGTGTCTGGCTCTATGCCAAATTTTGAACGCTTTATATTCATAAGTCTTTTCGCTTTAAAACTTTAGATTGTAAAGAACAAAAATAATTTTTGTATTCATTTGAAACACATTTAATATTTAGTTCAAGTCGGTTTCGAGAGGCTTTTGTGGTTCCATAGACGTCACAGAAGACGACAAAGAAGAAACAGGTCAAAATTTTTTGCATATTGTGTGCAAAATGGCGCCGATGCAAGGTTTTTTTCTTTTCTGTAAGACGTTACGTTTTGTTATGTTTGATTGGCATGGACGAAAAAAATTCCTTTTTTTTACTACATGCCCAATAATTTCCAATTGCTTCTTCATCAGCCTGTTAAAGCGCCACTGCTGGATTAAACAGCCTCAAGGTTTGAAGGTTTTGCCGAAGTAAGTTACCAAAAGACATAGTTAGTCCGCCGGCTCGACCGTGGTGGTACCACGGCCTCGCAGAACACCGGTCTGAAGCAGAGGCACCTTCCCATCCTCATTCTCCCTCCCGGCTCCCAAATATCCTTAAAGGCCGACAACGCACCTGCAGCTCCTGTGGCGTTGCAGGTTTATGTGGGCGAGGGTAATCACTTACCATCAGGTGAGGCGCTTGACCATTTGCCGCCTTTCCCATAAAAAAGAATGAAACAATCCACGTGACTGTAATAAATGTCGATAAAAGCGAGTATTTTGGTTATATTAAACATAGGGAAATAGACCGTTTGGCAAATACCGTGGATTCAGCTGACGACAAGCTATCAAGACCGAGTGTGTTGTGAACTTCACCTCATTATTGGTTGTATATTTTGGTTGACACTCCACGGTCAAACGGACCCTCGCTATTCGGGTCACAATTCCGTCCTTTATCAGTCGGCGTTACAGATCACACAGACGTACGAGCTTGTTCAAATGTGAAGAGGATGTTTTGAAGGGAAATATTTTTTTATTGCAAGAAGCTTGATATAGAGTCATGATATCTGACGAACTGTTTTGTAAATATCAAACAGCGAAAGAAATTTCAAATTTTTATAATTTTTTGCGTTTTATGAATATTTAATATAACCTTATCATAGATATAGACTCTATTGTTTTAAATTCACATAACATGAACACAACACTGTCTTAGAACACCAGCCGCTCCGAGAAGAGACATAAATTCCAATGAAGGTTTATTATTACATGAATTACCGACAGAAATAAAAACTTTATCATGAAGCCACATCTGTTGAAGTACTGAATGACGTTAAAATTATGTGACTTTGATTATTTTTTTTATTGGATTGGTAGGAAAAACAATTGAACACCACCAGCCCGTAAGTGGCCACTGCTGATCAAGGCGAGCTGCAAAGAACTTCAATCTATGAAGGTGTAACCTTCATGTCCTTGTCTTTATGTATCTCTTTGGCGTGTATGCGAAATACATGCAAACAGATCCAAACAGATAACTATTAGCTCTTTAATTAATTCTAGCACCCACTGCAAAAGAAAAAAAGAGAGAGATATTTTTTTTTATTGAAAAAAGAACCAACAGTCTACTTGATGATTACCTGTGAACACATGCAAACAAACACAATCGAAGAAGTTCACAGATGCGTTGGCACCCCTGAATACTAAGATGGAATACCTCGCAGCCCTTAAGGCTCTCTATATCTTTCCAACCGGAACACAACAGTTCTCATACTGCTGTTTGTTGGCAGAAGTGGCTAAGAGGGTGGTAGCTACCCAGACGACTCCGATACAGAGAAGAAACCTACCACCTGGTCTGTATTTATCACTTTATTAACGATAAATGAGTTTATAGTCATGGTAGCATAGGGAACAGGGCGTGAGCTTCAGTTTCATGGAACGTAAGTGACCTGAGTTCGATCCCCGATGCCGGCACCACTAGAATTGTTAATAGCAATTTTAAGTGATGAATTTATCACCTGCTCGGCGGTGAATGAAAACGTCGTGAGGAAACCTGCCTGGAAGCCTGTCTGAGATATATAATTTCGAGGACACGAGAAGAGAGACCCTTCTCTGTTCGGAAACAATCTCAGACATTTGAGGAGCGGGCCTTTGCCCAGCAGTGGGTTAATGGAGGTTACTTTGGGGCAATCTGGTACGGTAATGTGTGTAAACTAAAGCTTTTACTATGATGTAATCAGTAGGACAAAGGCCTTTCTATGACAGCGCCAATATTTTTTTAATTATATTTTGAGGCATAGAAGACGTGACCTTCGTTGAAGATAATTTCAATATCTTTATAATGCTTGCTAATTGTTTAGTAAATAATTTAATTCTGAGAAGTTACAAACTTTGCCGGCTCGTCAGCGTCTAGACAAAACATGACGAGGCTAAAAACTAGTATTCCTTCGGTGAGATAATTTATCGTCATTTTACAACCTAGGTTTATAACCTATAAGTTTAAAGACTTAGGAGAAGGAAAGGTTAAGCTGTCTCTTTCGTACTGCATACAAGCAGTATTATACATAATACAAAATTTGCGGCAAACGAGCAATCGGTTCACCTGATGGTAAGTGATCACCGTCGCCCACGTACATCTGCAACAACAGAGGTGGTGCAGGTGCGTTGCTGGCCTTTAAAGGTATTAAGGAGATGGAAGGGACGATGAGGAGGGGGGTGGGCCTCCGGATACCGCACTCACCAAATGAAACGCAGAAGCACAAGATGCCTCTTCTTCACGCTGGTATTCTGCGAGGCCGTGGTATCAACCCGGTCGAGCCGGCCCATTCGACCAGCAACAAAAGTCTTCGCTTGACGTTACCGCGTTTTACGGCTTTTCCTTTAGTCGTCTCTTACGACACCCACGGGAAGAAACGTGGGTTGGCAGAGTCTCATGCCGATATTTGAAAATCTTATTTAATTTTAATCTTACAATATTAGTTATCTAAAGTATCTTAACGGTCATAACATGTTACTTATAAAATTGTAGTAGTAAAAGTTGTATCAGAAAAGTTTAATCCATGAAGAAAAGCCTGAAAAGTAAGATATTACTCTCAAGAATACTTTCAACTTAAAAGGGTAATATATATGCATAAATATAAAAGGGTTGCAAGTGTCACGGTTACACCTGAAAGCTTTTAAGTGAGACTAAGGTTGGGCGCGACTTAAGCGCATATTTTTATAAAAATAAATTTTTTTTTGATAAATTAGACCAAAAAATCATCATCATCATCATCATTTCAGCCTATCAGAAGTCCACTGCTGAACATAGGCCTCCCCCAAAGATTGCCACGAAGCTCGGTCCTGAGCCACCTGCATCCATCGACTTCCCGCAACACTGCGCAGGTCGTCACTCCATCTCGTGGGGGGTCGTCCTACACTGCGTTTGCCTGTACGTGGCTGCCACTCGAGAACCTTTTTTCCCCAACGGTTGTCAGTTCTGCGAGCTATGTGTCCGGCCCATTGCCACTTCAGCTATTAAAAAATATTTTCAGTAAATACACACAGATCATAGCTTCGTTAAAATTGTTGATTGCCGTAAATATTCTACTACAGGGGTAATACCTCACCTCAGTATTAATACAGGTTGGACAGATTGTAAAAAAAAAAAACTTACATCAATAATAACATTTCGTTCATTCAACACTTGAGAGGGTTTTGGAGACTGGAATGGTCCGCCACTCCGCTCCAGTGCGTGTGCCAATGCACTGCACATATCTTCGAAATTTATTATATTTTTCCTGTATTTGTCCGTGGTGCAGGTTTCTTCACGATCTTCTCCTTTACCTGAACACAAAAAAGATATTTTTTAGCAACAATGCTGCAAGAAAATTTTCCCCGCGAACGACATGTCACAAGCGAAAGCATGTTTTACATTAAACACTAATAAATATTATGTGACTTAAAAATACAAAAAGGGACTCAGCCGGTCAGATTAACTTGCGGGCCTCCTTCTCGCGAGTCTCTACCGATGAAGCTGTAAAGGCCACTAGGCCAACAGCAGATCTACCGTGGGGGGGTTTTAGTCGATCCGGCATCCTCAATGCTGATCCCGACATAACCAGTCACCGGAGACGGTGACGAGTAGGTGCGAGCACCTTTCCCCGCGCTAAACTAAAAAAAAATGGATGGATCAGTAAGATATAATAACAAAGAAAAAAAACAGCAGTGTATGTTAATTATACTATCGTCAATATCAAACCAAATACGCAAACAATTCGTCGACCACATCTTTATTCATTGACATGCTCCGGCTTTGGACTCATGGTTATGTGATGCTTTATTGCCCCACATTCACAGCCACACGGAACACACAGACCGTCATTTGTTACCTAGTGCACCCCACGTGCACGTGAAGTGGACGTTTTGAAACAAAATTGGACATGTTTCATTATACGTAGGATATACAGGTTGTATGCGACAGTACAACATTATATTATTAAAAAGTAACATCTTTTACGAAATAAGAATGCGAAAGAATAAATACTTTTTTAACGTAGTAGAGCCGAGCGGCGGCTTTGCTGCTGCTCGAATGGGCCGGCTCGACCGGATTAATACCACGATCTCGCAGAATACCGGCGTGAAGTAGAGGCATCTTGTGCTTTTACGTTTTGTGCGGTGAGTGAGTTAACCGGAGGTTTCCCCCCTCCTCGTGGTCCCTCCCATCTCTCCAAATATCCTTAAGAGCCGGGCAACGCACCTGCAGCTCCTCTGGTGTTGCAGATGTAAGTGGGCGACGCTAGTCACTTGCCATCAGGTGAGCCGGTAGTTCATTTCCACCCACTCTCATAAAAAAAGGGGTGGAACGTTATAGATTAAGATCTTAAATACCCAGATGGAAATATTTTAAATTAAAATTCTTTTATTAAACTTTCAGCTGTTTTAAAACATGCTGTGAATGTAGAAGCAATAGATTCGATTTTGGAAGTCGGTTTATGATAATATTTCATCGTCATCCAGTTCGAACTTGGTTAAATTATACTTCCCACTAAGTTTAACTAGATTTTTCACAGTATATTTTGTGCTTCCATAACCAAGCTTATAATAAATAAATGCTAATAATAACTAAAGTTTATTCAGGGTTAGTTTTCAATGTCTAGCCAATGTTTTAGATTAAATTGAAAGATATGTTTGTCCAGTGCCAAGCTTTGTTGATACAATTATTTCTTGTATTTACTCGAACACTACACGTTTGGAATGAAACCATTATTTACGGATTTTATCGCGTTCATTAGATAATACAATTTCGGAATTTCAACCTTATTTCAACCAAATATCGACAGTAAAATGTAGAGATGTCATAACTTTTAGTGAAGATATCTTTGTACAAACAAAACCCAACCGAAGACCCGCCGATATTCGATCTTGAATTGAGTTTTTCAATAACAGTACACATTCACGAGCACTTTCTATACAATATTACTCCATTAAAACTCGAAAGGCAAAGAAATGAAAAAATCAATATATGCTTAAAGGATCGCTTTACAAGATGGCGCCGAGACTTTGAAACATTCTTGATTTACATTAAACAAACGGAAATTTGTTTTACAGATTAATTGAATAACATTAATTGTATTTGATCAGCTTATATATATATATATAGTTTATAGTATATAAATCAAAATGGAAACAAACCTAGCAACTACTCTCAACACCTGGCACGTTCTAACTCCCTGAGAGGAGAAACGTGCCGTGTCATAGAAACCTATTCTGCATTGTGCGAAATTAAAATTCATAATCGCCGCCTACCCCTATGGGACTCGCGCAAGTGCTAAATGGGTTTGCAAGTTATACGTAAGTAAGCTTTCCATGGTTTGAGATCGAAAATGATAAGATTTATCGTATTAGATGATGCCCCGGTCGATGAACATGCACCAAATACCTGGTCTTTCCGTACTTCCTCTCAAAATTGACTGGATCTTCGCAAGTTTTGGGAGATGGAAGAAGTACAGGTCAGATCTGTTAGTGTTGTGGGACAGTACTGTTATCACTTTTTTGAGTCATCAATCAGCGTAGATCCAACTGGCGGGTACCTGGTTGCCTTGCCTCGCTAAATAGAGGTCTCTTCTCTTATAATCACCTATCTCTTGGCACCTATCTATTTCTTGTTGTGGCATTGGACAATATATATATATATATATTGGTATAAAAAAGTACTTATTTAAAGTCGTACCCGATCGTTATGTACTGCACTTTATTATTATAAGCTAATGATTTTATTACAAGTGGTTTAAGATCTTCCCGTTTTTGTGTCTGGTCTTTTTTATTAATATATGGATGAGCTGTATCTATTACAGACACTATCGCTTCAACAGTAGTATAAGGCTGCCCTAAAAATCAGTGTTGCGGGATCACCCAACGACGTGCAGATATAAATGTCCATCGAATAGAAACCGCTGAAGGAGGCGGAGCCCCGATACAGCTTCCCCGACGCCGTTAAGGCGTTCGCGAGAAGATATAAACTGTGTTACGGTAATCCGTAACGTATACTGAGCGTAGACCCATATGTGGCATCACACTGTAGGGCAGAAAACAAAAACTTATATTTCGAATTCGTATTGTTTCTTACTGTCTTGAGTCTTGAACGCAACTCAGCCCCTAACCCTAATATTGGGGTTGATTTATGAGATAACAACATCAAGGAGTTGCCTCTAGTGAATTAGTTTATTATATCCCACACCATTCTGTCCTTCGCAAAGATAAAGCGACGACCTCACTGTGAGTCATGCTACACGCGAATGCCGAGACCTAAATCGATATTCAGGACCTGTTCTTCAAGAAGATCTTCTTATATATTCTATTTGATACGCGCCTGTTACCCATCGCGGTGACAGCGGATCTTCGTCAGATGTATATTAGTATCGAGATACGCGAAGAGGATCTCTTCAACGTAACATTCGAAGGTAAAGTATTAGCCTTTAAGTGCCCACTACTGGGCGAAGGCCTTCTCAAATATCTGAAAGGGTATTAGAGCCCGGAAGGGCACGCTGCTTCAACGCAGGTTGGCGGGCTTCACATATCGAGTGTAAGTTTAATTCGTTTTTAGAGCATTGTTATGTAACAAGTATGTTTTTTTTTAAGAATACTAGCAATGCTATTTATTAAGTAACATTACTAATATTCCTGTTAACCCTCCAACTAAGCTTACTAAGCTTACTCTTGTATCTGCTGTGGTTCACGACAATAGTCTAACCCATTTGGCTATTGGGGCTATGTAAGTATATTATAAGGAATACGTATTTAATATACATTTATTATTTATTTGAAACCTGCCAACATATATTTCATTCTCAGCCAGAGTTGACTGGCAGAGAATACCAAAAGGCATTAAGTCCGCCAATCGTATACCCTAGTTTTAGGTGTCAAAATAAAGAAATAAACATTGTGCATTTAAAAACAAAATGTTCTGAGCAAATTATGGCCAGCTTTAAATCCAAACCACGTTCAATTCATCCTTTGATGGCTGTTCCCCAAACCCCTCGAGTATCTGCATCGATTAAAGGTTTCTGGCATACGATTAGTGACTATGCAGTTCCAATTATGAATTTACTATGCAGTTCCTATTATTTACTCCCTTGTGCAGACGAGGTATGTCTCCTCCTCAAGGAGTTTTCATGGGACATTCAATTAAAGGCAAGGAAATAAAATTTTATTCTCAGTTCGCGGTACAAAATTCCTTTTCACAAACTTTATAGAGTCCGGCTCTCTGGAGTTTAATCACGACTGCATTAATGATCTTCCCTCGAGATGGTAGAAATTTAAAGATAATGTGGATACTTTCAATAAATATTTTTACATAGAGGTTGTTTGAATTTTTCAATATAAAGCGACAATTTCATACATTAACATTGAAATATAACGATTTCTTGTATTTACGCGAATACTAAACATTCGAAATGAAAATATTTAATATAATAATAATAGTTTCATTTCTATTATAAGAGTATAAATTACCTATTATATAATCTCTTTGGGAGTAGGCTATTCACCTTACATTAACAGCCTATGTGTCCCCTGCAGACATAGGTTTGTTCTCTTTTTTTTTATGAGAAATGCGGCAAATGAGCACGCGGCGGCTCGCCTGATGATAAGTGATTACCGTCGCCAGGTACATCTGCAACACCAGTGGTGCTGCAGGTGCGTTGCCAGCCTTTAAAGGTATTTGGAAGATGGGTGGGAGGATGAGGAAGGGGATGGGGGGACACAAGATGCCTGGACTTCACGCCGGTATTCTGCGAGGCCGTGGTACCAACCCGGCCCATTCGAGCAGCAGCTAAAGCCGCCGCTTGGCTCTACCACGTTTAAGATGATTATCCCGCCATCTGACGGCAACTATTGCCATATTCAAGGCTTTTCCCTTAGTCGCTTCTTACGACACCCATGGGAAGAAAGGAAGTGGCATATCCTTAAGCAAACACCACCCTGCAACGAGTTAATTGTTCCATACACAGCAGGATAACTTCCTAAGAGGCTGATGGAGAAAAATCAAAAAATTATTGTGGTTTTTTTATAATCTGGCCTCACCCTTAGTTTATATTATCTATAAGACCTGCGGAATAAACCAACTCCACTACTGACGTCGTGTCAAATTTAGTAAACAAAATGAAGATGATACGGTATATATAAGTATGTAAAAGAAAATTGAAGATGTTACCTTGACCTTCATTCTAGTGAAAGTTAACTAACCAAGAAAAAAGTAAAAGAAAAGTCTGAAAATGTACCTACACCTGGGCCAAGGCCTCATCACAATACTAGAGAAGGTTTTGCCACGATGTTCCAGAGCGGATTGGTCGGCTGCATATGTCTTCGAATTATATATTTTTCTCAGACATGCAGTTTTTTTTTTCACGATGTGTTCCTTCATCATCGAGCACGTGGTATACATTTGGTAGTGCCGGAACCGAGGTTCGAATCCACGTCACTTGTGTACTACGAAGTTAAAATAAGGTATATATCTGGTAACTTTACTAGTTGCTTTGTATTAGCAGTCTCATAACTTTAATTTTTTTGATGTAAAGTAAAATAAAGTAAAATAGAATATCAGAGAGGGTTTAGGAGCCGGGAAGGGCCCGCCACGCCGCTCCAGTGCGGGTTGCCGAGCTTCACATATCCTCGAAATTATTTCTGAGACATGCAGGTATCCTCACGATGTTTTCCTTCACCGCTGAGCACGTGGTAAATACAGCACTTAAAACGTACATACATCATTTATATATTTTTTTTTTTAAGTATATTATGATGCCATTTTCTTTACTTTGCCAAAAGCCGAAGAAAATATTTTTATTCGAGCTTTTTCAATAGGACCGATGTACCGGAAGATATAGTTATGCTTACAAGCGATGTTCAATCATGTCGAAAGGGTATTCAATATTTTCCAGTTAATTACGTATTTCACATCGTGAATATCATCTTAGTGATACATCACCAAAGTTAATCTACTAAATGAAAAGCGAACGCTGCCGTCTTATGTGACTAGATTTTTTTTTCATTAATACACTTATTAGGAAGGTTACAAAGCCTTCTAATCATAAGACTCGATTTCGATCAACTATCTTAAGGGCTCGTACTTGGCTTTGGTGTACGTGACGTGGTGTTGGCAATGGGCCGGCTCGACCAAGGGAGGACCCGAGCCACCCCCCTCACATCCCAAATATCCTTAAGGTCCGACAGCACACCTGCCGCTCCTCTGGTGTTCCAGATGTACGCGGGTGATCGTTTACCGTCAGGTGAGGCGCTTGCTCGTTCTCCTCTTGATCATAAATAAAAGATCTGTTAAATATGAGAGAAGAACAATCACAAAATCGCACACACCATCCTCCAGAGATGGCCGTCCAGCCCGAGCGGCTATATTTGCGGAGTTTGTTTCGTCAGTTTTTTTTTCCGACAGAGGAACCTTATTACGAAGCGGTGGTAGATTTAATATATGTAAATAGACAAGTGAAATTTATATTTCTCATGTCAATGAATAGATGATTAGATTTGATTTGATGGTACCGTGACACAAAACAGTTTGTTATTTTCCGCGCGCACGCGGTACGCGGCATGACTTGAGAATTCATAAATGTTTCAATCATTTTGTTCTAATATTGTCAGAATAGATGAAATCTACGTTTATTTTTGTTTATTACATTTTTTATTTGCTTCTAGAAGTCTAAACACAAATCTTTAGATGAATAATCGATGTATCAGTTGCAATGAAATCGATTTGCGGCGGGCATTCCAACTCGTGGCGAACTGCACAGGTAGGAATGTAATATCGAGACATCGGTGACGTTGATTACCAATAATCGACTTTAACACAGTTATAAACAAGATAATGAAATAACTCTCACCTATATGTTTAATATTGAAGTTGTTATGGAATAATTTTAAAATCAGATCTAGTTAATTTATTATTGCAGTTGTTGCATTGTGGTTCTTATTTTTTACACGCTTTACTTTACCTGGATCTGTATGTACGAGTGTGTATGTATGAATGTAATGGAATCTTTTAAGAAAATTTTCGCCTACAGTTTAATGATTTGGAATGTTTCCACACGTATTAAAAACCGATGTCTGTTGATGGATATGGAAGCTGGGTGTCGGAACCATTAAATGTCTTCCGGTAACTACAGCTAGTTTGGGTTCATTACATTTGTCTCAACGAGTCTTATTCATTTAACTCGAGTACCTGATAAAAAGAGGTAGAGAAAGACGTGGATATAGTTTTTAAACTAGTTTTTTTGGGTTATGTAAGCGCCTGTTCGCGGCTGTGTTCGCTAAGTCACAAATTTTGTCGTAATTTGGATAAAAAAAACAACCTGTATTCTAGTACAAGGCATGGACTACACAACAGACAAATTTCGTCCATTCTCATTCAGTTCCATACAACAGTAACATACAAATAGCATACACACAAACATGACAAAAGGCGACGATAATCAATTAGCATCAGGTGAGCCGCTTGCTCATTTGTCCTTTAGGAATATTTCGGTGATGGGATAGATGAAAGAGGGGGGAATTGTGTAGGGGGGAGTAGGCCTCCGGTTACCTCATTCACCGGACAAAGTGCAGACGCATAACATGCCTCTACTTCACGTGACTATTCTGCGAGGCCGTGGTACCACCCCGGTCGAGCCGGTCAATTCGAGCAGTGCCATTTATAGCTCTTGAATGTCGATTGTAGCTTGATATTTAATCAGACAAAGGTTACTCGATAGACGTTCATTTATATTCCTATATTGATTGAAATGAATTTACAGTTTTTTTTTAAAGTTAATCATTTCTTTTTTAATCTATTTCTTTAGTAGTTTAATGTTAGAGCAATACTTTTCAATCTAGTATTCGTTTATTGAATAATAATGATTACGTGTAAGTTTCTCTATGCGCAACATTTTATTATTGCATTGGATGCATTGAAATTTGCCAAGCCTTTGAGAACGTGCTCGATGCAATTCCATTGATTTCCACAGAAACGGTTCAGATTCACGTCTATGCTCTACTTCGGACACCTAACTATTTACACGATCGTCGGGTGATTTTCCATAAATAATAAAACAGACAATAGACGAGTTGTTTAGCTTTTTCAGATGTTTATATGTAACAAACAAAAACAAAAAAACAACTTACAAATTATTTTCATTGATTCAATATACGCGTATAAATTAATTTTTACTTGTTAATTAATTTCAATTATTGTAATTCATATTACAAATATTATCATAATGTATTTAAAAATACAATATATGTGAATGACTTAAAAGATATTGAGACCTTGAATATTTTTAATATACACAAGTCAAATAAAGTAAAGTTAGGAGCCTGTTGGTGCCCACTGCTGTGGGGCCTCCTACTCAAATATCTATAGGAAGGGCCCTCAACGCTGCTCCAGTGCGGGTTGGCGGGCTTCACATGTCCTCGAATACAAATTTTGTCTTATTTCTCAGATCTGCAGGTTTCCTCAAGATGTTTTCCTTCACCGCCGAGCACGTGGTAAATTCAGCACTTAAAATAACAATTTTAGTCGGCACCGGGGATCGAACCCAGATCACTCGCGCTCTATGAAACTAAAGAGAGCGCCCTCACCTTTTTTTTATTGGAAAGGCGGCAAACGAGCAAGCGGTTCACCTGATGGTAAGTGATTACCGTCGCCGACATACATCTGCAACACTATGGTGTTGCAGATGTATGTGGTGCTGCCGGTGCGTTGCCGGCCTATAAGGAAATTTGGGAGATGGGAGAGAGGGAGAGGAGGGGGATGGGGAGGGGGAGGGGGCCTCCGGTTACCTCACTCACCAAACGAAACGCAGAAGCACAAGATGCATGTACTTCACGCCGGTATTCTGCGTGGGCGTGGTACCAATCCGGTCCAGCCGGCCCATTCGAGCAGCAGCAAAAGCCGCCGCTTGACTCTACCTATGTTATTTTGAGACTAATTTCTCCGCTGTCATTCTGTCAGCAGAGGCGGCTGGCAAGGTGCACCAACTGCGGATGAGGTTGGCGTTTCGAGCCTTTTTAACGTTTTTAAATCTTTTCGAAAGTTACTGAAAGAAAGAAAAGTTTTAAAGCAGAAAAATTAACGAATGCCAAACAACAGTTTGTGTGAAGTCATAAAAGACTGCAATGCGACATGCACGTGACCAGAAAGAACAAACAAACCAGACATTGCTTACGGCTCATCTCTCGAAAATAAATTTGAAGCTTTTTGGTCACTGTCCTTGATTTTATTTGATTTTTATAGCGTTTGTGTGAAAATTTTCATCAAAGAATTATTCTGTAGTTCACAGCTGAACATTGATATCTAGCCAATGAGGTTTTTGAAGAATTCACCAAGGTAATATCGTTGCTGCCCGTGAATAATAGACCGTAACGTCCCTACTTTTTGATGATTAAGTATACAATCAAATTTCAAAGGCTATACGTAGGTCGATTTCAATAACCTATTCACAAAAGCGAATAAATTCATTTTGTATTTTCTCTTTTTCCCCTCAAAAAACATTACCTTCCACTGGGAATTTCTCCTGTGTCACGGACGCAATTTACACTCATGAATTGCCCAGACCTACTATTTGTAGCCCATACGAATACTAGTCCCGTGCGGGTATCGAACTCGCGACCCAATGCGCCGCAGCTAAACCGTTTGCTCGATAGTCCCCTTTCACATATACTAAGAGAGAGCCAAAATATTTATATTTGTATATATTAATTATTTAAAAAATTGTCATTGCCAATTTTAAGTGCTGTATTTCCCACGTGCTCGGCGGTAAAGGCAAACATTGTGAGGAAACCAGCATGTCTGAGAAATAATAAAAATATTATGTCGAGGATGTGTGCGGACTGCCAACCCACACTGGAGCAGCGTGGCGGGGCCTTCCCGGCTCCAAAACCCTCTTACATATTTGAGAAGGTTGCCTTTTCCCAGAAGTGGGAACTTACACGCTTTTACACGTGGTAGAGCCAAGCGGCGGCTTTTGCTGCTGCTCGAATAGGCCGGCTCGACCAGATTGGTACTACGGCCGCGCAGAATACCGGCGTGAATTAGAAACTTCTTGTGCTTCTGCGTTTCGTTCGGTGAGTTACCACTCGCCCTTCCCATCCTCCTCCTCATCATCCCCACTCTCATCTCCTAAATACCCATAAAGACCGGCAACACACCTGCAGCACCTCTGGCGTTGCAGATATACTAACCTAACCTAACCTAACATAACCTAACCTAACCTAACCTAACCCAACCTAACCTAACCTAACCTAACCTAACCTAATCTAACCTAACCTAACCTAACCCAACCTTACCTAACCTAACCCAACCCAACCTAACCCAACCTAACCCAACCCAACCCAACCCAACCCAACCTAACCTAACCTAACCTAACCTAACTCTAACCTAACCCAACCTAACCCAACCTAACCTAACCTTACCTAACCTAACCTAACTCTAACCTAACCCAACCTAACCCAACCCAACCCAACCTAACCCAACCTAACCTAACCGAACCTAACCTAACCTAACTCTAACCTAACCTAACTAACCTAACCTAACCTAACCTAACCTAACCTAACCTAACCTAACCTAACCTAACCTAACCTAAACTAACCTAACCTAACTAACCTAACCTAACCTAAACTAACCTAACCTAACATAACCTAACCTAACCTAACCTAACCTAACCTAACCTAACCTAACCCAACCCAACCTAACCTAACCTTACCTAACCTAACCTTACCTAACCTAACCCAACCTAACCTAACCCAACCTAACCTAACTCTAACCTAACCTAACCTTACCTAACCTAACCGAACCTAACCTAACTAACCTAACCTAACCGAACCTAACCTAACCCAACCTAACCTAAACTAACCTAACCTAACCGAACCTAACCTAACTCTAACCTAACCTAACCTAACCGAACCTAACCTAACTCTAACCTAACCTAACCTAACCTAACCTAACCTAACCGAACCTAACCTAACCGAACCTAACCTAACCTAACCTAACCTAACCTAACCTAACCTAACCTAACCTAACCTAACCGAACCTAACCTAACCTAACCGAACCTAACCTAACCTAACCTAACCTAACCTAACCTAACCTAACCTAACCGAGCCTAACCGAACCTAACCTAACCCAACCTAACCCAACCTAACCTAACCTTACCTAACCTAACCGAACCTAACCTAACCGAACCTAACCTAACTCTAACCTAACCTAACCGAACCTAACCTAACCCAACCTTACCTAACCTAACCTTACCTAACCTAACCTAACTCTAACCTAACCTAAACTAACCTAACCTAACCGAACCTAACCTAACCCAACCTAACCTAACCTTACCTAACCTAACCCAACCTAACCTAACCTTACCTAACCTAACCCAACCTTACCTAACCTAACCGAACCTAACCTAACCCAACCTAACCTAACCCAACCTAACCCAACCTAACCTAACCTTACCTAACCTAACCGAACCTAACCTAACCGAACCTAACCTAACTCTAACCTAACCTAACCCGAACCTAACCTAACCTAACCTTACCTAACCTAACCTAACCTAACCTAACCTAACTCTAACCTAACCTAAACTAACCTAACCTAACCGAACCTAACCTAACCCAACCTAACCTAACCTTACCTAACCTAACCCAACCTAACCTAACCTTACCTAACCTAACCCAACCTTACCTAACCTAACCGAACCTAACCTAACCTAACCTAACCTAACCTAACCTAACCCAACCTTACCTAACCTAACCTAACCTTACCTAACCTAACCTAACCTAACCTAACCTAACCTAACCTAACCTTACCTAACCTAACCGAACCTAACCTAACCTAACCTAACCTAACCTAACCTAACCTAACCTAACCGAACCTAACCTAACCTAACCTAACTCTAACCTAACCTAACCCAACCTTACCTAACCTAACCTAACCGAACCTAACCTAACCTAACTCTAACCTAACCTAACTCTAACCTAACCTAACCTTACCTAACCTAACCGAACCTAACCTAACCGAACCTAACCTAACTCTAACCTAACCTAACTCTAACCTAACCTAACTCTAACCTAACCTAAACTAACCTAACCTAACCTAACCTTACCTAACCTAACCTAACCTTACCTAACCTAACCTAACTCTAACCTAACCTAACCTTACCTAACCTAACCTAACCCAACCTAACCCAACCTTACCTAACCTAACCTTACCTAACCTAACCTTACCTAACCTAACCTAACCTAACTCTAACCTAACCTAACCGAACCTAACCTAACTCTAACCTAACCTAACTCTAACCTAACCTAACCTAAACTAACCTAACCTAACTCTAACCTAACCTAACTCTAACCTAACCTAACCTAACCTTACCTAACCTAACCTTACCTAACCTAACCTTACCTAACCTAACCCAACCTAACCTAACCCAACCTAACCTAACCTTACCTAACCTAACCTAACCTAACTCTAACCTAACCTAACCCAACCTAACCTAACTCTAACCTAACCTAACCTAACTCTAACCTAACCTAACTCTAACCTAACCTAACCCAACCCAACCTAACCTAACCTTACCTAACCTAACCTTACCTAACCTAACCTTACCTAACCTAACCTAACCTTACCTAACCTAACCGAACCTAACCTAACTCTAACCTAACCTAACTCTAACCTAACCTAAACTAACCTAACCTAACCTAACTCTAACCTAACCTAACCTTACCTAACCTAACCTAACCTTACCTAACCTAACCTAACCCAACCTAACCTAACCTAACTCTAACCTAACCTAAACTAACCTAACCTAACCTTACCTAACCTAACCTAACTCTAACCTAACCTAACCTAACCTTACCTAACCTAACCGAACCTAACCTAACCTTACCTAACCTAACCTAACTCTAACCTAACCTAACCTAACCGAACCTAACCTAACCTAACCCAACCCAACCTAACCTAACCTAACCTAACCGAACCTAACCTAACCGAACCTAACCTAACTCTAACCTAACCTAACCCAACCTAACCTAACCGAACCTAACCTAACCGAACCTAACCTAACCGAACCTAACCTAACTCTAACCTAACCTAACCTAACCGAACCTAACCTAACCGAACCTAACCTAACTCTAACCTAACCTAACCTTACCTAACCTAACCGAACCTAACCTAACCTTACCTAACCTAACCGAACCTAACCTAACCCAACCTAACCTAACCTTACCTAACCTAACCGAACCTAACCTAACCCAACCTAACCTAACTCTAACCTAACCTAAACTAACCTAACCTAACTCTAACCTAACCTAACCTAACCTAACCTTACCTAACCTAACCTTACCTAACCTAACCTTACCTAACCTAACCGAACCTAACCTAACCTAACCGAACCTAACCTAACCCAACCCAACCTAACCTAACCTAACCGAACCTAACCTAACTCTAACCTAACCTAACCTTACCTAACCTAACCTTACCTAACCTAACCCAACCCAACCTAACCTAACCGAACCTAACCTAACCTTACCTAACCTAACCGAACCTAACCTAACCGAACCTAACCTAACCCAATGTCCATACCAGCTCAGCATCCCCTTTCTCAATTCGTGTCACTACATCGTCTTTCACGCCACAACGCTCTCTGATCATAATATTTCGAACCCTGTCAGTTATCTTCACATCAATAATACTTCTTAACGCTCTCATTTCTACTGCATTTATCCTGCTTTCATGCCTCTTCTGCCATACCCAGCTTTCGCTCCCATATGTTAGTGTTGGTATCAATACTCCTCTATGCACAGCCAAACGAGCTTTGTGAGATATCGTCTGGCTGTTCATAAGTGTATGCATGGCCCATTCACCATATTACCTGCCATCGTTCTCCTTTCAATGTCGTATCATTCTCATTCGTACCTTCTATCTCTCGTAAACATTGTTCCCAAGTAAACAAACCTATTCACTTGCTCTAAACTATCTTCCCTAATCTTGATACATACTTCCGTCATCCTCTCCTCTCTTTCAAACACCATAACCTTTGTCTTATTAACACTAGACATAAGTTGTTTTTTATTAGAACCTAATCCTTGTGCTTCAAGTCTATCCTTATTCTAATCGGCCTCTAATTAGTCCAATGCAGGATATTGACCTCTCCGATTAGAAGGATTTTCTATAAGCCCCATGCTCGGCAAGAGAATTGGCGGCACCAGACACCGCGCACTGTAGACGCTGCTGTCCGTCACCGGTCCGCCTTATTCTGGTCTGGTATTTAATAGAAATGGTATTCCCGCCATCTGCAGGTTGGTGCAAGGATTTCCCTTTAGTGAAATCTCCCTACCTACCCTGTGTAAAAGCTAAAGTCCCAGTTAAATCAATATATCACATATTTGATTAAGGATACGACCTATGTTATCTAAGAGACGTAGCGGTGCAGAGTTCAGTTCAACCCCATGAATCCCCGAGAGTGTCAACTCGAACATGGCTATTTATATTGTTACAATGCTCGACTCAATGTTTGAATAAGAATTACATATTCATTTGAATAATTAAGAGCCAGTGCACAGTAATTCAGAGCCGTGGTAGCCTAGTGGTCAGGACGCTCACTTTAGTTTCACAGAGCGCGAGTGATCTGGGTTCGATGCCCGGTGCCGGCACCAAAAAAATTCTTAATAGCAATTTTAAGTGCTGTATTTACCACGTGCTCGGCGGTGAAGGAAAACATCGTTAGGAAACCTGCAAACATATCCTCGAAATAATAACAATATTATTTCGAGGATATGTGAAGCCCGCCAACCCGCACTGGAGCAGCGTGGCGGGACCTTCCCGGCTCCTAAACCCTCTCTGATACTCGTATTTGAGAAGGAGGCCTTTGCCCAGCAGTGGGCACTTATAGGCTGCTACTTTGCAGTGCAGTGTTTAAGAAAGCTCTACCAATCCGGGGGGCCTAAGGGAAAACACAAGGTATGCTACGTTCGTTCGCTCCACATGCTAACCGTACACTCTCCAGCGTTCGAATGATAGTGAGATATATACTTCCCAATTGCCAAACCAAAATTCTATAGACTGGGAGTAGCGTCACTGTTTGTCACCAATGAAGTGAGTTAACCGTTTACACATGGTAGAGCCAAGCGGCGGCTTTTGCTGCTGAGACCGGGTTGGTGCCATAGACTCACGGAATACCGGCGTGAAGTAAAAACATCTTGTGCTTCTACGTTTCGTTCGGTGGTTGAGGTAACCGGAGGCCCCTCCCCCTCCTCATCCCCCTCCGACGGTAATAACTTAGCATCAGCTGAGCCGCTTGCTCGATTGTCGCCTTTCCTATAAAAATAAAAAAAACCCTTCAAGAATTGTATGCCGGCTTCAGCTGGTGCTCTCTTGGACAGGTCTTTGTTCAGGATAATAGTGCTGCATATGTTCGCACAAACTCACTGACTTTCACTTCTTACCGTGTCCGGTGTAACGCTTCTGCTAGAAGATCGAAGAAAAAGAGACGCCCGAAAACCCATGATTTGTGTTTTGCACAAATATTTACTCCGACTGGGAATCGAACCCAGCATCTATGGCTTAACGGTTAGCTGCGCTAACCTTTAAGCTACGCGGTCGTGTATTAATAATTGTAGCGACGACCTTTCAAACAAAATTGAACATTATTTATAAAATTCTTTACTTAAATATTCTCGAATTCTTTTACATAATTTTCTTATATTAAAAGAAACGCTGTTAATTCTTAATTAATACTTCATAGAAGTTATTTATATTGAAATTTAATTAACGAATAAAAAAATTGTAAAATGTATCACAGACTTTTTTCTAATGCTAGTCTATTGTCAAACACAGGATAAATGTCCTTCGAAATGTTTGACATCGCGTAACTTTGATCTTTGATTTTTGTGTTGATGTATCACAGACTTTTTTCTAATGCTAGTCTATTGTCAAACACAGGATAAATGTCCTTCGAAATGTTTGACATCGCGTAACTTTGATCTTTGATTTTTGTGTTGATGTATCACAGACTTTTTCTAATGTTAGTCTATTGTCAAACACAGGATAAATGTCCTTCGAAATGTTTGACATCGCGTAACTTTGATCTTTGATTTTTGTGTTGATGTATCACAGACTTTTTTCTAATGCTAGTCTATTGTCAAACACAGGATAAATGTCCTTCGAAATGTTTGACATCGCGTAACTTTGATCTTTGATTTTTGTGTTGATGTATCACAGACTTTTTTCTAATGCTAGTCTATTGTCAAACACAGGATAAATGTCCTTCGAAATGTTTGACATCGCGTAACTTTGATCTTTGATTTTTGTGTTGATGTATCACAGACTTTTTCATCGTTAGTCTATTGTCAAACACAGGATAAATGTCCTCGAAATGTTTGACATCGCGTAACTTTGATCTTTGATTTTTGTGTTGATGTATCACAGACTTTTTTCTAATGTTAGTCTATTGTCAAACACAGGATAAATGTCCTTCGGAAATGTTTGACATCGCGTAACTTTGATCTTTGATTTTTGTGTTGATGTATCACAGACTTTTTCTAATACTAGTCTATTGTCAAACACAGGATAAATGTCCTTCGAAATGTTTGACATCGCGTAACTTTGATCTTTGATTTTTGTGTTGATGTATCACAGACTTTTTTCTAATGCTAGTCTATTGTCAAACACAGGATAAATGTCCTTCGAAATGTTTGACATCGCGTAACTTTGATCTTTGATTTTTGTGTTGATATATCACAGACTTTTTTTCTATCGTTAGTCTATTGTCAAACACAGATAAATGTCCTTCGAAATGTTTGACATCGCGTAACTTTGATCTTTGATTTTTGTGTTGATGTCACAGACTTTTTTCTAATGCTGATCTATTGTCAAACACAGGATAAATGTCCTTCGAAATGTTTGACATCGCGTAACTTTGATCTTTGATTTTTGTGTTGATGTATCACAGACTTTTTTCTAATGCTAGTCTATTGTCAAACGCAGGATAAATGTCCTTCGAAATGTTTGACATCGCGTAACTTTGATCTTTGATTTTTGTGTTGATGTATCACAGACTTTTTTCTAATGCTAGTCTATTGTCAAACACAGGATAAATGTCCTTCGAAATGTTTGACATCATGTAACTTTGATCTTTGATTTTTGTGTTGATGTATCACAGACTTTTTCTAATGTTAGTCTATTGTCAAACGCAGGATAAATGTCCTTCGAAATGTTTGACATCGCGTAACTGATCTTTGATTTTTGTGTTGATGTCACAGACTTTTTTCTATCGTTAGTCTATTGTCAAACACAGGATAAATGTCCTTCAAATGTTTGACATCGCGTAACTTTGATCTTTGATTTTTGTGTTGATGTATCACAGACTTTTTTCTATCGTTAGTCTATTGTCAAACACAGGATAAATGTCCTTCGAAATGTTTGACATCGCGTAACTTTGATCTTTGATTTTTGTGTTGATGTATCACAGACTTTTTTCTATCGTTAGTCTATTGTCAAACACAGGATAAATGTCCTTCGAAATGTTTGACATCGCGTAACTTTGATCTTTGATTTTTGTGTTGATGTCACAGACTTTTTCTAATGCTAGTCTGTTGTCAAACACAGGATAAATGTCCTTCGAAATGTTTGACATCGCGTAACTTTGATCTTGATTTTTGTGTTGATGTCACAGACTTTTTCTAATGCTAGTCTGTTGTCAAACACAGGATAAATGTCCTTCAGAAATGTTTGACATCGCGTAACTTTGATCTTTGATTTTTGTGTTGATGTCACAGACTTTTTCTAATGTTAGTCTATTGTCAAACGCAGGATAAATGTCCTTCAAATGTTTGACATCGCGTAACTGATCTTTGATTTTTGTGTTGATGTCACAGACTTTTTCTAATGTTAGTCTATTGTCAAACACAGGATAAATGTCCTTCGGAAATGTTTGACATCGCGTAACTTTGATCTTTGATTTTTGTGTTGATGTATCACAGACTTTTTTCTATCGTTAGTCTATTGTCAAACACAGGATAAATGTCCTTCGAAATGTTTGACATCGCGTAACTTTGATCTTTGATTTTTGTGTTGATGTATCACAGACTTTTTCTAATGTTAGTCTATTGTCAAACACAGGATAAATGTCCTTCGAAATGTTTGACATCGCGTAACTTTGATCTTTGATTTTTGTGTTGATGTATCACAGACTTTTTTCTATCGTTAGTCTATTGTCAAACACAGGATAAATGTCCTTCGAAATGTTTGACATCGCGTAACTTTGATCTTTGATTTTTGTGTTGATGTATCACAGACTTTTTTCTATCGTTAGTCTATTGTCAAACGCAGGATAAATGTCCTCGAAATGTTTGACATCGCGTAACTGATCTTTGATTTTTGTGTTGATGTCACAGACTTTTTCTAATGTTAGTCTATTGTCAAACGCAGGATAAATGTCCTTCAAATGTTTGACATCGCGTAACTTTGATCTTTGATTTTTGTGTTGATGTATCACAGACTTTTTTCTATCGTTAGTCTATTGTCAAACACAGGATAAATGTCCTTCGAAATGTTTGACATCGCGTAACTTTGATCTTTGATTTTTGTGTTGATGTATCACAGACTTTTTTCTATCGTTAGTCTATTGTCAAACACAGGATAAATGTCCTTCAGAAATGTTTGACATCGCGTAACTTTGATCTTTGATTTTTGTGTTGATGTATCACAGACTTTTTTCTATCGTTAGTCTATTGTCAAACACAGGATAAATGTCCTTCGAAATGTTTGACATCGCGTAACTTTGATCTTTGATTTTTGTGTTGATGTATCACAGACTTTTTTCTAATGCTAGTCTATTGTCAAACACAGGATAAATGTCCTTCGAAATGTTTGACATCGCGTAACTTTGATATTTGATTTTTGTTTTGATGTATCACAGGCTTTTTTCTAATGCTAGTCTATTGTCAAACGCAGGATAAATGTCCTTCGAAATGTTTGACATCGCGTAACTTTGATGTTTGATTTTTGTTTTGATGTATTTAATGAAACGTTGATCGGGGTCGTAAGTCACAATGTCATTGTTGTGCAATATATATTTGGTCTTTCACCACGGGCCTTATGAGGATGAGGCTCGCTGTTTCTCTGGGCGATAGAATCTTCAACGAAGACATCCGCAGCAGAACTAGGATAACAGAAACAGGCGTAAGGATCGGCAAGCTGAATTGACAATGGGCCGGCCATATAGCTCGCAGAACTGTTAGCATCTTTGACCAAGAAAGGTTCTCGAATAGCAGCATATAGGCAAATGCATTGTAAGACGACTCCTAACAAGATAAAGTGATATCCATTTCGTGGAGATACGAAGCCCGCCAACTTGCACTGGAGCAGCGTGGCGGGTCCTTCGGCTCAAAACCATCTCAGATATTTGAGAAGGAGGCCTTGGCGCAGCCGTGGGCACTTACAGGCTACTACCTTAAAAAAACTTTTCTTCTTGTGAGGGGAAGCTGAAAATGATAAATGAGACTGTGTTATTTAAAAGTCAATGTAGAAAAGAAAGCAAAAATAACTTAAGAGAGCGCCTTTTCCTACTCCGCCATCTTCAAATGTCCCTAAAGGCCGGCAGCGCACCTGCAGCTCCGCTGGTGTTGCAGATATACGTGGACGTCGATAGTCACTTACCATCAGGTGAGCTTTCTTTAAAGGAAGAGTATTAATAGTACATTTATACGAGAAGCTTTTGTAAAATATCTAAGTACCGTACAATGGCGGTGTGAGAATCTCCCCCCTTTGTAAAGAAATCCAATGAAAATAAATAACACTTCTTTAATTTCAGGAACCACTTTTAAGGTTTTTTTTTCAATAAATGTAATAAGACATTGCCATATAAATAAAAGGTACGGTCTCATAGACAACTGAAAGTGGTAAGAGGTGTCTAAGGGAAAATCCTTGAGTTTCAATGGAATATCGGGTGCAAACCCGGTGACGCCATCTGTCGCATTATATGTCCCGGGGGCGAGAGGAGAGTGGAATTCCATTTGATTACACTAAATCATGCCAAATAAAATTCCATGATCTCGGTCTACCACTAATGGCGATTGGCTCTTGATGCAAATCATTTATTTGACGAAGAAATTAAAATTTCGTTCGTCAATCATAATTTTTTACAATCCACCACCGTCACGCAATGAGATTCCTCTGACTTAGAAAAAACAAGCGAAACAAACATCGTTGCTATACGTATCAAATAAATCGGATAAAAAAATATCGAATACTCTCACAGGGTATTGAAGCATGTTCTAAGACAGAATAATAAAAAAAAAACTAATGCAGAATGTGAGCCCACAACATGGCCACAAAATTTGACCAACCAACACAACTACAAGCAGCGCCTGTTCACAAGAATGACCATCTCGCCCTACTCGACCATATTTAAGTGAAGTGGACGACCCGCAACACGACGCCGCCGCGAGTAAAGGCCCATAAGGTGGCACGATATATTGAAGTCGTACCATCAAGTGAACCGGACGCTAGTTTGCCGTCTTTTCTATAAAAAAAAAACATTACGTGTAACTATTATTCAATAATCACTGCAGCAATATCGCAGCGTAACAATATAATGCTACGTAGACCCTACGCGTGTAACCCGTAGATCGCGCTACGAACTACGATGATGCTACGAACGGATTACGTGGATTATTTAGCGCGACTGGATGTCCAACGAACGCCGAGCCGAGTGAAGTACATCCTGTGCTTCTGCATTTCGTTCGATGAGTGAGGTGACCGGAGCCCCACTCCCCAAACTCCCCTCGCCATTCCCAGACATTCTACGAAATGCTTCACTAACATTTTGGTTATTATGAAAGATAAACAAAAAGATACCGAGACTTGCTTCATTGAACCAACATTCTTTCAAGGTTCATTGACTTATCTTCTAAATTCGTCTTATTGGGTAGTCAAAGGTCTACACATTTCCATTATTTTCAACCCACTCTTCACCATTTATTTGGTACAACGTGACAGGTAAAACGAAGAAGAAAGAAAAAACACATTTATTTGGCAATCACACAACAAAACACAAAGTAAAAAACAAATTAAATAAACAAAAAAAAACAAAAAACATGAAAAAGATTAATTTATTGTGCGATGTCAAAAAGGTTCCTGTCTGTGTGATATCACAGCATTGTTTTTCAGTCGGCTCCTTCATTGACTTCACGAACAACCGGACAAGTATAAAAAAACATTGTTAGTAAAAAAACAAAACATACACAGTTCTTAAATCATTGTAACCTTTGAGCAGAATACCCATCTCGAAAAAGAGAATTAAACAAAAACAAGAAAAACTTCAGCGTGCGTTTCACTAAAAAAAAAAACAAAAAAACACAGAACAAATGTTAATAAAATAAGTTAAATATTTAATATCACGATGAGATGAAATCGTACAAGATTATGGTAAGTAAAAATAAATTATATATATATATACTACGATCGTAAGTGTTCTTCTGTGATGTTATCAAGTACAACTTCATACGTCTACTAAATGTTTTAACTGTTTGCCGGTTTCTAAATGGCGGACAATCGTGCATAAGTTACAAAAAAATCATTAGGCAGTGTTCGAACACGTGTCTGCCGATTCGAATGCGGATTCCCCAGCCACTCGACTATCGCGTCTAAAACACAAACCAAAAACGTTATTCAACTATGGATGTGGATCATCGATATGGTATCGGTGTAAGAATCTCCTACACTCTTTGTTCCGTGGGTATCGCATGAGGTAACTAAGGGTAGAGCCTTGAAAATAGCATTGCAATCTATAAGTCGTAAGCAGTCCCGGAGACGTCTCTTATGACTTATCAAAGTGAACAAGGCGATAAGAGGACTGTTTGGCTTGGCAGAGTCTTGCCAAAAGAAAATCTGTAATCGTAGAGATTACAATGAGGTAACCGGAGGCCCACTCCCCCAACTCCCGCTCCTTCATCACTGCCACCACCCAAATATCCTTATAGGCTGGCAACGCAACTGAAGCTCCTCTGCTGTTGTAGATGTAAGAGGGCTTCAGTAATCACTTACCATCAGGTTAAGTTTGCTCCCTTATTACACTGTCATAATAAATTACTATCGTCAACATACACCTGGAACACCATAGAAGGTGCAGCTGCGTTGCCGACATTAAAGGATATTTGGGGGATGGAGGAGATGAGAGGGAGTGGAGGATTAAATTGATTTATAACATCTCTACTGCATTGCCAACTCTTCTTACCCCAACATTATGCACACGTAATGTTATTCCTACATTACGTGTGCATGGTTTTCTTTCAACCCTGATCATATGAAGTGAAGACAATGCACTCTAAGTGTTTGCTTTGACCACAAGGGTACCAGTTTCTCCTCATTATCCTCATCCTTCTGTTTCGAATGCAAAGTAAGCTAAATGTTCGGACAACTTAATTTCTGTTCATTATTTCGTTCTCTTTTGATGAAATACTTGGATTTAATACATCGAAACATTATTTTTTCTTATTTTTCAACTTCTGTATACATTACAAAGTTGTAATGTTAGTAATGTACTGTCACTTTATGATTAACATTTCTTTTCATGTTTTTTTAATTTTGTCGCCTGTGTTAGTCTAAGAAATTTAAAAATATTACTTTTATAATGTCAAATAAAAACTAGTTAAAAATATTACCTATTGTGATACGATAAGTAAGTACAATTAACTATTGTGATATGATAGTAAATGTAATTATTGCAGGATCGCACAGTGGCATGTATTTTTTTTAATAACTTTTTTTAATCATTATATCGTGTAATCTTTAATTGTAATTTAATAATGGTGTATAGTTTTAAATGTGTGTACCAAATCGTTCTTTCTTTCTTTCTCTTCGTCTCTTCGAAGTAGGTCGTCTACCCATCTTATTGTTTTTTTCTAACATCTTTACCTTTTTCAGTTATAAATGCTTGACTTTCTCTTCGTCTCTTCGAACTAGGTCGTCTAGCCATCTTATTGTTTTTTTCTAACATCTTTACCTTTTCAGTTATAATGCTTGACTTTCTTCGTCTCTCTTCGAACTAGGTCGTCTAGCCATCTTATTGTTTTTTTTCTAACATCTTTACCTTTTTCAATTATAAATGTGACTTTCTTCGTCTCTTCGAACCAGGTCGTCTAGCCATATTATTGTTTTTTCTAACATCTTTACCTTTTTCATTTATAAATGTGACTTTCTTCGTCTCTCTTCGAACTAGGTCGTCCTAGCCATCTTATTGTTTTTTTTCTAACATCTTTACCTTTTCAGTTATAAATGTGACTTTCTCTTCGTCTCTTCGAAGTAGGTCGTCCTAGCCATATTATTGTTTTTTCTTAACATCTTTACCTTTTTCAGTTATAAATGCTTGACTTTCTCTTCGTCTCTTCGAACTAGGTCGTTCAGCCATCTTATTGTTTTTTCAACATCTGTACCTTTTCAGTTATAAATGCTTGACTTCTCTTCGTCTCTCTTCGAACTAGGTCGTCTAGCCATCTTATTGTTTTTTCTAACATCTTACCTTTTTCAGTTATAAATACTTGACTTTCTCTTCGTCTCTCTTCGAACTAGGTCGTTCAGCCATCTTATTGTTTTTTTTCTAACATCTTTACCTTTTCAGTTATAAATACTTGACTTTCTCTTCGTCTCTCTTCGAAGTAGGTCGTCTAGCCATATTATTGTTTTTTTTCTAACATCTTTACCTTTTCAGTTATAAATGCTTGACTTTCTCTTCGTCTCTCTTCGAACTAGGTCGTCCTAGCCATCTTATTGTTTTTTTCTAACATCTGTACCTTTTTCAGTTATAATGCTTGACTTTCTCTTCGTCTCTTCAGTAGGTCGTCTAGCCATCTTATTGTTTTTCTAACATCTGTACCTTTTCAGTTATAAATGTGACTTTCTTCGTCTCTTCAACTAGATCGTCTAGCCATCTTATTGTTTTTTCAACATCTGTACCTTTTTCAGTTATAAATGCTTGACTTCTCTTCGTCTCTTCAGTAGGTCGTCTAACCATATTATTGTTTTTCTAACATCTGTACCTTTTCAGTTATAAATGTGACTTTCTTCGTCTCTTCAGTAGGTCGTCTAGCCATATTATTGTTTTTTCAACATCTTTACCTTTTTCAGTTATAAATGCTTGACTTCTCTTCGTCTCTTCGAACTAGGTCGTCCTAGCCATCTTATTGTTTTTTTCTAACATCTGTACCTTTTCAGTTATAAATGCTTGACTTCTCTTCGTCTCTCTTCGAAGTAGGTCGTCTAGCCATCTTATTGTTTTTTTTCTAACATCTTTACCTTTTTCAGTTATAAATGCTTGACTTTCTTCGTCTCTTCGAACCAGGTCGTCTAGCCATCTTATTGTTTTTTCAACATCTGTACCTTTTTCAGTTATAAATGCTTGACTTCTCTTCGTCTCTTCGAACTAGATCGTCTAGCCATCTTATTGTATTTTTCTAACATCTTTACCTTTTCAATTATAAATGTGACTTTCTCTTCGTCTCTCTTCGAAGTAGGTCGTCTAGCCATATTATTGTTTTTTCTAACATCTTACCTTTTCAGTTATAAATGTGACTTTCTCTTCGTCTCTTCGAACTAGGTCGTCTAGCCATCTTATTGTTTTTTTCTAACATCTGTACCTTTTCAGTTATAAATGCTTGACTTTCTCTTCGTCTCTTCGAACTAGGTCGTCTAGCCATCTTATTGTTTTTTTTCTAACATCTGTACCTTTTCAGTTATAAATGCTTGACTTTCTCTTCGTCTCTTCAGTAGGTCGTCTAGCCATCTTATTGTTTTTTCAACATCTGTACCTTTTCAGTTATAAATGCTTGGCTTTCTCTTCGTCTCTTCAGTAGGTCGTCTAATATATTATTGTTTTTTCTAACATCTTTACCTTTTCAGTTATAAATACTTGACTTTCTCTTCACGTCTCTTCGAACTGGGTCGTCTAGCCATCTTGTTGTTTTTCTAACATCTTTACCTTTTCAATTATAAATGTGACTTTCTCTTCATCTCTTCGAACTAGGTCGTTCAGCCATATTATTGTTTTTCTAACATCTTTACCTTTTCAATTATAAATGCTTGACTTTCTCTTCGTCTCTTCAGTAGGTCGTCTAGCCATATTATTATTTTTCTAACATCTTTACCTTTTCAGTTATAAATGTGACTTTCTCTTCGTCTCTTCGAACTAGGTCGTCTAGCCATCTTATTATTTTTCTAACATCTGTACCTTTTCAGTTATAAATGCTTGACTTTCTCTTCGTCTCTTCAGTAGGTCGTCTAGCCATCTTATTGTTTTTTTCTAACATCTTTACCTTTTCAGTTATAAATGCTTGACTTTCTCTTCGTCTCTCTTCGAACTAGGTCGTCCTAGCCATCTTATTGTTTTTCTAACATCTGTACCTTTTTCAGTTATAAATGCTTGACTTTTCTCTGTCTCTTCGAAGTAGGTCGTCTAGCCATATTATTATTTTTTCTAACATCTTACCTTTTCAGTTATAAATGCTTGACTTTCTCTTCGTCTCTTCAGACTAGGTCGTCTAACCATCTTATTGTTTTTCTAACATCTGTACCTTTTCAGTTATAAATGTGACTTTCTTCGTCTCTTCAAGTAGGTCGTCTAGCCATCTTATTGTTTTTCTAACATCTGTACCTTTTCAGTTATAAATGTGACTTTCTTCGTCTCTTCAGTAGGTCGTCTAATATATTATTGTTTTTTCTAACATCTGTACCTTTTCAGTTATAAATACTTGACTTTCTCTCTTCGTCTCTCTTCGAAGTAGGTCGTCTAATATATTATTGTTTTTTCTAACATCTTTACCTTTTCAGTTATAAATACTTGACTTTCTCTTCGTCTCTCTCTTCGAACTAGGTCGTCTAGCCATCTTATTGTTTTTTTCTAACATCTGTACCTTTTCAGTTATAATGCTTGACTTTCTCTCTTCGTCTCTTCCAACTAGATCGTCTAGCCATCTTATTATTTTTCTAACATCTTACCTTTTCAGTTATAAATGCTTGACTTTCTTCGTCTCTTCAGACTAGGTCGTCTAGCCATCTTGTTGTTTTTCTAACATCTTTACCTTTTTCAGTTATAAATACTTGACTTTCTCTTCGTCTCTTCAAGTAGGTCGTCTAGCCATATTATTGTTTTTCTAACATCTTTACCTTTTCAGTTATAAATGTTGACTTTCTTCGTCTCTTCTGAACTAGGTCGTCTAGCCATCTTATTGTTTTTCTAACATCTTACCTTTTCAGTTATAAATGTGACTTTCTTCGTCTCTTCGAACCAGGTCGTTCAGCCATATTATTGTTTTTCTAACATCTGTACCTTTTCAGTTATAAATACTTGACTTTCTCTTCGTCTCTTCAAGTAGGTCGTCTAGCCATCTTGTTGTTTTTCTAACATCTTTACCTTTTCAGTTATAAATGTGACTTTCTCTTCATCTCTTCGAACTAGGTCGTCTAGCCATATTATTATTTTTTCTAACATCTTTACCTTTTCCAGTTATAAATGCTTGACTTTCTCTTCGTCTCTTCTGAACTAGGTCGTCCTAGCCATATTATTGTTTTTTCTAACATCTGTGCCTTTTTCAGTTATAAATACTTGACTTTCTCTTCGTCTCTTCAGACTAGGTCGTCTAGCCATCTTATTGTTTTTTCAACATCTGTACCTTTTTCAGTTATAAATACTTGACTTTCTCTTCGTCTCTTCTGAAGTAGGTCGTCTAGCCATATTATTGTTTTTTTCTAACATCTTTACCTTTTTCAGTTATAAATGCTTGACTTTCTCTTCGTCTCTTCGAACTAGGTCGTCTAGCCATCTTATTGTTTTTTTCTAACATCTTACCTTTTCAGTTATAAATGCTTGACTTTCTCTTCGTCTCTCTTCGAACTAGGTCGTCTAGCCATCTTATTGTTTTTTCTAACATCTGTGCCTTTTTCAGTTATAAATGCTTGACTTTCTCTTCGTCTCTCTCTTCGAAGTAGGTCGTCTAACCATATTATTGTTTTTTCTAACATCTTTACCTTTTTCATTTATAAATGTGACTTTCTCTTCGTCTCTTCCAACTAGATCGTCTAGCCATCTTATTGTATTTTTCTAACATCTTTACCTTTTTCAGTTATAAATGTGACTTTCTCTTCGTCTCTTCGAAGTAGGTCGTCTAGCCATATTATTGTTTTTTTCTAACATCTTTACCTTTTTCAGTTATAAATGCTTGACTTTCTCTTCGTCTCTTCGAACTAGGTCGTCTAGCCATCTTATTGTTTTTTTCTAACATCTTTACCTTTTCAGTTATAAATACTTGACTTTCTCTTCGTCTCTTCGAAGTAGGTCGTCTAACCATATTATTATTTTTCTAACATCTGTACCTTTTCAGTTATAAATGTGACTTTCTCTTCGTCTCTCTCTTCGAACTAGGTCGTCTAGCCATCTTATTGTTTTTTCTAACATCTTTACCTTTTCAGTTATAAATGCTTGACTTTCTCTTCATCTCTTCGAACTAGGTCGTCTAGCCATCTTATTGTTTTTTCTAACATCTGTACCTTTTCAGTTATAAATGTTGACTTTCTCTTCACGTCTCTTCGAACTAGGTCGTCCTAGCCATATTATTATTTTTCTAACATCTTTACCTTTTCAGTTATAAATACTTGACTTTCTCTTCGTCTCTTCGAACTAGGTCGTCTAGCCATCTTGTTGTTTTTCTAACATCTTTACCTTTTCAGTTATAAATGCTTGACTTTCTCTTCGTCTCTTCGAAGTAGGTCGTCTAGCCATATTATTATTTTTCTAACATCTTTACCTTTTCAGTTATAAATGTTGACTTTCTCTTCGTCTCTCTTCAAGTAGGTCGTCTAACCATATTATTATTTTTCTAACATCTTTACCTTTTCAGTTATAATGCTTGACTTTCTCTTCGTCTCTTCGAACTAGGTCGTCTAACCATCTTATTGTTTTTTCTAACATCTGTACCTTTTCAGTTATAAATGCTTGACTTTCTCTTCGTCTCTTGAACTAGGTCGTCTAACCATATTATTGTTTTTCTAACATCTTTACCTTTTCAGTTATAAATGTGACTTTCTCTTCGTCTCTTCGAACTAGGTCGTCCTAGCCATCTTATTGTTTTTCTAACATCTGTACCTTTTCAGTTATAAATGTGACTTTCTCTTCGTCTCTTCAGACTAGGTCGTCTAGCCATATTATTGTTTTTTCTTAACATCTGTACCTTTTCAGTTATAAATGCTTGACTTTCTTCTTCGTCTCTTCGAACCAGGTCGTCTAGCCATCTTATTGTTTTTTCAACATCTGTACCTTTTCAGTTATAAATGCTTGACTTTCTCTTCGTCTCTTCGAAGTAGGTCGTCTAGCCATCTTATTATTTTTTCTAACATCTTTACCTTTTTCAGTTATAAATGCTGACTTTCTCTTCGTCTCTTCGAAGTAGGTCGTTCAGCCATATTATTGTTTTTTCTAACATCTTTACCTTTTCAGTTATAAATGCTTGACTCTCTTCGTCTCTTCTCGAACTAGGTCGTCTAGCCATCTTATTGTTTTTTCTAACATCTGTACCTTTTCAGTTATAAATGTTGACTTTCTCTCTTCGTCTCTCTCTTCGAACTAGGTCGTCTAGCCATCTTATTGTTTTTTCTAACATCTGTACCTTTTCAGTTATAAATGCTTGACTTTCTCGTCTCTTCGAAGTAGGTCGTTCAGCCATCTTATTGTTTTTTTCAACATCTTTACCTTTTCAGTTATAATGCTTGACTTTCTCTCTTCGTCTCTTCGAACTAGGTCGTCTAGCCATCTTATTGTTTTTTTCTAACATCTGTACCTTTTTCAGTTATAAATGCTTGACTTTCTCTTCGTCTCTTCGAAGTAGGTCGTCTAGCCATATTATTGTTTTTTTCTAACATCTTTACCTTTTTCAGTTATAAATGCTTGACTTTCTCTTCGTCTCTTCGAACTAGGTCGTCTAGCCATCTTATTGTTTTTTTCTAACATCTGTACCTTTTTCAGTTATAAATGCTTGACTTTCTCTTCGTCTCTTCGAAGTAGGTCGTCTAGCCATCTTATTGTTTTTTTCTAACATCTTTACCTTTTTCAGTTATAATGCTTGACTTTCTTCTTCGTCTCTTCGAACTAGGTCGTCTAGCCATCTTATTGTTTTTTCTAACATCTTACCTTTTTCAGTTATAAATGCTTGACTTTCTTCGTCTCTTCGAACCAGGTCGTTCAGCCATCTTATTGTTTTTTCTAACATCTTTACCTTTTTCAGTTATAAATGCTTGACTTTCTTCTTCGTCTCTTCGAACTAGGTCGTTCAGCCATCTTATTGTTTTTTCTAACATCTTTACCTTTTTCAGTTATAAATGCTTGACTTTCTTCGTCTCTTCGAACTAGGTCGTTCAGCCATCTTATTGTTTTTTCTAACATCTTTACCTTTTTCAGTTATAAATGCTTGACTTCTTCGTCTCTTCGAACTAGGTCGTTCAGCCATCTTATTGTTTTTTCTAACATCTTTACCTTTTTCAGTTATAAATGCTTGACTTTCTTCGTCTCTTCGAACTAGGTCGTTCAGCCATCTTATTGTTTTTTCTAACATCTTTACCTTTTTCAGTTATAAATGCTTGACTTTCTCTTCGTCTCTCTTCGAACTAGGTCGTCTAGCCATCTTATTGTTTTTTCTAACATCTTTACCTTTTTCAGTTATAAATGCTTGACTTTCTTCTTCGTCTCTTCGAACCAGGTCGTTCAGCCATCTTATTGTTTTTTTCTTAACATCTTTACCTTTTTCAGTTATAAATGCTTGACTTTCTTCGTCTCTTCGAACTAGGTCGTTCAGCCATCTTATTGTTTTTTCTAACATCTTTACCTTTTCAGTTATAAATGCTTGACTTTCTCTTCGTCTCTCTTCGAACTAGGTCGTCTAGCCATCTTATTGTTTTTTCTAACATCTGTACCTTTTTCAGTTATAAATGCTTGACTTTCTCTTCGTCTCTTCTGAACTAGGTCGTTCAGCCATCTTATTGTTTTTTCAACATCTTTACCTTTTTCAGTTATAAATGTTGACTTTCTCTTCGTCTCTTCGAACCAGGTCGTCTAGCCATCTTATTGTTTTTTCTAACATCTTTACCTTTTTCAGTTATAAATGCTTGACTTTCTCTCTTCGTCTCTCTTCGAACTAGGTCGTTCAGCCATCTTATTGTTTTTTCTAACATCTTTACCTTTTTCAGTTATAAATGCTTGACTTTCTTCGTCTCTCTTCGAACTAGGTCGTTCAGCCATCTTATTGTTTTTCTAACATCTTACCTTTTTCAGTTATAAATGCTTGACTTTCTTCGTCTCTTCAGACTAGGTCGTCTAACCATCTTATTGTTTTTTCAACATCTGTACCTTTTTCATTTATAAATGTGACTTTCTCTTCGTCTCTTCGAACTAGGTCGTCTAGCCATCTTATTGTTTTTTTCTAACATCTTTACCTTTTTCATTTATAAATGTGACTTTCTCTTCGTCTCTTCGAACTAGGTCGTCTAGCCATCTTATTGTTTTTTTCTAACATCTTTACCTTTTTCAGTTATAAATGCTTGACTTTCTCTTCGTCTCTTCGAACTAGGTCGTCTAGCCATCTTATTGTTTTTTTCTAACATCTTTACCTTTTTCAGTTATAAATGCTTGACTTTCTCTTCGTCTCTTCGAACTAGGTCGTCTAGCCATCTTATTGTTTTTTTCTAACATCTGTACCTTTTTCAGTTATAAATGCTTGACTTTCTCTTCGTCTCTTCGAACTAGGTCGTCTAGCCATCTTATTGTTTTTTTCTAACATCTTTACCTTTTTCAGTTATAAATGCTTGACAAGTACTTAAGACCGCTTAGTAACTTATATATTTATTAACTTTATTATCTTCTATGACATCGTTATTACCAAAGAAACTACGATTATCTTTATACATATAATGCATGATCTCTCATCCTTTTCCGTGAGGTATCGTTTAAAGCATTTTCCATCCCCTGTCATCTAGTGGATGTCGTAAGAGACGTCTAATGCAAAAGCCTTGAAAATCGCAATGTCTACCAACAGATGGCGGTATAACCAAACTTCATGCCGAAATTAAACAGACCGATGACAGACAGTAGCGTCTAATGTACGAGGCCTCCAGTACTGCCATCGCCAATCTCCTAACCAAGAGGCATTGCAAATGCTCCTTATGGGAGATGCCTATGTCCTACAAGGGCAATATTTACAGGCTGGTAAGGATGAATTATCTGGGTAAGTATGAGCTTATTTTACATTCATAGCATGCCAGATTTTCTTGGTGATTGAAAGGCTATAGTTTCACAGATGAAGTAGAAGATCATGCGATTCTTCTTCTTCTCTACTTTCACAGCCAAAAATAGTTCACAGCTAGACATAGGCCTCTACCAATAAGGCAATAAACAGCCAACAGACCGTTAACGATCTACTTCAATCGGACAGTTTTTTTTTTTAATTTCCATAAAGGTCGAAATTCTTCGACCCGCATTCTTGTTTCGTATTGTCACATACAATCTAGCTCCGTTTCTCGTTTTCCGTGGGAAAACAAAACAGTGCGAATGTCTAGAGCCGTAATATAAATGAGACGTTTATGTAAATGTGTGCAATTTGTTAAAATTATACGGCAACGGTCTTTGTTAAATGGAAAATTTATTTATATGCGGATTACATACCCAGTAGATATATAATTCAGTGGTTTCAGCAAGCTTCATTACAATAGTACCTGAAGGATTGCATTAGAAAATCTAACAGCTCCGCCCGTTAACCATAGTCGTATAGATTGAAGCTCTATAATAATAATGATATTTTAAAGACGTTGGTAAATTTACTTTGCACAATTTTACATGAAAAAAAAATAAAGAAACATTTATTACCTATTCCGAAGAGAATAGAAGCACTACTTCATTCGCAACAACTATCACGTCACAGAGTCTAATCGCTTGACAAGTTTTTTTTTATAGAAAAGGCGGCAAAAGAGCAAGCGATTCACCTGATGGTAGGTGATTGCCGTCGCCCATGTACATATGCAACACCAGAGGTGCTAGAGGTGAGCTGGCGGCCTTTAAGGGTATTTCGGAGATAGGAGGGAGGATAAGAAGGGAGAGGGCGAAACGCAGAAGCACAAGATGCCTTTTGGCTCCACCACGTGCCTTGTTCCGAGGCGAAACACGTGTCGCGTATTAAATGTTGACGGTATATATTACCTAGTGTCGAGTGTGGTGCTTGTGTGGGTGATAGCTGTGGTGAAAGTCTGTGTGAAAGTGGTGCCCTTCTTCTTTTCGGGCTAAGTAATATATGCCATTTTATCGTTTTATTTTCATGGGGAATTGTGCAAAATTATTTTTCTAACAACTTTAAAACTATGGTTTTCTGCAAAGAAGAAAAACTTGATTTTTTTCATCTGCATTTGCTCTAGGTCTATTAGCGACCTATTAAGAAAGTCATTGCAGCGCTAGTTCAGCAATCGTTCATTTAATATACTTCACAGAGTAATATAGTGAAAGTTAGGTAATATACGTTACTTTATATTAATTATTTCAGCATTACGATATATTCTTACATTAAAATGTATGTTTATATTTATTTATTCCGTTAGTATGTATCTAATTGTAAATTCAGTAGTATGTGTTGTATAATTTGAATTGAAATTTCTGCGATGGATTTTAAGATGGATTATCCGCTTCTTGACGTGGTAAAGCCAAGCGGCGGCTTCAGCTGCTGCTCGAATGGACCGGCTCGACCGGGGTATTACCGCGTCCTGGCAACTGCCCTGCAGCTGCTGTAGTGTTGCAGATGTTCGTGGACGATGGTAATCATTTACCATCAGTTTAGCCGCATGACCGTTCGCCCCCTTACCCATAAAAAAAAATATATAGTTCAGGCGTCAAAGTAAAAGTAACTAAAAAACTTGAATATTAAATTCACAACAATTCCTCCCAAAACAATCTCGAAAGGGGATTCGTGACTCTAAATAACAACCTAATTTCAATAGAGAGAACTGGATATTTTTTTTTGTATTTATATGGTGAAATGCCTGACGCATACCCGGGGGCAAGGACAGGTTATGTCAGGCTTGCACCGACTAAAACCCCACGGTAACCCCACGGTTCCACCTTCGCCGCATGTCGGCAGGGTCGTGGGAATGCTTTCGCACACATCCGCGACCCCACCAGCGCCGGCCGCTGTCGACGGCCCCTTCTCGGTAGAGAACATGTCCTCTCTCACTCCACCCTGGCTAGACGCGCCGGAACACAGGCCCACCTACCTACTCGGCCTCCAAACCCACGAGCGCAACGGATCCCCCGAGTCCGCCACCCGGTGGCGATGGGTGAATACCATATTTTACAAATTATTTCTAGTTAATCAAATATCAATTACTAATACAAGTAGAATAGCTTAGTCATTGGATATTTTTATCGATTTTTGTTACTTTGACTCAATAAATATTTGCTCTCGACCGTTTGGGCAGATGTCGGCCGCCTGCGTTTGAAGTCGCCGACGCGCCGACCATGAAAACCTATGAGGTCACCGCTCTACTCTCTTCAATAAACTATTATTCATATTTAATGGAACTTGAGTTTTAATTTAAGTTGTTTAAAAAAAAATTTTTTTTTTTTATCGGAAACGTGGGCAAACGAGCAACCACCTGATGATAAGTGATGACCCTCACCCAAGTTTTATTTTGGTTGTACTACTCTACTCTACTACATGTGCTAATAGATAAATTATATCGGCTTCAATGGAAACTATAGTAGTTACAATTACGCGTGTATTTGTTATTTATTATTTCGTAAAAATATTTTTTAATATTTCCTAACAATAATGGTCTATCTATATTAACATTACTGAACTAAACTGTGTAATGTAGAAATAAAGTTTTCATTAAATGTCAATAAATTGCATCCGACCTGTATATGAGTATGTTTTAGGCACTATAAAGTTCAAACTTTTCGAAGTATTACCTACGAGCATGCAACGAAGTCGTGCATCTTGCCACGTAGCTGGGATCACGTGTAACTTCAGCCATCCCTCCACTTGCAGATCATACCTGTAGTCGTAACGATATTCACTACAATCTGAAAAAAAAAACCAACGAATACACAATGGTGTATAATTAATTATCTGTACATTTTTAGTGTATCTGTACATTTTATGTTTGAACGGATTATACTTAAAAACCATTTCACACGACTTTTGATGGCACCTTTATTTAAAATGTTTCTAACAGGAACCACATAACAGTTTCATACATACAGACCTACAAAATATATACACGTGGTGAATTGAGAATTTACTAATTTTAAATTTATAAAAATATTGAGGACAAAACAGCGAAAGTTCGAATGTTTTATGTTGTAAATTAGAATTAAAAATAACCAATATTGCATCGAAACCAGTGGCAACACATTACACGTACTACATCTTCTTAAAAAAGATCTACTTATAAGCCGGGCATATCCTCGAGAGTTAATGTCCTCAGCGGCTTGAGAAAGCTCGCCACATGTGGTATCATCGAGATGGCTGCCCAGCGCATTTCGCAGTGCAAGTATTTATAGCAAGTATAGATTTCCTTGACCAGGAAAATATGAAACTAACAAGTATTGTACCATTTTACATTGCTAATTAAATGCACCAACTTTTAATGCCACTTGCCAAGGCACTCTAGTACATTTTTTTTAAAGGAGGGCCTTTCAAAGTAGACAGTCTTAATTCTAGGAAACTTGGGGCAATTGTGTCATTATTTTTGACTGTCATTCAGATATGTTATTTAGGGTTATGGTTCCAAAGTTTAAATGAACAAAAATAATAAAAATTAACCACAATAACCGAAAAATGGTTACAGTTTGACCAAATTTCTAGGTTTTTCTTAAAATGCCCATAATTTTCAAACTGCTTGGGATAGATTTTTTTTCTGATTTTTCTCATGATGGTTACGATCAATCCTGTCACCCCGTTTCGGCTTGACGTTGAGTTCTGGGACACCCTGTATATAGTAGAATAGAAGGACAGACGTAGATTTATTTTTAAAAAAAACTTTTGTTTAATAAAAAAAGTAAAGTAGCAGCCTGTAAGTGCCCACTGCTGGGCAAAGACCTCCTCCTCATTTGACTTTTCACTAGTTTATTTGGACAACTCACTTAGTGTCGGAGGCGGAGTTTGGGGATAGAACTCGAGTTCATCATTCGAAGGCAGAACCCCTAACCACCACTCGTCTATAGTGGCAATAAATAAGATAAGAAGCCAGAAGCCCTCGGTAGGGGAGAACAGACGGCCGAAGATTATCGAGGAACAACGCTTCGCAATCGCTTGATGCCTTGTTACTAGGCGAAACACTCGTCGATTTTAAAATGTTGGCGGTATATATTACCTAGTGTCGAGTGTGGTGCTTGTGTTGTGGTGATGGTGCATGGCGTGAAAATAATAGTGCACGCATTTTGTGCACTTTTTCTCATCGTTATATATAATATCGTCTGACATGTATAAAATAACGAATTTCCGCCAACTAACAACTGATTCTAATTGACTAACTTTAAACATTGAAATACTATTATTATGAGTCATTTTAAGACTAATGTTACTGGACAGGTTAAAAGTTAGTAGAAGATGCTACAGTTCGTTACCTGTCGGGATATTTTAGGTCTGTTGTTCTTAAAATGGCTACTTGCCCGTTAATTTAAGATTTATCTGACATTTTATTAAGTTCACTTCTACAACACCTAGAGCCTAGAAGCGGCTTCACCTGCCGCTCAAATGGGCCGGCCCGACCGGAATAATACCACGACCATGCAGAATACCGGAGTGAAGTAGCCAACGTCCGGCATCTTGTGCTTCTGTGTTTCGTTCGGTGAGTGAGGTAACCTGAAGCCCACTCCCCCTCCCCATTCCACTCCTTATCCTCCCTCCCATCTCCCAAATACCCTTGAAGGCCGGCAACGCACCTGTGGGGTTACAGATGTACGTGGGCGACGGTAATCACTTGGGAAACCTGTTTTCTAAATTGCTCGTTACTATTTTCAGCAATGTATTCACCAAGTGCCCGACGCTCAAGGATAATAATTATGTTACGTAAGATAACGCTGCTTTATATATTTCGAGGTCACGTGATATCCGCCAGACAGCACAGGAGCATTGCGGCGGACTGTTCCCGGCCACCACTCGAACATTGAGAGGAGGTGCGGGTTGTTTGCCAACCGCTAATCCATAATGTCACACTGGCTGTACATGCGACATTCGTTCGCGTAGCCGTGGAGGATTTATGCGTCGTGACGTTTTACAGATGACAAAAATGACCATACATACGTAAAACTTAAGACACGTATACGCCGGTGACGTGAACCAGGTGATTGAGACGGCAATGGTTTTCATGCTACTATCACCAATTTTACTGCTGAGCGTAATGATATCGCTAGAGAGAGTACTAATTGAACGCGGTAGAGCCAAGCAGTGAGTTTTACTGCCGCTTGATTGAGACGGCTCGACCGGGGCAGTACCGCGACCACGCAGAATACCGACGTGATGTAGAGGCATCCTGTGCTCCTGTGTGTCGTTCGATACCCGGAGGCCCACTCCCCCAACTCCCCTCTCCATCATCACTCCCATCTCCCAAATATCCTTACAAGGCCGGCAACGCACCTGCAGCTCCTTTGGTATTGCAGATGTAGAAGGGTGACGGTAACAACTCACCACCAGGTGAGCTACTTGCTCGATTGTCCACTTTTCCATATCCCCCTTACACCCCATGGTACACCGCTAAGCTGATTGCTGCCCTTGGCCCACAATTCAAATCTTACCCATACGGTAGAGACCCCAGCGAAATGTTAACGGGTGAATGAAAAACATTTGAAAAGTGAGAGAAACAAAGGATTTCTTTAATTGTGTTCTCCTTACAGACAATTACTTTATTCATAATATATCAATAAGTTACATGAGAGTAAATTAATATATATTTAGACTACAATTAATTCAAAATAAGCTTACATCGTTCAAGCCACACGCCCGCACCCCGAGATCTTGTAGTAGGGGAGACAGAGGAAAGTTGTGACAAGTTTAATTTTCACTAGCGTCTATCAGTCAAAAAGTTATACATCTATGAGCTCTACTTCTGAACATAACTAGACTTTTTAACTAGACTTAAAATAAATATGAGACCGGAGTAAGTTGTGACAGTTATGTAATGACGTTATTAGGTAATAAATTTAACTGTATAAGCAAAAGAAACTTTAATAGGTAACAGGTAAATACTTTGATATTAATAACAAATATTACACATATACAGCCTTAATATTTCAATTAAATCTTATTAATTGATATGTAATTAAATACGTACCAACAATACGGACATGTTTTTACTTTTGAACTAATTCACCGCTTTATTCGTCATTCTTAATTTCACATATCATTTCTACTTTCAATAGTATTGTAACGAATGCCCGCTAACGTCTTCGATTGACAAGTCAAAATAAATAGCGTTTTTTAAATTACCAGTCGATGTTAACATAACCCTTTGACAGGTTAATTAAGGTGGCTGTACACTGGTTGAAATACTAAGGCTATTATCTTCAATAAAAATTAAATACCGTTTCGAGAATATTATGGAATAATCGAACCTCAACAAACGTTCGAAATTCGGGACTATATAATGAGCACTGGAGCGCGTTAAGTACAGTCCAGTAGTGAATTCTGAAATAAGCGGAAGAGAAATATCACGAAGAAAATGAGGAGAAAAACGAAGTAAAGAAGAGAAAAAGAAAGAAACGAGAGAGGATTGGTTACTAACAGGAAGACCTGTGGACGATCATGCGCGAGGGACAGCGCATCAAGAACAAAAAAGTGTTGAAAATAAATAGAAGTTTTAAACACCGCCCTTTTTTAATCCAATCTCTCAAACCGCAACTCGCCACAATAATGAATTTAACTTATATTAATAATCAACAAAACTTAAAACGAAATCTTATATCACATCTGAACCTTGGCAATATGATCAATGAATTGACCGATCAGGAAGCTGGAATCTGGAAGATCGTAATTTCGGCTTCTTCAAAACTATCTGCTGTCCGAACGGAACAACTTCCTCTTGCAGCATCAACTGTGCCGATATGGATGTCGTGGTCATCACGTTAAATATAGTCTTTTGTTTTTGAGAGCATATCAGCTTTTCCAGCAGCGTTTTTCTCCGAGTAAACCTGTGATAGTTTAGAGGACCAAAAATAGCAAGATCCTTTGATTGCAGTCCATGAGCGCAGTGCTGTGGGGTGGATGGGACGAAATAGGATTCTACTTGGGCCAAAAAAATCGTGCCTCGTTCAGAATAATGACTCCTAACCTCTAGCGAAACAACAGAAATAACATAATGCTATGAAATGAGTTGATGTATATTAGAAAATATGTCACGACAATACAAAAGAGCTGTGGAATGTCAAAATACTGAACAATAAATAGTTTTCTTTTGTTTTTACGCGTTCGCTTTTCGAGAACCGCCATCATGAAGGTAGCATTAAATCGAGCAGCAAAAATGCAATAAAAGAGTCACGTATTTGTTCCTATCTCTGTTCGCTAACGATCAAAGGTTGCCGAGAAATGTCACAACTCTCCTATGCCACGACCCAAAGATCTCCCAAGCATCAGATAAATCTAGTAGTCATAGTCGTTCACGAGTAGACTGTCCGGCTCCTTTTCGCATATGAACGGTGTATTCCTGTCACACCATATGTCGTTGAGTCTGCCGTTTCTGAACATGCTGCCACAATGTTCGCCGTTGGGCGCGTTGTCCGGCTGCCCCTGGGAGAAATACGGGTAGCCCGCTTCATGTATCGACTGCCCTAGGAATCGAATCGAATCAAATCAAATCATTTGGTCATCAACATGAGGAACATACGTTCTATATCGTATTTATTATGTCATTGTTTTACAATCTACCACCGTTTCGTAATGAGGTTACTCTGACGGGGAAGAAGCACCTTTTTGCCTTTTTGCCGGCTCGACCGGGTTGGTACCGCGGCCGCGCAGAATACCGGCGTGAAGTGGATGCATCTTGTGCTTCTGTGTTTCGTTTGGTGAGTGAGGTAACTGGAGGCCCACTCCCCTCCCCTTCCCCCTCCTCTCCCACTCTCCCATATCCCAAATTTCCTTATAGGTCGGCAACGCATCGGCAGCACCTACGGTGTTGTAGATGTATGTGGGTTACGGTGATCACTTACCATCAGGTGAACCGCTTGCTCGTTTGGCGTCTTTCCAATAAAAAAAAAGCATACGAAAGAATCTCCGTAGTTTTGCGCAAGTCCGTTTGCAGACGCTGTGTTGTGCCGAATGGAAATTCCTAATCTCTGCCTATCCCGTGGGACTAATGGACATAAGTACTTCTATATATTTACTGAAAAAAAAAATCAATCTAAAACCGACTCTCATATCCTTTTACCGTTTAATAGGCCCCCGGTACCTCAATCGCCGAACGTAATGCAGAAGCACAAGATGCATCTAAATCACACCGGTTTTCAGCGAGGCTGTGTTACTACCGTACTCGCTTCCTACCCTTCAAAATTGTCGTGTCCAACAGTCCAGACGTTATGAGTTGTGAGTTATGAGATATCAGAGATGAAATGTTTTTTTTTTTTAATTAAATTGGATTACCATGTATAGTGGTCCACACGCGCTGTTCGCCCCAATCGTGGAAGCCGACAGATGCAATGTTCATGATGTCGCCGGTGATAGTCGGGTCGGGATGACTCTCGAATATATCCTTGAGCAGCTGGGCTTCGGTCTCGCTGTTGATAATAGCTAGATACGCCCCTTCTGCCGCGCAGGTCATGAACGCACGGGACCACGGCCGCCCGACGAAGTGTAGCTTGTAACAGCTTCCGGTCCTTGCCTCTAACTTATAAGCTGCATTAAGATATGAGAATTTTGAACATTATAGGCAATGGATTCTTATTTTGGGTAATAGAAACGGTTATGGCGTACATTTTAGTTTCATAGAGCGCGAGCGAGATGGCCTCGTGCCCCGGTACCGGCACCATTAAAATTGTTTATAGCAATTTTAAGTGCTGTATTTAGCGGTGAAGGAAATCATTGTGAGGAAACTGCTCTGTCTGAGAAATAATAAAAAATATTATTTCGACGATACCTGAAGACCGACCGCCAACCCCCCACTGGAGCAGCGTGGCGGGCCCACAAGATGCCTGTACTTCACCCCGTGGTACTACCCCATTTTTGAAATAGTAAAAGCCGCCGCATTGCTCTAACGTTTACAAGTATGGGTTATACGCTAATTGCATTTATCTTTTACACACAATACAGAATGTATTTCAATAGATTAATTATACATAATGGCGCATCCATTCTTTATAGTATCCAGTAGACATTTAATGCAACTTTTGTTAGTTCTAGAGCTAATAATTAATTCATAATAGTAAAACAAATTACATACGAAATAAAAAATAAATCTTTTTTATGCAACTTAAATAGCCCAATAATCCAAATTAAACGTAAGCACCATTTGTAATGAGTAGTAGTTCATTGACCTAGACGAGAGCGGCGACATACGAGTGGTGGTAGAATTTAATTGCCAGCTACTTTTATTATTTTATTCCAAAGTGATCAGACATCTAGGCAAGCGTGTACCAGGTCAAACGCAAGCCTATTTTTTCATAAAAAAAAAAAAAGAAAAAAAAATTAAGAAAAAACTTTACCCCTCTCTGTAGGAATTTCTCCTGTGCCGTGAAGGCAGCTTACAAATATAAATTGTACACGGACAAACCACCCATACCCGGAACAATTATATATGTAGTTGCGTTGAGACGTCATTTAGAGCGAGTGCAAATGATAAGGTGTTCGATATTGGACCTGGGTCTCATAGGCCTGGTGAACTATTGTCAAAAATATATCATGAGTCTAGTTACAATCGAAGAAGATGACATGCGGAACCTTTGTCACCCCTGAGGACTAAGAGAACCCTCCTTACCTTTCAAACCGGAAGACAACCCGGACCACTCTTACACAGAGAAGGAGTCTACGAGTACCATCAGTTAACACTACTGTAATTATTCGATTGATTTTTGACCTTGAAGTGACCTACAGAATGTGAGCTTAAATTTTATATCACACCGTCACATTCACTCTGTACATGCTATATTTACAGCCTTGAAGACACTCACCTTTGTCCACGGTACCGCATTCGTTAAGAACTATGGGGCCCGTTTTCTTCTTGTAACATACATAGGGATAGACTTCTGAACACTTCACATCGGCCATGGTACCGTTGTTCGTTAGCAGGAGACACTCTTCGCTGTTCTCGAAATTGTCTGGCTCGCCTGCTGCCCACTCGAGTGACATTCTAGTGATGGGAATCCCTGAAATGGATCATTTCAATGTAAAAGTGACAGTAACTTCGTCGATAAAGGGTCTGAAATTACTGGGCACTCATAAAGGAGGAGTTGAGTACCAATACGGGAGGTATTGGTATTGTATGTACAATATAAAAACAACTATACAAAAATATATGTTGGCTCGCTGGTTGAAATTTATTTAATAATTTGTAATTGATCCTGACGACGATATCCGCAGCAGAACTAAGGTAACCGACATAGCCGTAAAGATCAGCAAGCTGAAGTGGCAATGGGCCGGCCACATAGCTCGTATAACTGACAACCGTTGGGGAAAAAAGGTTCTCGAGTGGCAGCCACGTACAGCCAAACGCAGTGTAGGACGACCCCCCACAAGATGGAGTGACGACCTGCGCAGTGTTGCGGGAAGTCGATGGATGCAGGTGCCTCAGGACCGAGCTTCGTGGCAATCTTTGGGGGAGGCCTTTGTTCAGCAGTGGACTTCTGAAAGGCTGAAATGATGATGATGAATTGATCCTGATCCTGAATGCAACATCTTGTTGGAACGTTTTTTTTTTTCTGGGGGCAAACGAGCTAGCGGCTCGTGTGATAGTACATGGATTACCGTCTCCCACGTACATCTGCATCACCAGAAGACCTCCAGATGCACTGCCTGCCTTTTAAGATATTTGGTAGTTTGGTAGGACGATGGGGAGGGAGAGTGGGCCACCGGTTACCTCACTCACAGAACGAACCGCATAAGTACAAGATGCTTCTGCTTCACACCGGTATTCAGCGAGGCGGTGGCTGGCCCATTCCAGCAGCAGCTAAAGCCGCCGCCTGGCTCTACCACGTCAAATAGATGGATTATGGACAATGATGTGTTGCCTGCAACACATCAACATCCGCAACGCCTTGAAAGCTGCAGTTGCATTGTCGGTATTCGTGAAACGAGAAGGTTTTTGCTACTGTTAAAAAAAAACCGCCGGGTGTTTTCATTCCTCAATGACTTGGCACAAAATTACAAATACACTGTACAGTATATATATTTGCTGATGATGGATTCATAATAACCGTAATCGAAGTCGTTCCATTTCAGTGCTCGGAGGACACTCGTGCTTACCCTCCACTGTGTTAGACTCGCATGGATCCCGACTCGGTACGTAAATAATAGAAACTGTAATTGCTATTAATGTATAAAAAATCGATCACCTTCCACGGAGAAATAGTCCCCTTTGGAGAACGTAGCGTGGACGCCTGTGAAAATGCCACAGGGAAAGTTTCTCGACACAATATCCCGCAGGATGGCGCTGAGGTGGGCGTTTGAAGGTGACGCGAGTACTGCACCTGAAATTACTCGGTATATGTGTACAATGAGCGAGCGAATTTTTGTAAGAAATACCATTGAAAAGCCGCAATAGCCTGGTGATCAGGGCGCTCGCTTCAGTTTCACAAAGCGCTAGTGACCTGGCTTCGATGACGGGGCGCGAGTCCGACTCGCACTTAGCCAGTTTTCTTGGTAGTGAAGTAAAGCAAAATAGCTGGGCAAAGGTCTCGTTCTCTCTCGTTCTCAAATCTGAGAGGGTTTTGGAGCCGGGAAGGGCCCACCACGCTGCTGCAGTGCGGTACCTGTTGGCAGGCTTCACATATCCCCTAAATAATATTAGTAATTTTTTCTCAGACAAGCAGGTTTCCTCGTGATGTTTTCCTTCACCGCCGAGCACGTGGAAAAATACATCACTTAAAATTGCTATTAACAATTTTAGTGGCGCCGGCAACCGGGGATCGAATCCAGGTCACTAGCGCTCTATGAAACTTTTTTGATTGAAACGAGCGCCCTGACCACCAGGCTACCACGGCTCTCATACACGGATTATACAATGATACAATAATTTATTTGGCGCAACGTGACAGGTGGTGAGATTGTTGCCGTCTCAGTGTCCAGGCCAACCATACAAATCGCTGATAGGCTTTGAAAAATGGAACGCTCCGAGAGTTCCGCATAAGGTATTTCTTGACTCGAGTCTCCCGGTTCGTATACAGATCACTTAAAAACTAAGCTATCATTGCCTCTGGTTCACCATTAGGTTTTGGGTTGAAACAGTAAGAAAATAATATCTGTCTACCCCCCATGTACGGTCGTGATAGTATGTTTTATATGTTTAAATGTTACCTTCAAGCTCGCAGCGAAGCCTGGCTTCACTCCAAACAGCTGGCACTCGGTGTACCTTCAGCCAGCCGTCTATTTCACGATGGTATTTATAGTCGAACCTATACTCTCGGCAATCTGTTGATTTATAAAATATTTCAATATTAGATCACAATCGGACATAATACTGATGCTGAACGTATCCTTCTGCTTTTGCTGCTTCTACAGTTGTTAACTGCGCAGAATAAATTATAGTGCCGTAAGCTTACGGGCAAACAAAGAGGCGCGCACTTGCTCTCACCTTCCCGTACCTGATATTACTCTAGAAGGAATCGTCAGACGCAGTGTCATGGATACGGGACGCTGCGGAAGCCACGGGAGTCAGGGTGGAAGGCGCAAACTCGAACCGACTCATGGCTCCGACGTCCCAACTGGGCATCCGTAGTGAGCTGGACGAGCCCAGGATCGGAACGGACGCCTCGGGGCCGTCCAGCAACGCCGCGACACGCCAACCTTTCAGGTGCCTTGGTTCGCCATGGGTGTACCGAGCCCCGTGAGGGTTCACAGACGTGAATTTGCGTTTAGTCATTAACACTAAACTGAGGTATTCGAATTATTAATTCAAAACGTAGTAGGTTTTTTTTTTTATTACACGCTTCTATTCTGTGATTATCCTTCAATGTACTGCTGGCGATAAGCTTCGCGCCAAATATGTTTTTTCCGGTTGCCTACAAGTGAACGGTGATATTGAATTCTCCGAATAGAGCAATTGATATATGTAGCAATGAATTCACTGAGATTATTGGAATCTGCTGATATTGGGCTAGACTTGATCTGTGATTGGGAAAGTTAAGTTAAACATCACAATCTCCTATGTTTTCTTTGATTTGCTTCAGAAAAGCAGAAGAAATATCTTATTCTAAATATTAGTCAGGATCACTTTCCCCTGTCTAGCCGGCAACGTGTGTAGAAGACATTAAATATCAAACATGCTGGTTATCTTTTCAGATGTGCTGCGACGGACTGATCGTATCCCATCTTGTGTTATAATTCCTAATATGACACACAACCTGTAAAGTAGTCATTCATATCATCTAAGAATCGTGTATTTATAGTAGAGGAATATATGTATGTATGTACATATTCAGGCCTTGTTCCCTACGGGGTAGACAGAGACAATTTTCTTCCACTTGCTACGGTCCTGAGATACGTCTTTCGCTTCTTCCACTTTCATCAATCTTCACACGCATGCTCGTTGGTTCAGAGTACTCATGACCTGGTTTTTTTTCAGAACGTCTCCGATTTGATCGTGAAATGTTCGCCTAGGTCTTCCTCTCCCGACTCTACCATTTACACTCGCCTCATATATTTGTTTCGTCAACCTACTTTCATTCATCCTCTCCACAGGAATGTGACTGTGGAATGTGGCTGCTGCACATAATGCAAGTGCCGTTTCCGTGCAGGCGGCAACAAAACCAGCATGCCATACAAAGAAAGATTTGCCCAGGCTATAACCATCGCTGGGCTAGCGAGTTGGTGAGCGCAGTGCCTCTGCTTCCTATCACTGCTCTGTGGGATTTGGCTGTATACTCCGCCATCAGACGATCTTCAATTATATTCACACACAAACATTCAAAACGGGCGTGTGTAAGTAAATTGATGACAGAGACAGACGATCATCCTGAATTAGGAAAACAAGAAACGAATTGATTAATACCGTGGAGAGCCGTGGTACCCCGGTGGTCAGGTCGCTCGCTTCAGTGTCACAGAGCGCGAGCGACCCGGGTTCGAGCTTCGGTGCTGGCACCACTAAAATTGTTAGTAGCAAATCTAAGTGCTGTATTTACCACTTGGTCGGTGGTAAATGAAAATATCGTGAGGAAACCTGCCGTGTCTGAGGATATGTAAAGCCCGCGAACCCGCACTGGAGCAGCGTGGCGGGCCTTTCCCGGCTCCTAAACCCTCTCAGATATTTGAGAAGGTTGCCTTTTCCCAGTAATGGGCACTTACAGATTGCTGCACTGTTGTGCAAAACAACAACTTATCTAAAAATCAAGAACACAACAGAGTTACGCATTTATGCAGAATTCTTATCCGTCATATTGATCTATTCAATGAAACCCGCGCTGGGCAAGGCCTGTATTGTTAGGGTATGCATACGGTTATATGATGTTTAATAGATGCTCCAGCTGGCAATGATATGAAGACGCGTGGTGAGAAACTAAGTACGTAATTAAGTTAAAAAAAAAATAAAAAAAATTGGACAAGTCAATTTGGAACAGTGTTGCGTTTATGATTTTTTTACTACATCGTCATCATCATCATCATCATCACAAGTCCACTGCAGAACATAGACCACCCCCAAAGATTGCCACAGAGCACGGTCCTGAGCCACCTTAATACATCGACTTCCACTCGTCCTTTCTTCCCCAGCGGTTGACAGTTCTGCGCGCTATGTGACCGAACCACTGCCACTTCACTTTGCTGTTCTTTACGGCTTTGTCGGTTACCCAAGTTCTGCTGCGGATATCTTCGTTGCAGATTCTGTCACGCAGGGCTACGCCGAGCATAGCGCTTTCTATAGCCCGCTGGGTAACAAAAGCTCAGCAGTTATTCCGTCTTTCCGTTTCCGGCGCTTCCGGTTTTAAATCACTTCGAGAACCATCATAACGTTATGTAAGTAGGTAGATATTTATTGTTATTGTTGTGCACCATAAGGTAAACTTACCATGAATTGAAATACATAACAAAATCTGAATAAAAAATATAACGTTCTTCAACATTTTGTATACTATGATAATTTGTTTAAATAAAATATTTATAAATCAATTATATTAACATGGGTGTCGTCTCTTTCCTCTAACTAGAGATAACTACAAAACATAACAATACACATGAGAGGATGCAATGTTATCTAAGGATTTAATACCACTGAAAGACGTACGAAAGCGTATTTTTTTTAACTAAAAGATATGGTCTTTCGAACATATACTCAATACCGGATTGATCGGGGGCATAGTCCTGAGCCACCTGCATCCTCACGTCCCGCAACGCTGTGCAGGTCGTTTGCCTGTACGAGGTTCAACTCGAGAACCTTTCTTGCCCAACAGTTGTCAGTCAGCGCTATGTGACCGACCCTATGCTCCAACACATTTATTTCAGTCATAATATTTATTTGAACACACTTCTCACCGGAGCTTACTAAGAACAAAGTGGAAGGGGGTGAGTCCGTCCCCGTGTTATTGCTCAGGGCTTCTTGTACTTCAGCTGTCTTATTCCATGGACATTATCGAAGATTTTCGTTCAGTCGTTTCTTGATGGTCCCTAAGTCAGATATTCTTGCGACGTAACTGGATTTTTTTATAGCAATGATAGATTTCAAAAGAGCTATAGGCTGTCTGTGTCTGTATATACCTTTATATTACATATGTGAATATTTATATTTTTATCGTTCGATCACGCTTAACGAAAAAGAAAAGAGTCTTTTTTTTCAGGTGGTATATTCCTTGTACTCCAAGGCAGTCGTCTGGGTTGGCACCACACTCATTTCTACCGCCAAACAACAGTGAGCCAATAACGGGCTGGGCGGCGTTCCATCTACGAAGATGATCACGGATGGGATGATCTATGATCTTCTTCGATTGAAGTTGTTTGCTGGTGTCTATGGGCTGCAGTAGCCACTTGCCGCCAGGAGTTACTGTTAGCTGAACAGCAGCTATAGCTGTGACCCCAATGAAATAAAAATTATATGAATTAAATTTGACAGAGATGTTAATTATGACATAGATGATACCTTTATCTCTATTGAGAGTTTCTTGGGACATAATATGTGTGAGCATAATGTCTAAATTCATTCAAAATCTTACTCATAAAGATAGTGACATATATAGCTACATATATACGACTACGATCTCGTAACATATCAATCACAGAATCCATTCAGAATTCCGTATCCGCAGAAGGGGACATGTAAAGTTAATCGCCGAGCTAGAATTAGATCAAGAAGCTAGCTTTGAGTACGCTACATATCTCCTGTTAGTATGTGATCGGCTTTAAATCCTTTGTGTATGTGATATGGCAACACATGTTTGATTTGTGTGCTCGCTTATAATTTCAATTTCTTTTTTTTTTCTTTGTAACTATTCACGAGTAAGGTTGGAATTTGTGCTTGAAAATCTTTAGTCTTCGGCGTAAGAAGGATAATTTGGTTTGGTCAATAATTATTATTATTTTTACAATCTATCACAGTTTCATAAAGAGGTTCCGGTGTGTCCCCTTCTTTGGTCATAAAATTAAAAAGTATGGTCCCGTGGGCAACTGAGAGTATGCTGCATGAATACAGTGAACCACAAAGTAAAAACACAAGTGTAGAGCTACCTCGAGCAGACCAGCGTCCGCAAGCATGTTCTTTTTTTTTATAAAAAAATAGGCTTACGTTTGACCTCAATCTCGCTTGATGGTAGGCGAAGATGAGGCCTAGGATGGTACACGTCTGCCTAGAAGGTGTCTGTTCACTTTGGCCTTAAAGATGTCAAACGTATGTCAGCGACGAAACGATGTTCACAAGTATGACGTATGTAGGGCTGCCACATTCATAAGTACAACCCACATTCACGTATATATTACAGATATATTATAAATAAATATTTAGGTAATATACATATTTGCTAATTAATTTTACATGAACTGTCTCTACATCAACCTTTTTTGCCCATCGCTGCACATGGGCATCTCAAAGACAGCGCTGGCAAAGCCGGCATACGTTCCTTGGAAGTTTATTCCCGTACTCACGACACTGGGCAAGCGGGTTGGTGAGCCGCGGTAGCTTAGTGGTCAGGAGGCACGCTTTAATTTCATAGTACGCCAGTGTCCTGGCTTCGGTACCCGCTGCTGGCACCACTAAAATAGTTAATAGAAGTGCTGAAGTTACCAAGTAGGTAGGCGTGGTCACTTTACTAGCACTACGGCGTATTACTTTGCATTCCTTTACTTTTACTTACCTTTATAATATGATTGAAATTTTATAAATTCAGTTTCGAGATAGCTATAGTAAATTTAGCACTTAAAATTGGTCAGAGATAAGTACTAATATATTATATTGTATATAATATTGGGGGAGGCCTATGTTCAGCAGTAGACTTGTGATATGCTGAAATGATGATGATGATGATGATGATGAACTAATACAAAATATAATTTCGACGAGCTATTTGAGATGGATGCCTTATAGCAGCTGTGGGAATTTGCCGGCGGCTACTTTACTTTACAGTATTAACGGACCAACCATTCGTTGGACAAAAATGTGAAAATCTAAGAAACTAATGGTTGGTCCATGGAATGAAACGATGATGGCAGGTGCACATCATCAGGGAACGTAGTTTTCCCTCATCGGCCACCTGCCGATTCCGACCATGGCAACAGCGCACTTCGCTTAATGTGGGGAAATTCCAATAATACCAGAATCAGAACTAAAGAATTTTATTTAGTTCCTTGTTTAACAACTAAATAAATACTAAATAAGTTTAAATTTATTAGAAAGATTTGTTTCGATTGAATGTTTTTTTTTCTATCACGAGACTTACATTTACCTGTTTTTTATTTAATTTATTTTAGTCAAAGGCATAAAGACTAGACACAATTGGATAAGATATTTCATTTCTAACATAGATTCTTGTGAAAAGATCACTTCTTGCAGAAGAATGTTTTCATTGTTCAAAGGATTTACTTTCTAAAAGCTAATCCAATAAAATGCTAATTTAATCCGTAGAAGGATCACTCAAGAGTTTGTCTTGCTTGTCTGTCCAAATCGTAATTTTGTAACTTTTTTTTTATGGGCAAGTCGGCTAACGAGCATGCCATTCACCTGATGGTAAGCGGTCACCGTCACCCACGTACATCCGCAACACCGGAGGTGCCGCAGGTGCGTTGCCGGCATTTAAGGGTATTAGAGAGATGGCGGGTAGGATGAGGAGATGGATGGGAAGGGGGTGGGGCATCCGGTTACCTCACTCACCGAACGAAACACAGATGCGCAAGATGCCTCTACTTCACGCCGGTATTGTGCGAGGCCGCGGTACCAATACGGTCGAGCCGGCCCATTCGAGCAGCACCAAAAGCCGCCGCTTGGCTCTAGAACTTACATTTATGTATCTAGCGAACCGCCTTCGCAACGGGCATACCTTATGCTCTATACATATAATGCTGTAAAGGATTACGATCAGCTGGCCGAGCAGAGGAGCTAGCCTGTTTGCCTGCTTACCAAAAAATTAAAAAAAAAAAAAGATTATGTGCACGTAATCGATCATGAGCGTCGGCGACTAATCCACCAGTCGTCGGCTGCGCGCATACGCTGAAGATGACGCCCTACCCATGTCCGATGTAACGATTATTATGCGATGATGTCGCATGGAAGGGTAAGGTGCAGCCCCATAGATCAGTAACGAACACAACGCGGCGTGACCCGAAAACCATATAATTTGTATTATTCCACTAATATTGACCACGGCTTGGTTTCGAACCACGGTTCCCATTGCACAGCAATCTCAGGTTGCGCGCTAAGCACTAAACCACAGGTCGTCAGTCGCGAGGTCAATAATTAAATAGATTATAAAATACTTGAGAGAGTTGCTTAGAGTTTAGAAACAAATTTTGTTCGTTAATTTAGATAGTCGAGGAGTTTTATTAAAATATGAACTCGTTGATTAATAACTATATTAAATGAACCATTCCATATTAAATTTGATTTTAACTAACATACAATATTCGGGTGTTTTATTGTTTCAAAACTCGTCTATATTTTAAGTAATTGAGAGAGTTTACTAAATTAATAGCAGTTTAATTTAACGAAGGTGTTCTAAAACAAAACCCATCACGCAGGAAGTGAGTTTTATCTTTTTTTTTTTTGTTAGCAAAGCGACACTGCGCCTCTTCTATAAATCCTTAGTACGTATTGAATTTTATGAGTACGTAAAACGATTTTTTTTAAGTCGTAGAGCGAAGCGGCGGCTTTAGATGCCCCTCCAATGGGCCGACTTGACCGGGCTGGTGCCAGGATCTCGCAGAATACCGGCGTGAAGTAGAGCGTCTTGCGCTTCTGCGTTTCGTTCGGTGAGCGAGGTAACCGGAAAACTCAGTCCGTATCGCACGTCTACTTAAGCCTTAGATCGGGGATTCCCAAACTATTTCGGGGTAAAAGAAGATTTTTCCAAAATTAACTGATACCTCAGCCCCCCATAGCCGAATTACTTTAAAAATCCTATCTCTAGTTTTTTCTTATTACACAAAATACTTACCAATTTAAAAACTTTACGGTTGGTGAGTAAACTTAACTTGAAGTGGTCGATATCGCCCCCGTAAGGGACCAATGTACCTTCTTCTTCATCAGTCTATTTTATTTGTGTGCACTGCTGAACACAACATTCGCACTAGGGATGCTGCTTCCCATCTCTAGTCTGCGAGAATTGCTTGCGGCAGACTAAAATAGGGTACTTAGTACGTAGCAGAGGTCACGCTACGTACTAAGTATACAGGAACGTACTCGAAGAAAATAGTGTGGTCATAATTACATCTACGTTTTAATATTCATCATTCGTTACAATGATAACCAAGGATAATGCTAATGCTGGAATGCTAATGCTTCTCATTTCTTCATTCAGGTGTTTCTCTGTTGCTCTTCAGGTTCGCTGCCGGAACTTTATCTCCCTCTTTCGGACCGTCATTCTAAAAATCAACTATTGTATCAGGCTTCTTAAGTTATATGAAGTGAAATGAACTTCGACGTTGTGTTACTAACTCCGAATCAGAAGACTCGGACTCGATCCCTAAAATGGTGGGCTCGTACCAGTGAGTTTATCGTAACTTTTATACGATTTGCATCGTCGACGTTGTCTTTGAAATTAAATGAACAATGAAAATGAAAATACACTTTATTGTACACCAACAGAAAAAATAGGAAAAAAAATAAAAACTAAAAAGAAACATTAGATACACAAAGGTACAATTGGCGGCCTTATAGCTTAGAAGCGATCTCTGGCAGGCAACCATTTAGCAGAGGAAATAATGACCAGTGAGCAAGGGTTAAGGGTGTACGCAAGTTACAAAGAAGTAAAAATATAATATATTAAATATATATTGATATATACACAAACATATATATATATATACCCATACATATTCAGGAACATAAAGAGTAAAGAATAAATAATATAATATAAGAGCCATACGACGCAAAGAAAAGTAAGTGTTAAAGGATAAACAGATAACGAGAGATGAAGGAATAATTATTTAGGGAGGAAGGAAGTGCGCTTTGACCAGCCTTTTAAAAGTATCTAGGGATTGCGCACGCTTTATATGAAGTCTTTAAATAAGCTCTAGTAAAAAGTGTATCGAAAACACAAAAATGTCCAGATCTCTCACCCCAGTATTGCATATTCGGTTGTGAGGGCATTTAATTTTTTTTAGCATTCATCATTCGTCATAGTACAGTACTCTACTGTAACATATGTATGTTGGTAGATGTCAATAAGGTTTTCTACAAGTACCCCTGATTTATCAGGCAGTCAATAAATGGTGATTGTACTGTTCGACGTGTTTTATTAACTGCTCCGAATCCTTCAAATAGTGAAGGATATCATTGGCAAGTTCACATTAATCGCTACACTTGGCAAGCGGCTTGGCTATTGCCACTCAACTATCGTACATTAAATTTCATTATACTTATTTAGATTGTGGGTTTCAATTTGGAGATAGTATAAACTATCACAAGTCTCAGAGAATTTCTCCTTTTCCTACAAAAGAAAACACTGTCACATTTAAAACTATATAACATCGTACCTGCATATCTAGAATGGCATTGATATGCTCCAAGAAAGCGCAGCATTTACTTTGAATCAGCTCGCTGTCTACATGTTCTATCGGCGTAAAGTCGATCGCTATACGTTGAGCTCGGAAAGGTTCCCCACATGCATCTTCGCCGAATTGGCGATCGGCCGAGGCCCTGCTCATACTATCCGGAAGATTTTCACACATATGTTCCTCTACATTAGCTATGAGAAAAGCAAAATTAAGGTTTGACGACAATTAGTTAAAAATCAAAAAAAATAGGAAATTATTAAACTAACGTTGAGCAAAAATTAATAATAATCAAAACGTCTGCGACGAATACAATTCCAGTATATTAAAATTACTCTATGGAATAGAATAACAGTTTGTGGTGTATAAACTGAATTGACGTCAATCAATATTAACTGTCAGGATTGATGGATGTATTTGTATTTTTTTTTATTAGCTTCAAAGACGATCGTAAATGTTTTGTTGCCAGTGTGTTACAATATTAGAAACGTGATAACGTTCTCTTTATAACAAGTTACGAATCGTGTATATAATTAATGGAGAATTTTTTTTATTATTCTGTTGTTACAATGACTTGCCAACTAAACACGTGTAAGTGTTAATATTATCCAAATTTTAGTGTGACAATTAGTAAAAGTAATTCTGAATTAGAATGTTTTTATCATTCGCGCCAATTCACTATCGCGTGTTTGTTTTTTTTTATTTAGTCGTTTTGAAATTAGAATATGGTGTTGTGATGCTGAATGCAACGAGATCGATTATCTGTTGTGAGCAATTGGTGTAGTTTCGAAAAATGTATTATATAAAGTTCAATGAAAGGAAGAAAAATAAAATAATATTTTCCTCACAATTTTACCTTCTCTTTAGTTTGTCATTTTACATTATTTACTAAAATTTGATCCCTATAAGTGACACAGTGTGATGACGCAATAATATAGGTGATATATTTTTTTTCTTTTTTCTAAATCTACGAGCTAACCTATCCCATTCCCTGCTAGGATTTTTTTTTTAAATGTAAGTATACAGTTTCAGAGTTTTATCAAAATCGGCCTCGAAACTCCTTTGTTCAATTTTCGCTAATATATATGCTTTCGGATTTGGGCATCCATGCCCAGTTGAAAAATTTAGCTTTATATAGACCCTAGTAGGATATCCGTGTGGCTGTCGGAAGTAAAGAATAGCGCCAACCCTGTCTAACCATGGGTGTAGTAAAAGGCGACTAATGGTAGAAATTATAGTAGGAGATGGGCAGCAGGATCTTCCTGCACTAGAACAAAAAAAAAAAACTGCGGTTGCCAACCCGCTCGCCAGGCGTGGCAACTAAGGCAAACCCCCCCCCATGATGAGAGGTAAATCTTTGGGGGAGGCCTATGTTCAGCAGTGGACTTCTGAATAATGATGAAATGATGAGGATATCTTTAAGGCGAAACTAAACAGACATTTCGCTAAAGTGATTGCGACAAAGGGCAAAACTGCTATCACAAATAATAATTATCATATCTTTTACTTCAAATTCTAGAAATTTTTTAAAGTGGCCTATATCCAATGATATACTACCACCATACAAATGACGATGATCATCTAAAATGTATGTTGTCCACGTTTACAGTGAAAAGAAATAACATTACACGGTAAAAATGCTTTATTAAAATTTCTAACGTTTAAAAACTTGTAGTGCAACTTAAGGTTTCGTTGCTTAAGTTTGTTCCGAATTAAAGAACCACTGCATAAGTGTTCGCGAGAAAGGAACGGGGTAATAGCTTTTAAAATATGCAGCAGCCATCTTGCAGTCACCGCGTTGTGCTACGTGTTCATGCTGAATAGAGAATTTTGGATAGGAACCCTTTCTAATAAATCTTACAAATCTTATATCAAAATTAGATAAATATTCTTGACGTATTACTAAAACAGGGGTATGGATGAATAATGAAAAAAACAACCAAAAAGAATCGTGTAGTGTAGTAGTAAAGAAAAACAAAACGCGCGCGGGATTCCATTTCGAATCGGCAAAAGTTTTTTATCGTGCCACAAAAATCTCATGTGGCTCCATTCCTCGATGAAATCATAGTTTCGTTTGTCCAAGACATGGTTAACATTAAACGGAACCTTGTCAATGGTGTGAAAAATAACACTATATGATTTTATCGGAGAATGATGATGACACGCGGAGTTTTCGTAAAATATTTTTGTAACTTAGCGTGGCAATGGTAAGTAAAAATAGAGCTTTTAATCTATGACACTTTAAAACACCTCGATAAAAAATGGCGTCCTCAAAACAGCTGTTCTGTTCGGCGGCCATAACAAAAGTCAATGTGTACTTTTTGTAATGGTTTTATTCCGTTTTTCCTAAATAATTTTAAGATTAGATATTTATCTTATGTTAAAATTTGTATGTGTACTTTTATGCCTATAAGTTTGTTTTTCCGGCTTATGGATCAGCTCGAACCGTCACTCCGTTATGAAGTTTTACTTCTACAAAATAGTCATCTCTAAACTACGAGTATGCATATGTGTTGCCATTATTAAAATTGTTAAATTATTTTGGCCGACGGCAATCAATCTGTCTGTGTGGTTGTACAGATGACTTAATCACTTAAAGCATCGATCTCATTTCTTCTATCATATCGAATAACAGCCTTTTGAATATACCTATTCCAATTCTTCTAGTTTGTTTATTTTAATACTTTAAGCGAGAAATTCCTGTATATATGTATATATATATTTTATATATAAGTGTATTTGTGAGTGTGTGTGTAATTTCCCGGCAACGACTTTGACAAATTAGATAATGTTTTAATTTCCAAGTTTATCTAGATAGGCGTCATCTCTGCGTAAACTCGTTTTCCGAAATAATAATTATTAATTAACATTGATAAAAACGCCACCTCATAGAATATTGAAGTACCAGTATTTTTAAAGAGCGGCGTTCCATTAGTGATATCATAATACCGATAATACTAAAAAAACGCCGAGCAAACATCGGTCGCCCAGGTCATGGATATTTGAGGTGTGGCCTTTTAAATTTTTCACAATTTTTTTCTATCTCTACCATGTAATTGCCTGCTCTCCGTTTATGTACGAGATATAACTCTTTTCTTCAAATGCCAACGTTACCTGCTAGGGGTGCATAATACTTACTACAAAACAATGCCGATTTCTTCTGTAATGACCCCCTAATACAATAAAATTAAATTCCTAACACATTCTGCGCAATTAAAAACTATATCGATAGTTTTGTTATATGTTAAGATATAGATATATTAGATATCTATCTGTGACGTTTATTTAATGAGCAGAGTACCAAAGTGTCTCATCCATGGGAATGCAATCCGTGTCACGACATCTATAAACATATTATGACTATGTTTCCAACTTGCGAGTTTCCTATTCAGCTTCCTATGCGGCGTACAGTCTGAGTAATTATTGTATCAAACCTACGTCTGTACGTTAGTAACGTCTACTCTAGTGAGGTGGCAGCGTTTCTAACAGAGATCTAGAACAAATTGTAATTCCTTACCTTCGCTCAAACCACGACAGAACCCTACGTTCGTCTAATAATCTCCTACTCCAGTGTCCCTCATATACCTCATGGTTTGTCCGTTTATCCTTTCCTGTTCAATCCGTACTTCTTTGGAATGCGCTTCCACTCGAAATCAGAGCGTCTAACAGTCGGTACATATTTAAAATGAAAGCTAAGGAACATATCTTTAACAAAATGGCAGAATCATCTCAGTAATAGTCTATTTTTATATATATTCAATATTTAAGTTATTAATATATTTAAATAAATATAAATGTATTTATGTATTTGTTATTATATATGTATAAATTATTGTATGCGTATTTAAATATTGTATCTATAAATAGATTTACATTTATTACAATGTTCTTTTCTTCTCTTTAGTTCTCTCTATTCTATCACCTACACCTACTACATTTCATCTCTGCATCGTCCAAAGGTTGACTGGTAGAGAATGCTTCTGGCATTAAGTCCGCCTATATACATTCTCACATATATGAAGTTTATTAATAAATAAATAAATAATTTCTATTTGCATTGCATTGTCTGTGGGGTAGAGTGGAGGTAGGGGATTTAACAACTTCTTACCTAAATGTTAACTCTATGATGGTCAGTGGCTATTCCAGCCCATAGACACCTCCAAAAAACTCTCACACCACCACAATGCGGTAAGGCTTTAGATACGTTGTCACCCCTGAGCACTGAGATCAAAATGTCTCACAGCCTGTAATTATACTGGCTCGGTATACCATTTAGACAGGACACAATAGTTGTAGCACTGTTGTTAGGCGGCAGCAATGTGTAGGAGTGTGTAAGTTTACCGAGGTAGAGCCAAGCGGCGGCTTTTGCTGCTGCTCGAGTTGGACAGCTCGATCGGGTTCGTACCACGGTCTCGCAGAATATCGGCGTGAGGTAAAGGCATCTTATGCTTCTGCGTTTCGTACGGTGAGTGAGGTAACCGGAGTCAAACCATCCTCCCTCCCTGCCTCCAAATATCCTAAAAGGCCGGCCACGCACCTGCAGCTCCTCTAGTGTTGCATATGCGGGCGACGGTAATCACTTACCATCAGGTGAGCCGCTTGATCGTTTGCCCCCATTCCAAAAAAAAAAAACTACTCACCTGACTCCTAGGCATAGGAGGAGCCTACCGCCTAGAATACTTCTTGTACCGTTATTAAATAATTTCCTTGGACAAATTGTTATATTTTAATTCGCGTACCGTGCAATGTGTGTTCGTTTACATTTCTAAGATTTTCCACAATAAAAGGTTAAAAGGCTTTATCTCAAAGTTTCATATCCATGATATACGATGCACTTTTTCCGCGGCCTGGCTTTGTCACAAGCCATTTATTAGCGACACAGCTAAGCTCCTTTATTATCACGTCTCAACGCTCGTTACGTCTTAGAAACATTGCAGTTTCCTTCTATACGTTTTCCTCAGTATTTGATCTATACTAAATCAGTACTAAAATTAACTAAACTCTTAGAATTGAAATTATCGACAGGTACTGCGTTGGTCATAACATATACAACATCAAACAATTGCAACCGTCCAGTCCCGGATGGAAATTCTTCTTCATTCTCCATCACCCTTGACACTTCTCCGTTGAACAAACCCTCTTCGAATGGACGATTTTCCGTAATTCATCGATTCAATCCATTCATCGATCCACATAATTTAAGTCTGGCCAATTTAACAGAAACTGACAATTATTGTACGTGTTTAAGTATTGAAATTTGCAGTCTGTTGAATTCTCGAATCTTTTTTTATTTTTCAAAATATTTCATCGACTTCTTCATCGGCCCTTTTAAGTCCGCTGCTGAAGCACGGGCCCTAAAGAAAGCGTCAGAAGCAATTACAAAAATAAACGCAAATTCAATTGGTCGACACTGATTCATTCTGCACAAGTCAACTGTTCTACTGCCACCCATAGAGTAACTTATAGTTTTTTTTTTTTAATGAAGGAAAATGCTTTACGCGTGGTCGATATCGATATGGGGGTCTGAGGGATCACCTCATTTTGGAAAAAGTGGACTCTTGTCCAAAATAGTTTGGGAATCCCTGATCTTTTTTTTTTATGAAAAATAGGCTTGCGTTTGACCTCAATCTTGCCCGATGGAAGGCGAAGATGAGGCCTAGGATGGTACACGCTTGCCTAGATGTCTGTTCACTTTGGCCTTAAAGATATCATTAGATCTAGACTGTCATACACGAAAATATCCAGAAATGCACGCCGAAAATATCTCCGTCATAATTCGAAGGATTTCGTTTCAACACATGCTTCGAAACTTCGTAATGTTCGTCAAATGTATTTTGTCGGAAAGGCAATGGAATTCCTCTCCAATGTAAATACGTACAAAGAACAAACAACGTATACGTGGAACGTGTCGAACGCAGCTCGCAGCGGATAACAATTGTTAGAGCGGCTTTCGAGGTTAGGTTCGTAGATTTTTGTTTAAATAGACCTTAATGTTTTTTTTTTCATGGGAAAGGGGCCAAACGAGCAAGCGGCGAGACCGCGGTAGCGACCTGGTCGAGCCGGCCCGTTCGAGTAGCAGCAAAAGCCGCCGCTTGGCTCTACCACGCTCAAAGACTTTTTCCCAGATCTTAATGGAAACCAATTGCCCTCTTAGTGATAACGACTCAAATCGTACGTAAATTTCGAAAAACTCATTGGAACGTGGCTTCGAACGCGTGTCGCCTGATTCAAAGGCAGATCTACTAACCAAACACGGTTATAGCGAGTAAGCTATAAAACTATAAAACATACTGTATTTCCATAGGTAAAAAGATCTTAATGTACGCGGTTTTTGCTGCTGGTAGAATGAGCCAGCTCGACCGGGGTGGTACTGCACCAACCACGCAGATACCTGCGTGAAGTAGAAGCATCTTGTAGAAGGTAATCGGAGGCTCCCTCTCCCTTCACGTTCCCCTTCCCCAAATATCCTTAAAGGCGAGCAACGCACAATCATTTACCACTAACTATAGAATAGACTAATAGAAATAATTTAGTATATCTTAACGTTATGAGTGGGGGCGTGTTTGCACCCCCATGTAATTAGCGTTCACCCCTGGCATCCGCGGTCGCCCCCATGTTTGTGGAATCCATTGTTAAAGCTCCTTGATATAATTACTGCCGTCACGGCGTATCGCGTCGCTTACAAATTTAGGAATTAGATAAAAGACTCTATGCTGTAATTAATAACAGTATGGTTTTGAAACGTCAAGTCTGTTTACGGAGTTATTTGATAAACAATTCTTTGCATATGAATTCAAAGTGGAAATTAGTCCTCTTTAAGTCCTTTATATATTAAGTGATGGGTTTATAAATATATAAAAATGAGTTGTCGCGAACGTATGATCAATATTATTGTGGTCAAAGGTTAAATGTTAACCTTTGGGCACTCCAGTATTGAGTACTTTTCATCATAGCTTATTTGGAACAACGTGACAGGCGGTGAGCCTGTCGACGTTTTAGCGTTCAGGCCAACTATACAAATCGTACAAAAGTTTCGAAAAACTCATTGGTAAGAGCTCCCCACGTCCCTGTGTATGCGGTAGAACCAAGCAGCGGTTTTTGCTGCAGTTCTAATGGAGGAGGCATCCTGTGCTTCTTCGTCTCGTTCGGTGAAAGAGGTAACTGGAGCCCCCTGTACCCCTTTTCTCTTCACCTCTTTACTCTAAAAAAGACATTAATGACCGAGACCGAAATTTGAGCAGACCGATGATGGGCAGCAGCGTCGTTTATGGAACAAGGCAGTGGACAATTTACTGGCTGTTAAGTGTGACTTAGGAAGTGTTTATGAATTTCAAAGCTGCTCGATGATACGTATATTTACCTCCTATATGGTGGGTCCCGTATTCAAGTCCCGGCACGAATTATAACACATTTTAAATATTGAAATCAATCACTGTTTGCGAAACTACTATGCTATTATTTCGCTATTACAACGTAGCTGGATTAAAAGTTATCATCCAATGATTGCGTACGCAGTCACGTTTCAGACGGTCTATGCATATCTGCTGTTTACCACAGGCATTGTTACAACCTCGTTAGATATCTCGGTAAATAAAAAGCAAATAAATTGTATAAAATTAGCGCACGTTCTCGTCGTCGGCAAGAAGAGAAGTAGCTATTTGGCCGGCAGATGGTCGCGCAGGGTCTGGTGTGACCCCGACCCCGGTCCCCTGCGCCGCGCAGACTCCTCGTTGGAAACCGGTCCGCGCGTTGAGGCACGAACAGCCTTACGGAATGGGTGGGATATTATAAAAGTGTTCGTAACATTTTGGATGACCGACATAGCAGTAATTTTTGTCCCGATCAATGCAGAATGAGCTCACGGTGTCTTGGGGTCGTGCAGTTGTATGCTTGGTCTTGGATTTAATTTTTCTCTACCTTCAACTTTCACCATTCTTCTCATTCTCGCTTAATTCTTATTCCTATATAATATCTTTAAATTGTATAAGTAATCTTCATTGTCTGTTTAGTTCCTAATCAGTTTTGCACTTTCATTGAGACTTTGTTATTTCCTTCTTAATGAAAATACAAAAGCAGAAAGATTTCTTATTGTAGATTAAATTGTGTCCTTCAGATACGAATATATTTCTTTTACTTTATTGTTTTCACTAGCTGCGCCCTCCGGGTTTCCTGTCATGTAAATTCCAATACCTTCTCCATACCACAGCTTTCAATCGTGTGGGGAAGTTAGTGTGGTGCAGTGGTGGTCAGCAGATGTGAATTTGTTTATTTATGCGTATGTTCTTCATTGTTCATCGCATGCAAAGTTCAATAGGTTTTAATGATTCGTTTATTTTAATTTCAATTTAAATTATGTGCCTCTTTAATACATTTAAAGCTCGCTTTATAATTTTAACATAAGCTTAATGTATGAATGTAATGTTTTCAGATCTTTTTTTATTGAATTACTAAACATTAAAAAAATTGTACAGAGGGCGGTCTGTCACGTCGCTGGGCAATCGAGTTGGACCCCTCATCAATGGGGATCGCGAGATTCGGGATGTAAAGATACTGAATTTATTCATTTTCTTAAAACTGCACTGAACTTTCGCGTCTTTGCAAAATGACAGCGTCTTTCACGACTGAGACAAACTGTTTTAAGAGCAAGGGGAATGACGCAATATGCCTCTCAAGTTTCAACGCGTAGAAAGATTAATTATTTGAATATAAATGAAGTAATTTTAATGATAAATTAGCTCCTCTCCCCCGCACTGAGTAATTTTAATGCTTAGCTTACAGACGGCTCGGTGGTGTGGTGGCGAAGCGTTTGGCTGGCGGTCGCGCGTTCGATTCCTCGCATTCAAAGTCAAAGCTGAAGTCAAAGCTTCATGATCCAATTGAGAGTTCTTATGAACGTCATAATCTAGACAATCTACAGGAGAACCGGCAAGAAACTCTAGGGTCTGTTTTTCTTTTTCTTTTTAAATGTCAACTTTAACAATATTTCAGTGGGCAGGAGACCGTGACGCCACAGTTGTTCTCTGTCTGTGTGTTCGGCCATGTGACACAGTGAAAGCTCCCACAGTAAGGGATATCGTTTTTTTTTTCTAACTATATAGATATCACTTTATTGCATGCAATGTAAAGCTGAACCATCTCTTTCTCCTCGCTCGCACCACCTTGCACCACGCTGACTAACAGATGAGATTATAAAGCTTCCATTGATGATTGCCTTTTTTTGGCGCCAACAACGCGACAAGACAGGCTCGTTTTAAAAAAAATTTAAAACGTATGTGTGTAATTAAGTACGCACGCAAGAAGTTATACTTGTTTAGCGTATCAAAACAAAAATAATAATAATATATATAGTAAAAAGAATACATACCGACAGTTAACCTGAAACCTAAAAAAAGTAAAGTAACAGCCCGTAAGTGCCCACGGCTGGGCAAAGCTTAAAAATGAAATGATTTACTTTAAAAAAAACTGTAAATTCATTTCAATCAATATAGGAATATAAATGAACGTCTATCGAGTAACCTTTGTCTGGTTGAATATCAAGCTACAATCGACATTCAAGGGCAATAAATGGCACTGCTCGAATTGGCCGGCTCGACAGGGGTGGTACCACGGCCTCGCAGAATACTCACGTGAAGTAGAGGCATGTTATGCGTCTGCATTTCGTTCGGTGAGTGAGGTAACCGGAAGCCTACTCCCCCCTACACAATTACCCCCTCTTTCATTTATCCCATCACCGAAATATCCCTAAAGGACAAATGAGCAAGCGGCTCACCTGATGCTAAGTGATTACCGTCACCCGCGTACATCTACAACGCCTGAGGAGCTGCAGGTGCGTTGCCGGCCTTTAAGGATATTTAGTGAATGGGAGGGATGATGGGAAAACCCGTTGGGGAAAGGAAATACAGCCTCCGGTTAGTTAAAATTATATTTTATCCTACTTCGTATAACAAATGTCATGTTTAAAGTAAAAGTATAGTAGCAGCCTATAAATGCCCACTGCTGGTTGAAGACCTCCTTCTTCAATATGAGTATCAGAGAGGGTTCAGGAGCCGGGAAGGGCCTGCCACGCTGCTCCAGTGCGGGTTGGCGAGCTTCACATATCCTCGATATAAGAGATCAATAAGGGAATCTAGATACAATCGCTCTTTCACGTGTACTTTGAAGGTTATGTTCTCCTGGTAGTCTCTAGGCCACAACCGAAGTGAGCAATTCTTTTCTGGCACTTATTTGGGGTGGTCGTTCCGCTATAAATATAAAACAGCACCCTGTAAGTGGCCACTGCTGGGCAAAGGCCTCCTTCTCAGGTCCTTCTGCGAGGATTATGGATACGACAAAGGCGCGTCACGCTGCTCCAGTGCGAGTGCAAAATAGAGTGAGTATGCACAATGTTGCCAGACGTCGCTGGATGTAGATGAATCAGGAGCGCGCTTTGAGGCAGTATTTAGGGGAGGCCCACGTTCAGCAGTAGCACTTGTGGCAGGCTTGCAGGCACTGTGTTCTTAACTATTTTATTTATTTGAAATATTTAAAATGAAAGCTAAGGAACATATCTTTAACAAAATGGCAGAATCATCTCAGTAATAGTCTATTTTTATATATATTTAATATTTAAGTTATTAATATATTTAAATAAATATAAATGTATGTTTGTTATTATATATGTATTTATTATTGTATGCGTATTTAAATATTGTATCTATAAATAGATTTACATTTATTATAATATTCTTTTCTTCTCTTTAGTTCTCTTTATTCTATCACCTACACCTACTTCATTTCATCTCTGCATCGTCCAAAGGTTGACTGGTAGAGAATGCTTCTGGCATTAAGTCCGCCTACATACATTCTCATGTATATGAAGTTTAATAAATTAATACAAAGAGCCGTGGTAGCCTTGTGGTCAGGGCGTTCACTTTAGTTTCACAGAGAGCGGGTGACCTGGGTTTGAGTCCCAGCAGCCGGCACCACTAAAATTGTTAATAGCAATTTTAAGTGATGTATTCATCACGCGCTCGGCGGTGAAGGAAAACATCGTGAGGAAACCGGCATTTTTCTGACATAATGAAAAATATTATTTCAAGGACATATCCTTGTCGCATACGATGGCTCCAAAACCCTCACAGATACTCGTATTTGAGTAAAGGAGGCCTTTATCCAGCAGTGGGCACTTACAGGCTGCTACTTTACTACTTCAAAAATCAAGCTTTTGTTTTTAATAAGTAAATATTGCCAGATTATTGTTAATCTTTTTTAAAGTTTTGCTTTTGTTTTAAATTTCATATCATTTCTCAGCTGTGAGACAATTACAGACTATAATTTTATGTCTGTATATAAATAATATACTATACTTCACATCAAACTGTAGTTAGGTAGTTACTTCTAAAGATCAACAGACTGTACTGAAACAGATGCGGCTTAAAAAATATGTAAAAAGTTAATATAATTATATAGCCACGGTAACCATTCTGCCTTTGAATCAGGAGACTCTTCGATGGGTGAACCTCTTATGAGTTTTAATAAATATTTAGAGATTACGACAGGCTCTCCACCTGTCACGTTGTCCCAATATAATCTCTGGTGAAGAAATGTTTATAATTCTGACCACCCCAATATAGGGCATACAATGTACAATATAGGGTAAGAGCTTATAATACATATTTTATAATGATTATTATTTATATTCGTGCTTCAGTTTGTTCGAGTTTCATTACGGATTCCAGCAGGCGGGCACCCTCCGAATCCTCTTGTAAAGTTGTCATCCGCAGAAGTAGAACCCATTTCGTTTCAGGTACTTGATATTTACTTTCCCCTTCGTTTGACAGAAATTCATAATCCTCTCACCGAGTAAGTTCTAGTTATTTAAAGTGATTAACCGTTTAGTGATAATACATGATGTTTTATATTCATATCTTGTATTCATTTCTTGTATTTACGCGAACGCTAAACATTTGAAATTAAATTATTATTTACGGATCTTATCGCGTTTCATTTTGTTTTTATATTCTCGACGTTTCGATCGCTTCGCAGCAGCCGCGGTCGCGGGGGGACCGAGGTGTTAGACGTCCAGATGTCATAGTCAATCAAAAGCTGAAGGTAGTCTCGAGTTGACTTAGAAGTTGATAAAATGTTTTATAATTATTTTTAATGTCTATATTTTGACATTTCCATTGAAATTATTAAAATATTATATGTAAATATTATACAATACATATAATATATATAAATATAAATGTAGTAAAATTCCATATTGATCGAGAACGGTTTATTCATTTTCTTCCACCACTTTGTACAATAATCAGCAACAGTCTGACAAATCTAAAAGTGCACTTTTGTTTCGCTATAAAAGTTTAAGTTCATAATAAATATTATTATGAACTTAAACTTTTATAAACAAACCAGAAGGACAAGAGTAGTTATATATAAAAGGCAGGGATTCTACATAAATCTCCTGTGGAAAAATATGGAGTCGATGCATAAGTTTTTCTGGCGTAATTACATAGATCAGCACAGACGGACGATAACCAAAATGGATGTCTGTCGGATTTCTTCATATTAATATAAATTAATTTTTTTGATGAATACTTCAAATCCATGTGAAGAACCAAGCGGCGGATCGGTGAGTGAGGTAACCGGAGGCCCACTCCCCTTCCCCCAACCCCCTTCCCTATCACCCTTGCCATACCCCAAATATCCTTAAAGATCGGCAGCTGCACTGGTGTTGCTGATGTACGTCGGCGATGGCAATCTCTTACCACATACAGAGCCGTTAGCACGTCTAGCCAAAAAAAAATAAAAAAAAAATTTATGAACGTATATTGATTTTTTTTTCTACGCCGGTATTCTGCGAGTCCGTGGTACCACTACTGATTGCCTAATTAAAACTAAATACGAGAGTGACGGCACCTAACCTGACGGCAATCTCTTACCACAAATACAGCCGTTAGCACGTCTAGCCAAAAAAAAATAAAAAAAAAATTTATGAACGTATATTGATTTTTTTTTCTACGCCGGTATTCTGCGAGTCCGTGGTACCACTACTGATTGCCTAATTAAAACTAAATACGAGAGTGACGGCACCTAACCTGACGGCAATCTCTTACCACAAATACAGCCGTTAGCAAGTCTAGCCAAAAAAAAATTTAATGAACACTCTTTATTCTTTGACGTAAGTAATATAATTTCGTTTGTCGTAGGACTTACATTTATGTCGTTTAGACGCTGCACCGTCAACAGTCTGTGTTTTTTCCGTCTGACATTTTCCGAGATGATTAATCCGCTATTAGTCTGACGTTATCAGCAGTTTTAGGCATAAATATTTACGATAATGCTTTCAGTATTTATAGGTACATGTCAGCTCTGTCAAATAAAGTAAAATTATAAGCAAGCATGGCGTCACACGTGTTAGATATAAAGTTTAGATCTGTGATTAAAATGAAATGAAATGAAAATTCATTGTTTGACGTAGGTAACTCAAATTTCGTTTGTTAATCTACTTTTTTTTTTAATATACCTCCGTTACGTAATAAGGTTAGTGTTACTCTGACGGAGAAGGAATAGCCGAACCTAACGCCGCGGTATCTTATTTTTTAACCAGATTTTGTACATTGCTAATAATACAGAATAAAATAAAAAACAACAAATAGTGTCACAGGTAATTAAAGTATCAATGAATTAATGAAATACAGTTTATTGTACACCAATTAGCAAAAATAGGAGAAAAATATATAAAAAGAAACGTAAAATACACAAAGGTACAATTGGCGGCCTTATCGCTTAGAAGCGATCTCTACCAGGCAACCATTTTGCAGAGGAAATAATGACCAGTGAGCAAGGGTTAAGGGTGTACGCTTTCTTACAACGAAGTGAAAATATAATATAATCAATATACATTGATATATACACAAACATATATGTATATATATAGATAGAAGTAAGTATATTCTAAGAGAAAAATATATACTTAAAAAAAAATCTAACGCAGGATTTGCAGACCCGAGCTGACCAGCCCCCAACCCCCATGTTTTTTACTCATTTGTGGATAAATTATTACATAAATAGATCATTTGTGATGACTGTCAATACAACAAAGCCTCTGCAAATACGAGAGAGCGCTCAAAGGTTTTTTTTTTTTTTGTTAATAAAGCCTTTTGAATTTACCCTCGCGTATTATTTAACGTCATTTACAATAGACGTGCGAGCATACTACGAACATAATGGAACGGAAATTTATCATCCATTATCGATACAGAAAGAGAGGGACCATAGTAAGAGGTATATACTACTGATATTTCTTTTTTCCTTTAGAGCCGCAGTTGCCTAGTTCAGTCAGAGAGCTGGCTTAAATTTCATAGTACGCGTGTGTACTGGTTTCCAATCCAGCACCATTAAAATTGTTAATAGCAATTTTTAACATTGGGAGGTTAAGGATCTCCGAGAAATAATGAAGAAGTATTACCCCCGGGGACTTGTCAATTCGGCCAACCCGCAATGGAGCAGCATGGCGTGCCCTTCCCTGCTCCGAAAACCGAGTCAAATATTTGAGAGGGTGGCCTTACTGCTCGCTTTGGCGTCACCTGGCGAATCCTGAGAGCGTCAGTTGTCGGCTACACGTCACACATACGTCGTGCATAGCACACGTGTGAAAGTATACTGGTGAATACACGAGCCGCTGGACACAGTGCGCGCGCGTATGAAAACCGCCAAGTTTCCTGGTCATTTCGCCGACGATCGCAGTGCAGCTGTTGTGGAGAACGCCTTTCGTTCGAGAAGTAAGAAGTGAAAATATAATATAATGGCAAATCAATCATTCACAAGGAAGTGAAATATTTACAGGCCGGTAAGGCAAGGTAAGGTAGACCTTTTCTAAACTACACATCACTTTACATTTAAGCCGATTTAGTTATTGTGGTTCCTGCTCATTCACTAATAGATTTTGAGTCGTTTAGTTAATAGCGTCACCGTCACAAAATCCAATTAAAAAAGTATATCTTCGAAGTGCTTTTTCCGGCACGTTTCAGATTACACTAAGCGTTTCTATTACAAGGGCATACAGCACCTTGTTGTAAGAAAACCCAGCTGACTTTTTATTATCATCAATTATTTTGTAATAACAATGAATAATAACGAAATTATAATATTTTTTTTATTCACTTAATTCCAAGTGGCATTCTCTACCAGTCAACCCTTGTTATGGTAAATGGTAGTTGGCAGGTACAAAACAAAGAATAAAATGAAAAAGAAACTATAGGTGGACTCCAATAATAACAAGTTAATAAATACATATAAACACACTATGTAAATAAAAAAATATTTATAACATAGAATACACAAAAACGTATACAAATATAAAAAAATATACATAATTAAATAAATATATAATAAAAATATGCTTATAATAACAATAAATTCACTGACAAACTACTTAAAAAACCTTGTTTTTTTTTAAGGGAAAGGCGGCAAACAAGTTAGCGGCTCCACTGATGGTCAGTGTCTACCGTCGCCCACGTACATCTGCAACACCAGAGCAGCTGCAGGTGGGTTGCCTGCCTCAAGGGTATTTGGTAGATAGGAAGGGATTGGCCACCGCTTACCTCACTCACTGAAAGAAACGCAGAAGCATAAGATGCCTCTACTTCACGCCGGTATTCTGCGAGGTCGCGGTACCAATCCGGTCGAGACGGCCCATTCGTGCAGCAGCAAAAGCCGACGCTTGGCTCTACCGCGTTCAAAAAACTACTCTGTTTATTATCTATCTTGGTATCAGTGAATTCGAGTCTGTAATAAATGAACTTGGCCTAGAAGTAAGTGTGTAGCGGTAATGAAATTAGTTCACACAAATTAGGCAGCCCGCCAACGCTGAGTTCCCGTCAATTTCCTATAATTATTGGACGGGGAGCAGCTAATTAAGTTTACTTGCATCTCCGCAAGCGCCACCGTCGCGACAATCTCATTTGTGCTTGAAACTCCCTGATCAGCGAACGTGTCGAGGTTCTTAATTTTATTATAGTATATTCCATTTAAAACAATCTCGAGAGCCTATACTTATTTTTAATTACAAGTTAACAATATTTAAAGCTATATTACTTACGTAACAGCCTGTAAATGGAGGCGGTTCCCAGTAGTAGACACCTGGACGCTCCAGTTCGTCATCGGTCTGCTTAATTTTGGTAGAGCTAAGCGGCGGCTTTTGCTACCGCTCCAATGGGTCCGTCTCGACCGGGTTGGTACCGCGACCTCGCAGAATACAGGCGTGAAGTAGAGGCATCTTATGCTTCAGCGTTTCGTTCGGTGAGTGATGTATCCGGACGCTCACCACTCCCATCCCCCAAATATTCATAAACGCCGGCAACGCACCTGCAGCACCTCTGGCGTTGCAGATGTACGTTGTCGACGGTAATCACTTACCATCAGGTGAACCGCTTGCTCGTTTGCCCTATAAACCCATCTGTCGGTAGCGATTGGGATTTTTAATGCTCTTCCCTTTCTCGGCTCTTACGCTCTTCTCTGTCTAAGAGTCGTCTGAGTAACTAAGTCCTCAGCCATTCCTGGATAGCACTGTAACGACCGTTGTGTTCCGGTTGGAAAAGTATAGAGAGCCATTATAATTACGGACTGTGAGGCGTTCCAATTTAATCCTCAGGGCTGTCAACGCATCTGTAACCTTCTACGATCGTCGTCGTTGTAGTTGTTTGCTGATGTCCACGGGCTGCAGTTGCCATTTACCATCAGGTGGACTGTTGGCACGTTTCTTAAACCAAACCGATAAAAAAAAAACCTCGTGAAGAGAGAGGCCGATATCACAGGTATCGTAAAGCAATAGCACTATTAATGTAATAATAATCTTCATATGACCGTGCTCACAGCAGCCGTGTGGCGTGAAAGACGATGTAGTGACACGAATTGAGAAAGGGATGCTGAGCTGGTTTGGACATGTGGTGAGGATGAATGAAAGTAGGTTGACGAAACAAATATCTGAGGCGAGTGTAAATGGTGGAGTCGGGAGAGGAAGACCTAGGCGAACATTTCGCGATCAAATCGGAGACGTCCTGAAAAAAGGCAAGAGTACTCTAAACCAACGAGCATGCATGCGAAGATTGATGAAAGTGGGAGAAGCGAAAGACGTATGTCAGGACCGTAGCAAGTGGAGAAGATTGTCTCTGCCTACCCCGATGGGAGCAAGGCGTGAATATATACATATACACAGCAGCCGTGGTCCCCGGCCGGCTTCTGTAAAGCAATCGAAACGTCGGGAATATAAAAACAAAATGGAACCCAATAAAATCCGTTAATAATAGATTCATTTAAAATGTATAGTGTTCGCGTAAATACAAGTAATCATTATCTTCATATAATTTTATAATTTTACATTTTTAGTTCATAATATTTATTATAATTATAGTGCCGGCGTTAGAATCTGCAATCGTATCCCCTTGGGGGACTCCCTTGGATGTCTTAGTGCTGGACTAAAGTAAATGCTATGAAAATCTCGTAGCCTCCGGTAAATGGAATAACCATCAGAAATATACAATTATACATACAAATATGTTATTTATTTTATATTTCACCGCAGTTTACATCGTCTACAGCCTTTCGCTTAGCTAATTTCCCTCAAATGTTGAAAGAATTAAATCTTAATTTACAGATCAAGCGCGTTATAATGCAAAATACACTTTGCGGTTAGGCGGAACATGGAGATGTTTGCTAATTATTTCCTATCCTACTTAAATATAGCGAAGAAGCACAAGTTCAGACGACATCCGCGTTGGAACGATTTCTTGTTTAAGTTATTACTAGCATAATCTTTTTAATTTAGATGTACATAATTGGATGTTGGAGTGGTTAGAGGACCGTACCGATGAATTAGCAATTTATGTACCTTTTGTATCAGCCAGAACATTCAAACGACGACAGGCTCGCCACCCGTCACGTTGCCCTAAATAATCTCAGGTAAAGTTGGTTGAAACGAATAAAATTATGTTTTAGACAACTGACCAGCCTAGTATTGAGTATAAAAATGTAATACAACGTAATGTTCTTATTTTTTTTTATGGAAGAGACGGCAAACGAGCAAGCGGTTCACCTGATGGTAAGTGATTACCGTCGCCCACATACATCTGCAACACCATAGATGCTGCAGGTGCATTGCCGGTCTTTAAGGATATTTGGGAGATGGGAGGGAAAAGGAGGGGAATGGGGAGGGGGTGTGGGCCTCCGGTTACCTCACTCACCGAACGAAACGCAGAAGCACAAGACGCCTCTACTTCACGCCGGTATTCTACGAGGCCGTGTTACCAATCCGGTCGAGGCGGCCCATTCGAGCAGCAGCTAAAGGCGCCGCTTGGCTCTACCACGCTTAAAAAACTATAAAATATAACAGCCTGTAAGTGCCCACTGCCTAAAAGGACTCCTTCTCAAATATCTGAGAGGATTTTGGAGTCCGGAAAGACCCACCACGCTGCGCCAGTGCGGATCGAAGGGCTTCACATACCCTCGCAATTTTATTTTTTCTTTATTTATTCTCAGACATGCCGCTTTCCTCGTGATGTTTTCCGTCACCGCCGAGCGCTTGGTAAATACAGCACTTAAAATTGCTATTAATAATTTTAGTGGTGCCGGCACCGGAGATCGAAACCAGGCTAGGTTAGAGGCTGGTTAAGTTTAGTTACGTAGAACCAGCAGGGTTGCATGCCAAACTCTCCTACGCTTCTGGGATTCGTAGATCAAAAGGCGGTTTGGGAGAAATCCTTTGTCCGGCTGTGAGCATTTACAGGCTGCTATTTTATTATACTTTACTTTACCCAGAAAAATCATTGGGATCAGAGCATCATTTATGTAGGGAACATAAATACTTGAGAACGGACTCCTTACTTTCACTGGCTTTAACAGCAGGAGCAGTACTATAGACAGTAGGACAAATTATGTTTGTCTTCATCTTCACTGGCGCCCTTGTAACGCGAAGTTTATGAAGCTTTTGAAAGTTATTAGATATTCCGTTTCCGATAGAGTCATCAATAGTTTGAAAATTGGTACAGTCGTAACGTTCCATGGTTAGAACTTGAGCCAATGAAATGAATCCACTAAGAGGTCCTCGTTTATTGACCTCCTTTGTTAAAATAATTGAAAGAAGTAAAATTAAAATAGAATTTCGATGTAGTCTGAAAATAGTAATTTAAGATGAATAATTTAATAAATGTTAACCTAACTTGCGGGCCTTCTGCTCGCGGGTCTCCAGCATCGAAGCTGTAAAGGCCACCGGGCCAACAGCATAGTTTCCGTGGAGGTTTCACTCGATCCAACATCTTCATTGTTGATCATACATTAGATACATACATACATACACATATACTCACGCCTTGTTCCCAACGGGGTAGACAGAGACAATCTCCTTCCACTTTGCTACGGACCTGACATACGTCTTTAGACTAGACTTGACCTGGCCTTTTTCCAGAACGTCTCCGATTTGATCGTGAAATGTTCGCCTAGGTCTTCCTCTCCCGACTCTACCATTTACACATTGTTGATCCCCACATAATAACCTACGGTGATCGGAAGGTGCTAGCCCCTTTCCCCCACATAACACTTAAAAAAAACTCTATTTTTTTATCTACTAACTTTAATGATTAGGGGGGTAGAGCCTTTTAAAATTAAAAAAAAAATAATGTTGTTACATTGTATTTTTCTGTTGTGATACAGTATTTACGATTATAAAATTGTGACAAGCTAACTATCAAACGCCCTTAACCATCCGACTTATATGTCTGTCTATTTTTTCAACACAAATCCCACTTATTAGTGATAGAAAGAAAGAAAGAAAGAAACACATTTATTTTGCAATCACACAACAAAACACAAAATAAAAAACATGAAAAAGATTAATTTGTTGTGCGATGTCAAAAAGGTTCCCGTCTCAGTGATATCACAGCACTGTTTTTCAGTCGGGTCCTTCGTTGACTTCACGAACAACCGGACAAGAAGCATAAAAAAAAAGCATTATTAGTAAAAACAAAAGATACACAGTTCTTAAATCATTGTAACCGTTGAGCAGAATACCCATCTCGAAAAAGAGAAACTAAACAAATATAGAGCCAAAACAAAAACAATAAAAACTTCAGCGTGCGTTTTACAAAAAAACTATTATACTAGTCCGAAGGTGGATTACAGTAATTTTTCACAATAATAACTCTTGCTGTCTCAAATATATTCCGAAACTTAGCATAAAATTGTCATAATATAATAATTTATGAGACATTAGGTACCGTCTAATATATTTTTAATTATTTATTTAAACTTTATTTGAATACCTTTATAAAAATATTACAAAGGGCGGACTTAATGCCAGCCATAGCTTACAGGGCTTTGCTCTATTTTAGGAATATGATTACTTACAAGACTTTTTAAAAATCTAATATTTTAAGCAACCTTTTATCCTTGTGTTATTACTGTACATTGTTTGATGAGATAATTCATTTTTATTTATATATCATTGACATTATGTGTCTGTTTACTTACAAATTGCATATTTATACATCAAAACGAGACATCAGAAGCACCTTGAAGGCCTTCAAAGGTAAACAAAAAAATAAATAAAAATATCTTTATTCACGTAAACACAGAGAATACATATAACTATTATCTGGAGACTCCTTTTAAGCAAATCAATGCCTGTGCCAGGAGACGCCGCTCTTCCATATCTTAAATTAACGAAATATATTATCTATATTTACCAAAATATTAATTATAAAGTAACATGCGTGCAGAGTTAGTTTGCATGTGTATATGTGAGTGTGTCTCTCTCTCTCTCTCTCTCTCTCTCTCTCTCTCTGTGTGTGTGTGTGTGTGTGTGTGTCTGTGTGTTAAAATATTCCCGTTCGTCACATAAACGAAAGACGCGTGTCGATATGTTATTGTGATTTCGTTTTATTGTCAATTATTACAATTGATAGCGTAGTGGTCAGGGCGCTCACTTTAGTGTAATAGAGCGTGAGTGACCCGGATTCGATCCCCGGTGCCGGCGCCACTAAGAATTGTTAATAACAATTTCAAAGGAAAACATCGTAAGGAAACCTGCATGTCTGAGATGTAATAATTATTATTTCGTGGATATGTGAAGCCCGCAAACCCGCACTGGAGCAGCGTGGCGGGTCCTTCCTGGTTCCTCCCAGAGGGAAATCAAAGAGTTTGATACTAGTGTTTGAGCTGGAGGCCTTTGTCCAGTAGTGGGCATTTACAAGCTGTTACATTACTTAACTTTTTTTACAATTAAAATAAATTTTCCATTTTCTTTACGCAATAAATATATTCAAAAGAAATTAAAGCTGTAGTTTGACGTTATGAGAGCATTTGCCATTCTATCTTATACCCTGGGTATTAAATAAGGGTTAATATCTACACTCCGACAGAGATGGCACTGTATGTGACTGACTTGTTTTGCTGGAGGTAGAATTCCTTCTCTCCGTAGAATTCGTACCTATGTAGTTCGAACAAATAGACAGAGATACAGACACACAGACGATAACTTCCAATCTAGATGATGAATAACACGTCTATCAGGATTATCAGTGTTTGATATTTGTTAAAATAAATGTAATATATGTGTAGATATAGAATTACAGTAGACCGTCGATAATCCTGATTAACGGTAACCGAACCATGTCCGGATTATAACAATGTCCGGATTTTCGAGAATAACCAAGAAAAGGTAAGTTCTATAGCGGTAAAACGAGCCTGTCGCATTAACATTTTGGTTGACAAATATGTATTCAATCATTTGGAATGATCAATGCCCGTGGCAAGTTGAACTGAGATATTGATTTGAAAAAAAATATTTAAATAAACTTTTAAGTACTCTAGTTCAACTAATTAGAACTATTAGTTGAATACTTCAACTTTTTTTTTCTGCTGTATTTATAGTCGCTCTATTTTTTTTTTATTTCCTATACTCAAATTACCAAACGCGGTAGAGCCAAGCGGCGGCTTTAGCTGCTGCTCGAATGGGCCGGCTCGACCGTCGTTGGTGGGTGAATGAGCGAAGGAAACGGGCTACTTGGTAGGTTGGGTGTTTATGACCTGGTGAAGACATCCCTCGCAATTGTTAAGGAACTTTTTCAGTGATAGATCAGTGCCAATAATGACTGTTTAACTGTTTTAAGCGTGGTAGAGCCAAGCGGCGGCTTTAGCTGCTGCTCGAATGGGCCGGCTCGACCGGATTGACACCACGGCCTCGCAGAATACCGGCGTGAAGTAGAGGCATCTTGTGCTTCTGCGTTTCGTTCGGTGAGTGAGGTAACCGGAGGCCCACCCACACCCCCTCCCGATTCCCCCCCTCTTCCCTCCTATCTCCCAAATATCCTTAAAGACCGGCAACGCACCTGCAGCATCTATGGTGTTGCAGATGTATGTGGGCGACGGTAATCACTTACCATCAGGTGAACCGCTTGCTCGTTTGCCGACTATCCCAAAAAAAAAAAAAAACTCTTCGTTATATCCGTCATCATGGCTGAGATCATAGCTTTGAACTTGCGATTGATAGCTTAGTAATACTGTAATTCATTTTGTTTCTACACACACTGTCTATTTCAAAAGATTGCCTCATAAATTTGCAATATCTTTCGAGTATAAAGAGTTTTCATCTGATAGCGGCTCAATCTAATCTATTCGAGTTCAGCAGCTTCTTTTGTTTACACGTCTTTACGCCTAAATGCGAGTAATATCGTTGGTTAAGATAAATATGCTACGAAATTGGATCGATCCCTCGCTCGCAGGGGACCGAAGGAAAATATACACTGAATTTACTTACCGACAAAGCGTACGGGAATAAGGAACTACGGGGAGGGTATAATAGCTGGGGGTGATAAAAAAAAAAACACAAACACAACCAACTTTAGTATAAAGCTCGAAGGTCAAAGGACCCTTATGTTGAGTGAGTTCATATATGTGCATGCTGTCGTATATCCATCAAAAGGATTGATGTTGAGAATTAAGATTTTTATAACTTAAGTTTTAAAATTTAAGATAAGAGATTTAGGTATATAGCTATGTACAAGTTATTTGCACCATCTATTTTGGAGTATCAATTGAAAGGGATTTAGTTATATGAATTTACTTACTATCGACTTCTTCATCGTTCCAGTTTCTCACAAGTCCGCTGCTGAAAATAAGCCTCCCCTAAACATTGCGTTATTCCACCAGCGCCAGCCGTCCATAGGGAAAAAGGAAAGTTCCTTTTCCTCTACCTCCTGTCAAGGCGCACCGGAACACGGACGCGTATTCCTACTCAGCATGCAAACCCACATGAGCAACGAACCCCCCCCCCCCCCACCCCCCCGCCTCCCGAACCCTCTTCCCCCCGAGTCCACCATCCGGAGGCCTTTGGAATCAGGGAATCGTTCGCTCGTATATACCAGCCCTTCCAGTACCCCAAGGCGGAACTGGTCTATGGATTCGCCACCGACGACACATTTCAAACCCGGAGAGTAGGAGAAGCGGCACATCGTAATGCTCGTCTCTCTTTGCGACCCAACCTTAAGCCATATCTTCGGTGCACACTCAGACACCGGGACAATTTTTCATCGTTTATTTGTGTACATTTTAAAAACCTTCGGATACTTCATTTGATATATATTTAAATGACATAACGGAGTTATAAAATAAAAGACAGGCGTTAAATAAAAAAAAAAGTTTATTTCAACGATCTATTTCTGTGGTCATTTGCTTTAAGAGAACTACTAGAAACTGAATCCGAAGACGAAGAAGAAGTTTGCTCTTCATCTTTCATCCGCAGACTAGTTTCACTTCCTCTGTATCGTTTATTCCTTCTTATTTCTTCACCCATTCTTTCGCAAATATCTATGGCACTGTTCCTCAGTTCTAGAGGTAAATCTTTCACTATAACCTCGCGCAGCAAAGCGTTTCTGATTTCCTTATTATCGGTATATGTTTTTCTCTTTCGTTTTTTTTTTATAACGTTCAAGGTATTTTTAAAAATCGCACAAAAATTTGATCTCTTTACATGCTCTTGGCGAAATAAACTGACAATCGTGTTCAGACACCATGAAAATAATAAAATACTAATACATGTTATTATAATACTTATCGCTATAGACAAAGATGCTGTTTTACAATAAACGCTATAATCTATTGTCTCACCGTTCCATGAAGGATACAACTTTCCAAAGAAGAGATCGCGTAAAAAATGCAAGTTTTGTGATATAGTTGAACAATTTGACGTTATTTTAACTTCAAGATTATGATACTGCAGAGGTGAAGTTCGCGTTGTGGTGCCTAAGCCTGTACTGATGGCGTAAATGTCTTGAATGGTTAACGGTGTTTCGAGATCTCTGCATGTATTACTAACCCAGATAAACGCGACATCCGCGAGGGCATTGTCAGGATCTCCTACACATCTCGTAACTGGCACGCATTTATTCAACTTGGCACTATAGACTGATCTCTTTCCTGAATATTTCAAATCACAATCCGCTGGATTGCAATCGTTTAAAGAATCCTGATCTAGCATTAAACAGTTCTTGGCTCTATGATTGCCAATATAATTTGTTAACAAATTTTTTGATGACGTCGTTTTGACCGAAACTTTTGTGTTAAACGGTATACTCAGTTCGGTCTTGTTTCTTTTACTTTTACATAGATAATCAAGGCTCAGTTTACAATCGCCGATTAGGTCGTGTTGAAATAATGCTGGAAGTACGTAAATCAGTGTTCTACGAGAGCTTGGTTTTATTAAATCGGAATATACATCACTCGTTTCAAATATCTCACAATTGTTTTTAAGTCTATCCGCTAAACACATTTCAGTTCTGGACAATATTTCACAGGCTATTTCACGATCTCTGTTCTCAACATTTACAAAGAATCGTATTCCCACAGAGTTCCTCTCCAACGTCATCACTCCCTTGTCTACGACAGTTATTTGTCCTTGTACTGTATTCAATAACGAAGAGACCAGGAAAACATAACGATAAGATAGCTCTTTACTAAACATAGCATTATCATATTTTGTCTGATTACCACCACTTCGGTTCTTGCCACGTTTTTACATAGTGACATTACGTCATTCATAATATTTTATACTCTCTACCAAAGAGGTTTGGTAGAGAGTATAAAATAACCAAACCTCTTTGGTAGAGCCAAAGAGATTTGGTTGTTTTGCAAAAATATGCCTTTGTATAGTCCGACAAGTTTGTTCGCAACCCACCCGTAAAAAGTTTTACAGGAAGGATGCGGAACCCTAAAGGCTAGCGAGTACATCAGGGCGTTAATAATCGGCGATCTATTGAAACGTGGTAGAGCCAAGCGGCGGCTTCTGCTGTTAGCTCGAATGGGCCGGCTCGACCGGGTCGGTACCACGGCCTCGCAGAATACCGGCGTGAAATAGAGGTATCTTGTGCTTCTGCGTTTCGTTCGGTGAGTGAGGTAACCGGACGCCCACTCCCCCTTCTCACCCCCTCATCCTCATCCTACCTCCCATTCCCCAAGTACTGGTTGGGTTTTAATTATCTATTTAAGTTTATTATATATATTAATTATAAAATATTATTTACATTATGGTATTTATTTGTATCTATATTTATTTATATACAAAACCCAACCAGATGAGTAAATATAGAAATCGTTTTTATGGATAAGGCGGAAAACGAGCAAGCGATTCACCTTACGGTAAGTGATTACCGTCGCCCGCGTACATCTGCAACACCGGAGCAGCTGCAGGTGAGTTGCCGGCCTTTAAGGCTATTCGGAAGATGGGAAGTGGACCTCCGGTAAACTCACTCGCCGAACCTAACGCAGAAGCACAAGATGCGTCCACTTCGCGTCGTACCAATCCGATCGAGCCGGCCCATTGAAGTAACAGCAAAAGCCGCCTGCTTGACTCTACCACGTATACTGCTGCTAATATTTACAATTCATCCTTATTGATATTTTTAATGGCGTGCTCGCTTTTAATGAAGTCGGACGCACGTTCCGCTATCATCATTGTAGCCGCATTAATATTGACACTCGGTATAGTGGGCATAATACTAGCATCAACCACTCTTAGGTTCCTGACACCGCGCACTTTCAACTTACTATTCAACACCGCCGTTCGGTCCGTTGCTCTGCCCATTCTGACTGTTCCTGCTGGATGATATACGTTGTAAGTTACTGTTCTCGCCATGCACTCCCAATACTCATCGCTTGCCATTACGAAATTATCGCAATCTTTAAAGTTAATCCTACGGATTTTAGCGTTGATCCCCTTGAACGCCGGTGTATCCACAATTTTCATTACCTTTTTAATACTTTCGACAAATACATGCATGTCGCGTTCGTCACTGAAATAATTCGAGTAGATTTTTGGGAAATCTACCGTATTAACAGAGCGTAGTAATATTTTACCCCGCGAAAAGGGACGGCAGAGTGAGATGTAAAACAGTAGCATCTCGTGTTGTTTGTTTATCTCAGAGAGCTGTTTACATATATCATCTTGATATGACAATACGTCCGTGCACATCGAATAAATATATGACGTATTGGGTACGAAATAATTATGATCTATTTGAACATCTGGCAAACTTTTACCATCATGAATAGATAAAAACGCATTAATATTCGGCTGATCGTAATTGGTCGCGTGTGGTCCGGTCTGATCTACAAGGTATTGCGCTGCGGCTTTAAGCCAATAGGTTTCATCTTTTTGTGTAGTGTTAGTGTCTATCGTAACTAATATGGGAATCCTTACATGATCTTGAAGATTTTCACCAACGGGTAGATTAGCAATTATTTTAAACTTCAATTCGTCAAGATGAGATCTCGGACCGACGCCGGACAACATAAGTAGAATGGGTGTGTTTATTGCTCCGGCACTCAATATCACTTCCTTCTTAGCATAGAAAGTAGTTTCATCGCCATTTGCTAATATAACTTTTACACCTTCCGCCTTCTTATTCTCGTCAAATTGGATTCTAGCGGCAAGTGTCTTTTTCAAAACGAACAAGTTGGAACGTTCCCTGGCTGCGTTCAAGAATGCGGTCGCTGTACTGACACGTCTCCCTTTGTGATTGCCGCCTCTTATTTTTCCGTAACCCATTTGCGAGGGTCCGTTGAGATCTTCCAAATATTCCAATCCCATTTCCGAATATCCTTGACTTAATTTATCCACAACATGAGTGTGCGTGAAATTTAATTGATCTATGACAAAATTGCCTTCGGTACCGTAATTGTTTTGAAATTCTGGATTATTTAGAATGTTAGGATCCACGATTTTTTCGCTTTTCTTGAAGTATCTTTTTATCGTAGACCAATCCCAGCCATCGTTTTCTTCAAAGTGCCACGGTTCATAGTCACCGGCGCTTCCTTTCATATGGAGCAGACCATTGATACTTCCCGTGCCTCCGATAACTCTTCCTCGAGGCCAGAATGATCTACCATCAGTACAGCCTTTGTAGATAGTCTGATCTTTCTCAGTGTAATATTGGAACGCATGGCGGCTCCTGTGTGTTGCGACTGCAAAGTTTGGAATCTGAAAAATTATGTAGTTATGTTACATTTAAGTTATAACTTGAAATTTATAATTGAACTTATTAATGATTTCTAGCTCTTATTCTTATTTTCTCGAAATGGCCATTTATATTATTAGTACTCTCATATTACATTATACTTTGCATATAGATTATAATTTTTAAATGGCAGATTTGTTGGCGTAAATAATGTTGCTGTTTGAAACTGTAATTTATTAGAATTGTTTGTCTCTGGAACTATATTTTAGCTATACCTATCATCATCATCATCATTTCAGCATATTAGAAGTCCACTGCTGAACATAGGCCTCCCCCAAAGATTGCCACGAAGCTCGGTCCTTAGCCACCTGCATCCATCGACTTCCCGCAACACTGCGCAGGTCGTCACTCCATCTCGTGAGGGGTCGTCCTGCACTGCGTCACTGCGGCTGCCACTCGAAAACCTTATTTCCCCAACGGTTATCAGTTCTGTGAGCTCTATGGCCGGCCTGTTGCAACTTGAGCTTGGTGATCTTTGCGGCTATGTCGGTTACCTTAGTTCTGCTGCGGATATCATCGTTGCAGACTCTATCACGCAGAGAAACACCGAGCATAGCTTAGCTATACCTATAATTATAACTATATTTTAGCTTCTAGCCTCTAGCCTCTCTTGACGAATTCGTCGTAATTTATTTTTAATTTCGTCACATGCGCGTTATTTTGGTATTAGCGATTATTTAAGAGTCTGTACTCACGCGACCTTTTCCCTAACAGCTTTGTAGTTAAGTGATTTACTTGTAAAGGACGCTCCAAAGTTTCCATAGGAAGGATTTGCCGATCGATGAACGAGACACTTCTCATCTATGACGACCTGTCTGGGTAAGTTAGATCTGGTACATTTGCGGTGAGTAATTCAGGGGAGCTCTGTGGCCGGGGCATTCACTGAGGCTTATCTACAACAATGCGGCAGTTGAAGGTAGCAAACTTTAAATGGTGAATTGAGATGCTTATTCAGCCATTTATCGGTCATGCTATTTTCCGCACATTTCTTAGACGACTTTTAAGATGCTTTCTCTAACAACGCTCCCATACCTACAGTTCAAACGCAAATGCTTCCTGGAATTCTTTGTATTTGTTCACATTATAAATTATTAATATTACATTATTATTTGATGAATAGTTCTACTTCTTTTTGGTATTTTACTTAGTGATTCTGTATACAGATATGTAGAAAATCAATTAATCTTTAGATGATTTTTTAATGATCACTATATTTATCTATTACTTTTTTAATTAAACCGTCTTTTTTTACATACAAAGAGTACCGGCACACGGGATAAAGTTTTCAGTTATTTTTGTTTTGTTACGGTAAAGAAGTATAACTTCTTACGTGCGTAAATAAGTACAGACAGACGTTTTTTTTTATTACTACTTGTTTATACTAGTACTACTTACAACACTTTCAAGAGGGGGATCATCGCCGGCTTCTATGAGCAGGACCTTCCAGTCTTCGACTTCAGTCAATCTGTTAGCCAGAATAGACCCAGCTGTTCCTGACCCGACGATGATGAAATCGAAAAATTCACCATCTAGAACGATTGAGGTGAAGATTAATACTTTTGGACTAACATCCAAAAGTTTACCTTTTTTTTTTATGGGAAAGGCGGCAAACGAGCAAGCGGTTCACCTAATGGTAAATGCTTAGCGTCACCCACGTACATCTGCAACACCAGAGGTGCTGTAGGTGCTTTGCCGGCCTTTAAGGATATTTGGGTGATGAGAGGGAGGATGAAATTACCTCACTCACCGAACGAAACGCAGAAGCACAAAGTGCCGGTATTCTGCGTGGCCTTGGTAGCAACACGGTCGAGCCGGCCCATTCTAGCAGCAGCAAAAGCCACTTTATTTATTTATAGTAAATTATATAATTGACAATGAAAATATTAACAACCAATAGGAAGTAGATTAATAGAGCATCATCACGCATTTTTAGCCTTTATAGCCTAAATAGCCTTCCGTCCACTGTAGGACGAGGCATCTCCCATAAGAAGGGTTTGCCAATCGCCAATTAGGGCAAGCGGATTGGCTCTTGCTAATTTGGTCTGGTATTCGAGATGGTTTTTCAAGGCTCCTCCCTCAGTAGCCTCTCACGGAACCCATTGCAGAAATGAGAAGTGGCAATGCCTTAAGACGATAGCACATACATAATTTTAAAATTATACCTTTAACAGTTTCTGTTACCTCTAAGATAAATTATCTATATGTTTGTTTTAAAATTCGGTATTAGACAAAGAACACATAGAACCTTACACGAAACTCTGTCGAACGCATCCTCCGGCCAGTTCTCGGTAATCAGGCATTGAGCAGCTAGGAGATGAGTGAATACACCAGCGAAAGCTGCACCCGCTGGACCGTATGTATAAGTCGGACAGGAAACATTCAGGCACGACATTCTGAAACTAATTTTGCTGATCGAGATATTTATTTATTTATTTATTTAAGCTTCATGCGCAAAGTGGTACACATGGCGGACTTAATGCCTAGAGGCATTCTCTCACAGTCAACTATTAGGCTAAGCAGAGATATATACGTAATAGAGGCGATACAGCTAAGAGAAAAAACAAGTAAAGTAAGAAAGAGAAAAAAAAATATCAAAATATATACTTACTCAGATAGGTAGATACATATATACATACATACATACTTAGATACATAAATAAAATATATACAAATATACCATATACATATAGAATAATGAGTTTTAATACAGAATACAAACAAATATACATGTCAGGACAAACAACTAAAGCGGCACAATGACAAACAGCAGCACTAGCACAGACTTGCAACATTTCTGTAATGTTTGCGGATGTTATTTTTAAATGCAAACTTATTAAGAGCTTTTTTAATGTCAAAAGGGATTTCGTTCCAGAGCCTTATAGCCGTAAAAGCGAATGACTTAGATAAGTACCCAGTACGGTGTGAAGGCGTCAGCAACTTGAGACTACCCGAAGAGCGGAGAGAACAGTTATGAGAATCACCCAGGTATTGAAACTTAGATTTCAAGTACTCAGGTGCACAAGGATCGTTTAGAATTGTGACGAATTGGCAGCCAATGCTGCTGCGCACGAAAGTAAGACACATCGTCGTACTTATACATTACTACAGTAGATATCTTATACATTTCTAATGCTTTCTACATAACAATATCTTGAGACACGAGTATATACGATGTTTGATAATAGTGTCTCTATGCGCTAATCTTTGGAACCGCTTAATTAACTTTGTGGTTTTTATTTATCAGTAGATTTAACCGTACGAATCGGGTAAGGGTTTCAAATGTATGATTTATACTGTACCATATTGATATTCTACAAATTATGAATGTATCCAAACGTTCTTTATTATCTGAATTATAACGCCGGTCAAGAAGTCGCAAAACAAATCGCATGCGAATGTATTCATAGCTGAAGGTAACTAGTCTGGCCATAAATAATGTGTAATTTCAAAAGTTCTCATTTGTGTTATTTCTGAATTCTAATTTAAATTTCAAAAAAATAACAAACTGCTCACAGCTCTAAACATGTCTCGCAACTTGTTTTAAGTAGAAAATTTCAACATAGTCACCACCATTCTCTGTCAATCATGGCATACTTTTCAATAATGTACCGTGGTCTTTCTTCCAGCAAGACTCTGCTCCTGTTCACAAGGCATCTACAGCTCAAACCCTGCAGGTTCCGGACTTTGTAAGAGCTGAAGGCCGTCCAGTCCAGGTCTGAATATGTTGGACTACAAACAGTTCACACATTCGTGACCAGGGATATAAAAGCCAGAGGGGGCTACTTTGAATAAAATGGTTTTTATTTAATCGCTAATACACATAAGTTTTATGATTTTTACACTGTTTATTTAAGAAAGATTTACATTTTAAAGTCTAACAGAACTTATAGCCATACTAGGAATACAGAATCTATTAGAATATTGTAGACGTTCAATACTTTTTTTTTATGAGTAAGGCAGCAAACGAGCTACAGGTTCACCTGATTGTAAGTGATTATCGTCGCCCACATACATCGGCAACATCAGAGGAGCTACAGGTGCGTTGCCGGCCTTTAAGGGTATTTGGGAGGTGGGAGGGAGGATAAGGAGTAGAATGGGGAGGGGGAGTGAGCCTCCGGTTAGCCTCACTCACCGAACGAAACGTAAAAGCACAAGATGCCTCTACTTCACCCCGGTATTCTGCGAGATCGTGAGATTAATCCCTGTCGCGCCGGCCCATTCGAGCAGCTGCTAAAGCCGTCGCTTGGCTCTACCACGTTAAGATATATGATAGTATAATGAGAAGTCTTATAAAAAGTCCCCAACAGTATGTCTATCTGTTAATGTTGATCCAGACAATTCAAAAATAGATGCTAGATATTAATGTCATAATGTACTTCGTCTTAATAGCGTTATACATTAAAAAAAATATTCTAGTCTGTATCACTTATAGACAGCCGATCGATTGAGCTCCAATTTATAGGTACAGAATAAAAAAATATTTTTTCATAAATAGCTGAAAGCGAGGCAGAGTTTACCTAGTAGTGTATATAAAATAAAATATGTAAAAAAAAGTTATTTACACGACGAAGAACACTCAAAAAAAAAATTCAAGCAAAATTTTTATTCGAATCATTCATTGCCTTTCGAAAATGGAATCAGAGATGAAAAATATTAGCATTTTTTTAAGACAATTTTATTTCGTTTTTTTTTAATTACATTCAAATTTATAATTTTTTTTTTGTATTTTAATAATATAGGTCTACAACTGTATAGGCTCAACAGTTGGTATATAAAATATTAATAATGAATCATCATTTCATCATCATCCCCAAAGAAATAATGAAAAATGAATTAATATAGAAATTATTACATTCTACCGAACAGCGTCCATGGGTAATTTTGTGTGTTTAACAAAAGAAATCATAAACTTATTTCTAATGTTTCTGTATATTTTTAATATCGAATTACATTTTAAAGTTTCAACTTATGAAGGTAACTATTGTGTGATATCTTCAAGTTTAAAGAATGTTTAGTTAAAACTGAAAAATATAACTAAATTCCTAACTTTCAGCAGGAATGAACGCCGGCATGATTGGAACTGTACCGTGGCGTCTAGCCGACCGAAATTGCAGTTTCTAACATCACTGCGGCGATGTACATCGTTACTTAAGAGTTCTTCGACCTTGTTAAGGACTATAGAAATGTTTCATTGCAAGCTACCCGGAGCAATAAAGACACATTATCACGTAATTAAATGACAGCAGATTAACATTAATCAATCAATCATTAATTTTAACGTGGTAGAGCCAAGCGGCGGCTTTAGCTGCTGCTCGAATGGGCCGGCTCGACCGGATTAATACCACGACCTCGCAGAATACCGGCGTGAGGTAGAGGCAGCTTGTGCTTCTGCGTTTCGTTCGGTGAGTGAGGTAACCGGAGGCCCACTCCCCCTTCCCATTCCACTCCTTATCCTCCCTCCCATCTCTCAAATACCCTTAAAGGCCGGCAACGCACCTGTAGCTTCTCTGGTGTTGCAGATGTATGCGGGCGACGATAATCACTTACCATCAGGTGAAACGCTTGCTCGTTTGCCGCCTTTCCCATAAAAAAAAAAAACATACCTTAAAAAAGTAAACAAGTGTCACCGAAAGCTATACTTTAACACATGCTCTTGTGAAAAAAAAAAAGTATCTACACAATTTTTTTTAGAGCAGCACTGCACTATTGATAGAAAGATTTACTGTTAGGTTTTTTTTTTTTTTAATTTAGTGTCAATTTTACTGTTAGTTTTGTCCGTTCGACAGTTGACGACTGACATAGTTGTGACATTTCGCTGTTATTAATCACTTATCACAATATGTAGTAAGTTTCCTTGATAAATATAATTGACAACAGATAGTTTATTACATTCATTATCGATACGAAACCTTGATAAGTGATTTATTTATATAATAATCAATAAGAATTAGCAAAATGATTATGTAAGCATTATTCTATTGTAAGGATTTCAGATGCCTTTTATGCTATGCTATAAACAATTTCTTACAATTCGATATGAAAACATTCCTCTATAAAACCGTACTGAGTTTTTAACACGGTTTCCTTTGTCCCAAGACAACACATCATTTACACAACGAAACCATATCTTAAATGTGAAAAATACACGGTATGATTTTTGTGTGTGTAATGACTTTATACGGAATATGTGTCATAGCGGATATGTATGATTGGGGTAGACAGAGATAACAGGTTTCCATTTATGAAGACTAACGGGCTTCCGTAATCCACTGTTCACTACCAAATTTATACTATTAGAAAAAATAATTTATTGCCGTGCCTTGATAGCCTAGTAGACAGGGCGCTCGCTTTAATTTCACAGCGCGATTGACCAGGGTTCGATCCCCGATGCCGACACCACTAAAATTGTTAATAGCGATTTTAAAATACTGAATTTACCACATGCCAAGCGGTGAAGGATAAGATCATGAGGAAACCATGTTCAAGGACATGTGAATTCCGCCAAATCGCATTAGAGCACCGTGGGTCAGCCACGCTTCCCCTCTTCAAAACCCTCTCGGATATTTAAGATGGAGGCCTTTGCCCAGCCGTGAGCATTTACAAGCCGCTACTTATCTTTTTACTTTACTGCCAAAGTCACACCATTTCAGATTGTATAAGAAAACTAAAACGAATTAAGAAATAATTTACACTTAGGAGTTCTTTCTTTGCTATTTTAAATATTGACAACAATTTTTTTTTTTAATGGGAAATGCGGCAAACGAGCAAGCGGGTCACCTGATGGTAAGTGATTACCGTCGCCGTACCTCTGGGTTCTGCAGGTGCGTTGCCGGCCTTTAGGGGTATTTGGGAGATGGGAGGAAGGATAAGGAAGGGGAAGGGGAGAGGGAGAAGGCCGCCGAATACCTCACTCACCGAACGAAACGCAGAAGCACAACATGCCTCTACTTCACGTCTGTATTCTGCGAGGCCATGGTACTAACCCGGTTGAGCCGGCCCATTCGAACACCACCACGTTAAAAAAAAAAATTACGTCACCTAGTTTCCTGAAAACGATATTACTTTATATATATTTTTTTTTATTGCTAACTCTTAATCTGCAAGATAACATATCGTTAGGATTGTGTTTATCTCGCTTACGTGTACTTATATTATACAAAATATGTAATCTGTGACAAGGGCGTCTCTGGCACATGTAGCGTCCGTGTGCAATCACTACCCTAGCGCCCTCTGGTAAGTAGTTTCATTGGAAGTGCCTAGGCCGGCGCACACTAGCGCCACCGCGCCCGTGTGCGACGTACACCCTGCACCACAGCTAAAGCCGTCTCTGATATGTGACACTTAACACCAGGAGGGCTATTGCCGCGCTACATTTGTTGATTTATTACACGTTAGATAGAGACTCTGTATTATTTTTTAGGTGGTAGAGCCAAGCGGCGGCTTTTGCTGCCGCTCGAATGGACCTGCTCGATCGGGGTAGTACCACGGCCTCACAGAATACCGGCGTGAAGTAGACGCCTTTTGTGCAAGAAGCCGGTGTGGCAGAAAGGGCTAAGAGATGCATTATCGGCAGAGCGGAGACTACGGTCGTGGGAGTCACCCTGATATTGAAATTTGATATTTTCAGATATTCAGATACAAACGGATCGTGTAAGATGGAGAATAAAGTACAAAGTATTCTAAAAAGTCTGGGATATGGGAGAGGCAACCATTTAAGTTGAGAACGAAATGAGGAAATGTGATCATATTTCCATAGTCCAAATATGAAGCGTATACAATTGTTGATCCAGTTTGTTTAAAAGCTTTTTATTGGCGTCATTATAGCACACATCTGCGTAATCCAGCATGGGTAAAACCAACGTTTGAATTATCATTGCTTTTTTGATTGATAGAGTACCCACAAATCTTTTATTAAAGAACTGTTCCTGCTATTTTGTATTTAGAATTCACGGTTTTTTTTTTTTCGAGTTATTTAACATAGCAACATTTGCTCACATCGAGTTACATTGTATTTTTATTGCACTATTCGTTAATGTCATCTATTATCATATATGTCGTGTATCACGTTATATTATCATTATGGTTATCTAAAATGAATGTTAATTGGCAATTATCCAGTTACGTGGTCGTGGCTAATGAAGGTAATGAGTTCGGTGCTAACGCCTCCCGCGCTTAATCTGAGTTAATATCGGTAGGATAATTAGGTAAACAGATAATTTATTAATCCAATTCTCTTTAATAATTACGGCGGACAGACCATCGTACCATCGATACAATATTATATAAATTATTGTGTAGTAGTTTGTTGAATAAGAAAAGTAAAATAAAATAGCAGCCTGGGTACTTAGCCCACCGCTGGGCAAAGGCCTCCTTCTCAAAAATCTGAGAGTGTTTTGAAGCCGGGAAGGCCCGCCACGCTGATCCAGTGCGGGTTGGCGGGCATATTTCTCAGACATGCAGGTTTCCTCACGATGTTTTATTTCACGGCCGAGCGCGTGCTAAATACGGCACTTAAACTTGGTATTAAAAAATTTAGTGGTGCCGGCACCGGGGATCGAACCCAGGTCACTCGCGCTCTATGAAACTAAAGTGTGCGCCCTGACCACAAGGCTACCACAGCTCTAGTTTGTCGAATATTTCTTTAAAATTAATAAATAAAATAGAAGTTTGATTTTCGTAATTTAAAACCAACACGTCCACGTCCATCCGTCCGTGGGTACGTATACTCAACCCAAAAAATGTCTACTTTATGTATTGTGTGGGGAGAAGGTGCCCTTCATAAAAGCTGGGAGCTGTTGCCTGTTATATCAGGATTAGCAATAAGTCTCGACTAAAAATCAGGGACAATAGATACGCTGTTAGCCCGGCAGCCTAGACAATTTCGGCGGAAGCGTCACGCTGATCGGAAGCTCGCAAGTAAAAAGTAATAAGGAGCAATGCCCGCTCGGCGGCGCGACGTTTTTTTTTTATAGGAAAGGCGGCAAACGATCAATCGGCTCACCTGATGGTAAGTGATTAACGTCGCCCACGTACATCTGCAACACCAGAGGTGCTGCAGGTGCGTTGCCGGCTTTTATGGGTATTTGGGAGATGGGACGGAGGATGAGGAGGGGGATGAGGAGAGCGAGAGTGGGCCTCCGGTTACCTCACTCACCGAACGGAACGCAGAAGTACAAGATGCCTCTACTTCAGGCCGGTATTCTGTGAGGCCGTGGTACCAACTCGGTCGAGCCGGCCCATTTGAGCAGCAGCTAAAGCCACCGCTTGGCTCTACCACGCTGACTGTATCTGTGCTATGCACCGACTAAAGCCTCATTACGAAACGGCGGTAGATCTTAAAAAAATTAGATTTGTCATTTGTCAAACGAAATTATCTTTCTTACGTCGAAGAATAAAGAATTTTCATTCATTCAATCAAAGTTGCTCGTTATTTTACATAGTAGATAAATGAAGCAGTAAAAACATTTACCATACGCAGCCTACTCTGTATATGTTCTGATTTACTGGGGTCTACTAGCGCAGAATAAATAAAATTGCTATAGCAATTTCAATTCTCGCCCTTGCTCGACTACAATCATATTATAACGCCATGTATCATGAACTCATGAAATTCAATTGAGTGTCACTGCGTCCCGCGTCTATTTAGTTCCTCAGATAATCAAGAGATGTCAATGTTATATGCAGATTATCTTATACATAAACTTTCTCATAGATAATGAATTAACATATTTACGAGAATACTACACATTTGAAATTGAACTATTGTGTACGGTTTTTAAAGCGTTTTATTTTACTTTTTAATCCCGACGATCAGCTTTCTGATTGTTATCAGACTAAAAATTAATAATTAGAGAGCCGGGTTAACTATAACCTTTTTGTTTAAATAAAAATAGTATAGCAAGTATTTGTTAAACAAATATTTAAAAAAATTATTACATTAGGACTTTTTCTTATCATTCAATGTATGTCTTCTTCTATGTTTTCAGAATACAATAAAATAAAATTACAATGTGCGGATGCTCCTACCCTTCACAGGCGAAATTCGGATGACGGAGCCATAAACCAGATCCAACGCTGGGGGCAACAAGGGCTGGTGCTCTCGAATGCTCGCTTTTCTGACCTCTCGCTCCCCCATGTCCTCCAGGTGACCGACTAGTAAACAATGGTGAATGTACTCGGTTCTAATATTATTGATACTCTAGTTTGCACAGAGTATGCTTTAGATAAACCGTAACGAACCTGAGAAAGAATGTGTTTAGCAATTCATCATTATTGTTTTATAATGTTAACAATACTGCACACAGCACTCTCAACTTAAGAACTCTACAAATTAGTCTATACAGCCATGTTCGAACTGTCGCAAGACACTCGATATAAAATACGATCTTATATAACATTGAGTGAATATTTAAAATTGAGATTCCATTTCCATTATACAAAAAGAGACTAGCGCGCAAACTCCAAAATGATGGTACTGTCTTGAATTACATTTTGTTGTTTCTGTATTTCGAGTTTTGATGTTTAATATTAATCTCGAATAGGATATTACGAGCGTGCCCGTGTTTTTCGCTCTTCTTTTGCTCGACTTGGGCGGAGGCAGTGCACACACAGATAATCGAATATTAATTGAAAATATCAATTAATGACCGGAAATCGTCGATTTTCGTTTTCGTACCAAAAAATATTCAGAAGAAGTTGACTATCGGTCTACTGTCGGTATACTTGAACAAGTATTCACGGCAAGTACATACTGAGCTGTATGGGTCTTAATCTTTTGCCTTTCTCTTTGGGATAAGGATAACAATAAAAAGAGCGCACTTTTTGACTTTAACTATTTACCTTCGATAGTTATTTTCACTTTCAAAGTTTTATTGCTTCTTTCAGTACCAATAAAGGAGTTTCTATTCTTGTATTATGTATGTATAGATTAACTAATCATCATCCAAATATGTTTCTGAAAAAAGTATTCACCTTGATTTTTATACGCAAAGACGATCAAATACTTTTAGGGTTTAAAAAGCGTGGTTTCGGGCAAAACAAATGGAATGGGTTTGGCGGTAAATTAGAGCCCAACGAAACTATTAAAGAAGCTGCAATTCGTGAACTGAGAGAAGAATCATGTCTGAGCGTAAAAACAACCGACTTAAAAAACATTGGCCATCTAGAATTTACATTTGAAGGCGATTCTGTGATGATGGACGTAAATGTTTTCTCCTCTAGTGTCTTTGAAGGAACGCCAACGGAGACTGAAGAAATGATCCCAAAATGGTTCAATTATGATATGATACCCTTTAGTGACATGTGGCCTGATGATAGGATTTGGTTTCCTTACATGCTATGCGACAAGTTATTTTATGGACGTTTTCACTATCAGGGTTATGATAAAATTTTAAATTATACTGTTGAAGAAATTAAGTCCATGGAGGCTTTTTATGCTAAAAAAAAGTAGACAAACAGCTAAGAATATAATAATAATACACAAATTAATTATCTTCTTCATCTTCAGCCGGCCAACAGTGCTGGATGTGTTCTTTCCCAATGGGAGGAATGAGTCACATTTTAAATCAGGTGAAAATCAGCACTGAGATATCTGTCCTGAAACTTATCAATGTCTTATACACAGGTTATACTACTGATGCCTTAATTACATTTATATTTGGCTATCATTGCTTTAATCTAATATCTAGTAATCATAAATAAAATTATCAAGGTGGTCATCCATATCTGTAATATTTATTTAAAATATGTCAAGTATTATTACTTTATACTAGGGAACTTCAATTTTATAAAACACCTTCCCATGATTCGTTCCCATCATTGTAAGTCTTCTATGGAGCTTCGTCGACTATTTGACTGACACATGCAGTGCTGCTTATGGTCTTGTAACTTGTTAACAATCTGCTGATCTGCAGTGGAGAATTGTGGCAGACCACGGTCCAGTAGTTTCTCAGAAATAAGTAGCTTCCTTCAATGGGATGTATTAAAGTCTCGAACAGTCATAGTAAAACACTATAATTTTTATCTAATTATGTCAGATTTCAATACAAATATGTAAATTCTGCATTCCTTGTAAAAACTTACAAAGTAACAATGTGTTAAACATGTGTAAACACACAACTGTGAAAATCATATCTGTAATTTTGTAAGACTTTAGTTTTGGAAATGGTTATGAAATTTAAATCAATGTAACTAATTTACTTATGCTATATATATATATATATAGCATTTATAAAATATAGCAGAAGTAAATAACTAATATATAAATAACATATCTGAGACAATTAAGTAATATTCATACATAAATATGTATCATACATATTTTCCTTAAACTTACTTTTTTTTACAGACATTAAATTATAACTTTTTTTTATGTCTAGCGGCTATGACTGAGTTCAAGTGAGCTTGATAGATTTTTATTAGATTAAGATAAAGATTTGCTTTGATTTAAGAGAGTGAAGATTTTGATCGAAGAGAAATATTGTTGGATGATTAATCAATGTTTAGCATCATAGTGATACATTTCATAAATGTTAAGATAATGATGCTTAATTTTAATTAATGAGGTCACCTTCAATTAACATTAGGCATAATCTTAATTATCAAGTCAATATACAGATACGAGTATTATGTGTTTTGTTTTAGTTATTAATTGTGATCAAAAATTCCCTGTCTTTTTATTCACTGTTTATAAATTACTACTATTACAGTAAATTTTAATCGACTGCTTAACAGGCCTCTCCCAAGAAAAGGCTCGTCGAAAAGTCGGCTTTTTAGCCGACATATATTTTTGGAAGGTTTGCTCTTCCTCACCACGCCGGGACTTGTAACTCGCATTAGTGATGCAGTCATCATCATCATCATCATTTCAGCCTATCAAAAGCCCACTGCTGAACATAGGCCTCCCCCAATGATTGCCACGACGCTCGGTCCTGAGCCACCTGCATCCATCGACTTCCCGCAACACTGCGCAGGTCGTCACTCCATCTTGTCGTCCTACACTGCGTTTGCCTGTACGTGGCTGCCACTCGAGAACCTTTTTTCCCCAGTGGTTGTCAGTTCTGCGAGCTATGTGGCCGGCCCATTGCCACTTCAGCTTGCTGATCTTTACGTCTATGTCGATTACCTTAGTTCTGCTACGGACATCATCGTTGCAGACTATCACGCAGAGAAACATAGCCCTTTCCATAGCGCGCTGAGCAACTTTGAGCTTCCTCATACGGGCTGCAGTGAAGGACCAAGTCTCGGATCCGTATGTCATCACTGGCAACACGCACTGATTGTATACTTTCGTCTTGAGGCTTTGCGGTATACTCGACGAGAAGATATGACGTAGTTTCCCGAACGCAGCCCAGCCGAGTTGGATTCGTCGATTGACCTCTGAGTCGAAGTGATGCTGTTGCTTTTATTTTATTTTTTTTATGGAAAAGGCCATTAGGCTGTCGCCAGACCCACGTTAGCAGTGCACCTTTAAACACCATAATGTAAGTGCCCACTGCAGGGCAAAGGCCTCTTCAAAATATCTGAGAGGGTATAGGATTCCCCCACGCTTCTCCAGTGCGAGTTGTCGGGCTTAACATATTCTCGAAATAATTTAATTTTTCAGACATGCAAGTTTTGACCTGTATGTGTTACACTATGCTGGCTAACAAACGAGGCCATGGTGACCGTTTGAACGGGGAAAATGCATAAGGAACTCCTTAACCGAACGATCCCCACGGCTAATCGATGTGAAGCAATAACAACATACACCAGCGTTGTTGGCGCCTATCCGGCAAGTGAAGCATATGTCATAGAACGTATGCCTATAACGTTCTATGACATGCTTTTTCTAGACGAAAAGATCCAGCAAAGGTTTCGGTAGGTGAAACGTGGTAGAGCCAAGCGGCTTTTACTGCTGCTCGAATGGGCCAGCTTAGTACCACGGCCTTGGATAATACCGGCGTGAAGTAAAGTCGTTTTATGCTTTTGCGTCCGGCAACGCACCTGTAGCACCTCTGGTGTTACAGATGTACGTGGGCGACAGTAATCACTTACCATCAGGTGAACCGATTGCTCGTTTGCCAGCTTTCCCATAAAAAAAAATAGGTGTTATTTTCCTTTTTTCACGTATGAGCCGTCTGGGTAGGTACAACCCACAGATCCATTGATGCCGTCAACAACAGCAATGCAACAACAATTGAGTTCCGCTTTGAAAGATATAGAGAGAACCAGAACAAATTACAGTCAGTGTAATCAGCTTTGATTGAAGTTGTTTTTGGTTTCCACGGGCTACAGTAGTCACATTTCAGTAGGACTAGAGGTAAGAATGTTTAAAAAGTCGATAAAGATTTTTGGTGTAAATTATTTTGTTCACAATTACGTACGTGATTATCTAATGCCTGGACTAAATATTAAAAAGTAGCAGCCTCCAGACCCAGAGTAAAGATTAATGGACTCAAATTGCCGAATTCGATAAGGCTAAACGGAAGTACAAAAAGCTAAAAGGTTCTGTTAAGGATTATTTATAAATTTCCAGGAATATTACATTAAGAGATGCAGACATCTACACTTACAAAATAAGAAAAAGCTGTCCGTATATTGTACATATTTAAAAACGCCAGACTACGAACTCAAAAATATTTTTTTAATTCTTTGTCCGTTTATTCAAGCACCGACCACCGATTTTAACGCGGATACCCCTTTTCGTAAGATTATGGCTCAACTTAAAAACAGCGATAATTTTGTCTATGTCCACTCTTATTGTTTATGGTATCTGTCAATTTGTATGACACTTTTATTTTCAATAAACATGTTCTTTCGATCTAAAATAATTTAATGATTACTGTAACCCCATACACATTCCAAGCCGTTACCTGCGGGCTCGTCGCGTTGTGGAGAAATGCCCGAGCGGTGTCGGACTGGCTGACCTTCACCGTCTCCGTTATCTGCTGTTCCTGGTGCAACGAGATGTCCTTGACGGGTTCCACTTTTACCGATTCGTCGGATAAATCTGATAACAAAGTCTGTCAAGTAAGTTTGTCAAAGCGCTCTTCAATTGGACACGTCTGTAGCATTACATGAACAGCGTTTTTATCGGCTCCAAAATCCAGTTATGAGATTAGCTAATCGTGTATCCAGCAGTGGGTATTTTAAAGTCTAAACTTTGATCTTTAGCGATTCATTTTTCTAATACGCATTTTTTTTATTACTCGCTTTGTAGTATCGACGTAAGAATCGGCTACCATTTTTCTTCCCGCGGGTGACACATATAGCAGACTGGTGACGGACAGCAGTGAGTGAGGGGTCTGTCACTACGTCACGCCGGTATCCTGTGAGGCAGTGGTACTACCCCGATCGAGCCGGAGCAGCAGCAAAATCTGCCATCGGCTCTGCCACGTACAACAACAACAAAACAAACATGCGATTAGATTTAAATTTTAACTTTTATTGTTGAGGTCGAAGAGTTTACCACCTGTTAATGACTGCTAAAACCGATAACTGATTAAAAGGAAAGTTCCTCTTCTTCATCTTCTAAGATAGCTAGGTTATAAAAAATACAGAGTAAATAAGTATCTGGACGTATTAGACAGCAAGTACATTTAAATACCTACCCAAAAAAGGGCGTGCAACGGTACGTTTTGTGTAAACTTTGCGTTCCCGTTTTCGCGAGCCGGTCTGAACTTCCAACGCCGCGGTGTGAAGCGCTGTAAGAGCTTAAATAGCCCTTAGGAAGAGAGAGGTTGGCAGGGATTCTTACGCTGGCAATACACGGCTTCCGTTGCTATAGACAGTATTATCAATTAATACATAATATTTTAGTTACTACCAACACCAGTAGTGGATGCAGGCAAAGCCTGTGGAGAGCCGCTACACGCTCAACATGTGGTGATAGACTTCAGTCCTCGACCCGAAGACACAGATGAAGTCCAGGAGAGATGTATCGAATTCTGGAAGCTGATAGACAGCACGCATGATTTGAAAGAAGTCTTTACCACGGTAAGAGCAGCAGCTAAAAGTGAAACATTATTATTTTAAAAAACCCTTATAAAATATAAAATGATTATAAAATAATCATCAAAACTGAAATATTAAACTTTTTTTTTTCATTAAAAATAATAAATAGGAACGTTTAATTGAATTTTAATCTGTGAACCATAATAAATTATAACGTATTAAATAAATGGCAAAAATTAAGATAAATATTTACAAGAAAATCCGACCCATTGTACCAGCGGAGAGTCCAACCTGTCAGTCAATACCTTCAGAAAGCTGTTACTGCAGTTGTCCCCTGGTCTCCTGCAGGGAGCCGCACCGCTTTCTGACCACCGTCTCCAGTATGCAGCCATTGCGGAACCGAGGCAATTCCAACACCATCTTGAACGCGTTGTGACCCGCCAACGCAACAAAAAGATAACCGACCGCGCGATACGTTGCCGTTCTCAGCAGAATCCTAAGCCGCGTACGCACGTTTTGAACGTGGCAGAGTCAAGTTACGGCTTCAGCTGCTGCTCGAATGGGTCCGCTCGACCGGGGTAGTGCCACGATCGAGCAGAATACTGGCGTGAAGTAGAGGCGTCTTGTGCCTCTGCATTTCGTTGGATGAGTGAGCTAACCGGAGGTCCATCCCTCCCTCTCCCCATCCCTGATCCTCCTTCCCAATCATTTATTCGCGCTCAGTCTCACGCCAACGTTAACCCATTGAACCTGCTCATTAGGCCGCTACAAGCCGCTCTTTCGGTAGTAATCGACCCCAGGTGAATGGGAACGTTTCATAAGGAAGTATGTATGACACATTGGTATCTCAAATCTAAACATGCGAACTGAGCGCGTATCGCGCTACTTATATATGAAGATACGATACGATTTATTCATTAACACAAAACAAAAGTTACAAGAATTACAATTAATACGGAAAAAATTATAGACATATAAAAACAAAAGAAATAATTTAAGAGCAAAGACTTTATAATCTATAACCCGTGTCGTGTCAAATGAAACGGTGCTGACTCAGCATGGTGTCGCGGGGTCAACCGCAACGCTGATCTCCAGCCAGCACCGACCCTGTTGCGCGACGTACTTCGCATACTGTCTCATAATCGCAGTACGCAAGATATGTTTGCTGTAAACGCACTGCTCTTCCATGATTTACCTTCCATATACAGGCATAACTAAGTTATTTTTAACAAATCGGTATAAAATCAACAATTAATGTGTAGAACGAAACAACAACTTCTATATTTACATGTCACCGGTGACAAGTTTCCGAGATTGCGCTTCGTAAATAATATGTATCGTGGGTATTTATATTTAATCCAGAACAAATTAAAGTTAATTTTGCATAATGCAGTCTGTACACACGCTCTAGCTGTACAGTGGCCGTTTAGAAGTAACTAATTACTCCGGCTATACCGCTGCTGTACGAAATGGTACGCGATTTATACAGCGATCGGTTCTACAAACACTCTACGGGGGTTCTAAATGTACACGACTGTACAGCTTAAGGACCATTATTTATTAGGCCTACCTAAGTAACTTGTGTGCTATTTGAGAAATGTTTAAAGAAGATAGATGGTCTACCATCTCAAATATAATAGATATAGTTTCTTAAATCAGTGACGAGAAGCAGCGTCTTTTGAAAGGACACCCATTTGGGAGCATCCACTTTTCATCTCTCCCGCGGAAAATAGAACGTGGTTTGCTCCCGGAGATCACCCAAGTCATGATATTGTTCTTATACTTTCGTACTTAATATTTTTGTAAGATTTAATTACTGTCCAACTGTTTAGAGAATCGATGACGTCATCCCGGAAGAAATGTCCACTGACTCGAAGAGAAGTGAAGAGAAATTTATAACAAGTGAGAGTAGCGAGGATTTTCCTGCCATAGATGCCGTTAATCAATTACAAGCTAAAGGTGAGCGGAGAACAATTAATAAACACTAAGTAGGTTTTTTAACCTGGTAGAGCCAAGCGGCGGCTTTTGCTGCTGCTCGAATGGGCCGGCTCGACCGGGTTGGTACCACGACCTCGCAGAATACCGGCGTGAAGTAAAGGCATCTTGTGCTTCTGCGTTTCGTTCGGTGAGTGAGGTAACCGGAGCCCCACTCTACCTCCCCATTCCACTCTTTATACTCCCTCCAATCTCCCAAATGCCCTTGAAGACCGGCAACGCATCTGTAGCTCCTCTGGTGTTGCAGATGTATGTGGGCGACGGTAATCACTTACCAACAGGTGAACCTTTTGCTCATTTGCCACCTTCCCCATAAAAAAAAATATTCCCCTTTTTTGTACCCAGTACGCGGGGACTTCGTGATTTGACTATATATATTTTTTGTGAAAATGTAACCATATATAATATTTATTTTGAAACTTAATAAAAACTACTCTTTTATTAAGTTTCAAGTTAACAATACAAATTTTTCTACACAAACTTTTGTCTTTTTTTCTGATTGCCCGCATGGTCAGTAATGGCGGACAACCGACACGAAGCTGTAGTGTCGCATGTAATTTTATTCTGTGGAGATTTCATGCCAAAGAGACGTGAAAGAATGTAATTTTAGACTTTTGGTGCGAACTCGTCGAATGACGGTGGTCTTCGTTATTTCTGTGCATATCGCTAGCTATGGTCTATTATTGATATTGCAAAAATTTTTTTGGCCAAAGTCCTCCTATTCAATGACATAATAAAAAACACTAAACACTCATATGTAATATTAAGACATATTAACCGGAACAAATAAAATTCTAATTATGCAATAACACAAACATTAAGAACGCTTGAAGTTTAATTAAAACGTGAAATCAATTTCACGTTCGGGAGAGAACTGATTAATCACGGAGATTGTTTCTTTGTGACAATACCATTTTGATAAGTTTGTAACAACGCCGCCATGCTACTCCAACGCGGATCGACTGATTGCAAACAAAATATTAAACACAGACATACGTCATCCACTCACAGTCACAAACTGGGAGTCCCAGTGTCAGGGTAACTGGGACGCGATAAGATAGATTTTATATTTTTAAATTTTATAATACGATAAGAGTTAAGATGTCTTTGCTGCTACTCATATTGGATTAAAAAACGTAAAAAAAAAATACCGAAGAAGAGGATACCAACGTAGTTTCATTCGCCGGTTTCTTCTCCGTCAGAGGAACCTCATTACGAAACGATGGTAAATATTAAATAAAAATGACGTTCGACAAGTGATATGCGCTCATTTTAGTTACAGAAAGCGCGAGTGTTCTAGGCACGACCCCAGGCACAACTAGAATTGTCAATGGCAATTTTTAGTGCTGTATTCACCACGTGCTCGGCGGTGATGTGAAGCACCGCCAACTGGAGCGGCGTGGCGGGCCCTTCCCGGATCCGAAACCTACCTCAAAATGTTTGAGGAGGGAGGCCTTTGCCCAGCAGTGGGCACTTACCAGGCCGCTACTTTACACACGTGCATCCCAGTTCCCGCTAGCCGTGTTTAGATTTATAGCTTCAAGCGCCGTCATGTGTTATGCGTAAATGCACTAATTGTATTTAATGTGAGTAAACTAAATAATGTATATGTATACTTTTGTCGGTTGGTTTGTGATCATATTACTTATCTTTATTAGAAAATCATTGTATATAGATATATAAGCTTGATGCTTTGGACTCGTTGGAGCGCCGAGCGAAGAGGATCATAGGCAGTGACTCACTAGTAGAGGCAAAACTTCAAAGCCTCGAACACCGTAGACGAGTGGCCTGCCTCTCGGTTTTTTATCGAATTCATTTCGGAGAGTGTGCGGAGGTTTTGCATAACCTAATACCCTCTTCCCCTTTCCATCACCGAACGACTAGACGCGGCGAGAAGTTCCACCCTTATGTTGTAGACATTCCTCCATTACGCACGAGGCGGTTTGCCTCTTCTTTCTTTGTGCGGACGGCTAAGGAGTGGAACTCTCTGCCGAGGTCGGTTTTTCCGGAGGCCTATAACCTGGATATCTTCAAGGCCAAAGTGAACAGACATCTAGGCAAGCGTGTGCCATCCTAGGCCTCATCTTCGCTTTCCATCGGGCAAGATTGAGGTCAAACGCAGGCCTATTTTTTTCATAAAAAAAAAAAGTATATAAACATTCATGACTCGGCTACCCAACATTTCTATTCATAACACAAATGATTGCACCTAGCGGGATTATAACCCGCGACCCTCGGCTTGGCAGGCAGTGTCGACCAATCAAACGAATTTTTGTTGGGACGAATCAAATCAAATCTTCGACAAAAGTAACACATGCATTTGGAAATCCTTCTCCTCTGAGGGTGAAAAAACAGACGAGAGAGAAACTCCCTGGCTGTCCGCTTTTCATCGATTTGGGTGAGATTGGGAACAGAGAGATTTAGTTGGAGAAACGTCTTTGACCCGTGAGCGTGTTGCTGATACTGTGGGGCACAATAACTGCCATTTCTAATGTTATTCAATTTATTTATGTTTTTATACATCGGTATAATACATTATCTATACTACGTATCCGAACACGAAATACACAGATAACGCAACATAAATGGAGAGGACATTTTTTTTATTCAATGGAAAGGAGGCAAAGAATAAAAGGTAACCGGAGGCCCAGTCTCCCTATTCCCCACATTTTCCTTCCCATCTCCCAAATATCCTTAAAGACCGGCAACGCACCTGCAGCATCTATGGTGTTGTAGATATATGTGGGCGACGGTAATCACTTACCATCAGGTGAACCGATTGCTCGTTTGCCGTCTTTTCCATAAAAAAAAAAACAACCACGCGGCTCACCTGATGGTAAGTGATTACCGACGTTCACGCACATCTGCAACGGAGCGGCTGCAGGTAGGCTAGCCTTTAAGGATAGTTGGGGGGGGGATAAAGGGGACGGGGATGGGGAGTGGGAGCGGTTACCTCACTCAGCGAACGCGACGTCGAAGCACAGGATGACCTCTATTCACGCCGGTATTCAGCGAGATCGTGCACTTACCACCCCAGTCGTGCCGGCCTCTCACAATACGTCCATTTTCATTTATTGTTTCATTAATTATTTCTTCCTCCCTTTCACAGGAACCATAAAAGCAGCTTTCGAAACGAAAATCATTGATGCATAAATAAGTTTATAATTCTGCCTTTCGTCAATGAATTTAGATGAGATGAGCTTTTTTTTTAAGATTTTGTATTTGTAATTTTTGTTTGTAGTCTTTTATTTGTAGGGGTTTTTGTTTATTATTTATAATTGAAGGTTTAATTAAAATATGTTATTGCTAAAAACAATATTATTTTATTGCATAATAACAATTATATGGTTCTGCGTTTATGATTCCTTCCTTCTTTATTAATTTTTAATGCACGGTAAAAAGAAAACTAGATAATTAATATTAAGATATATATATGATTGAGAGGAAGACCTAAGCGAACATTTCACGATCAAATCGGAGACGTTCTGAAAAAAAGTCGGGTCAAGATCCAACGGGCATGCATGCGAAGATTGATGAAAGTGGAAGAAGCGAAAGACATATGTCAGGACCGTAGCAAGTGGAAGAAGATTGTCTCTGCCTACCCCGTTGGGAACAAGGCGTGAATATGTTCATACATACATATATGATATGACCTCGATTTTATCATATTCTTACGCACACATGTTTTTGAACGTGTACTTGTGATTGTTAATATATATTTTTAAATGACCGAATAAAATACAATAACTTAGATAAGATAAAGAAATCCGCCCGCTAAAATAATTCAAAAAAGATCATTGTTCCCGCTCAGCTTTAGTTAGCTGCTCAGCATCCATCTCTTTCATTATATTATCGTATGCCCACTACATACACCATACGGTAATGTAATGAACATTATCGTACAGTTAAATATCAACGTCTCACAATCCAACTGCTCAGTGTAATCCCAGCGTCATGTGGTCAAGTTGCACTTATTTTATTGTACTCGGTTGCGTGGGAGTGTTATGTGAGTGTGATTTTTCTTAATAATAATCATATTTGAATTATTGTGTAAAATCGATTCTACATAGTAGGGGCCATAGGTTCTGTTGCTTAAAATCGTTTCTAAATAGTAGGGGCCATATGGTCTGTTGCTTATTAAAGTGCGTGCCTTTTGATACGAAAAATGCTGTATGAACTATGGCTCCAAAGATTTCTTGTAACGTTTTGACCAGGCTATTAATATATATATATATATAACTCTCCGACCTTTTTGGTATCCCCTGTCGAAGACTGTAATATATACATACAGAATATGGCTGAAGGTTATGAAGCTGTCAGTAATTTTTATGACCAATCGATGGTCTATAAATTTCTATCAACTTCTTAACCACTCTGTGCGAAGTTTCTTAAACGCCCCACTAAATAATGAAATTAAACAATCGTTGTAAAATAATACGTGAAATGGCAAGGGGGCAAATCGATAGGTTTCTTGCGTTATAAACGAATTCCAAATTTGAATTCAGAAAAAAGAAAAAAGTATTTTTTTTAAATTGTAACTTAACTTATGGTCAGACTAGTGATATAGTATATATATGAAATGTTTTCACGACAGTAAAGATATTTTTCATTCATTATTATCTCCCTGATCATTGGATGGATTTGATTTGGGGTTTTACTGTATGATTTTTTTTATTTTCGAAGAAAGTCAGAGGTTATATGACCAAGATGGAATGCTTAACATACTGTAATTATACATGGTCACACAATGAAAATACTGAAAATCTACTCTAAATTCATCCGATTTCATTTAAGGTCAGCGCCAATTAGTTTAGTTTTAAACATGTTAACCCCCATGACATTGTTAAAGAATTAAACCCATTGTTATTCATTATCAAGGAAGCACAGTAAGATAATAATAACACTTGATGAATCTGGAGACACTTAAAAACCCGTGTAATTTTAAACCCTGATTCGGTATTAGTAAAGCAGAAAGATAAGTAAGATTTTAGAAAAGACCAATTTTAATCATATACTATCGTTCTTAGGGTACGGAGATCTATTACTATAGCCTTCGCCATCTTTTTATCCCGCTCTGTGCGCAATCCAGTCGAGGCAAACGTAGCAAGGAAATCTCCCGCTGCGCCTGTCGTGGTTCTTATCAGGGGACTTTAACCTTAGCTCCGTTCATTATCATCTGAAAACGGCCTTGCTTCTTCTTACCGAAACGCGGATATCATCATCTCCGTGATGATTCCTCCTATCTCCATTACCCGGGGGTACAAAGTGGAACACTTTACTTTGTGCCTCGAGCCTCAGTTTGTATATACGACAGAGTGGACATCTGTTCTCGACGCCTGAGTTGTCTCGAAGGTACGAATGTACCTATCCACCTTCTGGCTGCGAAGATCATCCGTGCCTTTACGGGTCCCATAGCAGTAATAGCGTAACATATCGACCGTAAGTGCAAAAGGCTACAGCCTCCGTGCTACAACAGATCCCATCGACGAAGATTGTGATTATCTGCGATTTCAATGTCCGGACAGCTATCTGATCTCCGTCGATGCACCTCTTTGCTCGTCGGACCACTCTAGCATAGGCTTCCACTGCGTGTGGCATTACAGATCGACAGATGGGACTGGAATCTGCGGTATCTTTTTGCTTCCTACCCAGGAGGCAGGTGTGCTTCTCGCCGGATGATCCCAACGCCGTTACAGATTCTGTCGCCGACGTGATCATTCAGTGACCTAAGTAGTTAAATACCAGCCATGTTTTGATCGCTCCTGCAAAATAGCGAAACGCCGAAAACGGGAGTGTTACCAGGCTTGGGTAGAGGTATCGAAGTATCGGGTTGCAAAAACCAGTGCTCCTAAAGACAAGTAGAGAGAATTTATTTTAATCGTTTCCACATACTTTTCACTAGATTGGAACAACATGACGGGTGGCGAGCCTATCGCGGTATTAGTGTTAATGGCATCGATACAAATAGTCCATAGGTTACGTAAAACTTCAGGCGCACGGCACTACACTACACTAAGCTATAACCTTTTAAATAAAATTCACATACATAAAAAAAATCAAGTGTTTGAGAACCTTCTCCTTAGTTTCATCTTTTTAGCGTTATGCTCACATCTTGATTATATCAGCCTATCAGAAGTCCACTGCTGAGCATAGGCCTCCCCCAAAGATTGCCACGAAGCTCGGTCCTGAGCCACCTGCATCCATCGACTTCCCGCAACACTGCGCAGGTCGTCACTCCATTTTGTGGAGGGTCGTACTACACTTCGTTTGCCTGTACGTGGCTGCCACTCTTGATTATATACATATATATATATATATATAAGATGGGTTACTTATTTCTTTTTACATTTATGATGGTTGTCAAAGATGGTAGCAGGCAGTTCCGCTGCGACTACAGATACTTCCCAGACGCTGAAGGTTGGTTGAAGTTGCATCGAGTCCCGGCCAACTGGTTCGAGGCACGTCTGAGATGCCATCTCGAAGGTACGCTTAACTCTAACTAACTATTTTAACTTCTTATGTTCTGGTGGATACTAGGCGGCAAAAATACGTTTCTTTCCTCAGTACCTCACCAGCACTTGGTACTTCATGCGAGGACCTGGTGATCGACTGAAGAATTTTCCTTTTCAATTCAAGTCAAGTCAAGTATTTCACCACGAATAAAAAGAGTTTTTAGCATTTTTAAGATGGTTATTCTGGCATCTTTAGAAGGTCACAAGATTTTTCCGGCATATTCCATACACGGACTTCACCGACATCCGCGGGATATGCCACGCGTACTTTTAGCGAGTATACAATTTAGCCTAAATACAATTTCTCAACGCAGGGGGCAACCTAGCCTCTCCTTTGACGGTCGGTCTCAGGAGTGCGATGAAAGTCCTGATATCCGGTGCGTCTGGTGATTTGACCTGTGGAGTCTTCACCGGGATACATGCAAGTTTCTCAAGAGGGGATTTCCATGCAATAGAAGGTACGTATTTGACGATATAACTGCTGTCAATTCGTCAGCGCAGAAATGTTAGAACACTTTGCACCCTTTTCACAATTCTAAACGATCCTTGTGCACCTGAGTACTTGAAATCTAAGTTTCAATACCTGGGTGATTCTCATAACTGTTCTCTCCGCTCTTCGGGTAGTCTCAAGTTGCTGACGCCTTCACACCGTACTGGGTACTTATCTAAGTCATTCGCTTTTACGGCTATAAGGCTCTGGAACGAAATCCCTCTTGACATTAAAAAAGCTCCTAATAAATTTAATCTAGGGCTCCTAAAAACCTTTAAAAATAAAATCCGCAAACATTACAGAAATGTTGCAAGTCTGTACTAGTGCTGCTGTTTGTCATTGTGCCGCTTTGTGTTTGTCCTGACGTCTATATCTGTTTGTATTTTGTATTCAACATCATTATTCTAAATGTATATGGTATATTTGTATATATTTTATTTATGTATGTATGTATGTACGTATCTACCTATCTGTGTAAGTATATATTTTGATATTTATATCTTATTACTGGTTTTATTCTCTTAACTGTATCGCCTCTATTACGTATATATCTCTGCTTTTGACTGGGAGAGAATGCCTCTTAGCATTAAGTCCGCCGTATTTGTGCATAAAGATTAAATAAATAAATAACAGCTTCTGATCACTATTAAGAACTCTTCGAATATTATACCGATAGTCGGAGGTATTAAATATTTCTATGATGTAACCAAATAATTAGTAGTGATGCTTAAATCCCTAACTTTTTAAACCTTGGTCATGGGATTAAGATTGTGCAAGATAGGGGCTTTGTTTTTTATTTGTTAATTCAAATAAATGATGCTGCCGGGCAACTGCTCGCAGAACTTTGGTCAAGGGTGCCAGCAGAATATCAGCGCTGCAGCATCACGGCTGTAGCGATATGCTGAGTCGGCAGCCTTTTTGTCGCTGCAATTCAATATTAATATTATTTATTGACTGTCGTGTGTTGTTATGTATTTTGCATCAAATGTTATTGTATTGTTGCAACGGATAAAACATTATTCTTTCTTTCTTTCAAAATTGAGGTAAGATGAATTCCGCTCTATTTGGGTCGACAGTGTTCATGTGTTCGGCAATGGCGAGCATAGGATAAGAGGCTAGGTATGCCGTAGGTATAAAAAGCATATTTGTATCAAAAAAATCGCCACAGCCTTTTTGCCTTGATGAAATCTCCGCCGCTGGTGTAAGGCTCTGTTTCTGTCTTGGAATCATCTGGTTAGATACAACCCTGTTACTCATGTCTGCCGACCCCCGTTGGCATCCGGATTGAAGAGTACAGAGAGCGGATCGGCGACGCCAACGCGAACGTATCGAGAAATGGTTTACTTGGCACTGTATTGCTTTTATTGGGGGTTGATACGTTCTGCGTTCACCTGGAGGGGAAGGGCAAATTATGCACGGGGAAAGCCTCCAGTTACCTCACTCATCGAACGAAACGTAGAAGTATGGCATGTTTTATAATGATGATAACATACTGGGGATACGTAAGGGTGTATCCCTTCCTAACTTATTGTCCACTTACATGTCTTCTTGAGGATCTAAATACTTCTATTCTATGCGTGGTAGAGCCAAGCGGCGGCTTTTGATGCTGCAATCGATTTTGCCAGCGACCGCATTTTTAGATGCATCTTGTGCCCCTGCGTTTCGTTCGTTATGTGAGGTAACCGGTGGCCAACACCCTCTCCCCATCCCTCTGCTCATCCCCCCTCCCATCTCCCAAATATCTTTAAAGACCGGCAACGCACCTGCCACTACTTTAGTGTGAAATTCTTCGGCTGGTTGAAAGTGTCGAGGCTATTCCTCCTTACTCGAGCGTCTTCTCAGGGAGCTTCTGCTCTCCGGTCCTGGGTACCGTGTATGGCGGATTTAGGTAGAAGTATTCTACGTCTTACGTCGGGTCTTGTCCCGCGTCCCCGGCTCCCCTCTGGCCGGGCGGCGATCTATGTTCCTTGAGAATGATCGCCACACCTTTGGTGCTGCCGATGTACGCGGGCGACGATAATCACTTACCATCGGCTGAACTATAGCTCGTTCGCCCCCTTAGGCATACGCAAAAACAATCGCTTAACAGATTACGTAGATTGTACATTCATACAATTATAAAACGCTTTCAGGAGTTCCATTGTGGAGGATTCCACATGTGTGGGCCAGCGGCGAGCCGGACAACTTTAAGGATCAAGAGAGCTGCGTAGCTCTACTTCCGGACGGCAACATAGCCGACGTGGACTGTCACGAACCACTTCCCTACGTCTGCTACAAGAAGAAAACACCGACGATGATTTTGAACGGCTGCGGCACAACGGACAATGGTGAGATAATTTTTTTTTTGGTCTTAGTTTTTCTTTGTCCCTTTGATAGGCACGTTCCAGTCTTGGCAAAACAGAGGAAGAAACTAAATGGCCGGCCTGACTTGTGTGTAGTGATTCGACCGAGGTGTAGCTTAGCGATCCCACTTCGGATGCTAGTTGATGGTTTCCACCAGTGTGGAGTTTCCGCAGGAGAGCTCGCGGGGTAGGAGAAGGAGGAGGAGTTTTGATATTGCGATTCGCCATTCTCCCCATCCTTCTTAAATATGGCGGGGGTCTGCACCGCTGATGCGGCCGTAGTGGAACCGCGGGGGGAGATGAATGTCGTTATTACTATACGCCGCTATTCCCATAGACCAGATCCGTCGCTTGGTGCAGGGATGGCTGATGCTCACGAGCGCTCGCCTTCCTGATCCCTAATGGACTACGGATAGTGGACTCTGAGGTACCTCAACCTCAGAGTCCTTTACCCACTTCGGATTCGAGTCAGAGTTGGTAGGCGCGTCTATGGTCCGGCGCGTCCACCCAGGAAGAAGAGAGGTAAGTTGTGTTCTCTGAAGAGATGAAGCCTGCGCTAGTGGGTTCGGGGATAAGCGCGATCGCGTGCTCATGGCCCTGACGCTATGTGGTGAAGAAGGAACAGCGCGGAGTTTTGATCGGGCCAAGCCCGACATAAACCATCGTCGCTCGTATGTGTACAAAAAGGCACAGTATAAGATCCTATAGAGTGATGAAACGAGAATGACCTGGATCGACTTTCAAATATTATAGCACCTTTTATGCGAAAGAGGGTGGTCAAGTGGTGGTCAATGGTAAATGATTACCGTCACTAAATCAACAACACCAGAGGAGCTACAGGTGCGGTGCCGGCATTTAGGGATATTTGGAAGATGGGTGGGAGGTTGAAGAGGGGATGAAGATACTTTCCTTACCGAACGAAACGCAGAAGCACAAGACGCCTCCACTTTACGCCGGTATTCTGCAAGGTCGGGGTACTAACGTCGCACCCCGGTCGAACCGGATTATTCGTGCAGCAGCAGCTAAAGCCGCTGCTTGGCTCTTCCACCTCAAAAAACTTCTAAACTTATATTTTTGTTTTCAGACTACGTATTCGAATCGCGCACCAGTAGCTGCTACAAGTTCCACACGGTGCCGCGCACCTGGTCGCGCGCCCACATGACCTGCACTGCCGAGGGCGGTTACTTAACGATCATCAACAGCGACAAGGAGGCGCAAGTGATCAAGGAGCTGTTCGCGAAACACCCGGGCGGCTCCATGCGGGGAAACTTCTGGAAGGACATCGCCTTCGTAGGCTTCCACGATTGGAACGAACACGGAGAATGGTTGACTATTCATGGTAATTATTTCAGCGTTCAATAGTGGGCACCCACCCACACCCAACACGCTGGGCATGAGCGCAGTGCTACTACCATCGCTCTAGAAATGTTACTTCCCATCACTGATGTGCTAGATTTGTTTTCGGTACTCTTCTCACGATCTTCCGCCACCAGAACCTCATCTGACAACAGACATAAGCTTCGTTTGCACCTTTTAACGCGGTAGAGCCAAGCGGCGGCTTTTGTTACTGCTCGTATGGGCCGGCTCGATCGTCTCGTCCTCTCCACATGGGGAATCGCATTCGGATATAGATCCTCTAACCGCTAGTCTATGGTTACATTATTTAAGGACACATTTACGTATTTCAGATTTAAATGCACCAGGTGGTGTACGACGCCGTTGGTCTCTCTCGATACGTTACACAGGTTCTGACGCGAACACGTCTATGCCGTCCGCGTCTCGATCAACGACTGGCTTCTTTTTTTTTTTTTTCGGGTGGATGGAAAATGCTTTAAGCATTTCCGTTGCTGGCCACCCGACGTGTTATATCGGACTCGGGTCTCGGAAGGAGAAACATACCGACTAAAAAACCCATTCACGTTGCTGTTGGCCCGGAGGCCTTTACAGCTTCGTCTAAAGACTTGCGTACCATCCCCACACGTTTATATGAGACAATGTTTTATTTTTAAAAAAAATCAAAATAATAAATATTTTGTATTATACAATTCCGTGTGGCTGTCGGAAGTAAAGAATAGCGCCAACCCTGTCTAACCATGGGTGTCGTAAAAGGCGACTAATGGTAAAAAATTATATTAGGAGATGGGCAGCAGCATCTTCCTGCACTAGAACAAAAAAAAAACTGCGGTTGCCAACCCGCTCGCCAGGCGTGGCAACTAAGGCAAACCCCCCCATGATGAGAGGTAGAAAAAAGCAATGGCCCCCAGTCCCCGGCGGCCTCGTTAGTCCTGGCTATGGTGGCAGCCATGGTAACGGCGAGGCAGGGGGTGCGAAGAATCACCGGCTGATTTCTAGCTGCCAACCCAAACGACTGGACCTGGCAACATATAACGCACGCACATTGAGGACCGACGAGAAGATACTAGAACTGGAAGAAGAAGTAAGCAAGTTACACTGGAGTATTATGGGGTTGTCTGAAGTCCGAAGACAGGGAGAGGACTCTATAATCCTAAAATCCGGTAACTTGTTCTACTACCGGCAGGGTGACCATCTGTCCCAAGGAGGTGTCGGGTTTATCGTTCACAGGTCTCTCATCAACAACGTGATCGAGATCGGAAGTGTGTCGAGTAGGGTCGCGTACCTTATACTCAGAATAACCAAAAGGTATTCGCTGAAGGTCATACAGGTATACGCACCAACCTCGACACACCCTGATGATGAAGTGGAGGCAATGTATAAGGATATTTCAAGAGCCATGCATTGCTCTAAGACTCACTACACGGTGTTGATGGGAGACTTTAACGCAAAACTAGGTACGAAAAAAGGCGATGAGCTGATAGTGGGGAACTTTGGAGTAGGGCAACGGAACCCAAGAGGGCAACAGCTGGCTGACTTCATGGCAAAGGAGGGATTCTTTATGATGAACTCCTATTTCCAGAAGCGGCCCCACAGGAAGTGGACATGGATGAGCCCGGACGGTACCACAAAAAATGAGATCGACTTCATCATGACGACCAAGCGTAAGCTGTTCAGTGATGTCTCTGTGATCACTAGGATAAAAACCGGCAGTGATCACCGAATGGTAAGAGGCACACTGAACCTTAACATTAGGCTCGAGCGGTCTCGTCTGGTGAAGTCTACGCTCCGCCCACCACGTGCCCTTATCCAGAACCCCGAGAGCTTTCAGCTCGAATTGCATAATCGCTTTCAGTGCCTAGACGATTGCGTTACAGTGGACGATACGAATAGCAGGCTAGTGGAAACTGTCCATGCGGTAGGAGCTAAGTTTTGCAGGACCCGCCGCACGAACAAGCCCCAAAAGCTCTCTGATCACACTCTTAAACTCATGAAAGCCAGGCGTGAGATAAAGCTGCAGTCTACAACGGATGCGTCAGCGTATCGGCTACTGAATAGACAGATCTCCAAATGTATGAGGCAAGACTTACGCAAATTCAATACAGCCTGTATTGAAAAAGCGATAGAGCGGAACCAAGGCTCCAAAGTCTTCGCCAGAGATCTGTCTATCGGAAAGAGCCAACTGACCAAGCTGAAGACCGAAAGCGGCGCAGTCATTTCCGCTGGAGCCGAGATTTTGAGTGAGATCGAGAGATTTTACGGACAGCTGTACACAACGTCGTTGAAACCACACACTGATGTGAGTAACGACCCAAGAGCCAAGCTTATCCGATATTACTCCGATAACATCCCGGACGTCAGTCTGAGCAAGATTAGGATGGTTCTCAAACAGCTTAAAAACGGCAAGGCGCCGGGTGAGGACGGAATTACAGCTGAGCTTCTGAAAGCGGGTGGAAAACCGATACTTGTTGTCCTTCAGAAGCTGTTTAATTCCGTCATTCATGGCGGTGTTACGCCGAAAGCGTGGAGTAGAAGCGTGGTTGTCCTATTCTTCAAGAAAGGGGATAACTGCCTTTTGAAGAATTATAGACCGATATCGCTTCTAAGCCGCGTCTACGTGCTGTTTTCGAGAGTCATCTCAAATCGTCTAGTGAACAGACTTGACGACTTCCAGCCTCCCGAACAAGCCGGATTCCGAAAAGGCTATAGTACCATAGACCACATACATACTCTTCGCCAGATTGTACAGAAGGCCGAGGAGTACAACTTGCCATTATGTCTGGCGTATGTGGACTATGAGAAAGCCTTCGATTCAGTCGAAATTTGGGCAGTGCTACAGTCTCTCCAGCGGTGCCAGATAGACTCTCGGTATATCGAAGTGCTGAGGTGTTTGTACAATGAGGCTACGATGTCTATCCGAGTACAGAATCAGAGTACGAAACCAATCCAACTGCAGAAAGGTGTAAGACAGGGTGATGTCATATCCCGAAACTCTTCACCGCTGCATTGGAAGATGTTTTCAAGCAGCTGAACTGGAAAGGATACGGTATTAACATCAATGGCGAATACATCACTCACCTTCGATTTGCCGACGACATAGTTCTTATGGCAGGATCGCTGGAGGAGCTCAGTACAATGCTCAATGACCTCAATAACGTCTCCCAACAGGTTGGTCTTAAGATGAACATGGACAAGACGAAGTTCATGTCAAACGTCCATGTCACACCAATACCGGTTGTTGTTGGGAACAATAGGCTCGAAGTTGTAGACGAGTACGTATACCTGGGACAAATTGTCCGATTAGGTAAGTCCAACTTCGACTCAGAGGTCAATCGACGAATCCAAATCGGCTGGGCTGCGTTCGGGAAACTACGTCATATCTTCTCGTCGAGTATACCGCAAAGCCTCAAGACGAAAGTATACAATCAGTGCGTGTTGCCCGTAATGACATACGGATCCGAGACTTGGTCCTTCACTGCAGCCCGTATGAGGAAGCTCAAAGTTGCTCAGCGCGCTATGGAAAGGGCTATGCTCGGTGTTTCTCTGCGTGATAGAGTCTGCAACGATAATATCCGCAGCAGAACTAAGGTAACCGACATAGCCGTAAAGATCAGCAAGCTGAAGTGGCAATGGGCCGGCCACATAGCTCGCAGAACTGACAACCGCTGGGGAAAAAAGGTTCTCGAGTGGCAGCCACGTACGGGCAAACGCAGTGTAGGACGACCCCCCACAAGATGGAGTGACGACCTGCGCAGTGTTGCGGGAAGTCGATGGATGCAGGTGGCTCAGGACCGTGCTTCGTGGCAATCTTTGGGGGAGGCCTATGTTCAGCAGTGGACTTCTAATAGGCTGAAATGATGATGATGATGATTATACAAACACTACAGATGATACGACATATCATATGTTGTATGTACCCAGGTACATAGTATCGCATTTGTTGTTAAATAATTAGACTTACTATAGGTGATCTGTAGGCAAAAAGGGAAGAAAGAAATTGACGCTAGCAATACTGGGGAAACTGGAGTAAAACGTTTTGATACTTTTTTCCTTATAGCTGCTGATTCTGTGTGTGATACATGCAAACATAAAAAATTATCCAATGATCAAGGATAATTTTTGAAATCTTACTGTGGCGAATGTGGGGTTCGAAATTTAGATGAAAACTCTAATTACTCTGTTCATGAGTTTATTAATTAATTATAGGCTATCAGAACTTAAAATCGGCATGCCTTCAGCAACAATTCGTCTTATGGTAGTATTAGAAACCCCTAAAATAAACCAAAGTTTAGTATACATAATATAAATACACACGAAAAATGCAATAAACCAAAGTATCAAGACGTGTCATTCCTACTAACCAGTCAACGCTTGCACATGGCTCAATATCGATGATTGTGTTTGTTCTGCACATTGTTCATCGAGTATTTTTTGATAAACATTGAAAACAATATTTCTAGCTTGCGATCGAAGAGGTTCCTTCGACATTTTCACCACTTTTTAAAGGAAATTTGAAGCCAAACCAAAAACAATTCCTCGAAATTTCAGTTGACAGATGACATTTTTTTTGTTGCCATATGAAAATCGCTATTTTTTAAACTACTTTTTGCCATCAGATCCTGGTAGACCTATACTGTTAGAACTACCACAGATTAAGGATAGTCGTGGTAAATTCTTTATACTGTGCTATTCTACTCTATGCCTTTAAATAAATTGATATTACACTGTACGTGGTCGCGAGTTAACCTTGACAACGTGTCAACAAGAGTCACAGATTAATAATGATTTAGAGAGCGCTATTAGGGTATACTAGAAGACGCTTTATGGAAAACATGTCTGGTGCAAACGAAGCTTATGTCTTCCTTATCAAGACCCTTACTATAGTAACTCCATTTTAGTCGTTTGCACCAATTAGCCTATAAGTAACAGACTAATAAAGAAGTATATGAAGGCGAGCGTTGATTTGAAAGTTTGTACGAAAACGATCCGTTTCAGGTGAAACTCTCACGGAGGCCGGCTATGACAAATTCTCCCCCGGGGAGCCCAACAACGCCACCACGGGGGAGTACTGCGGCGCCGTGTACCGGTCGGCCCTCTTCGACGATCTATGGTGTGAGAATAAGTACGCGTTCATTTGCGAGAAGAGCCCCGACAGCTTACTCTGCGAAAACGAGCTGTAGAGTTAGTTAAATTGTTTTATAAGGTATTCAGCTGTATTGACGAAGTTGCCGCGTCGAAATTCATGTTGTTTATTGTTTCATCTTTAAAGATTCTCTATATATTTCATTCGTTTATTATAACCTCTTACGGAGTGTCTCAATTGGCGCACATGTCTGCTGTGCCATAGCTCTTGATCCGATCACGCAAATCATTGTTGTGTTGCATCATTTATTCATCAATCATCAACATAAAAAACATAAATTTCACTCGTCAAACATATATTTTTTAAATCTATCACCGTTTCGTAATGATATTCCTCTGTCTGAAGAAACGGGCGAAGGAAACACCGTAGGTCCATCCACCTTTATTGTTTTTTTTTTCCTAACAAAATGGGCTTGGTTGCGATCTTCTCATTCCCATTTGGGGTTATTGTCATCCATGTATTCCTTTATATTATAATAACAACTTTTATAAAGTGTTTCTTTAAACAATTTTTTAAACCTATTGATAGGAAGTCTTGCGCACTTGCTGGGATTTTGTTGTAGAAACCTATATATCAGCCCCATGAACGAGATAATGACTCTATCAGAGTCTAATAACCGGCATCACAAGCTTGTGTCTGTTCCTTTTGCGCTACTGAATGTTGGAATGACATACCACCCCCCTGTTCGCGAGGCTAAAACTAAAACTACGTTTAAAAAATTATATCGTCTATTTTTATTAAATTTGCAAATGTCATATTGACTAATTCATACTCAGTTTCTTTAGTTATATACTAAATATGAGGAAGCTCAAAGTTGCTCAGCGCGCTATGGAAAGGGCTATGCTCGGTGTTTCTCTGCGTGATAGAGTCTGCAACGATGATATCCGCAGCAGAACTAAGGTAACCGACATAGCCGTAAAGATCAGCAAGCTGAAGTGGCAATGGGCCGGCCACATAGCTCGCAGAACTGACAACCGCTGGGGAAAAAAGGTTCTCGAGTGGCAGCCGCGTATAGGCGAACGCAGTGTAGGACGACCCCCCACAAGATGGAGTGACGACCTGCGCAGTGTTGCGGGAAGTCGATGGATGCCGGTGGCTCAGGACCGAGCTTCGTGGCAATCATTGGGGGAGGCCTATGTTCAGCAGTGGACTTCTAATAGGCTGAAATGATGATGATGATGATGATGATACTAAATATGTTCATTTCAAACTGGATTGATTGTTTAAGTTTTCATTGTTCGTTATATATTTGTGTAGTGTTTTGTTGTGTGTAATATTGTTTTTTTTTTTAAATTAAAAATTGTTGCTTTTATATTAATTTGTCATAAGTAACTTAGTTATGGCTGTATATATATTTTTTTTATGGAAAAGACGGCAAACGAGCAAGCAGTGCACCTGATGGTAGGTGATTACCGTCGCCCACATACACCCGCAACACCATAGATGCTGCAGGTGCGTTGCCGGTCTTTAAGGATATATGTGGGAGATGGGAGGGAAGAGGAGGGGAATAGGGAGGGGATGTGGGCCTCCGGTTACCTCACTCACCGAACGAAACGCAGAAGCACAAGATGCCTCTACTTCACGCCGGTATTCTGCGACCAATACGGTGGAGCCGGCCCATTAGCAGCGAAAGCCGCCTCTTGGCTGTACCACGTACAAAATGTTTTTTCTTTGTTTTTTGATTTAATTTTTTTTTTGTGAAACGCACGCTGAAGTTTTTCTTGTTTTTGTTTTGGCTCTATTTTGTTTAATTTTCTTTTTCGAGATGGATATCCTGCTCAACGGTTACAATGATTTAAGAACTGTCTATCTTTTTTTTTTTACTAATAATGCTTTTTTTTTTTAATACACTTGTCCGGTTGTTGGGAGTCAATGAAGGACCCTGAGACGGGAACCTTTTTGACATCGCACAACAAATTAATCTTTTTCTTGTTTTATGTTTTTTTTTTTTTGTTTAATTAATTTGTTTTTTATTTTGTGTTTTGTTGTGTGATTGCCAAATAAATGTGTTTCTTTCTTTCTTTCTATATAAATATCATTCATTAGATATTCTTTGCCAATATCTAAAAGAGCACTATTTATTCGTTGATAGAACTGCTTTTCTGTCTGAGAGCCTATCTGTAAGTATCTGAGTGACTAACAACCTCTTTGTTTATGCCGCTTATATTTCCATTTGTACATATCGCACGGTGAGCCAGTACAATTATAGGTTGTGAGGCATTCTATCCTCGTCCTCAGGGGTGATGACGCATCTGTAACCTTCACCTATTGAAGTTCATTGCAGGTCCTCGGGCTATTCTAGCCACTTACCATAGAGTGGAATGTTAGCTCGTTAGTCGCTCGTAAGGTGGTCTCTTTTGCTAGTGTCGATTAAAAACAAAATACAAACAAAGCAAGCTAAGCGCACACATGCACTTGGGGGCTACAGACGAGGCTCTGACGATTCCACGTGGCCGCATTGAAGTTGTACCTTTGTATATTGCGCAATATCAAGAAGGGGGTGAAGAGCTGGTCAATGTATCACGTTCTATGGTACGTGATACAACAACAGACTATTGGCTGATAATTGAGTTTGGGGAAGAACTGGCCGACTCTTGCCGGCTAACGGACGAGGCTCTGGAGACCGACTGACGGCGCATCTATCCGAGTGTGCCGAATCCAAATCCCACAGACCAGTGCTAGAGAGCATGGTCTCTAGATCGAGGGCAACCGCCACTGCTCTCGGCGCTCACAAACCAGGTAGGTTTGCCCAAACACTCTGGGCAAAGCTTCCGTTGATAGGCGGATTTTATTGACGCTGTCACATGGAGACACATAGGCCGTGTTGTATGTCCAGCAGTTGACTTACACTACTTGTGCAGTCGATAAAAACCTTAGTGTCGATGCACTCTTTATTCAAGTTTCTTGTACATAATCCTCATTGGCTTGGAGTCGGTCTTCACGCGTTCGTCAAAGTCACGCATACTGCATCGACGGGTCTCCGGCTCCTCGTCCTGCAGGGCATAGTCGGCGTTTGAGCAGAGACAACAGCCACTGCATGAACAGAACGCGCACTTCTCCTTCACCGAATTCCACGCACCTTGAAATGATGTTTAAGAAAAAAAAATCACGTTCTACCACCATACAGGACGGATGCCACTTTAATGCTGTCGCCAGCAGTATTTCCGAACCGTTACGACTTAGGGACCTTCAAGAAAAGAGCTTATTCCTTCCTTAAAGGCCAACAGCGCATATGTAGCTCCTCTGGTGTTGTGGATGTTCGTGGGCGTCGGTGATCACTTACCATCTGGTGAGCCACACGCTCATTTGCCCCCTTCTTCTATAAAAAAAATGGTGTTTACTGGATGTTTGATTAGTAATGGTCATAGATATTAGGAAAAAGATGGTGGATGAATTAAAAAAAAAAAACTTGAATAGCTCATTAAACGCATGCATCGTTCGGCATGACCTTGGCAAGAGCGGTGACCGTGCAGGATCTCTTTGTCGGCAACTTCAAACGCGGGCAGCGAACGAACGATTAAGCAATCTACTTATAAAATTGCAATTTTAGTATATGTGCCAGAAATGGCCAGAAAAATTAGAAGTTAAAACTTCTGTAGTAGCGTAGCAACCGTCCTGTATACGCAAAACTCAATGCATAACCTTCTCGGTACTACAAAGAAGTTTTAAGTTATGAAAAAGGCGGCAAACGAGCAAGCGGTTCACCTGATGGTAAGTGGTTACCGTCGCACACATACATCTGCAACACTATAGATGCTGCAGGTGCGTTGCCGGTCTTTAAGGATATTTGGGAGATGGGAGGGAAGAGGAGAGGAATAGGGATGGGATGTGGGCCTCCGGTTACCTCGCTCACCGAACGAAACGCAGAAGCACAAGATGCCTCTACTTCACGTCGGTATTCTGCGAGGTCGTGGTACCAATCCGGTCGAGCCGGCCCATTCGAGCAGCAGCTAAAGCCGCCGCTTGGCTCCACCACGTACATCGACGACCTCATTCACCAAGCTCTCACGGCTACAGACTATATATAACATTTTTTTTCTATATACCGTATTCAACTGACCAAGTTGTCTCGCCATTTCAGCGAACTTCAAGTAAGGTGTGGGCACAACGTCCGCAATTGGAGTCTCGCAAACAGTCACGCCATCAAACCTTCCCCCGGGGTCCGCGGTGGAAGCGTAGCGTGCTTCTGTTGAGACTGGACACGGGCTATCTGAGCGTAATTGCTGAAATAATCGTCGTAATATTTATTTTATACTCGCTAACTACCCCCTCCCCAAATATCAACCCCTACTAGTACGTGCATCACATCAGCTGATGGAAAATCCTTCCATATATAGCGTCACGCTGTGTTACGTTATTATGATGGTGGTTATTAAAAAATTTAGCTAACTTTCGGATACTTCCCGAGATACTCCGTTTTCGGTTCTCTCTCCAGTAGCAATTCAGCTGAGGTCTTCTGGACGTCGTCCTTCCATTCAAGTCTTCGATTCTTGCAGACCGGTCGACATCTGCCAGTGTCAAATTTGAGAATTATGTTGGTTCAATGTGTGCGCGAATACATTTTTTACATCCCACTACAGCCTGTCGCACGTACGCCGATAATCATCAGTGTATCTTGTAACATCATACAAGACCCCCAGCAAAGATTGTCGGAGACGACACAAGCAATAACCGTATGCACCCTCGAATTCCGGCAACATTGTACAGTAGTCAGTACGAGATTCCCACTCGAGAGCCTATCTTCCCCGACGGTTGTCGGTTCAGATGCCAGCTGATTGACACTTACGGCTATTTTGGTTGCCCTAGACGTGCTGCGGATATCGTCGTTACAGATTATGTGACGCAAAGGAACGCCGAGCATAGTCCTTTCCATCTGATCTTTAATCTTCTTCATTCGAGAATATGTATATTAACGTTTAAGGTAACTGACACCCTAGTGTTGCTTTCAGCTTCCTTATACGGCCTGCAGACCACTGCATTAACGGTTCCGGTGTCGGCGACAGGGACTCTGCCACCTTATTCCGATCCGTGGATAAAGGTCGTCTAAGGCATAGACAGGGGAGTGTCGTGGCCTCCGCCAGTAACCATCTCAAGTATGCCGTACCAATTGATCTAAATCGTGATCGCAAAGAACTAAGGAGGTAAAAAAAACCTCACCTTCAGAGAGGTATATCACCTATATAGGTATAGCACCTAACTTGCGGGCCTTCTGCTCACAAGTCTCTACCGCCGAACTGGTAGGCCTATAGCACCTTTACCCGCGTAAAAAAAAGGGCCTATAGCCGGTCGCGGACTGATCAGTTTAGCTTGAAAAGAGAGTAACAGTAAACAGGGTATTTAAGAACGACTTTTTTTTTAGCGAGAGGATGGGGAGGGGGATGGGGTATGAGCTCACTCACCGAACGATACGCAGGAGAACAAGATGCGTCTACTTCACGCCGGTATTCTGCGAGGCCGTGGTACGAACCAGGTCGAGCCAACCCATTCGAGCAGCGGCTAAAGCCACTGCCAGGTGCCATTTACCATCATCATCATCATCATCATTTCAGCCTATCAGAAGTCCACTGCTGAACAAAGGCCTCCCCCAAAGATTGCCACGAAGCTCGGTCCTGAGCCACCTGCATCCATCGACTTCCCGCAACACTGCGCAGGTCGTCCTCTGTCTTGTGGGGGGTCGTCCTACACTGCGTTTGCCTGTACGCGGCTGCCACTCGAGAACCTTTTTTCCCCAACGGTTGTCAGTTCTGCAAGCTATGTGGCCGGCCCATTGCCACTTCAGCTTGCTGATCTTTACGGCTATGTCGGTTACCTTAGTTCTGCTGCGGATATCATCGCCATTTACCAGCTCATACTTAATTACTTCATTATAACCAAACTGGGCGCAGGATGGGCTATCCCTTCCTTGTTAGCAGGTGTCTATTTGCTGCAGTAGCTATTTACCATCAGGTGGGTTATTAGCTCGACTGTCACTTCCATCCAAATCATTCGAAATATCTACGGACTTCACGGAAAAGCTATTTCCCACTGCACTGCTTTCGCATTTCGACCTTGTTTATTGTATGTTGTACCAGAGTTGTGCTGTTATAGGGTCGTTTATCGTTGCACCGTCGTTACTACTTGTTTATTCAAAATAAAACCATTATCTACAAACTAGAGATATATGATATATTCAACTCACTCGCAAGTGTGTGCACGTTCGCTCAAGTTTCTGTTCCTCTTTGGCTTTATCATTAATTTATTGTCAATATAACAGCATCACTTTTACTTTTGACATTCGACAAATAAATATTGGAATCAAAGTGTAGACAATAGAAATAAAAGTCATATAATAATATGAATGAAAATTACTTCGATGTAAGAAATATAATTTCGTTTGACAAATGTCAATTCTAATGATTTTTTTTTTTAATCTGGCACCGTTTTGTACCGTACAGTCGTACAGTACCGTGAGTTCGTTCACCGGTTCTTTTGACGGAGTAGAAACTGGCGAATAAAACTCCGTTGATTTTTTTTTCTATGATCGTAATGCATGGAATGTCATGAAATAAAGCCATGTGCCCATAGACAACTAAAATCACAAAATTAGAGCCCAAGAAAAAGCACATTATTTCATTAGCTTACCAGCCTGTCAATGGTCCACTGCAGGACATATGCCTCTTCCATAAGGTTTTGCCATGATCGCCACGCTCGGCGATCGCACCATAAACGCTGCTGCGTTGCGTGTCATAGACCATTTGTTACTCGTAATCGCTGCCTACGACACTCATGGTAAGATAGGGAGGTGGCATATTCTTATACCGAAACTGCCATGTTACTTAATTTATTTTATAATTAAGGGAATTAAGCTTTTAGCAGAATTTCTATAAATTAAAATAAGCTAAAAAAAAATTGCTGCAATTTGCATTATTAATATTGCATTATTTGACTGGTGCGGTGGCAGTGAGGCACTTGTGGGAGGTAGGGTCGAGCTTTCAGAATAGATAACCCACATACCATCTGTAAAGCGTTAGCTTTCTGTGTTAACAGAGATTAACAAAAAAAAACTCTCCGTTCTGTTGTATAGCTCTGTCCTTTTCTTTTAAAAGATAATATTATGCCTCACGAACGTATAATAACAGGGCAGTAATAGAACTAGATGTCTATTTTAGTAGTCTCATTTTGGTTCAGCGCCACGAGCGAGGAGCCTGTCGCTAAGTGTCCAAGCCAAACAACAAATCAACATACAAATCGTATATGTGCTTCGATAAACTCCTTGATATAGGCAATCGGAATCAGGTCTAGGGATTCGGAGAGATCCCCTAAACACTGGGCTATTTCATAACCTCCTCTCTTTTTTCCCCTTTAAGATGGTTTAATAGCTCGAGACGAAATTGTGATAATACAAGCAAAAAATTTGATTTTCATCATTGTCTATTAAATTTTACATTCTCTATGGTCGCTACAATTTCATCTTTACCATCTTACTAATCCATGTTTACTCTACTATAGGTAATTAAACTGCCAGTTAAATTCACTGCAATACTGGAATTGGCATGGGAGAGACATCGTGTTCATTTTAAACCTTAAGGTTGCACCAAATATTTTTTTTTAAACTTAACCACTCCAATCGAGCCTCGATCGGTTCAGAATTGGTGCAATGGCCGACAACGAACGTAGAGCACGGACCAGCGACGTCATATGTCACGTCCGTTGGTAATTAGTTGGTTATTCATTTTTTTTTTATGGGAAATTGGGATTGGGACCGCAAAAGTCCAAGTGGTTCACCTGATGGTGAAATGAATAACGTCGCCCACGTACATCTGCAACACCAGAGAAGGCGCAGATGCGTTGCCGGCCTATAAGGGTATTTTGGAGATGGGAGGGAGGATGAGGAGGGTGATGGGGAGGGGGAGTGAGTCTCATGTTACCTCACTCACCAAACGATAATCAGAAGCACAATATGCCTGTACTTCACGTCGTTATTGTGCGAGGCCGTGATACCGGCCCATTCGAGCAGCAAGAAAAGCCGCCTCTTGTCTCTACCACGTACAAATATGAAAAGATGGGTAGGTAAATATAAGAATTTAACATATTCATTTCTGACTATTTAATAAGACTGTTTTATATTGATGGATGATTAAAAAGTTGGAAATTAGAGAGATATGGCAAATAAAAGAATACAATAGCATGAATTGTTCTTTGCGATTATAGCATAGTAGACATTTACATTTGTAATCAGAAATGTATGTATTAATTCAACACGGAGTAATTTAAATACAAATATAAAAACCCCCCCATCTCGCACAAGGCACAAATTTTTTCGCTTATGTATTATCTTTGTTAAATAATACAAAACAAAGAGTTAAACAAATCACTGGCATTAAAAATACTGTTTAAAAGAGCTATATTTTAGCAGTTTACTTTATTGTTAGCCCACCTTAATAATATTATCTGTTATTCTAAACAAGACAAGTTTTTTTTCTTTTTTCAATACATTATCAAAAGTGGTTACCGTGTAATGGGGATGGTGTCATATTTTTCTGCCAAATTCTACTGCACATAGTCCCTGCTAACAAATAAGGCTATGGTGACTGTGTGACAGCTCTCAGGCTTGTGACGGGAAGAACTAGTACCAGGGTGCTGGTACTCCAATTATCAACCGGCTTGCTCGGCGCGGTGCGTGTGGGCAAACCTTCTAAGGGAAAGAAACCTATATTCAACGGTGGACTCGAACAGGCTGCTGAAGAAGATGAAGAACATCTATGATCGGAGTACACCAGTAATAATAGTTACAATTTGATTTTAATCACATCATGCATTATGTATTCCTAGTACAGCTAGTAGCATTTGGCTGCACCCAATGCAACCCACTACTAAGGTAATAAAGCAGTGCGCAACAGCCTTTGTTTGATTTGCATGTATTCATCTTTACCCCGCAACCCCTCAATACAAAACAATATGGTTTTCGCTTACATTAACCACCACAAAATTGTTTAATTCACATTTAACGCACTGTTATCTTCCAGAAATGTTTGTTGACCCACTTTTTAGTATTCAAATATTATCGATTTATTCTCGTTTTGATTTTATTTAAGTAATTCATCAAGACACATATAAAACACGAATCCCGAAACTTCACTTGGTACCGCAATAACAAACTTTTCAAGCCTGTTCCTTTATTTCAAAGTGTTATCTGTAAATTCCACCAATGTTATTCCTCTGTGCCGTCCAGTAAAGCGGTCCTAGCCAGGTTCCTCGCCGAGGCCAGACGGAGCAACTCGGCCTTCTCGCCCTCCATGCACTTGGAACGGAGCTCTAAGCAAAGCATGATCTCGTACGTGTCGGTTGACGAGAATACCGGTTCCTCGGTCTCCAAAAGGGGCAATGTGTCCAGTAGGAGTGTCTCCCAAAAACTGAAAAGTAAAAAGATCCTTGTTTAATATTATTATGTCGCCACTAAAACCATGTAATTAAATAGGCATTGTCAAGAGATACCAAGTCTCGCGTGCGAATTAAATCTGTGCTTTATGTCTGTCAAAGCACCCTAAGCTACATACATAAAATAAAAAAAAAATAGATAGCTTTACAGCCAAGTGTCTAACTGCTCGAATGGGTTGGCTCGACCTGGTTCGTACCACGACCTCGCAGAATACCGGCGTGAAGTAGAAGCATCTTATGCTTCTGCGTTTCGTTCGATGAGTGAGGCATCCTCCCTTCCATCCAATGTTCCACCCTGAAAGTCCGACAGCACCTCCGGTGTTGCAATGTACGTGGGCGACGGTAATCACTTACCATCAGGTGAACCGCTTGCTCGTTTGCCGCCTTTCCCATAAAAAAAAAATGGTCAATGTCATCTGTGCTCTTAATATGTGAAGTCCTCGTAATATTTTTTTGCAGGTTTCCTCAAGACGTCTGTGGTAAATCGTAACTAACAATTTTAGTGGTGTCTACACCGAGATTTAAACCCAAGTTACACGTATACTACGAAATATAATATGAGCCCTGCTCCTTCAGCTTAATAAAAACAAACAAAAGACTATTAGAAACTGTCAACCGCGAAGGATGTATTGTAGTTTACAGTAATAGCACTCTCCTGCATGCCTTAGTTAGTTTACACATTAAAGTGCACACACTGGGACATGATATAAAATAACATAAATATCAAAGAAAAACATATATTACCCTAAAACATATTATTAAATACTTACTATTCCGGAGCGATTTTTGATGTTATTAAAGAAATAAGTAACTTTGCCGCTTCTTTGAATTCTTTACTCTTGTATAGTCTGTGGAAGTCGCAGTATTTGCCTGAAACAATTTTTTTTAATTTGATAAGAATTCATCATCATATCATAGCCTATAGGAATAGTGTCATAAATTACAGTTCTGAGCCACATGTAGTTGCCTCCATTAATTTCTTTGCGGGATCATTGTTGTGGGTCATTCCATCTTGTGGTTTGTAGGTACAGGGGTAGTCGAGAATCTTATTCACATAAATAACAATTCATATTGAATAATTCTTATTATTTATTATATTGTATCCTACTTATAGTTTATATGAAAATAGTGACTTATTGTATATTTCGTTAATTCAAGATATGGAAGAGCGGCGTCTCCTGTTAGACATTTATTTGCTTAAACGCATACTCCATATAATAGTTACATGTATTTTTTGTATTTACGTACGTATTTATATTTTTAATTTTTTTTTTTATTTGTGACAAACCATATTCCTGTTGCTCTGCAAAATATTTGGTTTTTATTTGCTTGAAAAAAATTATGTTCCAAACTAGAACTAATGTATCCAATGCCGAGTGGTGTTGTGTAACAATTTAATGTGTTGTCACATAGTTGAAACTCTTTACTCTCTCTCTCTTTCTCGAAATAATATGCAAACATTACGCGCGACAACATAGAGGTGCCGAACCTTTTAGCGGAAACAGTCTTAGAAATTTGAAAAGGTAAGCATACCTAGAAACAGAAGAGTGTCGTCGAGCAACAAAGCGGCGCCAGCGGTGAGCAGCAGGTCGGAGGCCGGCAGCGGCGCCCCGGAGCAGTAGGCCTGCAGCACGCAGCGAGCCGCGCGCCCGCACAGCGCCGAGCTGCGCCCGCGCGCCGCCCACGCCAGCGCGCCGCCCGCCCGCCCGCGTGCCAGCCGCCGGGCGCCCATGCAACCGCATACTGTTTGCACTGCAAAACATTTTTAATGCATTAGGATGTCGGACCAAAACACGAAGGTCGTCGGAAGACACGAAAGCACCTAAGTCTCCTGGAAGGATATGCTGGGGGACGCAGGAGCCGAGGTGGTGCGAAGCTAAAGGGGATAAGAAAAAGTACAGAATAGACCAATCTAAAGAGATTTGCCGACAATGCCGAGGCCCTCAAGCGGCTGTAGCACCCAGCTGATAATGATAGGGCGGACAAACAAGCTAACAGCCCACCTGATGGTATGCTGGCTACAGCTCATGAACATGCTAACGATCGAAGAAGCTTACAGATGCGTTGTCGCCCCTGAGGACTATGATACAATGTCTCACAGTCTTTGTACGTGGTAGAGCCAGGCGGCGGCTTTTGCTGCTGCTCGAATGGGCCGTCTCGACCCTGGTATTACCACGGCCCGCAGAATAGCGACGTGAAGTAGAGGCATCTTGTGCTTCTGCCTTTCGTTCCCCCTCACTCCTTCCCTCTCTCTCTCTCCTATTAACGATTAAATAGTACAAAGACAATGTAGGAATCCATGTTCGACTGTGTATTCGCTGTATAACTTCTTAAATTCTTCTTAGTCGATCTCAGTACGGTTTGGAGATCATTTAGAGCCTTAGTTCCCAAAGTGGTCCAGGTGGACCCGCAGGGGTCCACGAGGGACTAGTTGGCGTGACAAAAAAATGGAGGTTCACAATTCGTAAGCGGGGGTCCACGAAAATTTATTTGCTTTCGACAATGAAGAACTAAAATGTTGGCTCGACTTCACCTGTCGATGTAGGCAGATAACATTTTAAGAAGCTCAGCGACTGTTGCTTGTAATTTCGAAAAGAAATGTAAAGTAAAGTGAATCGATGTTAGTGAGGAATATGGCTGAAATGTAGCTGCAGGGGGTCCACCGAGTCTATATGTAATTACATATTCACCACATTTATTTTTCATGTTACAGATCTGACCGCGCGATGCGGTTCGCAAGTGTCTAATGTATCTAACGGGTTAGATTTCGCAACAACATAGTCCTATAATCTTTCACTGGGTAGACAGCGGTGACAGAATGCCAACTGTAATTAATTTTGCATGAGAGAAAAAAACGATTAGTTTATACCACAACGACACATATCATCATCATCATCATCATCATTTCAGCCTATCAGAAGTCCACTGCTGAACATAGGCCTCCCCCAAAGATTGCCACGAAGCTCGGTCCTGAGAACGACGATGTAACGACACATATGCTTTACAAAAAAGCAATTTAATAAAAACATCGTAAAAAAAATTAAACTCACACATACACGGATGAACTTACCAACGTCCAATAATCCATATTTCTTGGCTTCAGCGACTATCCTCATCGCTTTAGCCTCGCTGTCGATAGGGATCCTCTCCAGCATGAGCTCAGCGCGCCGCAGACCTTCAGGTGGACACGAAGCCAAGTATGAGAGCCCCACAGACCAAAGGGACTTGTGGTCCATGAGAAGGGAACCATATTCCAAGATTAAGCTGTCCCGAAGACGTTTTGTGACGCTGAAAGATGACCAATGTACCTTTTTAACAGACTAATCTAATTAATTCACCCATAGGGAAAGAATGATGCTTAAGTGGCAACTTTGTACATATATATCACAGTATGACCCACACAATAAGGAGTGACAACCACAGTGTTGCAAGAGGTCGATCGATGTAGGTTTTTTTTCACCTAAAGGTAAGTGATTACAATCGCCCACATACATCTACAACACCAGAGCACCTGCAGCTGCGTTGCCCGCCTTAAGGAATATTTGGAGATGGGTGAAGGGGAAAGGAAAGAGGTCGGGGTGAGGGGGAAGTGGGCCTGCGGTTACCTCACTCACTGAACGAAACACAGATACGCAAGATAAATTCTACTTCATACCTGTATTCTGCGAGGTGTGCCACATGGCTCTACCTTGTATGTAAGGTGATTCAAGACTGAGCTTTGTGGTAATATTAGAGGGTGGCCTATGTTCAGCTGTGGACTTGTTAGACAGGCTGTGATGATGTTGTACATTTAGAAAGTAGTGTTCTTTGCAACACGTCTTTACTTACTCAGTTTGGTGTTTATCCAATATTTGCAATTTTCCGCAGTGACATAGAATGTCTGTGAGGTGAGTCGCAAACCAGCCGTTGTCCGACATTTGTTGTATTTCATGAATAACCTGTAATTACGAAAATTAAACGATCATTATTAATTCAGAACCAAGAAATTTACAAACCTATTATAAAAAGTGTTTGTACAGAAAGAATGTGTTAGAAATATGTATATATATATACAAGTTTCGAATAGAAAACATGTTTGCCGGGCAAGCGCGAGTAGGAATCGCACACTGAGGGTTCCGTACAACCACAGAATATATCTGTGTTATTTATTTACCATAAATATTGTTTTCTTTCATTCAGTTTGAGATCTGCCATCTCACACTTGGCTGGATTTCATTATTTTTTGTTACATTATGACAAACGCTCCTTGTGGGATCTTATATTACACAGGTAATAGCAGAGCTGCAATTCACTCACCATCAATTGGAATGTTAGTTCATTTCTTATGTTAGCTCATCACTTAAATGTTATAACACATGTACATCATCTAATAAATGTCACACTGAATTTAAGAATTTTGGTGATGTTCGCTACCATACAAGGCTGATTAGAAGACCCTCTCTCATATACTATCAATTTACAGTGATTGCTCGACCCCAAGGCTGGTATGCTGATGATGAAAGCGTTCTATATCATTTATGGCCTCACATAGAACAATAGGACCAGCCGTCAATTTTTAACGAGTTCAAAATGAATGTACTATGGTTTTGCACACCTGATGTAAATCTCCCTCGAGCAAGGCGCGTATCACAACGTCGAGGTGGGACTGCGAGCGCGGACCGTTGAGGCCGGCGCAAGCGGATGCTGCGTCGACCAGCTCCCGTCTCCGCGCCCACGGCGATGTGAACAGCACGTAGCCGCCCAGTATGTCGAACCAGGAAGCGTATTTGGGTCGGATCGTCTCGAACGCAGCGTAGTCTCCGATCATTAGCTGTTGGAGCAGGTTCGTATGTTGTAAAGGATTCAGTTAATATCTTCTTAGGATCTGATCTAGACTAACACGGCACAGATCTGAGTATATATACAGGACGACCTCAATGACATTTAGTGAAATTTTTATTAGAATAAAAAAAACTATCTATCTATCATTACTATTTCAATGTCGGCGAGTCGAACGCGAGCAGCGGACGTCGTCGACAACGGACGATAAGGTCTATGACCAGGGTGTCGCTGGCCTAGTTAACTAGTAGTGCTAATATGAAACAGTGAGACAGAAATAATATCTGGATATTAATTAATCCCATGACATGGTAACGAATAAATAAAACCATGTCATGGATTGTGAAAAATAATATGGTATGATTTCAATGAGGAATTATGTCAAATATATTTTTGTGTAATTGTTTGTGGCATAGTAGATGAGGCCCCAGATTAAGTTTGACATTCGGGAGAAATATCAAGGATTGTACGGTCACTCTTTCAGTTATATGTTAACCTACCCTCATAATAAGCTCCAATTGTGGCTGTGAACTCAACACATGACTTGTCAGTTTGGACCTGCACTCCGCCTGCCAATGCTTCCAGACTATCGTGAATTCTCCTGTTGATATGCCACCATAAACCTGCAAATTAATTTTTAAAAAGTCTTCATATTGGGCTGGAATTAAATTCTGACTGAAAGGTGAAAATATCTACAAGATATACTCCTTCCTTTTTTATTGATATTTTATTATGGATAGACTTACAAAGGAACATCGCTTACAAATCATTGATTTTTATAATCAAAATCAGTGCTCTCAGTAAAAAAATGTGTCTCGCGCACTTCGACCATTTCATGGTGGTCATAATCGCTCTACTGAGAGATAGGGAACAAGTTTCGCACCAAATTCAAATGATTGGATAACAATCTGCGGCCTCAAGGACGCAGGTGCTAACCTATGAATCTGTAAAAACCAAAACGGCTAAAAGCAATAACTTCATCGAATCATATAATACATATATACATATGATGGATACCAAACCACCAACTCGTGTGAAAATATTGGTGCTATAGCCCCTAGTGTTGCTGAAGATCGTGATCCGTCCATTCGTGGAAGATTTCACCCTGGGATCTTGGTTTTAAATATTATAAGATACAGCACGTTCAAGAATTAAAGCGGGACGGTCTGCGACAACGTCGTGTTTTCGGTGAATGGGCCTCAGAAAAGCTAAAGGAAGATTCGCTTTTTTGTAGAAAAATTATCATTAGCGATGAAGCACATTTTTCGTGGAACGTATATATTAATAAGCAAAATTGCCGTATTAGGTCCGATGAGCAAGTACAAGCAATAAAAGAGCTGCACTGTTCGGTGCGGCTTGTGGTCCGGAGGAATCATTGGCCCATACTTCCTCAAAGACGAAGACGAGAAGAACGTTACTGTCGTGATCTGAACGCTATCGTCCAATGATTTCCCCAACTTTATATTGGCCAAAATACACGAGCTGAATCTGGTTCACATGGGATTTCAACAAGACGGTACCTTTTGCGCAATGAATATGGTGAGCAATTCGTCTCTCGTTTTGGAACAATGAATTGGCCGCATAGAGCGTGCGATTTGACCCCGTTGGACTATTTTTTAGGGGATTACGTCAAATCTCTTGTCTATGCCGATAAACCAGCATCGATTCAAGCACTGGAAGACAACATCACACATGTTATTGGTGAGTTGGATCACCTAAAACTTAATCGTGACCACCCACCATTTACATGAAATAGTCTTCAATAAATAAATGGCAAGGCTTGATTAATATATTATATTAGTATAATCCTCAATAAAAATTTTACCCCTTTTTTTTAATTTTCCTGAAATATTTTTTGCAATTTAAAAACCAAACGCTTAAAAAACATCTTTATGCATATATATTAGGATGTGCCAAAAAATTTTTTTTCAATCTTACTCCAACAGGATATGTCAAACAAAAATTATGTCCAAAGAACAGCTTTTAAAGGATTTTCTTAAATTCATAGAACTTTAAGTTACATTTAAATAACATAGTTTTTTAACCAGATTTTCCCACACCAGCTATGAAGAATTTTTTTTTCGGATAAAATTGACGAATAGATCTTTTTAGTATTAAATTGTTGAAAAAAATTTTCATTGACTCTAAATGTCAATTATCAAAATTTAAGTGTCTATGGATCACTCTGTTTTGTGAGGGTTAACCTTCCTACAGTGTGTTTGCCTTTTCGAGGTTGTTACTTGAGAGCCGTTGCTCCTCAGGAGTGGTTAGTTCTGCTCCCTGCCAGCCACATGGCCAGCCTGTTGCCACTTCACTCCATCCTCACAAATCAGTTAAGTATATAGTACAAAACAGCTTGCTGTTAAGAATTAGTAAAAACAAAATTAACCAATCCATTCAAGTTTTAGCAGTAAATAAATATAATGAAATTAATATTTCTGCACCAAGTGGATTTACTGCATACGTTATAAATTTAACTAATTTAATAAACACACACCTGTCAGCCACAAGGTTAGGCAGAGATTATGGATTTCACTATGACAAGACTCAGAATAGTCAAACCTGATCCCACAGCCCACTTGTTGTCTATCCAAGAGTTAGAAAGTGGCAAGTATTGAGCCTTGTTAATGCTTTAATGAATTGAATATGAATAGTAACAAAGCTAATATTAACTGAGATAAATCTTACATTGTACACAGGCATCTTGCGAAGGGAATTATCAACCAGTTTAAATTCATTGGCTTCCGCTGATGAGTGAAGTTTCAAAAGAGCCCGTGCTACATCTATCCTTCCTTGAACCACCATTCCGATAACAGTATCCCAATACTCTGGATGGTCTTCAAACCCTCGCTCACAGGCCTCCAGCATCTGTGCCGCAGTCTGTTCATGGCATGGAAAATGGAATCGCACCCACTCTAACAGGAATGGCAAAACAACTTCACCAGGAACATTATCTATGAATAATATTTCACATAGGTGCCATATACACTCAATTGAATAAAAAATTGTAACATATGATAATAAACCATTCTTTGCCAAGCTGTCGGTCTCTTTCTCAGCAGCCTCTTGCAGGCTTTCTATACATACTCGGACGATAGAGCGATATTGGCGCGAAAGTTTCAAAAACTCCACATGGTTGTCTGAATTTTTTGCATTTTCTGCAGCTTTTTGCAAGGAAATGAATGTGCCATTTGATTCGTTAACAAGTTTTCTCAGTATCGAAGTAAAAAGCAGAATTTCTTGTCGTATGTTCAAGATTTTGTTATCACTTGTATTTAATGGAGTTTTATTAACCGTTTGGCTTCTCGGAAAAATTGTAAAAGTATTTCCTCTTCGCCATGTGCAAGCGATTTGTTTTCCGAAACATTTCTCTGGTAAAATCTGTAAAACAATTGTATAATATAAAAAAACACATTTAATCTCAGAATCAGTAAATAAGGTTATATGTACTTGTTTGTATAAAGCAGTACTCACAAATGTTTTTACTCGGGCGCTAGATTTTAAATTATTATCTGTTGTGGTATTAGAAGAAAAGCCTGAAATATTCATGTCACCGTTCACACAATAGGCAAATCAAATCAAGCTTATGAACAGCAAAAAGCTGACCGTTTCAACTTTTAGAACTCAAACTCAAATTCTCATCAAATGAATGAATGACTATGCCTACCGTACCTACGATAAAGTTCGTTGCGTAGCCTTGACGTTCGTAAATTGTTACCAGCTGCATCTTGCTAGGCAAAGGTCCGCAAGTCATAGATTCGAATGTAAGTGGAATAATATTCAATCAAATATGCCAAAAAATTTAAGTGATCATAATTTTAGTTTACTCCAATTAGTTATTCTACCAACATAAACAAATATTGCAATTTGTAATTTCTTACTCTTATTTTTGACTCGTAGAAATCAGATTACAACTCACCATAAACAAGGACAACGTGTCTAGGTCTGTTAATTACTGCATGTTTAAAAATATGCAGAAAATTTTCCCAAATTTGTTGAACCCCTTTTCCCAACGACTAGCGATGTGGAGTAGTCACTACTGTAAGAGTATCGTAACTGCGCCTTTTGTGGGTAATGTAACTATAACGTTAATATAAGTAAGTCAGCGTAGTTTGTCGGTATTCTGATTTTAAAGTTGACTTAATTTAGTTTAATATACTAGCTAAAGACTATTGGCTCAAAACGAGGCTCTGTAGAGATTCCAGGTAGAATTTAAAAAAATCACTCTCATCAGTTTTTTCCCAAATGCGCCAAAAGAAGTATAACTTCGATAGATAGATATTAGATATTGATCACATTAGGTACATAGATATGGATAAGTCACGTGTGACTTTTGCATGCTAAAATTTAAAAACACCACAGCATTACAATTTAATGTTATTTTGCAGAGTTACATTTAAGAATTTATTGATTAAACGGTGTTTTTGAGTTTCAATGAGGTCTCCATGTAGAACTTTTAGCTAATAGACTCAGCTCAGCTGCTGATGCCGTATGAAGAATTTGTCAACTGTCTGACGTAGCTACTTCAAGGTTGATTTACTTTAGGTACTTTGACAGCATAAAGTCTTATGTTATTTCATTGTAGAGACATGGCCGGCAGCGCATCTGTAGCTCCTCTGGTGTTGTGGATGTTCGTGGGCGTCGGTGATCACTTACCATCAGGTGAGCCGCACGCTCGTTTGCCCCCTTCTTCTATAAAAAAAAAAAAAACATGGAGCTGTTACCAATACAACTTTTATTTTGCATAAAAAGAGCAATGTGAGCGCGGTCTTGTGATTCGCATAGAGAACTATTCAATGAAATCAATATTTTATCATTTACATGTCAGTACACTTTCGTGAGCCGTGGTAGCCTAGTGGTCAGGGCGCTCAATTCAATTTCATAGAGCGCAAGTGACCTGGGTTCGATCCCCGGTGCCGGCACCACTAAAATTGTTAATAGCAATTTTAAGTGCTGTATTGACCACGTGCTCGTCGGTGAAGGAAAACATCGTGAGGTAACCTGCATATCTGAGAAATAATAAAAATTATATTATTTCGAGGATATGTGTAGCCCGCCAACCCGCAATGGAGCAGCGTGGCGGGCCATTCCCGGCTCCTACACCCTCTCAGATATTTGAGAAGGAGGCCTTTGCCCAGCTGTGGGCACATACAAGCTGCTACTTTACTTTTTTTTTTACACTTTCGAAAATATTATGTATGTACGTCAACGTGAACGATTATTCCTACGATATAGTGACTGACATAATTTTGTATTAAGAATTAATAACAAACTACAAAATCAAAAACTTTGACTAAATAAAGTTAAGAATACACACGCATGTATAATATAATCGCAGAATGCATCACGTGTCGAAGAAGTTTGAATTTGGAGAAAGAGATGGTATATTGGCGTAAACCACACAAAGAAGTAGCCTGTACTACTATCTCTATACGCAGATTTTGGAAAGAAGTTCATTTAGATTACAGCTAACTATTGAATGTCTGTATAATTAATAATATAAAATTGGAAATCTTGCAACTTTTTCACCTTTAACGTTTCATTTTACGCTTAAAATATTTATACATACGTACTATACTGGATAGATTAATTCATTTACCAGATACATTTTCTTGATTCGATGTGTAGTTTTAATTTAGTTGAATTCAATAAAATTCAAAAGTGAGCTCAAAGTAATATTATAATCATTAAATATAAAGGTAAGCATGGAAGTTACGTCCGATTTTGTGTCGACACTTGTTACAAAAAATTTATGTTATTACGAAGGTCTTAGCAATATTTCATTATTTTCCTTAGTCGTTGTGAATATTTAACAAGTTTAGTTTGAAGAATTATTTAATTTTTGTGTTATCATCGTGTTACTAATACATATTTAACTATTAATTGACCGGATGTACTGTTGGAGGACATGTTGATTTGTCATGAATGAGACGATTTTGTCAAGTCGTCAAAAAGTGTTTTGTTTAGACAGGAATTGTACAAAATTTTATAGTAAATCTGGTGATATCGTGTTGTGATAAGTGATTGTAGTATAACGTGTGATATGTTTTTACGCTGACGAATCTAGTAAGGGAAAAGTAAATTTAAGTAACACCATCACATCAGCACTTTTTGGTAAGTTTTCGATGTTGCATCAATTTGTCCTCGTCATTATCTTTTTATTCATCAAGTCGACCACTACACGATTTCGTCTACCGCTGCATAGACAAGTGAAGGTCTGAACCTTCACCGTAATCTAGCGATTCTCAGTTTGTTTTTTGTTCAAGCTCAGGTAACTTTTTAGGCAATACAGCTATCTCGTTTTGGAAGTAAATTTGGGTCGTGATCTAGACTAGAATCTATTTGTTTGTGTTTGGTTGTTTGGTGACGTCAGTAGATCTTAAGTAGAAATGTGTTTGCGCTAATATATTGTGTGATAATGATAAAAATTATCAGTTGATAGTGAGTGATATGCTGCAGACAGGTTCTTAGTGTAGTTCTCACTGTTAATGTGCGAGAAATTGCTTATCCGTGATCTGTGCTCTGTCTATTGTGCAGTAGAAACTTTGTTTAAGTAAGTACTTTAAATTTTTACTATATTTTATAGGATTTAAAAAACTTCTTCAAAACAAACTATGGTCTTGAATCTCAGGGTCAATTGATTTCTGTCACATGATACATTATCTGAATATTAAACTATTTAAATCCTTGGTTTCTTTGACAATTTTTTTTTTATTAATTTAGCAAATGTGGTGCCATTATTAGGTAAAAAAAATAACCTGTACAAACATATAACTCATCATTGATGTAGTTGTGAGTCAGCTGTAGGTAGATACTGGCCTACATAGAACTTGGTAACAGTACTAAGAATACAGTAACAGAAAAAAAAGAAATGTAAATTTATAATTGTATTTAATATCTGCATCTTTTAATCTTTGCTAATATGTGATATCAGTATGGCTTGTTCAAAGATGAAAACAACGTCATGTTGTTGAATTGTATTATCAATGCCCTCTATTTATAGGGGAGGGTGGTTCCCACTGTGACAACTCCTAGGTAGATAAGGAGCCTAGCACCTAGAACATATCTGATATAAGCTGTAAGATGACATGAGATGTGGTCCATCACATTACATCTAGACTCGGAAACCATTTCTTCCTCTGCCTGTTAAAAGTTCACTGCTGGATATAAGCAAGCGGGTTGGCAAGCACAGCGTTTGTCACTCCCCACTGCAGAAACAGCTGTCCATCAAGAATCTGTGTATTTTGTAACACCACTGGCAACAATTTGTATATTGTCTTCAGCTGGATTTTAGACCCAGGACTCATGTTATTATTGAAAGAGAAAGTTAAATTTTATACTAGTCGAATTTAGTAAGAACTTTAGTTGTAAATTTATTTTTGTTTTGACTTATCCCTAAATATTGTCCTAGAGTGTGTCCTTGAAGTTACTAATAACTTGCACACAGACCTGACTCCATCGAGCTAGTAGCCGTTAGCACGGCAACTAAACTTATAGCCAGTAGGTTAACTTTTAAATTCTCATAGTAATCCAATAAGTTATTTCAGATACTGTTAAAAAAATATATAGCTCTCACAACCATATATGTGACCAGAGGTCTAGACATTTTAGGCATTTCAACCCACTTTTCACCTTTTTTTTTTACATCAGGTTGCAGGTCTTTGAGTCTTCACATATTGCAAGTGTCATCATACTACATCACAGTAATTTTTTCCAGTTGGCTTCGTCAAATCTATTCAGTATTTACTGTTATCGCAACACTTGGCTTGATAATCACAATTCCACATAAGAGCATCCACCTTTAGCCAATTTGCCCATCAACAACAACCTCTGGGTATTTCATGTTTGACATACTTGGTATGAGCTCCTGACTACTGAGCCACGGCTCCTAGATTTGAATTCCTGCCCAAACCAATATAGTTAATCTTATGGAACTTGGCAGCTTCATATGTCCTCGATTCTTTTTTAAGTGAAACTTTGACCATGATGTGAGTTACACACCCTTTTTTCTTCAAAGCCATACATATTTCTACCTATATGATGTTTTCCTTGTGGTAAGTAAGTTCAGTACTTATTTTATTTATTACAACCCAGGTCATGTACTATAGAATTTAAAGCGATCCCTGTGCCGTGGTAACCTAGTGTCAGGACGCTCACTTTAGTGTCATAGAGCGCGAGTGACTTAGGTTCGATCCCCAGTGCCGGCACCACTAAAATTGTTATTAAAAATTTTAAGTGCTGTATCTACCAAGTGCTCAACATTGAAGGAAAACATCGTGAGGAAACCTGCATGTCCGAGAAATAATAAAAATATTATTTCGAGGATATGTGAAGCTCGCCAACCCGCATTGGAGCAGCGTGGCGGGCCCTTCCCGGCTCCTAAACCCTCTCTGATACTAGTATTTGAGAAGGGGGCCTTTGAACAGCAGTGGGCACTTACAGGCTGTTACTTTAATTTACTTTACGTGATCGATCGATCTATTTCGGCGCCTTTGAACGTATTACCTCAACTAATTGGATGTTGCCGGGCACGTGACGCGGCGTGTCTCAAGTTCGAATCGGCTTAGTTGCCGCGTGATTGAGCGATTGAGCTAAAACGTACCTCTTAGTTCTCCATAGCGTTCGTAACTGTTCACGACAGTGTACCCCAAAGTGGAGTGTTAGTATTGTATTTTGTACATAATTTCACGTACACATTTACTATTGTGTGAGGAGTGAAGTTCTGATAATTTGTTGTGATTATGCTCATACGCGAAATCCAGCTTTACGTAGCAAGGTATGCCAATTCTAATAAGATTTTAACTTTAATTCACTGGTGATAGACTCCTTCTCTGGATAGGGTACGCGCTAGATACTGGCTACAGGTGTGTTCCGATTCGAAAGGTATAGAGAGCCAGAATAATTACGGACTGTGAGGTACTCCATTTTATTCCCACTTAAATGATATTCAGTTTGGCATTTTTTAACGTGGTAGTGGCAAGCGGCGGCTTTAGCTGCTGCTCGAATGGGCCGGCTCGACCGGATTAATACCACGACCTCGCAGAATACCGGCGTGAAGTAGAGGCATCTTGTGCTTCTGCGTTTCGTTCGGTGAGTGAGGTAACCACCCTCCCGTCTCCTAAATACTCTTAAAGGCCGGCAACGCACCTGTAGCTCCTCTGGTGTTGCAGATGTATGTGGTCGACGGTAATCACTTACCATCAGGTGAACCTGTTGCTCGTTTGCCGCCTTTCCCATAAAAAAAAAAAAAGATATAGATCGCGCGGGTACTTCGCAAATACCGACGTATACTCGTCTTTGTGTTCAGCTTAATTCTTGACGTGTGAAGGTGTTATTATACGGCTGATTAGTGATGAGATGCAGTGTCGTGGTTATGAGAATCTATTATAATACAACCAGAGTCGGAAGTCTGCCTGTTTCGAAACCGCCGCGGCTGGGCTTTTGAAGCTGTGCCACTGTAACGTCAACGGCCTTCAGTAACTAGTTTATAAGGTTATGTCGTTGCAACAGCTTCCAGCTCCTTACCGGTCTTTAAATAGTCCACTGCAGGACATAGATCTCTCCCGTTAGAAAGAAAGAAAGAAAGAAACTTTATTCATTACACCACAATTAGTCAACAAGTTATTAATAAAAAAAAAAACATCAAGATTTTAGATGTTTTTTGCAGTGCTATAATGTGATGCAACACATGAGTCTACGCTCTGATTTTGAACGCAGCCTTAAACTACTATTGAGCCGGTAGTGTCTGCAATAGATGCATACATACAGATAATAGATACATAAGGAGGATTTGCTATAATCGATACGCTCGGCGAAGGGATTGGCGAACGCAGTACCAGACACCTCGCACCATAGGTTCTGCTGCCCCCGCCCTCGGTCTGCTTTTTGATCTGGTATTTTTTCGAGATGTTTGTCACGCCATCTGTCGGTAGCCGTTTAGACTTTCGAGGCTTTCTCTTTCAGTCGCCTCCAACGACACCCGCTTGGAGTAGTGGGGGTAGCAGATTCTTACGCCACCACCACAATAACGCAACGTTCGTTCGGATGAACAGATAGATAAATATTATGAGCATGATGACGTCCTCCAAACACAGAGGCCTACTCTCACGCCTCTTTCCCATAAACCATACGGTACGCCCCACGTGGTACGTGGTAGAACCATGCCTTTGCTTGTTCTATTGCTCGTATGAGCAGGCTCGATCGGGGTAGTACCACGACCACGCCGAATACCGGCCTGAAGTAGATGCATCTTGTGCTTCCGCGTATTGTTCGGTGCATATCGTCAAAGGCCGGCAAAGCACCTGCAGAGCCTCTGGTCTTGCTGATGTACGTGGGCGATGGTAACCGCTATCCCGTAAAAAAAAAATAGAAAAAAGCTTCTGGTTTTCGACGTAAGGCAATCGATAGGATCGGGAAAGCCCCGACAGCTGTCCAATCACGAGCTTGATGACGCGGCGTTACATTTCCTGTAACCGTACGAAAGCGAGGGAAACATACCGTCTATCTCTCTCTCTCCATATGTAACCCTTGGCTCTTGCTGGTGTTTCGCGGAGACCTACATGTGTTGATATAGAAGCCGAGCGGCGGTCGGCACGCAATGACTGAAAGAGGGACGTACCACAAAACTCTTTCCGGTCTTTTTAATGTAAGGTAGTTGAGGAGCCAACCCTCGGAAATAGTACCAGTAACAGTACCAATACCAGGGTTATACTCGAAGTTATTCTTATGTAATTCTTTTTTTAGCGCCACCTAAAACCGCTCGGTGTTGCCTACCGCGAACATTATCGATTTTAGGCAACACGCGAATTTTATTTTATAAATGGCAATATTTAGTTAGTATAACAAACAATTCTTTCATTATTAGTAACAGACCGACAAACCGACCCAGTTTCGGTTAACACTACTCAAGAGCACACTGTACACACAGGAGTAGAGACACGAACACAATCCCCCGCCGACGCATAAGAGCGTATCGTGCAAACCGAACGCCCGCGTACACACCGAACGCCCGCGTACACAGCGAACGCCCGCGTACACACCGTACACCCGGGACTCAGGGCGGTCCTTACCGCCCGCTGCTATCGAAACACCACGACCGTCCGAGACGAGGCCCGAACCTGCCTCGGACGGCCCTTAGATTGCTTACCATAAAGAGGTAAGCAGTAGATGTACTCTTGCACATCTACTTAAAGCATAAACGCAAACCTATGGAGCTGTAAAAGCCAAAACGGCTAACAGCAATAACTTCATCGAATAAATATAATTCATTATTAATGTTGTTGTCATCTTAGATACGATTAGGAAATGCAGCATGTGAGTTCGTTAGTCAGATTTCCCGATTACGTAAATCGTTATATGTTTTAAGTGCGAGTGACCTGGGTTCGATCCCCGGTGACAGGCACCACTAAAATTATTAATAGCAATTTTAAGTGCTGCTTACACTACGTGCTCGGCGGTTAAGGAAAACATCGCGAGGAAACCTGCATGTCTGAGAAATAATAAAAGATATCATCTCGAGGATGTGATGCCAGGCAACATGCAGTGGTGCAGCGCGGCGGACCTCCAAAAACCGGCTCCAAAAACCCCTCTCAGATATTTGAGAAATAGGCCTTTGCTTTACAGTGGATATTTACAACTACTTTACTACTTTTGTAACAAACAAACGTCTGTGAATGTTTGTTACCAGAAAGATAACTAAGAAAGGCGTTTATTATATCCATCTTTTTTCATTCAGACGTGAAGTACGCTGCAATCGAGCTGCATGTGACGTATAGCTTTGACCGGCAACGCACCTGCTGTTACTTACTTACTGCCATTAATGATGAGGTCGAAAATTTTAAAACGTGTTTTTCAGTTGTTCATCGTTTAGTCTAAATCGTTTGTTCGATGAGTAGTTGAGGACGATGGATTCGAACCCCCATCGCTTAGTGATCGCCTCAAAGACGGTGCGGGAAACGGCGTTGCGCGCTTCGCTGCTTACTCACTTTCGTTAGAGAGGTGTACATCTGTCTCGGGGTCAATATTCCTTTCTTATCTAATCGTCAGAGTCAAAGTCAAAACTTTTTTATTTCAATTTAGGCTTTATCTCTATTTTATCTGTCATCTACCTATGTTATTGTTTTTTTTTTTTGTACTAAGTAGGTGGCAGAAAAGTACCCAACCTTTTCTGCTTAAGACCCGTCTCGGTGTGTACGTGACCCTCCTACTTATTCCTGCCGTCAGTCAGTAGCACCACCGCTATCGCGTTCCCGGTTCTTTTTTTTTATGGGAAGGAGGGGAATGGGGAGAGGGAGTGGGCCTCCGGTTACCTCACTCACCGAACGAAACGCAGAAGCACAAGATGCCTCTACTTCACGCCGGTATTCTACGAGGCCGTGGTACCAACCCGGTCGAGCCGGCCCCATTCGGCTCCACCACGTTTCGAAGGGACCTCTGCCTACTGCCTGCACAACCTGTACGGTGTGACCTGTGATGCGTTCCGTCTCCGTCCCCTGCGGCGACGACGCATTTGGTAACCCGCGTACGACTGAGGAGCGACTGGTTAGCAGATGTCCGCCGGCTGCATGTCGGCTTCGTTTGTCACGCTAAAACAAAAAGAAAACAGCGTTGGATGCGCACCGCTCGTGATGCGTTTGGTGAGCGGATGGTGCTCCAATGAAGCGAGGTTCAACGATCCCGTCACATGTCGGGATCGACGACCGGCGCGGCGTCGAACGTGCCGAATTGATTACATGATTAGCGAACACACACAAACAGTGAGATGACATGACTATTTGAATGTAATAGCTCTGCTTTTTCATTGCTCTACGAATCGTGCGCCATTATTCATTGTATTAACAGCAACACAGCCCCCCTTTTTTTTTTTTTTTAGTTTAACGACGGGGAAAGGTGCTCTGCACATACCAGTGCTCGCGCACATACCCGTCACCGTCTCTGATGACTGTCATGTCGGGATCGGCATTGAAGATGCCGGACCGACTAAAACCCCCTCCCCCGCGTGATAGATATGCTGTTGGCCCAGTGGCCTTTACAGCTTCATCGGTAGAGACTCGCGAGCAGGAGGCCTGCAATTTAATCTCTCTCTCTCTCTCACCCTCCCCCTCCCCCTCTCTCCCCCTCTCTCCCCCTCTCCCCCCCATTGGCCGGCTCGACCGGATTGATACCACGGCCTCGCAGAATACCGGCGTGAAGTAGAGGCATCTTGTGCTTCTGCGTTTCGTTCGGTGAGTGAGGTAACCGGAGGCCCACACCCCCTCCCTATTCCCCTACTCTTCCCTCCCATCTCCCAAATATCCTTAAAGACCGGCAACGCACCTGCAGCATCTATGGTGTTGCAGATGTATATGGGCGACGGTAATCACTTACCATCAGGTGAACCGCTTGCTCGTTTGGCGTCTCTTCCATAAAAAAAAAAAACCAGCCGAGCTTTCACACCGACAACTTTTCCGGCTATATCCCGTATTTCAGAGCTATCCTTAACGTATTCTTTGCGGCTCTTGTGACGTTGCACATCCAAAGATTGCCACAAAGCCCGGTCCTGAGTCACCTGCATCCATCGATCTCCAGCAACACTGTGCAGGTCGTCCACTCCCATCTTGTGGGGGTGGTCGATCCACACAGCGTTTGTCTGTACGTGGTCGCCATTCGAGAACCTCTCTTCCCCAACGGTTGTCAGTTCTGTTTCCCAAAGATTATAAAGATTATAGATCGCATAGCTAATCGTGCGAAGCTAGTATATAAATAAATTTAATGTCACATTCATTTTATTTAACAACAAAGTGTTAATCGCTCCTCCGCCCGCGCTAACCCATACCTGCGTCTTCTTGTAGAGTATCTTCAATCACTTCCTACAAAGTCCTCTAACTTCCTGTAAAAATCGCGTCAAAATCGGTACAGCCGTTTCTGAGATTAACGAGTCTGGGAAAGTCCGAGATGTTGTTTTAAAAAACAGGTTTTTTTTTTTTGTTTTTATATCGCGTAACTAAGCATAGACAGTTATGTCAACATCACAGATAGATACTTTTTAAATTTTATTAAGACTTATTTTAAACACGCTTAATAATTTTTACGTTTTAGTTTTTCGCAGAATATAATAGCTCGCTGGTGTTCGTTACGGGTTCAACGTACGTCTCGCACGCCTATTTACAACTGACCCGACAAAGTTGAACGCTTCGATTTTTAATCTCCCGGGATACCTTATGCGTATAGAGATAGCAGATATAATGTTGTTTTACGAAGCGCAACAAACGTGACGGTTCACAGTTATGACGGATGCTGCTCTTGAGCGTTTCGTGTTTTCGTTATTTACCTTAACTATGAAACAGGCCGGTAAGAGATTTATCTCGTTCGTACGGTGCTTACGGAATTAGGTGTGCATACAGTTATATTTTTCGAATGCCATGCACTCCCAGTAGGTATACCATACGGTTGATTAAGCGTATTGTATGTTAGTTATCGTACCTTTAACCTTCTCGGCCTGCAACAAAACACCTGCAAAGCCCTACTCCTCCCTCCCTCCTCCCCCACCAGCCTGTGCGGATGGATGTGTTTCACCATAATTTGTTGGGATCACGCGTGCAGGCGAGGTTGCAATCTTGTAAAAGGCGGTGGTATGTTTCTTACTTCTTAAGTAAGTAAAAAGTAAGGAAGTGGACATATGGTGTACCAAAATTATATTTTAATATTTATTATTTTTATAGCGGAATGCCCACGGCATAGCCAGGTCAGGGCGCTTACTTTAGTTTCATAGAGCGCGAGAGACCTGGATTCGATCCCCGGTGGCCGGCACCACTAAAATTCTGTATTTACAACGTGCTCGGCGGTGAAATAAATCATCGTTTGGAAACCTGCATGTCTGAGAAATAATGATAAATATTATCTCGAGGATATGTGAAGCCCGCCAACCTGCACTGGGGCAGCGTGGCGGGCCCTTCTCAGCTCCAAAACCGTCTCAGATATTTGAAAAGGAGGCCTTTGCCCAGCAGTGGGCACTTACAGGCCATGCCAAATATGTGCCAGACAAAAATTGCCCCACGTCTGTTGTGGCCTAGAGACTACCAGGAGAACATAACCTTCGAAGTACACGTGAAAGAGCGATTGTATCTAGATTTCCTTATCGATCTCTCACCGAGCAAGGCTAGGCCAGAGATATTAGTTCGTTTCACTTTTAATTGACTTACGAACGGTATGTACATATATATATGAATGTATTCATATAAATATATATACAGTTGCGTGCACTTCATTGGTTTGATAATCTGTTTAGCCGTATAGATTTTCTGTGACGTATTCAACCATTGGTTACAGAGCTAGTAGGTTGAAGGTGTGTGTAAGGTCGATATGAGGCATCGTTGAACTTAATCCACGTTTAGCATTGGTTAAACAGTTGTTTATTTATTATCGTGTCAGCTCTGGCGTTTTATTACTCTGGTAATTTCTATTCTTGTCACTACAATTAGGCGTTATTTTGAGACTCGCTGAATACCGGCATCTGGTGCCCCACTCCCCTCCTCCGTCTCCCCCTTCTCAACTCATCATCATCATCATCATCATTTCAGCCTATCAGAAGTCCACTGCTGAACATAGGCCTCCCCCAAAGATTGCCACAAAGCTCGGTCCTGAACCACCTGCATCCATCGACTTCCCGCAACACTGCGCAGGTCGTCCATCTTGTGGGGGCTCGTCCTACACTGCGTTTGCCTGTACGTGGCTGCCACTCGAGAACCTTTTTTTCCCCAGCGGTTGCCACTTCAGCTTGCTGATCTTTACGGCTATGTCGTTTACCTCAGTTCTGCTGCGGATATCATCGTTGCAGACTCCATCACGTAGAGAAACACCGAGCATAGCCCTTTCCATAGCGCGCTGAGCAACTTTGAGCTTTCTCATACGGCCTGCAAAGGCAAAGGCCTCCTCCTTCTCAAATAACTGAGAAGGTTTATGTATCCATTTTCATATGACACGCTTTCCGATCGTACAGTTAAGATGTCGTTGCAGATCGTCGATACCGATCGATGATTACCATTGGGGTTTCTCACCACCACGAACTAGCGGGGAGAGTCGACTTCACACCGACCACAGCGTTATTCAAACTCGCACGTGATGCGGTGTGACGCATTCTAGAATCTCGCACACAACATCCTCTATCCGATACGCGGAATTCTATTACGTATGCTAAACAGAATGTTGAACAGCGCGAATTGAGATATTCTTCATTGCTTAACATATTTAGTCTTCATTAAATATATTTTGTTCTGTATTATTAATAGTTTTTTTTTTTAATTAAAATATGGCCACTGTAGGCGTGAGGTTAGGGTATCTGGATTCGGTAGTCGCTAAGACAGCGTCACGCTTATCACCTAACATGTTGTCTCAAATAGACTCTGGTAATGAGGCTCTGAAAGGACCAAAAATGTCTCCAGACCTCCGACCACCCCAGTATTGGACTCGGCTGCTGATAGGATATAAGTTATCATACTAAGCATATTATGATCTGTTAGATAAACGTTCGTGATGCAGCTACAAACATTAATCAATTCGTAATACTGTTACGTGCTATGGGTTGCGAGATTATATATACCACTTGCAAGGGGTGCAGAGGTTCCTGACGCGCTCTTCCTCACACGTGATCTTCCACGGTTCTTTCTGACTGCAACCAATACTCGCTCTACTCCTGCAAGGTCAATTTTCTCTTTTCTTCCTCTTCCACTTCCACAGAGTATACCATCGAAGTCTCCGTAGCGCGCTCCAGTGCTCCTCATATAGTCACGAATTTCGATCGTTTTTTTATTTTTGTTTTTTTTTTTATACACATGATAAATTTACAATTTTAATAATATACAAGGTAAATGTACAAAGGCGAGTTTAACCCTAAGTAGAGTTCTCTTCCAGGTAAACCCCCGAGGAAAGAGAAAACTATATATTATTATATTATATATATTATACAATATTACAAAATGTTTAAATACAATGTCTAAATATATATAAATATACACACATACAAACATATAAACACATATACTTACCAATAATACATTAAATATTTGTTTCGTTACTATTGAATAAAATAGGCCTATATTTCGACCAACGTAACATCGACTGGTAATTTATTTCTTTCGACTTGTGGTTCGAAGACGTAAGAGTTTCCCCATGACGGGATTCGAACCGCCTGCCCCTCTCTCCCTATTCCTGTTCCGCCAATCGACGCTGCAACTGTTCGTGTTCAGATTTCGAAAGTATACCGTGCCATTATAAGAACAGGTTGAGAGGCATAACATCTCTGTCCTCCGGGGAGACCGACTGGTGCATCTGTAACCATCATCGTTTGTAGTCGTTCACGGGAGTGCTGTGGGTTTCACTAGCCACTTGCCATCAGGTGGACAGTCAGCAGAAAAAACACGACACCATCGAGCGGCCACGGAATGAAAACATCACGTTATTAGGTATGGATATGACGTGTAGATTTTGTTTCGGTATACGTTCAGGCAGACGCTTGGCCGTTTATCATTAGTAAAATCGAACGAGCGACGCCGCTGTTTAAGCTATGTATGCAGCGTTACCCCGTAGTACTCCGCGTAGAGCAGACGGCGCGCTATTGTAACGCTTCCTCCCACTTTGTTACTTAACCCAACCCCCACCGCGTTAGGACCGGCGCACACTGATACCTGTGAATAATTTTCAATTGTTTCCACTTAGTAAGCGCGGTAGAGCCAAGCGGCGGCTTTAGCTGCCGCTCGAATGGGCCGGCTCGACTAGATTGGTACCACGGCCTCGAAGAATACCGACGTGAAGTAGAGGCATCGTGTGCTTCTGCGTTTCGTTCGGTGACTGAGGTAACCGGAGGCGCACTCCCCCTCCCTATTCCCTACCATCTCGAGCCGTCCCGTTCGAGCAGCAGCAGAGGTCCCACGCCACTTGGCTTTACCACGTTCAAAAGTCTTGTCGTTTTGTGTTGTGTCACTGACGCTGCATCTGACACTGCATCTGACACTGCTTCTGACACTGCATCTGACTCTGACCCAGCAATGTTATCGCATGAGCGTCACATCGGACACGGGAAGGTAAAGACTAGTGAGTATCTCGTACACTCACGTTGCAGCACTATGATAAAATCTGCGCAGTTGACAATTGCCTATAGTGTACGGTAGTTGGCGCTGCGGTTGAAAACGGTAGAACATTATTAGGTTTTTTGTACGTGGTAGAGTCAAACGATAGTGCCGAGGCCTTGCAGAATACCGGCGTGAAATAGCACAATATTCCTATCTAGTGCTTCTGCTTTCGTTCTGGGGTAACCGGAGCTCCACTCCCCTCTCCCCATTGTCTCTCCCATCATTCAAATATCCTTAAGAGGTCGGCAGCACACCTGCAGCTCCTCGGGCGTACGCGGGTGACGGTAATCACTTACCATCAGGTGGGCCGCATGTTCGTTTTACCACAAAAACAGTGATGCGAATATTGAACCCTCTACCCGGACTTTTTAATTTTAATAACGTTCGAATTATCTTGGAAGCATAGCGCAGTGTGCGTCCGTCCTTACGCGGTATACCTCCGCGCAGTCGAGCGCGGGGCGTGTCCACGGGCGAACGTGATATGCGCCACGACACGACACGACACGCGAGTGCCGTGCCGTCGCAACTGGACGTCTCCGGAGACAGCTTGTCGCGTAACGCGCGTCGAGTGCGAAAGCGAACCGTTCGCATGTCTTCCTTGTGTGTGAAACGGGGCGGCGGTGTTTATGGGTTTGCGGGCTTCGCTTATTTGCGACCGTGCAATTGTTTGTAAGTATATTTTGAATACTCTCCGAATCAAAACACAATGATATCGGTCACAAACCGCATTCTTTACCCGGGACTGATTTGGAACAGCGCGGCAGGTGGTGAGCCCGTCGCGCCATCTTAGTGTTCGCCAATGATAAAATTCGTATGTTTCAATGAGCTCATCGGTACTAGCCCGCCCTTCATAGGGACTTGAACTCGGGTCTCCTTATTCGAATGCAGATCCCCCTTACATTACCCACCAGTACCTACTTAATTAGGATTCACAAGGATTAATCAGAACAGAATTTAACCAAACCATGTCGTCACAAATCGATCTCAAGTCGCTACACGTCCTGGTTGCATACAACTCAGCGCTGGCCTTCCGCTGGTACCGGTTCGACGTCACGCAACGGACTTCACAACAGCTTCACAGTCAACCAATAGAATCTAATTAGATGGCAAATTGGTTTCATTGTTCACTGTCGATCATGGGTAATTTAGTTGGAGCTAGAGTGCTCAATGTATGTTTGGTGCGATGGTGGAAGTTATCCCATGGGTAGTTAGTTCAACTGTAGTTGTCCTTCTATCTGCCATCAGCAGTAGTTCCTCCCCACCCACTGCCCCTGCCGTCTCCTCCCATTACCATTCACGGGTTCCGTTACCCACCTTTCAGCTCCATCCATCAAACCGGCTCGTTGATATCATATTCTACAAGATCGTTGCTGAAATTTACTATACATGTCATGCATCTGAAGAATGTTTATAGTTAAATAGATAACGCCATCTTGTTGTGTCGTGTTGATTCTTCTGTCCTATTGACAGATGTCGCTACAGTCCCAATCCCAAGAGTCGTGAGTTTCGGTGTCGTACCACAAACAAAGGGCGCGTGCAAATCGCAACACCACTGCCACGCGACAGAGGTGAAAACTTCCAGTCACTTGAAAATAACCTCTTAGTATATAAACAATTATAAATTAATCAATACGAATTAATTATCAATCAATGTGCACACTACATAAACAAACTTATATTACACATTTCCGATTAAAGATGCAAGACGCACGCGGCTAGCGGAAACGTCGCACGAAAACGTTGTACGAAAACGTTGCACGAAATCGTTACACGAAAACGTTGCACTCAAATTCGACATTGATTTTTTCTGTATTCCAAACAGTGTGTGTTTGTAAATTGTGTCGTGCAATGATGCGATTTGTTGATGCGTTCGGGGACTCTTTCAGAGTCTTTTCAAACACATATTTGTCATACAAATGTTTACCCCAACCGGGATTCGAACTCCCCTCAAAACGCAGAGTAACTACCAACAAAGCTATCAAGTCGTCTAGGATAATAAATATTATTTTACACTAGCCACATTACTTAGCCACGTGACCTTCATAAAGCATATATTCTTTTGTTATATTCAAAAATCCAATCATATCTTTTGTAGTGTTTTTATATGTAAAAGTAAAAAAAAGTAAAGTAGCCTCTAAATGCCCACTGCGGGGCAAAGGGCTCCTTCTCAAATACGAGTATCAGAGAGGGTTTAGGAGCCGAGAAGGGCCCGCCACGCTGCTCCAGTGCGGATAGGGCGGGCTTCTTATATGCTCGAAATAATATTTTTATTATTTCTCAGACATGCAGGTTTCCTCACGATGTTCTCCTTCACCGCTGAGCACTGAGCGCTGTTTTTACATGTGACAAGTTAAAATTAACAGTGAACATTATTCTCCCATGCACACTTCCATTACCTATTATACACCCGTAAGGGTTGTAGACAATCTCCGGGAGCAAACCTAGAGGCTGCGAGAGATATTTAAACGTCAATGATGTCGCCATCACCCGCAGAAGCGAAAAGTGAGTTACGGAAGCCCGGCTTGGCTACGCTGGGTCGTGTCAAATGGATATCCATAGTCTCTGCCTCTATGTCTTTGGGTGACCGGCAAGTGTCTATCTTGCATATTATTATTTTTGTAAATACATACACTTGGTGATAATATTTTTAATTAATAGCCTTACGAAACATTCCTAAATCAGTTCTGTATAGCTAATCTGTTTAACTATTCCCGAGATTTAACTGAATGTTACAAGGGCAGCGGCAGAACATCAGCGCTGCAGCTACACCGCTGCAGCATAGTGCTGAATCGAATGCCCTTTCGTTGCTATAATCCAACATATTGTATTATCTGTTTTATCTTTGTTGAGTTTTAGAATCGAATAAACGTTGTTTCTTTCTTTCTTGATATAAATTTGCAATTAATGCTTTATCTGACTTCTTAAAATTTAGTTACTCTGCTTACACCGTCTCAGACAGCAGCGTGACAAGATAAAGCACAGAGGGTTTCGTACAATCGCGCATTGTAACTGCTTTATGTATTTACCGAAAGGAAAATTGTGTTTTTCTTCATTCAGTCCCTCGGCGCGAGCTCGACTCACACTGGGTCGGTTTTTATGATTTATTGTTTTACTTTAGACTTTGCATTATAATCGCACCAAGTTCGACGCTTGTGTGTGCATTATATAATAATACATACTCTGTGAAAATTTCAACCGGCCACCGGTTACGGTTCAAAATATACAGCCCTTTAAATCTAGAACATGTCCAACATAGAAACGTGGTAGAGCCAAGCGGCGGCTTTCGCTGCTGTTCGAATGGGCCGGTATGGTACCACGGCCTCGCAGAATACCGGCGTCAAGTAGATGCACCTTGTGCTTCCGCGTTTCGTTCGGTGAGTGACGTAACCGGAGGCCAATTCCCATTCTCCCTCCCATCTCCCAAATACCCATAAAGGACGACAACGCACCTGCAGCAACTCTTGTGTCTCAGATGTACATGGGCGACGGTAATCACTTACCATCAGTTGACCTTCACCCTGACCTGACAGGTGGCTACCCTCCTCCTTCGCAATAAAATCCGCGCAGTTGACAATTGCTTATAGTATAGATGGTGCCGTGATCGGAATCGCCCAGAGTAACATTCTCATCTTCATCTCTAATCACACATTCTTGGACGTCAGTTAAAATGCATAAAACAATGGTATCAAAAGACACCCTCCCTCTCCCCTCCCCTCTCTCTTACGTTTAGCTGGTAGCAGGGTCAACAACACTCGCGAAAATAACTTCGCACTACGTCGCTTTGTTCGCGCCGCGCGCACGTATACGGCGTAGGGTTGCCAGCTCGTTAGGGAGCAGGAAGGACTGAGGGTGTTATATAGGGGTGACATTAGACGTTAATGGGTCGGCAATAAGTTTTGTACTTTTCTTTTATGACAAATGATAAAGGATTCCTGTCAATTTTGAGAAGGTTTTGGAGCAGGGAAGAGTTCGCCACACTGGTCTTGGCATTACCTCTTGGCCTTGGCATTAATAATTCTGTAATACACGTCACCTGGTACGTACCTGAGGGGGTGTCAGGGATGTTATGACAATTTTGTCTAATGATTTTTTTCAACGGAATATGTAATAATGTATTACATATAATATACACACGCACACACATATACCCACTACACGTATTATATGTATGTATTATACATTTATCTTTTCTTTAGTTGTGTGTGATTTCTATATCGCCAGCGCGCGTCTTTATGCGTGCAGGAGGGGGGGGGTTGTAATGTGCTGCATAGTATACCGGCCTCGCAGAATACCGGCGTGAAGTAGAGGCATCTTGTGCTTCTGCGTTTCGTTCGGTGAGTGACGTAACTGCAGGCCCACACCCCCTCCCTATTCCCCTCCTCTTCCCTCCCATCTCCCAAATATCCTTAAAGACCGGCAACGCACCTGTAGCATCTATGGTTTTGCAGACGTATGTGGGCGACGGTAATCACTTACCATCAGGTGAACCGCTTGCTCGTTTGCCGTCTCTTCAATAACAAATATTTTTATTATCGTTTTTGTTACAATCTGCCATTGTTTCCTAATGAGGTTCCTCTAACGGAGAAGAAACTGGCGAACGAATGCGAAATCTAATGCTTAAAATAAAAGATTTAGTCACAAAGGCAACGGAAAGCTTGCCACAAGAATACAGTGACCCACCAAAGTGAAGCACAAGTGCGCTGCAAACTCGAGCAGAGCAGCCGCGAAAGCCATCGCCCTCCTCAACCGTTGTGAAGGGAGGTGAAGGCGATGTTATCGAAACCTCCGAAGAGACTGCTGCTTCCATCTTCTCAAGACATGTGGTGTGTTGTTGTGTTATCCGGAGAGCGGATTGGAAACATTATTCACTTGGTTAAAACATGCGATACCCTTTCCAAGGTCACTAACATTTTGACACACTCGACGTTGTTTATTTTTTTTAATTAATGCAAACGCTGCTGCAGAACGAAGGCCGAGGCGATGCGGCCGTGGTCTCTAAACTAAAATTACACAAGATTAGAAAGTCTATTCTGAGTAAATTACTCAAACATCTTAACATTTTACGATGAAATATCTAAAAACATTGTGCGTTGCATTAAATTAAAGAAAGAAAGTACTTCACAATATATCAAAATACGACTATAATGTTAACATGCAATAGATTTATTTTTGAATTTTTTTTTTTTAATAACTTACATATATTGCCTGTATAACGTTGAAACGTAGGATTGGTATGTCATTAATTGATAATTGTAAACACAGGTGTCGCTGTACCGATTTGTATCGCGATATGGTTTCACCGGTTTATAATGTAGTAAGTTCAACTAAGTTTTAATGAATGTCGAGCAATAAACTGCCGATCAACTGTGTTCTCCATTTTATTCAATGCTACAGCGATCTCCTAAGATCCACGAAGATCTTCTAAGGTCCACGAAGTCGTTGTTCATGCCCTTGGTCCTTAGTTGTATTGGCGACCGCAGCATAGGGACATCTGGCACCTTTTAGACGCTGGTATCGGTCTAGTAATTCTATCTCGATCTAACTAAAGGAAGAAAATTCGGTGGCAGATTTCGTCCGCCGATCTAAATGGATTTGAAGCAGTGACAACGCTTCCAAGTGAAGTTGACACTTTTAGATATAAAGTATGTTTCACCTTACCCTCAATAGTAATATATTAGATATGAAAAAGCATTGTTGCTACCCTTTTCAACCGCCTTCAGAGGGTGGGTGATCAATTCGTCTGTGTGTGTTTTTGTATGTATGTTACACGATGTCTTCGCCGAATGCGAAACCATTTTGATGATTTTTTTTTTTTTATATAATAGGATTTGAAGTCGATTGGTTCTCGAAAGCTTTGTTATAAATTCATTTATTTTATTTAAACAAATTGGTGTGATAAATCTAGTGCTATGTCTTTGTATGTGATCACGAATGTGATTCTATTTCCGTGTAAGAGATACTGTTTTTTTTTTATTTTTATTTTACACAACGTCTAATAAAAGGTATCCCCCTTTTTAATATTGAATTTAGAATTCTTTTACGTACGCTACAGACCGTTTTCTTTAACATTTAAACCCCAGTAGTCTAATCCTGGGGGTGGGCAGTCTATGACGCTGATACTAAGCCATGATTGTCGACCGATGACAAGGTCTATGTCCTGCAGTGGACCATTAGCAGGCCTAATCCTAATAGGCTACGAAACACGACGTCGCAGGTTCGAGCAGCTCCTACGCGCAGTCTGAACGGTTAGCGGGAACATTAGTGATCAGTATAGACATCTATGGTAGTAGAAATAGTAACACTGGCAACCCTGGGCTTCGACTATTTTTAGTTTTATCTACAGTATTACTTCGGGTAAGGAGGACGTACGATAAAATGTATGTTGTAGCGATTGTTTATCTCGTTTGAGTTTAATCAAAATTTTCTTCCATTGTTTTCGTGTGACGACTCAAAACAAAACGACAATCGGACGTGTAGTGTTATCCACCGGTCTCGCCTCTGTTTAAGGTGTTTTCGCATACGTTGATAATCTTATCCGAGATAGCGTTTGTAAATATTTTAGAGCCGTGACTCGGGGACGTAGGGTTCAATCCTAGGGTTACGGTTATTCCTGTTGTAATCCACTGTTGAAGATGGAGCTCTCCGAGGAAGCTCCGCACATTTTTCTTGAAAGATTTGACTATACTCACGTCGCACCCATCTCCCGTTCCCCGTCCTCATCCCCGCCCCCCTACCCTTAAAAGCGCGGCAACGCACCCCCGCAGCACTGCTGATGTTGCAGATGTACGTGGGCGATCCACAGAGTATTGATGGGGACACTACTCTGTGGATATGCCGCCACCATTCGGTCGTCAGAGGTTCGTTCGTTCGCTAGCGGGGGTTTCAACACGTGCTCGTGAATTTGGCTTTTGGAGAGAGAAATTACGTATTCCTTATTCGTAGCTAATTACAATCGTAGGTGGTAATTTACCACATGCTCAGCGGTGAACGGAAACACCGCGAGCTTCTTCTTTTCTTGAACATGTTTTTTTTTTGTTTTTTTTTCAAACACTATTTGCGCACATACAATATCCAGACTCGGAGCAATTATTTTGTGGTTGGAATCGAACCCGCTACCCACGGTACCGCAGCGAAACGCTATGCCACTACGCTACCGTGCCGTGCTTGAGTTTCGCAAAACGACGGAGCTATGCGATGGACTATTCTCGAGTAATCTTTCTTCTCCTAAAATTATTGGAGTTCTGTGCTGAATTGGTGGGTGATTATTTTAACTTTTTTTTTAAAGCCAACATAGCTTATACAATAAAGTCAGATTGCACTCAGCCTAATGGGTAAGGTAGCGCACTAAGGTACGGGACGTTGGAGGTTCGAGCCCGCTGTTCGATCTGTTATACGGTATAATTAAATTCGGATTGATCCCAGCTGCTGAGTTTCCCCATCGTACATCGCGACAGAATTCGAAGTACCATCGATACCACCTAGATGGATGGCATTCCACCACAGTGCGTTTCAATCGAAGTTTTCTGCCACGCACTTCGACTCTGTGGAATCAGCTGTCGCTAGCAGTATTTCCGAACAGTTACGACTTAGGGACCTTCAAGAAAAGAGCTTATTCCTTCCTTAAAGGCCGACAGCGAATCTGTAGCTCCTATGGTGTTGTGGATGTTCGTGGGCGTCGGTGATCACTTACCACCACGCACCGCCGCACGGGCGAGCCGCACGCTCGTTTGCCCCCTTTTCCTATAAAAAAAAAAAATCGGTTTTTAAAAAGTAATCAGCGTAAAACGTAGTTTATTGATTTCAACAAAACAAGTTTCGAATTGGTCATTCAACGTGCGCAAGCGTGTAACGTGTTGCGAGGATGGAATCGGATGGATGTCTCTCACGCGTGGTTCCAACAAGTTCAGCATGTTGAGTAGGTGAGCTCGGAACGCCAGCAGGCTATGCGAGGTGATTGTTGTCAGCATTGGCCCTTACAGTTTAGGGATGTAGCAGCAGATCATTGTCGTGAACCTCTCCGGATAAAAGGTTTTAGGCTGTGTTGCAGTGTTAAACAGGAACATTGGTTATGTTTTAAGCTGTGCAAGCGCTCTTTTTTTTTTAAAAAAAAAGTCGGTGCATCACACAGGTTGAAATTTTCACAGAGATCGGCTTCCACTATGAGCCTTCTACCTTGGTTCGATCTTCCTAAACCCCTAAATTATTAATTGCAAAGTTTTCATTTACCACGTTCTTGTCGGTAAATGCGAAGTAGTAGTATAGGTAGATGCCCAGCACCCTTACAAAAAAAAAACTAAGAAGGGGTCTCAGCCCAACTGTGGGACATCTATATACAGGCTAATAGTAAAGTTATTGAAAGGTTCTTAACCTAGCACGGACGTCGGGTACTTCATACAAACATTGTGTTTAAATTCTTATGACTTTGGTCTTTATTGGATTACTATTATTTTTTAAAAATTACAAAAGATTGGTCCGTTCATCGCCATGTAGGTAAACACGTGTGAAGACGTAATCTCGCGAACCTCTCAACGGATTTGCTTTTTTTTTTTTAATTCGCTATAAACTTTGTCTCGTTGTCCCCAGTCATGGATTGTTTTTTTTTTCATAATTAAGAGACAGCGACGACAGTCTGCACATTCGTTTACGCTAAATATTTTTAACATGTATGCGATTTGTATAATCGCTTACATGTTAAAAATATTAAACTATGTAGTAAAGTAGCCTGCGAGTGCCCACTGCTGGACAAAGGCCTCCTTCTCAAATTACTGAGAGGCTGTAGGAGCCGGGAAATATTTTTCAGATTACAGACCTCATGCAGGTTTCCTTGCGATGGTTTTCTGCGCCGCCGAGCGCGCGCTAAATGCAGCACTTAAAATTGCTATTAACAATTTTATTTTTTAATTTATTTTTATTTTCGTTGAGGCATTTAGGAGATACGGTAAGGCATGAGCGTGTTGTGTGTTGCAGATGCCCCGCAGCCGGGACGATATGCAAGTGAACGTGGCGGGCCTAAGGAGAAATATTAAAAACCTCGCGCACAACTATTCCGATGCCCAGGTGAGACCTGTTCATTTGTTTGTTTGTACAGTAACGTACGTACGGTACTACCCTTGTGCTTCTGCGTAGCGTTCGGTATTTTTTTTAATGGTAAAGGCGGCAAACGAGCAAGCGGTTCACTTGACGGTAAGTGACCGTCGCCCACGTACATCTGCAACATCAGCGGTGCTGCGGGTGCGTTGCCGCGCTTTTAAGGGTATTTGGGGGATGGGTGGGGGGGATGAGGCGGGTATGGGGAGGGCGAGTTACCTCACTCACCGAACGAAACGCAGAAGCCACAAGATGCATTTATACGGAGGGCCCATGTCCTCCAAATATTAGTATATACTTAAAGGATGGCACACCTGCGGCGCCTCTGGTGTTAAACGTTTGCCCCGTTTTCCATATAAAAAAAAAAGAATTAGTAAGGATGGCGCGGATGTTGACTTCTGGATACCATGTCTGCAATGCTCAGAGTTGCGGGCTCGAATCCCTCTAGGGTCAAACATAAATTAAGTTGATTATTTATGTGTGGGTATATCTATGTTTATCATATTATCATTCCGTGCTAAAGACACAGGCAATCCTAGTTTGGAACTGAGCGACAGGTGATAGTATCGGACATATTGTTACCTTACCTTAACCTAACCTTAACCTAACCTTAACAGACTAGAAACAATTCACCGCGGCGCAAAGGCCTCTCTCAAGGAGGATTTGCGACAATCGTCAAGCTCGCCTAGAGGATTGAAGATCGCAGTTTCAGACAGACACGCAGTACCCGAGAGGTCGAGGTCGCGGTCCGTCATCGGTCTGCTTAATCTTGGTCCGGTGTCCTTCGAGATGGTTGCTCCCACCGTCTAACGGTGGCTTGATCTGACGATCTTTTGGGGTTTTCTCCTTACCTTTCCTCTTACGGTCACCCACCTAGGTAGTAATAGAACTACCGTGAGCCGTGGTAGTATAGTGGTCAGTGCGCTCGCTTTAGTGGCCTGGGTACGATCCCAGGAAAATATGACGTGATCTGTATGTCTGAGAAATAATAAAAAAAAAAAATCTTTCGAGGATATGTGAAGTCCGCCACTGGAGCAGCGTGGCGGGCCCTTCCAGGCTCCAAAACTAACTCTATAGACTATTTGAGAAGGATGCCTTTGTCCAGCTGTGGGCACTTTACGGCTGCCATTTTTAATTGAACCATGACTTGTGTCAGGAAATTTAACTTTAAAAATAGCCTTATTTGTAATAAATAAATGTGATTAACAAGAGAAAACAATTTAATCCAATTACAGTAATAATATAGTAAAGCCTATTATGTGTAAGTTCAGTGCGCGTGTGTATCTCTTGTGGGAGACGTGTTTGTCTGTGTGTGAGTAATATTTAATATACATTAATTTCAACACGCGCACACTACCTTTCATTGCGTACCGCATCAAGGAGGTCCTCTGCGTCATCGTTAGATCTCTTTTTACTCGCGGTAGAGCCGAGCTGGCTAGATCGGGTTTGGTACCCCGGTCTCCCGGAATACCGGGGTGAAGTAGTAGGCGTCTTGTACTTCCGAGTTTCGTACGGTGAGTGAGGTAACCGGAGGCCAACTCCCCTCGCCATACCCCGTCTCGTCCTTCCTCCCTTCTCCCCAAATTGCCTCAATTACCACCAGGTGAACCGCTGGCTCGTTTGCCGCCTTTCCTATAAAAAAAAAAAACAGTTAATTTTGTTTATATACTGTATCCCAAGCCTGAGGTAGCAAATGCTTCTTCTATTGAAATAGGATGTTTTTGCATTTCAATAGCCTCGCGAATAGTCCTTGGCAGGGATCGCTGGTCTTGTGCGAGGATTTGTGGTCTATCAAATCTGCTGCAATGGTCGGGGCTATCATGGATATGATAACAGAGTGCAGACCTGCCGGAGCTTCGGTGTTTCACGTATATAACAATTAGGGGGCGACATAATAGCATATCTGATTGAGCCTCGCAATAAAAAATAAATGTTTTGCAATCCTCAGGTGATCCGACCATTGCGTATTTTCCACGAAGGTCAGTAAGGCTCGGTTCTTATTTAAAACAGCACACGCAATGTAGGAAGTAGTCTGCTTTGTTTTCCCTACTGGCGACCCTGAAGCTTTTGCACGGAAGTTCAATGTTGCCCCGTCAATTGTAATGTTCATGATCTTTATAAGATTGAACGTGGTCTTGAGGGTCAGTTGATCCTTTCAGATCGGTTCTATTTGCGTACGGTTCTACTTCGCTTTCCAGTCTACTAAGCACTTGCGCTTGACAACAATGGTGTAGGCAGAGTTTACTGATATCGCACTCTCCACCTCCGGGCGGGTTGGAAGCCTCGCCGCCCGGTTTGATCCCATATATTGTCTTCAGGTTTTCAAGATAGGACAACAATTTACCTTAGTAGCCTCTTACCACTCCCACGGGAAGGAAGGTGGTGGAAGGTTCTTACGGGCTCGAAATATGAAAAGATTTAAAGATATTTCCCATTTTCCCCTGGGATTATGATTTATTATTTGCCTGGGATTATTTGTCGCCTCAACTTTTCTTTTTTCGAATCTTTCCCTCCACAAAGATCGAGTAGTAGAAATAGAAAGGAAGAAAGAAAGTACTATATTCGTTGCCACAACTCAAGTAACACATAATGAAAACATAATGAACATAACAGTAACATAGTTGCAGCAACAAAATGGCGTCCGATTCAGCACAATCCTGTAGCAATGCTGAATGAGTAACCACAACTATAGCGCTGGTGTTCTGTCGGCACCCTCAAAGATAAAACATCCCTTCTGCAATTCCCGCTAAGTCACACCGCTGTTAAAACACATAATAAATAGACACAACACATCAAACACGGAGACAAAAAATCTACTAAATCGTTGTTTATTTTCGCGTTAATTTCCGAGATTCGATCCAGTGTGTGAGCCGGCTTAATTAAGAGGCGATTGTAACTTGATACCATTTCCTTATCGAGCTTCGCTTCCGCCGCGACCACTGTTAGGGCCGTCCACTGTTCGGATCCGACCGCCGCGGTTTGGCAACTTTGAACGATGCCAGAGGCTGTTTAACGTTATGTTTGTTATGTCGTTGTGTCGAGCTTAACTTAGGGAATACTGTGCGGGTACTTACTATATTGATTTTACATATCATTTTTAGGGAATTCTATCTCTCTGCCTATCTGAAGTAATGTTGTGTTACAAAAATAAAAGGTACCGGCTTTCATATTGAGCGCGGTAAATGTTTCGAAACATGTAGCCATATTACCCTTCTTATGATTTCTCTAAAAACTTGATGTTTCACGTGTCTGTCCGTCAGTCATATCACAGCTGGTTTCCCGAATAAAAAGTCTTACTCTAGTTCTTAAATAAAAGATATGCAGTATATCTCTCCAGATGTCACATTGAATTGTAGGATGATTAAGTTAAGCATAGTACGTTAGGTATATAGAATGTGTGTAGAAAAAAAAACGATTCTGAAAATGTTGTTAACTTCTAAGATCGTAGACAATAAAAATGTATTTCATGTCACAGATAATTATAATTAAACCATGCGTATATAAAATTCAAAGGCCTATGTTCAGCAGTGGACTTCTGATATGCTGAAATGATGATGATGATGATGATGATGATATAAAATTCACAATTAATAACATAACGTAATTAACACATGTAACTTAGAAATTTGACATAACATTGAATGCCCGCACACTAGTTAACACCATAGTGTTCATATACGTTTAATAATTTTTATTTAACTGTATGTTTTTTTTTTATTGTAAAGACGGCAAACGAGCAAGCGGTTCACCTGATGGTAAGTGATTACCGTCGTCCACGTACATCTGCAATACCAGAGGTGCTGCAGATGCGTTGCCGGTCTTTAAGGATATTTGGGAGATGGTAGGGAATTGGGAGGGGGAGTGCGCCTCCGGTTACCTCAGTCACCGAACGAAACGCAGAAGCACAAGATCCCTCTGCTTCACGTCGGTATTCTGCGAGGCCGTGGTACCAATCCGGTCGAGCCGGCCCATTCGAGCAGCAGTAAAAGCCACCGCTTGGCTCTACCACGCTGTATTTGGTTTTATGTCAGTTGGCAACCCTAGTTTCCGCCTGCGTGTCATATTTGCTCTAACATCTGCGCGTCTGGTTTCCGATAGCGCCGCGTTAATCGTGTACCGGTTTGCAATGCGACGAGATTGGTCTGTTTTTTTTTTTACAATTAAACATGTCAGCCCTATTGTTGGGTTACTTAACGTATCACGTTGAACGATTTAGGTTAATGGGTTGTGATGCGTGAAGTTTTAACTACGAAAAGAATATTCTTTAATCCGAATACCAATCTCATCGCATTGGTTAAAGAATCTGATTTTTAACGCGGTAGAGCCGAGCGGCGGCTTTTGCTGCTGTTCGAATGGGCCGGATCGACCTAGTTGGTTGGTATTCGTGATAGAGCCAAGCGGCGAATACCAGCGTGAAGTAGAGGTATCTTGTGCTTCTGCGTTTCGTTCGGAGTGTGAGGTATCCGGAGGTCCTCTCTATCCCCGTTCTCGTCCTCCCTTCCATCTTCCAAATATCCTTTAAGGCCGGCAACGCACCTGCAGCACCTCTGGTGTTGCAGATGTACGTGGGCGAAGGTAATCACTTACCTTAAGGTGAACCGAATGAACAGGTTGCTCGTTGGCCGCCTTTCCCATGAAAAAAAAAAAACAATTTTAATGTCGATGCCACATAAAAATTATTTGTATGTTCAGCAGTGGATTAAAACAGTCCGACGAAAAGCTCCTCTATAAGCCATGACAATGATTGAACTTTATTAACTCAAAGACTTCCTTTTCAAGGTTAAAGTGCGCGAAGCCACATCGAACGACCCATGGGGCCCCTCCAGCACCCTCATGGCGGAGATCGCCGACCTGACGTACAACGTGATGGCGTTCACGGAGATCATGCAGATGATCTGGAAGCGGCTCAACGATCACGGCAAGAACTGGCGGCACGTATACAAGGCGCTGGTGCTCATGGAATACCTCATCAAGACCGGGAGCGAGAAGGTGGCGATGCAGTGCAAGGAGAATATATTCGCCATTCACACGCTGAAGGACTTCCAGTACATGGAGGAGGGGAAGGATCAGGGTGAGGAAGAATTGTTATTTCATACGTATTTTTTTTTTCAAATAAACGTCACATACACCCTCTAGCACAAGATGTTTCTTATTTCACGCCGGTCGTGTCGGTCCATAGAAGCAGCAGCAAAAGCCGCCGCTTGGCTCTACCACGCTGTATTTGGTTTTATGTCAGTTGGCAACCCTAGTTTCCGCCTGCGTGTCATATTTGCTCTAACATCTGCGCGTCTGGTTTCCGATAGCGCCGCGTTAATCGTGTACCGGTTTGCCATGCGGCGAATACCAGCGTGAAGTAGAGGTATCTTGTGCTTCTGCGTTTCGTTCGGAGTGTGAGGTATCCGGAGGTCCTCTCTATCCCCGTTCTCGTCCTCCTTCCATCTTCCAAATATCCTTTAAGGCCGGCAACGCACCTGCAGCACCTCTGGTGTTACGGATGTCGTGGGCGTCGGTGATCACTAGCCATCAGGTGAGCCGCATGATCGTTTGCCCTGCCTTCTTCTATAAAAAAAAACAATTTTAATGTCGATGCCACATAAAAATTATTTGTATGTTCAGCAGTGGATTAAAACAGTCCGACGAACAGCTCCTCTTTAAGCTATGACAATGCTTGAACGTTATTAACTCAAAGATTTCCTTTTCAAGGTTAAAGTGCGCGAAGCCACATCGAACGACCCATGGGGCCCCTCCAGCACCCTCATGGCGGAGATCGCCGACCTGACGTACAACGTGATGGCGTTCACGGAGATCATGCAGATGATCTGGAAGCGGCTCAACGATCACGGCAAGAACTGGCGGCACGTATACAAGGCGCTGGTGCTCATGGAGTACCTCATCAAGACCGGGAGCGAGAAGGTGGCGATGCAGTGCAAGGAGAATATATTCGCCATTCACACGCTGAAGGACTTCCAGTACATGGAGGAGGGGAAGGATCAGGGTGAGGAAGAATTGTTATTTCATACGTATTTTTTTTTTCAAATAAACGTCACATACACCCTCTAGCACAAGATGTTTCTTATTTCACGCCGGTCGTGTCGGTCCATAGAAGCAGCAGCAAAAGCCGCCGCTTGGCTCTACCACGTACCTGATGTATGATGGCGGAATATCCATCCGAATCTTGTGACCTATCCCCTCGCCCGGCGCAGTGGTGAGCACGGGCGAACCTTCCAAGAAGCGTATGCCGGCTTTTACTATTGCTTTGTCACAGAGGCCTATGATCGGCGGTGGACTTAAAAATGGCTGATCAGCCTATAGGGTTATAGAATCGAATCTGATCGAGATGTTGCTTCTCATTGCATTTTGTACAAAATTCATCACGGGGAATGTTCTGAGGAATTCCAAGTTCCATCAATTACTCGAAGTTTTCTGCCACGCACTTTTCGAATTTGTGGAATCAGCTGTCGCCAGCGGTATTTCCGAACAGTTACGACTTAGGGACCTTCAAGAAAAGAGCCTATTCATTCCTTAAAGGCCGGCACATTGCATCTGTAGCTCCTCTGGTGTTACGGATGTCGTGGGCGTCGGTGATCACTAGCCATCAGGTGAGCCGCATGATCGTTTGCCCTGCCTTCTTCTATAAAAAAAAAAAAAACAAAACAAATCTAAAACTGTTCGTGTGAGCTCACTGTAAACCTCGATCGACTATTCGACTCGCGTAATAATTAGTATTCTTGTCACTGGTTCGCTAATTGTCGCCTTGTAACAAACAATTGCCGGTATGGCGGACCTTGTGACGGAGTTATCTCTATGTTGTGTTTTTTTTTTTTTAATATCAACTAAGGAATATCACCCTGCACATGATATGTACGTGACGTAATAAATAACCAGCTCATCATCAGCCACGCTAAGACGCCGGTCGGCCTCCAGCAGGGCCTTGTTAAAGTGTTAATTGGCAAGTTTAAAGCATTTTAACGTGATAGAGCCAAGCGACGACTTTAGCTGGTCACGAGCTCGCAGAATACCGGCGTCAAGAATGCCTCATCTTGTGCTTCCGCCTTTCGTTTGGTGCGTGAGGTGGCTGGAGTCCCTCCCCGTCATCACTCCCATCGTCCAAATATCCTGAAAGTCAGGCAACCCACCTGCAGCTCCTCTGGTGTTGCAGATCAATTGAGCCGCTTGCACCTTTGCTCCCTTTCCCATGATAAAAAACGAAATAATTGCTTTGGGATACAATTCCTAATAAGTCTAACTAATAATAAGAAGGATAAAGTCCTTCAGTTCACCAGAGGGTAGGCAGAGTAGTAGGAGATATAACCCTCTCAAGTGAGCCTGTTTAGGACTTCCCATCTCATCGCCACCATCCTACCTCGTGGGTGTCGTAATAATGCCACTAAGCAAAGCACTCTGTATATCCATGGCGGCCGATCGATGGCGGATTGATCCTCAGAAAACACCTCCGGGAGCAAATTCGGCGACAAAGCCTGCCACATTCTGTCTCCCTCCCGGAGAGACTAAAAGTTACTAAAGCCCATTTAGCTGTGCCGAACATGCACCAGCCAAATGGTAATTCCTAGTCTCTGCCTTCCCGATTGGGCGACAGGTATGGCGTGTATACACATACATACACCACGAACAAAACTGAAATGTTCTTTCATGAAACGAGGCATAATTCAAAATACTCATTGAAGTTGCGAGCTTAGTTTAGAAAGTACGTGGTGGAGCCAAGCGGTGGCTTTGCTGCTGCTCGACCGGGCCAGTGCCGCGATCTCGCAGAATACCGGCGTTAAGAATGCCTCATCTTGTGCTTCCGCCTTTCGTTTGGTGCGTGAGGTGGCTGGAGTCCCTCCCCCGTCATCACTCCCATCGTCCAAATATCCTGAAAGTCAGGCAACCCACCTGCAGCTCCTCTGGTGTTGCAGATCAATTGAGCCGCTTGCACGTTTGCCCCTTTCCCATGATAAAAAACGAAATAATTGCTTTGGGATACAATTCCTAATAAGTCTAACTAATAATAAGAAGGATAAAGTCCTTCAGTTCACCAGAGGGTAGGCAGAGTAGTAGGAGATATAACCCTCTCAAGTGAGCCTGTTTAGGACTTCCCATCTCATCGCCACCATCCTACCTCGTGGGTGTCGTAATAATGCCACTAAGCAAAGCACTCTGTATATCCATGGCGGCCGATCGATGGCGGATTGATCCTCAGAAAACACCTCCGGGAGCAAATTCGGCGACAAAGCCTGCCACATTCTGTCTCCCTCCCGGAGAGACTAAAAGTTACTAAAGCCCATTTAGCTGTGCCGAACATGCACCAGCCAAATGGTAATTCCTAGTCTCTGCCTTCCCGATTGGGCGACAGGTATGGCGTGTATACACATACATACACCACGAACAAAACTGAAATGTTCTTTCATGAAACGAGGCATAATTCAAAATACCCGAGATTCGTGATTCAACAGACAGATAAGATGAACATTAAGCCGGAGCTAGTGAACGCTAGCATTAAAGAGATATAATCTAGCGATAACATACTTCCAGGTCTAAATGTACGCGAGAAGGCGAAGCAGCTGGTGAATCTGCTGAAAGATGAGGAGCGGTTGAAGAACGAACGGGCGCGAGCTCTGAAGGCGAAGCAGCGTTTCGCGCAAGGGGCCAGCGCCTTCGGCAGCGACTCTGCGCTCGACACGCCCTCCAGCCCCACATACCCCGCGGTAAGGCCTTGACACTCTTCGGCAATTCGAAAATACACCGCGGTAAGCCCCCGCTGCCCAGCAATAAACCATCTGTTTTCTGTGGCAAGTCCTACATACCCTGCGGTAAACACTTTATACGCTGTGGCAAGCCCTACATACCTTGCGACAAACCCTACACATCCAGCGGTAAGCCCACAGCGTTCTATGGGCAGTTCGTTCAGCAGCCACAGAAGTGGGCTCATGTCTCGGTACCTTGGTGCACACCTTCTCCGATAACGACTATTGAAGGATGCGAAATGAATATACCATTTGAATATATCTGAAACTTGTTCACGCTTGCAGTTGGACAGTTCGCCGGCAGAGTGGGGCGGGCGCGAGGCGGAGCTGGCGCGGCCGCTGACCGCGGGCGAGGAGGAGCTCCAGCTGCAGCTGGCGCTCGCCATGTCGCGGGAGGAGGCCGAGCGCGAGGAGCGCCGCCGCCGCTCCGACGACGTGCGGCTGCAGCTCGCCATCAGCCAGTCGCAGCACGACCTGCAGTGAGTACGCACGGCTGCAGACCGCCGCCGCCGCTCCTCAAAATCCTCTCATCTTTGAACTTATTACACGTCAGCCATTCCAAACGCCACATAATTCCATCTATATTCCCTTTCATCTTCACACAGCTTAACATAAATAGGTATACCATAGATTACCACAGACCATGAAACTTACCACAAAGTACCGAAAATTTATGGAAATCTATGAAGTAATATATGGTTAGTATGTTTCTGCGTATTTCGAATTCCGAACCACTTACCCACTGCTTCCACTCCACCTGCTTCCTCCTCCCCTAACCTCCTCCCTCTCCCCCTCTCCCTAGAGTGCAGGAGTACCTGCGGCTGTTTGCGGGCCCGCGGGCGCTGTGCCCCACCTCGGTCGGCTGGCACTGCTGGTTCATCGGCGGTGTACAGCGCTCGCCGAGTGTGATCCGGTTAGTGTGACCTTGATCCCGTTATTTGGTGAACTAGTAAATACTCATTGAAGTTGCGAGCTTAGTTTAGAAAGTACGTGGTGGAGCCAAGCGGTGGCTTTGCTGCTGCTCGACCGGGCCAGTGCCGCGATCTCGCAGAATACCGGCGTTAAGAATGCCTCATCTTGTGCTTCCGCCTTTCGTTTGGTGCGTGAGGTGGCTGGAGTCCCTCCCCCGTCATCACTCCCATCGTCCAAATATCCTGAAAGTCAGGCAACCCACCTGCAGCTCCTCTGGTGTTGCAGATCAAGTGAGCCGCTTGCACGTTTGCCCCCTTTCCCATGATAAAAAAACGAAATAATTGCTTTAGGATACTATTCCTCAGATAAAGTCCTTCAGTTCACCAGAGGGGTAGGCAGAGTAGTAGGAGATATAACCCTCTCAAGTTGCTTGTTTAGCTTGTTTAGGACTTCCCACATCTCATCGCCACCATCCTACCTCGTGGGTGTCGTAATAATGCCACTAAGCAAAGCACTCTGTATATCCCATGGCGGCCGATCGATGGCGGATTGATCCTCAGAAAACACCTCCGGGAGCAAATTCGGCGACAAAGCTTCCGCCACATTCTGTCTCCCTCCCGGAGAGACTAAAAGTTACTAAAGCCCATTTAGCTGTGCCGAACATGCACCAGCCAAATGGTAATTCCTAGTCTCTGCCTTCCCCGATTGGGCGACAGGTGTGGCGTGTATACACATACATACACCACGAACAAAACTGAAATGTTCTTTCATGAAACGAGGCATAATTCAAAACCTCATTCGTGACCAATAAAATATAATTTTCAGAACTCCAGCAGTGGACAAGAAGCCGGAGTCTTCCCAGTCGCATTTGTTAGACCTGTTGGATGTGAACCTGAGTCCGAACGCGACGGCCGCGCCCGCTGCACCGATAGACCCCTGGGGGCTACCGTCGCCGCAGCGTAACAAACAGGTCAGCAGTTCTGTATTCATGTTGCTGTAAAATGTTAAATACAGAATGTAAAGATATTATAATTTTTTATATTAATTATACTTGTAAGTGATTACCGACGACCACGTACATCTGCAACGTCGGAGGCGCTGCAGGTGCTTGAATTATGATTGGGCAGAATACCGGCGAGAAGTAGTGGCATCTTATGCTTCTGCGTTTCCCTTCCCTTCCCCCTTCCTCACTTCCCCCCGTCTATATCCCTGAAGGCCGGCAACGCACCTGCAGCTCCTCCGGTCTTGCAGATGTACGCGGGCGACGGTGATCACTTACCATCGGGTGAGCCCGCTGTCCCGTAAAAAAAAAAAACCAAAATGTAGAAACGTTTCGGATATTAATAATTTCTGTTTATGTTACAACTCTCTACAGTCACTGAATTTGGACATCAGTATATTCTCTGACTCTATGGTAAGGATACTTGTGGTCGTTTTTTTTTTTTATTGCTATAACATTGGGCTAGAACGTACTGACGACTGTCTTACTGTGTTATTTTTTATCATCACTGCCAACACCAGCCTTCAATCGAAACATTTATCCATCGACATAAGAAACATTTACATTTGTCTAACGTGATTTTTTTTTCAAATCTTTCGCCGTTTCGTGACGAGGTGCCTTTTAACGGGCTCTGGACGTCCACAAAGTCAATGACAAAGTTCTCAACTAGGACTTCACGGCTCTTAAAGATCTGTCGCAACTTGTTGGAGAAATGAAACATGGTCATCATCACACTACCGAGGAGACATGGAGCTTATTTTTTGTGAAAACGTGTAAAAGAATTTCGGCCAAAGTTTAACAAGACCCTGTTGAAAACTCATCGTGAACTTATCCAGCAACAGCGCTTCCAGTCCCAAAGCATTCTATTCTGACCTCACTCCGTGAGCAATGTTGTGGTCGTAAGAGCTGAAGACTGGGCCCACGTCGAATCTAGACCTGGATCCTTTGGTTTACTGACTGTGATCAGTTCCGGAGGACGTCATCCTGATATTGTCTCAAGACATGACAGGCTCGTGGTCGGAGAGATTAAAGGCCTGTATCGAAATCGAATTATCGAATGCAGTCACATTGAATTAAATTGTTTTTAATTAATCCTTTACACTACGTTTTGATGTTGTAAAATAATTTTATGGTCATACTGGGCCCTCAGTTCCCAAAGTGGTCCAGGTGGACGCCCAGGGGACCACGGGAGACTCGACGGGGTTCTACGTTGGCGTGACAAAAAAATTAGAGTTCACAATTCGTAAGCGGGGGTTCACGAAAATTTATTTGCTTTCGACAGTGAAGAACTAAAATGTTGGCTCGACTTCACCTGTCGATGTAGGCAGATAACATTTTAAGAAGCTCAGCGACTGTTGCTTGTAATTTGGAAAAGAAAAGTGAAGCAAAGTGAATCGATGTTAGTGGTTGCAACTCGGCCGCAACGCAAACTTCCATAGTTCGGTCTGATCTTCACATTTTTGGTCGAGTTTTGGGAATATGGTTGAAATGTAGCTGCAGGGGGTCCGCCGCCGGAACCAGCTAAATTTTGTAAGTGTTTCTATGAGCAAAAAAGTCTGGGAACCTCTGTACTAGGCAGTTGTTACATAGAGACCGTTGTATGAAAAATCAACATAGGATCATTCGTCTTCATCCTGATGCGAGAGGTCTAGAGATTGGAATAAAAAAAAGTCGACTTCTGCGAAACCAGCTCAAAACGATCCAGAGGTTCACTAAGAAAAAATGAAAAGAAGCTCTCTCGACCTTGCGCTGCGGTCAGGTCAGAGGAGAGGTAATATAGACCTCTATATTACTATGCTAACTGCATATTTTAGTCTTCGTACAAACTTTCACCTGCTTAGTTTTGGACACACTAAGTCGATAAACGGCCTCTACTTTGGGTAACTGACTCTCCTCGAAACGGGTAGATAGATAACGAGTCGACCATTGTAGTTACACATTTATGAATTTCGTTTTGTCGTTAGCACCTCGTACTCTATCTCTCTCTCTCTCTCTCTCTCTCTGTGTATTTCTGTATCTCATCATCATCCGTCTTCATATTTTGTGGTAATTACAATTAAGAGTACTAAACGAGGATAAAATCCTGAACACTTCTGCCCGTGGGGTCGTTAATCTCCAAAAGATATTCAAGCAGGTACCGTGGCATACCTGACGAGGGAGATGGAATGTCCGATGTAACTCGGTCGCCTGTTGTTCGTCGTTTATTTATTTCTGGGAGATTTAATGGTTAAAGACAATCTCTCCCAATCAAACAATAAGACTAAGCTGAGATAAATGTACAGAGACGATGCAACAGAATGAAACAAAAACATAATAACGTGCGCTTTATGTTCGTGTTGTATTTCATTACGGAGCGTGTCTTTATTCGATCCATCATTTAAGATAAGCTAGTGCGCCCGCGGCTAGTGTTGGCTTTATTACTTGTATGTTTGTATGTATGTTTGTGTGTGACGTGACTGCAGGACACGTCGCCGGACGCGTGGTCGGCGGTGGGCAGCCCGGCGCGCGAGCCCTGGCCCGCGCCGCCGCCTGACCCCTGGGCGCCCGTGCAACAGGTGCGCCCTAACACCCTCTAGCTTAACCCTTCATTGAACCTTAGGAGAACAGGAAAGGAACAAAAGGCAGACGTAATGCTTAAAGCATTCTCTACCAGACACCGCAGAATACCGGCGTGAAGTAGAGGCATCTTGTGCTTCTGCGTTTCGTTCGGTGGGTGAGGTAACCGGAGGCCCACTTTCCCTCCCTATTCCCATCCTCTTCCCTCCCATCTCCCAAATATCCTTAAAGACCGGTAACGCACCCGCAGCATCTATGGTGTTGCAGATGTATGTGAGCGACGGTAATCACTTACCATCAGGTGAACCGCTTGCTCGTTTGCCGTCTTTTCTATAAAAAAAAAAAACCAGACAACGTTAGGGCAGTTTTAATTAGTTGACAGCATATAAATGAATGAAATAAATATTATAATTTATATCTGATACAAATATATGATGCATATACCATAATGAATTATTCATAAATGTGCGCTTGTTAATCTAGATTGTACTTATATCACGCATGTGTTTGAGTTAGAGTCTACCGCTGCCATTAACTTTACTGTCTACTGCCAGCCTCCTGTTGCCGACGGACGTAAGGTCGTCCACATCAATCGACCGCTGAGGATATTCAGTGCCGCAAGTGAACGTGCGCCGGCGAACACATGGGGCAATTAGTCCGTTTTCGGATTCAGTGCAGAGTAACAAAAACTCTTCGATAACAATTGCTGTATAATTGAATTCGATCTTGGGACCTTGGCTCCTCTACGACTCATAAGTCAAACACACTAACCGCTAAATCACCAGATAGAAGCCCCAGGCTCTCCGGCAATATGGCATAGGATACTGTGCCTATATGGCTGTGATACCTTGTCACAGCCATATTAGGCACATTGCTCATTTTTGGCCCAAGACATGTGTCGCCTGTGACTCTGGAGCCGGTGCCTGCAAAGCTAAATAAGTAAATTCCTTTCAATTCCCCTAGAATTTAGAATCTTATTCATGTGAATTCAAAATAATGATGATGATGATGATGATGATGAAGAGTAGGCCCTTGAGGAACACCCATTTTTACCACATGACTCTGAAACAACAGCGTTCATTAGCAGGTTTTGGTGTCAGTTAAAAAGCGTACAATTTTTAACTATGAAATTCTACTTCAGTAATACTCTAAAACAAAATTATAACGCCTTAATCTGATATTCGACATAATCAAATGCACTATTTACAAAGTATGTTGTCGTACAATGTTTACCAGACTCTAATCAATTGCCTAAAGTATTGTGCGATATAGCGCGGCGGTGACAATATCGTTGGTTTCCAGAGCAAGTCGGTGTCGGCGGTGTCGGCAGTGTCGGCGATGTCTCCGGTGTCGGCGTTGTCGTCGCCGAGCTCGGGCGAGCTGGAGCAGTTCGACGCGCTGTCGCAGCGGCCCAGGGCGCAACTTCCCGTCGAGAGTGATCCATTCGATCTGTCGCTGCTCGGTAACGCACGCAATTTTCTTACAAAAACACTACACAATATATATTTTTTGTACGGTATTTGGTGGAAAGTTCAATTTTAAGGTCGGAGTCACCGCATAAAAACCAAGGTTCAAGAGGGAGTAAAATTTGTTTTAAATAACGTTAATTGTTCCAAGCAGATTTCTGTGCGTTTTTGTTGTGCGTGAAAATAGAAGTTGGACATAATCAAACTGGAGGAAAAGCCGGGACTAGGATTTCACCGAAGCAAAGTAGAAATTACCTGAAATGTACTGTACTGATGGTGAAATAGGTTTCAAATTGCACTGAACTTGTTGCGCGGGATTTATAAAATGAAAAGACGCATGCAGCTTGCTGGTTTATTGTGCTTCTTGCATAACACATGTATATGTCATTATGTACCAACCAAAAAACATATTTTAACCACAACAAGTACTAATAATAATCGAAATATCTGGACCTGGCTCACGAGGTGACCGACATGTGGGGTGGTGTGCCGACCGAAATTATTCGGATCGTCGTCTCTGCGAATGGGTTAATCCCGGTCAGCATCTCGGAACATCTGAGGCGGCCGGGACTCCGTGACGGACCGCTCCGAGCTCAGATGCAGAAGGCGGTTCTACTCGATACCGCTCGCATCGTCCGCCGGTTTTTTTCCCTTTGCCCCTAACCCTCGGCCGTCTGGTCTCCCCTGCCGGGGGCTTCCGTCTGGTTGGGTTATAATTTATTTATTTATTTTATTATACTTTAAGTATTTTATGTATGTGTACATATTTATATATATCACCCAACCAGACGAGTATATATCTAAATAACCCCAAAATTTCATATATGGTATAATATAATGGTCTCGTTTAGCATCCTAGATTATTAAGCGTTGACTTAAAAAGCTTCTTAATTTTTAATGTCTTAGCTAAAGTATTGCAGGAGACATTTGTTTTTCATTGATACACATTATCAATGGCTTTTTATTATTATTGTCTATTGCTCCAGGGGACAGCCTCAGCCCGAAACCTCTAGCCGTGAAGAAGTCGCCCTCTGCGTTCCTCGGCGAGAACTCCTCGCTGGTGAACCTGGAGCGGCTGCTGCAGCCTGCCGCCGAGCCGCCCGCGCCTAACCCCTTCGCGCCCGAGCCACCGCTCCAGCCTCCGGTACGTAGCACTGCTTGCTCCTGGCTCCTGCACCAGAACTCGCTTGTGAAACCTGGCAACCTCTACTAGGTAGGGTTCAGGGATGAACTGATACTCTTGTACATGGATGGAATACCATGTGCAAGAGCATAAAGCTTTAACAAATTTATTGATTTTTTGTTATTTATCAAAACTCCCGAAAATGTAGGCACAGTAACAGAATTAAATGTGTGTAAACACTTGCGTAGCTTTCTGTTTACCCCACATTGGTATGATACACAGGCGCGGTTGACAATAAACGAATTGAAGCAGCAGCAGATGGGGCTCGGCAGCGGCCTGGGGTTCCCTTCGGCGTCGCCGGCGTTCGGGCTCACTAACAACGTCGCAGCGGTCAGCGCGCCGCCGCTCGCTGGCAGCATGGCGATGCCGGGCAGCATGGCGGTACCTGGCAGCATGGCGGTACCTGGCAGTATGGCAATGCCAGGCAGTATGGCGATGCCGGGTAGTATGGCGATGCCGGGCAGTATGACGATGGCAGGCTCCGCAGACCCCTGGGCGCCGGTGGCAGCGCGCGCCGCCTCCCCCTGGTCCCCACCGGCGCAGCGCCACACGCCCAACCCTTTCCTGTCCTAGCCACTGGTAATTAATTGATATTTTTTTTCTTTCAATTTCTTGTTCACACTATCAAATGTTACTTTGCTGCCTAAAAGGATCCTCAAAAGACTTGGACCTCAAATAATATATATAAATGAGCTTTCACGACCGTATACCCAACACTGATAGAAGAACACAGAAGTATAGATATTTTTTAGTCGAGTGCTTTTCAATAAGTTCCCGTAGGAATTGAACCACTTAACAAAGATAGTAAATACATGTATTTAAATATAATATTGACTTATTTTATTACAACATCAAATATCGACGTGCTTTCTATTCACTAGTTGTTAGATGACTTTAATTTATTTGCAGTCTAGTTGAAAACTCTGATGAGGTCCGCTTAGATCTCAGGGACACCAGAAGGTACGGTTCGTACTTGAGAAATAAAAACTTCTTAATACCTGCAGAGCAGAGGCTAAAGCTGCGGCAGTTTACAGCCGCACGCAACCCAGCCCGGTGCAGCCGCGACACGCGACACGCGACATGCGACACGACAGACGGACGGACGGACGCTCGCACCGCACGCTTACACCGAGCAGCGCGGCCAGTCTGTGCGCGTCGCGCCCTGTGCGTGCAAACTATGAACACCAAATTCCAGCCACTGTCATGTATTCACGACTCGAGCGCGCGCTCGGCCGCCATTGTTACGTTGATGTATTCATATTGTGCGAAAAATAACTTTTTCTCATAGAACAAATTTTTTTTTGTTACATACAAATCAAGTTTCACTAATACAATATATTTTTTTTTTAAATTAGACGAGATAAAATATAAAGTAGTTATGTCTCCATTCATCGTATTATGTTTATAGTTTCACAGACAACGGTTAATTTTTTAATGAAAACAATTTGCTACTTTCAATGTATTTTCGCGAGTGGTGTGTTTACACGATCGTAAGAATGTAAGGTTTAAAATAAAACGGACGAACTATGAATAATATTATAATGTGGTGATAGGTATAGAGTAAAGTTAGTTAAGTCGGCTCAGACGCAGTATATACAAATTGTAACGTATACACGAGCTGGTCAGCTGGGCGGCTGGACAGCTGGGGCGGCTGGGCAGCTGGGCGGCTGGGCAGCTGGGCAGCAGGGGCGGCCTGGCCAGCCGCTGCGACCACACTCGGCGTTCCTGTGTGCGTTTAGAAACAATGCTAAACGCTCCTAAATAAATTTGTAATTGTTATTTTTTTAACATTCATTAATAATGTTGTTTTCTAAACGCACATAGGGACATTATTAGCCTTCACCGTTGCACAGTATTCAGGGTTGCCAGTGTCATTTTTTGATAAATGCATATATTACACAAACAGTTGTAAAATGGAAACATTTTACCTGTACGGTTCCGAGAATATTCTAGTGAATTGGCCGCAAAGGTTTTAAATAAGGTATTATTAAATGGATTTCTACAGTATAGAACGATTGGTTCCCAGACCCCAAATTACACAAAGAAAATTAATGATTGAATTTACTAATGAATAAAATGTTATCTTAAGCGTATCTATGATACTGCCACATGAGAAACGGTTGTTCAATACTTAAATAATTTCATTAAATTAAAAAAAATATATGTATCTTCGATGTAATCTGTGGCTGGTGAGATACTGTGGGGATCCGCCACAACGTCCATAGAACGACGGCTGCGAGAGGAGTGAGTTGTAAATCGTGCCTTAGATAACAGTTTTGTATGAAATATAACCTAGTCTCCGGTAGCTCCGCGCGCCGCCTCTTGACCCGGTGACACCTGTCAACGTGACAGTTGACAGTTTGACATTCATGACGTAGAAAGTTTTTTTTTTCTAATTCACCTCGATGCGCGGGTCTTTGGGCGGTGGTTTTAGATAAAATTTGGTGTGTCTGAACTTAACCTTATAAAATAAATTAAAACAATACGCGCTAGTTGAATTTAAGCAGGTCGCGGATAAAGTTATATTTTTATAGTGGCAATTTTAATTTTGTTACTGCGAAGCAAACTAAACGCTTCGATCGTTTCCTCGCCGGATGATCTGTGACTACTGTGTCGAACCTTTATCATTCAGCCAACAGAGCATTACTCCTTCAAAGGCCACGGACTGCACTGTCTTATTTACACTGTCTTGTACATAAACTATAGTTTTGTTTGTGGTTTTAATAATTTAAATTTAGAATCTTTATGTCGATCACATTGCGAAATTAATTAAATTTTTAAATTTTCAGTATTTTCAAGAGCGTGGATAGAGTTTGTGAACTTTACTTTATCAGTTCAGTTCGAAGCCGACTCTTTGTGTAGCGCGCGCGTGTGTGTGTGTGTGTGTGTTGCGTACGAAATATTCCAATTTTGTATGGTATTAAAATAGTCAGTTCCCGCGGGTTGAAAACGACGCCTATTTTTGAAATTATCTACGTCCATTGCAGTACTTTGACTAGTGCACTGCTTTACTAGAGGCCTCACTCAAAGCACACAAGAGGTCCCGAGCCGCTCGCACTGCACGAGCTCGCTATCTAATAGGTTGCCGGGATGAGATCGTCGAGTTACATATTATTTGGATTGTATTTCTAATCATTCCGATCGAACAAACATTACACACAGTGTCAGTTTTATTTATGTGCTTTTAAATGAAGGCATTGTCTTCTGCCCGCGAGAACTGATCGGACCTCGATATCGATGTAGTATTGATTTAATTAAGATAAATTATGCACTGGTAACACTCGTCTGCTTGTCGATTTTGATAATTGAAACTCTATTGTTGCGAACCGTATCAGGTCTATTGACACTAGAAGGGATAGTTCTGCACTCGGTTAAGTAGACGAGTGATGCCATATCTGCTGAAAATTAACAAAGAATTGTGTTGCCAGAGCAGAATTACTATTCTATTTACAGACGACTAATTAACACTTTTCTATATATTTTTCTGCGCTGGCAAACAATTGTTCTTTTCGCTTTGTTTTTAACTTGCAAATTGAAATTGTTATCAAATTTTTTTTTATCAGTTAATGTAGATAAATTATTTTTAATATATTAATTTTTGACCAATAAAATGCATCGATGCTAATCCATTGTCAATAGCTAGGGAGAGCTGTAAAGATTAATGTAACTATTTAATTAAAATATATAAGTTTTTCAACAGACGCATTTCTTTTTTCTCAGTATGTTTGTATAAACGCTTTTATAGTTCGAAGAATGCGCAGGCGGCGTGGCTACCCCGCCGAGGTATACCGGCGATATGTCTATAACAAGTACCATAAAAAAATTCGCGCCGTTTGTGGTAATCCGCTTTAGATGGACATTCATCCCTACCTTACCTGAACAGTCCACTGCAGCAGCACGGGTCTCACCCATTGGGGGTGATTTTCCACAATCGCCACGCTCGGCAAGCGGATTGGCGATGGTTAGCCCGCCATCTATCGGTAGCCATATCTATTTTTAAGTCTTTTCCCTTAGTCTCACGACACTCACTGAAAGTAAGGGAGGGCATCTTACCGATGAAGCTGTAAAGGCCACTAGGCCAACAACATATCTACCGCGGGAGGGAGGGGAGGGGGGGGGGGGGTCGGTCCGGCATCTTCAAAACTGATCCGGACATAATTGTCACTTCCAACATCACTGAAGCAACAACAACGAACAAGAGGAAATAATCGTCGTCAATAAATAGTCTCGGAGCTAGTGATCGGTGTCACACATATCTTGTCAATTCGATTATTACACAATTAGGATCGTTAGGAAATACAAATCCATCTCTTTCACTAAAAATATTAATAGCTTAAAAGCTGATAATATAGTTAGCGTTAGTAGAGCTATGGAATAACTTACCGCCGCCTGTGAGATACCTTCAATCTAAACCCATCCTCTCTTCCTCCATCATGGGATGGACGTGGATCCCAAATAGCCTTAAAGGCCGGCAAAGTAATTGCAGCACCTCTGGTGTTGCAGATGTAATGTCCTCAGTATAATCTCCTTTGCTTTAAATTTGACATCCGTAACGAACAAGTTCCAGATGAAAGGCAGCGTCAGACTCTAAACCCTGACATACAGCTGATATGGGAACCTCTAAGTCCGCAGTTTGATTTTACTAATTGTATTTTGTGCTGTGCTTATTAAGTATTTAACTTTCTTTCCATCTGTGGCTTTCGGAATTAAAGAATAGCGTCAACCCTATCCGATTAGGGTGTCGTAGACGACTTATGTAACGGCGGTAGTTTGAGACGTGAAACAGATTATACCTGCATCAGACCTGGCTGTATGGACTAAAGTCCTTTGCCTTTCCCATTAGGGATAAATTAATATCATCATTATGTAATGGCGGTGTAAGAGAATCTGCCGTCCCGTGCGTGACGTAAGCCGACAGAGTGAGATAGAAATATCAGATGGACTGCAGCGTCTTCCATTTAGAGCCCAGCCTCAGCATCGCTCCCTACATCCGGCTGCAAAGCTGCCGCAAGCCAGAGCAATAGATTCGCAAGATAAGTCTCAACTCGGTGTCGATCAATATTGATCGGGGAATTAGTGAAGGGCAATGAAACGACGGCGCTCGTACATTATGATTATAATTTATTCATTAATAGTTTACAAAGACATTATCGTACAAACATTACATTTTAGGATCGACATAATTCGCAGTACAAATACTTAATAAAACGTTATTTGTTCGTTATTGTAAAAAATAAACAAATCTCGGAGGCCGGGCGCGGTGCTGCCCCGGTTCATTTATAATTACTTAACTAGCTCACGAGCTCCAGGCAGTCCGGCCTCGTGCAGCACAGCGTTCTCCGGGCCCCGCTCCGAGTAGTGGACACGGTTCTCTCTCTCCTGTCTATATAAATGTTATGGATACGCCCGAAGCACCCTTTAATGCGTGCTATTGGTATTAATTGACAGCTGTGTACATTGTAACAAATAGTGCGCTAAATTACGTTTGTCATATCCATACTTTAGTTAACACAGGCATGTCCATATTGTTTACATCGAAATTACGATTTGACAAGTTGTTGTTGTAGTGACTATATGGTGGGTAGAGGTAAGGAAATCCGTCTCATATGGGGGGGAGGGAGTTGAAACCCTCGTTTAGAGCTCTTTTTAAAATGTACCCGGCGGCAACTGCAGCGCCACCCTTATATAGCACATTTTAACGGACACTTCTTACGCAGAGACGGTTCTCCACACCTTTACCTTACCATATGACCACAAGTATCTCCCGGTTGCAGTAAGTACACGGCCATTGTTCAGTCGTATTTCAAACGTTTTACGATTCCGAGTTCACCCAATAATATCGAAACTAATAGAATTGTGTGCGTCTGATAATAATTCGCAGCTACAAATGTTCCTACACACGGCTGGTATTGCTGTGGGGATGTTCCACGAGAGGAAAAAGTTTCTAAAAGATTTCGCCTGTTGTTGTACAACATATATTTATATCAAATCGTAGACGGAGTTTTGTTCATGTCGATTTGTAGGTATCAGTCTCGTGATGTCTTCACTAACCCGAGCCACACTCGCCGACAAGCCGCCGGCTGCGTGGCGAGCACGCACGCACGCACGCGCACGCACGCACGCACCCGGCGCACGTCGCACACGCGCAATAAATAATCTGTGTAATGTATACGTCATAGACAATAAAAAAATTAAGCGATCGTGCCGGCGGAACTGCCAACATCGAGAAAATAATCTACGATTACAATAATAATTAAGAGAAGCGATATTTTCATATGATCACATTCGCGCACGCGTCGCGATACACACCTTAACCGTAACTAAATGCGAAACCGGGCGGCGCGCCCCGTGGGCACGGGCCATTGGTTTATTTTTTTCATGAAATTTATAAACCCTTTTAAACTAATTAAAGAGAACCATTCGGCGGCCGGAGCGTGCGCCAATCGGAGGCGCGTCCGTCCGTCCGTCCGTTCATCGTTTGCGGACGTGGTACATTGGAAGAGTATTGTGAAACGGACTGAGATTCATCGGAGGTCGGGGGAAGAGAAGGCGTCGCAAGCAAAATGGAAGATTGGGGCGGGAGGCAATTCGCGAATTTTTCATAAAATGCATTCTGATAAGTTCCCGTTCTCTTCAGATCTACGTCTCGCGAGGGAGGGAGGGACGGGGGGAGAGTGGGAATGGGAGGGGAGAGGGTGATTAAGTTAAATGTACAGAGGCGGGCGTGCGCGGCTAGTACTCCCAGAGCGTGGCGGCGCCGAGGTCGGGCTGCGCGAGGCGGAAGGCGCCGTTCTTGTGCGCGGCGAGGTAGCGGCCGGCCGCGTCGCGCACGGCCAGGCGCGTGGGCTCGCGCAGCTCCAAGTGCAGCGCCTGCGCGGAGTCCGCGTCGCACGTCACGCCCTCGCCGTCCGCGTGCCAGTACTTGCCGTTGTGCCCTGCGCCAGCGCGGACTCATCAACATGGGAATCTTCCGCGTCGTTGGAGTAAGGTATATATATACACGTAATTTGGTGACATGCCAACGAAATTTAATTAATTTTGAACGAACAAGACAGACATATATCTTAACCGTAAATAGCAATCAGTATTAATAATATCATTTGAAATCTAAAACACTCCGTGTAAAGTGAATTTTTTTTCTTAGAACAAGGTATGTGTGGGTATACATACTAATTCTATGACAAAAGTTTGTCATAGAATTGATTTATAATTGCTTATGCATTTTCTCGTTGCGGGAGTGGTGGACACAACCATACCGCACGCATGCACGCACGCACGCAAGTACGCACGCACGCACGCATGCACGTAAGTACGCACGCACGCACGCACGAGGCTCTGTCCGACCGACCGATGCCGCACAATAGATAGCCGATTTGGCCGAGCCCAAGCACTAAAGACTAATGGGTGCGGGCGGCAGCACCAGTGCGAGGGTGCCGGAGGTGAGACGAGACCTGCCCAGCTTCGGTTGATCTTTAGTATGTACACAGTTCAACTGACTGACGTTGACAACTTCTATATTTTCTCTGTTCTTTATATAATCTTCCCTTTAATCTTAAGCTGGATTCGGTGTAGTCGCCGCGACCGCAGTACCTGCTGCCTCGCACCTGACACGATGATCCACCACTGTCGGCAGCCATGGCTATTTCCATGGCTTTTCCCTTAGTCGCCTCTCACTGTACCCACGGGAGGAAAGTGGATGGCAGATAATTAAACCAGTATAAAGACACTTTTGGTTAAATGCATTGCAAACCATTTTATCATTGAGCTATCAATAAATGAATACTTGCAAATGTCATAAAACAATTTACCCTTGAAATAGACTTCTCCCTTGGGCCCTCTGATGACCTGGATGGTTTCGTAGTTTGCTTTATTGCACTCGAGCTTCACGCCCTTGGAGCCGACGAACCCTTGCTCGCACTTCAGCACCAGAATCGGCCTGAAAATATTTTAAAAGATACTGAATATTTTGAGACGTTAAATACATTTCGGAATTAAGAAACAATTTATAATATTTTCAAACCTTTACCCTCTAGAACGTAAACATAAATGAGGAATAAAATGATCCCAGAATTGATCCTGTAGGTATTCCATTATTAAAACTGTATTGTTCTGGATAAACATGACAGATATTCAACAGTTTCATTAGCATAGAAAAATTAAACTAGTGCTTAAAAACATATCTGTTGGATCGAATGCATAAAATACGAATTATTACTGATTAACATTCATAAGTAATAATAATCAACAGACGTAAGACCACAGCGAGAAGTTACGCGGTAGAGCCAGGCGGCGGCTTTGCCAGGTGGCCAGGTTTGCTGCTGCTCGAATGGGTCCGCTCCGGCGGGTGGTACCACCATCTCGCCAACCGGTGTGAAGTAGAGCAGTCTTGCTGCCTTTCGTTCGGTTAGTGAGGTAACCGGAGACTCTACCCTCACTGTCGCTACCATCTCCCAAATCAACTCCCCCCTTAAAGGTCGGCACAACGCACCTGCAGCACCTCTGTTGTCTGTTCCTCATGTACGTACGCGGGCGACGGTGATCGCTTACCATCAGGGACGACCGCCTGCTCGTCTATCGCCTACCCAATAAAAAGAGACGTACCTGTTGATGAGGTAGAAGTAGTATTTGCAGTTGTCGTCGACTAAGTCCGCGTTGGCGTACAGGTGGCCCGAGCGCTTCGTCGTCACGTACTTGCCGTTGTTGGCGCGGAAGGCCACCGCGCCCGCGCCCTGCCACTCCAGCTCGAACAGCGCGTTCGAGGACCTGCCCGCCACGCGCTTCGGTGAACGAATGCTCAGTGATAAAGCTTCGATAGGACGCGCGAGGCATGGAATATACCACGCTGTTTGGGTTTTTACACCGCACAAACGAGACCCTGGTGACCCTGGTCTGAGGGTAGGAAATCTATCGAACTGAAATCGCACAGACCAGCGGTGAGTACGTGTAAAACACTCAAAAGACCCCCTTGAGGTCTATGTTCAGCAATTACATCTGCCCATTTTAGCCCACTGCTAAACATAGCCCTCTCCAAAAGAGCGGCAACATGTAGGTCTTGTTGTCGAACCCATACTCACCGGACAAGCGGGTCGGTGACCACAGTGCTGGTACCCCCCCCCCCCACCCCGCCCCCCTCTAGTGATGCTATCCTCTATGTTCAGCAGTGATCGTGAACAGTTGGATTATGATGATGATGAGAAATATCTACTTACTTACATCGCCATTTCAATTGAATATATCTCTTCAAAACAAATCCAACGATATCAACCACTAATGACAAACAGTTACAGCGCCTCTCCAGTATAATGACACCATTCCATTGCCAGCGTGGCGTCACCGGCCAGCTAGCGAACCGCAGTTGGACATCGGCCCAATTGAACGATTCACCATAATCACCACGCCCGGCAGACGGATCCGTGGTGGTGGTGGTTTACCAGACAGTTGGCTCCCGTTGTGCCCAGTAGCCATTTTGGTAGTTACCATCCTCTTGTCCATCCATTTACCAGTTAGCAATTTATGAGGCATTGCATCCTAGTCCCGGAAATGACAACGCATCTGTAACATTCTTAGATTGAAGTAGCTGGTGCACAAGGTACACACGGACAGCACCCATTCAGCGGCCAGCTCGTTTCTTTCTCCAACATCATGAGAAATTCACCACGTTAGACTATGGTACTCTTCTTCGTTTAACTCACGCTTCCCACAAAACATTACGAGAAAGACACCACGTGGGAGGAGTCCCACGCGGCGCACGGGGCGCACGGCACTCACTTGTTGTCGCCGCTGGCCTGTATGCCGCCGCCGACCTCGAGCGTCCAGTAGCGGTCCTGCATGGTGCGGATGTACCAGCGCCGCGTGCCCCAGTCGAACTCCAGCTGGAAGGTCTCGTGCGACGAGATCTCGTCCTGGTTGGCGGTCACGTCCACACCTGCGATAGGACACGGAGTCACGTCACGTCACGTCACGTCACGTCATGTCACTTCAGTCGATAACAAACTGATAACCCTTGACGTGTCTGATTTGTTGTTTGGAATATTACAATAGTGAAAGATGGAAAAAATTAAAACGAAAAATATTATATAGCAGCCTATATATGCATATACATATATTTGCAATGAAACTATTACACTTGGCCACCGATTTTCAGCATGTCAAGCAAGTCCTGCACGACGACGAGCTTCGGGTTCCGCACCTCCGTCACAGTGCCTGCTGTATTGCCGTACATCGGAGGATTGGCTATATCTTTAAGAGGACAAGGCGAAGAAGATAAGTAAATTTGTACCATCTGTAAAGTGCAATATCCCTCTACAAGATGCAGGAGTGTACAGGCTCGACTGTGAATGTGGTCTCTCTTACATAGGGCAAACTATAAGATCAGTAAGGACCCGCGTGAAAGAACACATAGCTGACGTGAAACACCGACACTCTAGGAACTCTGCAGTCTGTGATCATATCCTAGATCGTCCCGACCATTACATCAGATTTGATAGACCACAAATCCTCGCAAAAGAACATCGATTCCTGCCGGGGATGATTCGCATGGCTATTCCTAATTACAATAGAGAAGATGGCTGGGCACTACTACCACCGGTTTGGGATCCAGTAATAAATAAAATAAAATCTAAAACCAAGTATCCCACTGCACGACCTCATGATACTATGAGCACATTCTGCGTAGATCGGACCCAAATTAATAATTAAAAGCTGTTAGCCCGAGTTAACTATGACATCTGGACGTCTAACACCTCAGTCCCCCCGCGACCACGGCTGCTGTAAAGCAATCGAAACGTCGAGAATATAAAAACAAAATTAAACGCGATGAAATCTGTTTATAATAGTTTAATTTCCAATTCCTTTAACCACGGTTTTATGGTGCTATTTCATCTCCATAATGTGGTTAAGTTATGTACATATAATATAATTTGCATAAGCTTAATTAGTGACGCCTAGTTTGCCGAGCTTTCGGAGTGTAAATATGAAACTGTTTGAAATACAACTTTATTTTTTATTTGATTTTTAAATAATCTTAAAATTTAACAATGTTTATTTTATTTTTCATGCACCTATAAAAATTATTTGTTCTGTTTCGTGATATTTAATTATTAAGTAAACATGTACACCGATTAGTGGCCACGAGGTTATAAATTAAAAAAAAAACATATCACAGTATAGACGGACAAGCTTTGTGTAATGCTAATGCAATGTAAATGTTTTTTATTTATTTATAGAATAAGGGGCCAAACGAGCGTGCGGCTCACCTGATGGTAAGTGATCACCGACGCCCACGAACATCCACAACACCAGAGTAGCTACAGATGCGCTGCCGGCCTTTAAAGAAGGAATAAGCTCTTTTCTTGAAGGTCCCTAAGTCGTAACTGTTCGGAAATACTGCTGGGGACAGCTGATTCCACAAAGTCGAATGTATTCATTTCACGACGCTACAAGCGCTATGTCACCTGATCACTGTGCGCTTTAATGTTTTGAATATTCTTTGATTTATTTCACGCGGTATCGGCGTAAGCATATGCCACCACCTTTCTACCCGTGGGTGGTGTGAGGCGACTGAGGGTCAATTCAGAATGGCTACCCGACAGAGAAAATAAACGGGTTGGTACCACGGCCTCGCAAAATACCGGCGTGAAGTAGACGCATCTTGTGCTTCTGCGTTTCGTTCGGTGAGTGAGGTAACCGGAGACCCACTCCCCCTCCCCATCCCCTTTCTCTCTCCCATCCCCCAAATATCCTTATAGGCCGGCAACGCACCTGTAGCACCTACGGTGTTGCAGATGTACGTGGGCGACGGTAATCACTTACCATCAGATGAACCGCTTGCTCTTTTGTCGCCTTTCCAATAAACAAAAAAAAATTACGGTCGCTAAGGTAAGACTTTCTTCCTGAACTGTACGAACAGTGAATATAACATTAAAATCGTTCTGTGGTTCATGGGATAGTTTTTAAGAAATGCACTCTTGACTTATCGCTTAAAAGTAGCAGCCTGTCAGTGCCCACTGCTGGGAAAAGGCCTCCTTCTTAAATATCTGAGAGGGTTTTTGGTGCTCCCTGCTCCAGTGCGGGTTGGCCGGGCTTTCTCAGACATGCAGGTTATACGACTCACGATGTTTACCTTCACCGCCGCGAGCGTGGTAAATGCAGCAGTTAAAATTGCTGTTAACAATTTTAGCGGTGCCGGCACCGGGGACCGACCCACAGGTCACTCGTGCTCTATGATACTACAGTGAGCGCTCTGACCATGAGGCTACTATCTTGGAAAGGTGTATATATTAACTATTACATAAGTACAACTTCTTATTGTAATACAACTGTTATATATTAAATTATTTAAATATAAAACTATTGTAGGAGCGCACGTCGGCTTGTCGGTGACGTCACGAGGCTCCAACTGAAAATCAGCGCTGCAACCTCTGCAGCATTACGCTGAGTTGGAGACCTATCTGGTACTCATTTTTATTCACTGCATTAAATGTTATATTTTTCTTTTTTTTTTTATTGTATTTGTATTTTGTATTCGTAATATTTTAAATATGTGTACCAAATAAATCATTATTTCTTTCTTTCTTTCTATATTTGGGATATAAACCTTAGCAATGCTACGGATGCAATTTCTAACAAGTGAGTTCTTCAAAAATCTAATTGCAATATAGGTAACGTAACACGTCAGTAACCAGCCGGCAGCCGGCGTCACTCTCTCGCGTCGCGCGAGACGCGGCGCTTGGCATCCGTGATAGAAACGCGGGAAAGCACGCCGCGGAAACAATGGCGGCCTTCTTTTTTTTTTTGCCGCGAATATCTTGACAGCGCAAGCGGCGCCCTCTACGTAGAATGTACGCCTCGGCAGACAGCCCGTACATTTTTTTTTTAATTGATTGGATGATGTACTGCGATTATAGAGCCTTTTAAATGAAATAGATCATTTATTGAATTAGATTATAAATTAAAAAAAAATATGGTGATATACTAGTTGTGTGCGTGTGAAGAGACTTGAACATATCAATGGTCTTGAAAATATCAGAGAACAAATTCGGCAATAAGGCTCAACACGCGTCTCGTTCCGTAGTAAGAGCCGTGGTAGCCTAGTGGTCAGGGCGCTCACTTTAGTATCATAGAGCGCGAGTGACCTGGGTTCGATCCCCGGTGCCGGCACCACTAAAATTGTTATTAACAATTGTAAGTGCTGTATTTACCACGTGCTCAACGTTGAAGGAAAACATCGTGAGGAAACCTGCATGTCTGAAAAATAATAAAAATATTATTTCGAGGATATGTGAAGCTCGCCAACCCGCATTGGAGCAGCGTGGCCGGCCCTTCCCGGCTGCTAAACCCTCTCTGATAGTAGCATTTGAGAAGGAGGCCTTTACCCAGCAGTGGGCACTTACAGGCTGTTACTTTACTTTTTTTTTTACGCGTCTCGTTCTATCTCCCGGCGTGGCGAAAAGTAGATAACGGAAACCCATGGTAACCAATAGAAATCTACCCCTGTGGGTGACGGGCGTAGGTTTTAATACTGTTTATCATCAATTAGGTTATGATTTATAAATTATAAACTATTTATGCCAATAGTTGCAAAGAAATTATGTTAGATAATATAAGCTACATTTCTATTTAACTGGATGAAAACAACAATCAAATTATAATTTATATTCGGTGCATAAATTTTTTGTTCGCGCCGTGAACAAGTTAAACAGTGGAGTGGAATGGGGCGACTGCCCGGCTGCTGGCGGCGGCGATGGCCGATCTCTGCCCAAGTCGTGACTAAACTGTAGATAATTAACTACTCATCACATTTGTATTCATTCGGTCGACTTTCAATACTGTAACAACGGTGTTAACGATTTCCTCCTTGCCGAATCATTAATCGTGAACTAATGATTCGGCCAGAAAGTATAAAAAGTACTACGGAATTAGGGTTGCCGACTTTTTGTAAGTATATTAAAGAAAAAAAATATTTATATTAAATGTAACTTTTTTCTTCATTGGAAGCTAAATAAAGATGTAAGTAATGTATTATTAAATTTATGAACACTATTTCTTTAATCGTGCCAATTAACATTCACCAATGAGAAAACTCTTGCAGTGAAATCTATGGTTGCGGGAACATAGAACAGATACGCAAGTCATAGACTTTACTTCGACATTCCCGACATCTGCTGTTTCATTCAACGCAGTTCTATGACATTTATTTGCCTTCGACGGTTCTCTGCCGTAATTTCAATAACCTTTATTACATGCATATGTCCCTTTCTTTTTAATCTTAGGCATCGAAAAATCGTTCGTTAAACTATATAGCTATAATATATGTTAAAGCAAAAGTATAAAGTATTTTTAAGATTACCTAAAATAAAGTTAGATCCGTTATGTTATAATATGGTTGGCAACCCTACGAAATATAGTGTAAACGCTTGGGTTTTAATTCATAGCATCGACACTAACTTCACATTGTATGAGATATTTAAAAATTAGATAAACAAATCACGTATAAATAATAAATATTTTTATTTAAATTTGGAAAGATCTATCCGCTAACACTGTGGTGGTAATTATGAAAAAAAAAATATTCATGTCTGAAAACGCAACACAATTAATTTATCATCAAATCAGTACTGCGTTCACGAAGGACTTGTTAAACAGCTCTGCGCGTCCGGCCGGTGTCTGTCAGATCGCTTTGTATGCTAAAATATTCTGTAATAACAAACCCAGCGCCGGTTTGTCAGTTTTAAAACAAAAAAAAATTCATGTCATTGACTACCATCGTATAGAGAAATGGCGCTTAAAAATCTTGGCGGGCAAAGGGAATAAGAAGACAGAGCCTTCTTGAAAAACCTTGAAAAAAACTTCTAACCTTGAAAATAAAACTAAAAATGTTTTTAACACTACTTCTCTTTACGATTCTTGTCGTAATATAAAGGATTCCTCGTAAACTTACCTGTATGTATGTTTTAACGGAATTAACTTGAAGAGTAACGGATGGATTTTGATAAAACTCTTTTCAAACATTCGTTATGTTTAAAGTAAAGTAGCAGCCTGTAAGTGCCCACTGCCAATATCTAGTATCTACACAAAGTGTATTACCGTGTACTAGAATATTGTTTGCTTTCTTTTCAACCGATATCTAGTATACGGTTTTTTTTTTATGGGAAAGGCTGCAAACGGGCGAACGGTTCACCTGATTGTAAGTGATTACCGTCGCCCACGTACATCCGCAACACCAGAGGTGCTGCAGGTGCATTTTAAGGGTATTTGGGAGATGGGAGGGAGAATGACGAGGGGGGTGGGATGGGAAGGGAGTGTGGGCCTCCGGTTACCTCAATCACCGAACGAAACGCAGAAGCACAAGATGCGTCTACTTCACGCCGGTATTCTGCAAGGCCGTGGTACCGATGGCAAAAGCCGTCGCTTGGCTCCATCACGTTTGAAAGTGTAGATCACTTTGTGTTCATACTAGCTAGATATTGGATTCGACAGCATCGCGTGCCGACCGGCTACGTGTTTAATTTGTAATACTCAAGCGCTTAGGTTTAGAAGACGAGACAGGCCGGACGGACGGCCGTGCGGCTGGCTGCCCGGGTCGTGACTTAAAACGCGAGACGTGACCCGGCATTGTAAACTTAGCTTATTTACAACGCGTTGTCGAGTCGTTAGAAAAAACGACGAAAGCACACTGCTGTGTAAAGTGTTCACAGTTTATTATTTTGAATGGAATAGTCTATGGTGTTCGAAAGCCTAGTAAGGACACTGTGCGGGTTTCGAATTTCGAATCCAAATCGTTAGTGGCGCTGGTTTGTATGACAAATAATGAGTGATGAATGTTTATTTGATATAAGTAAAGTAGAACGCATCATAGACTTTGGTTTGTGGATGTTAGGCATTATTGCGTTTCTATTATTTCAACCGCTGCATAATAATTATGCTTTGTTTCCATTTCTTGTGCTTGTATTCTTGCCCGCTCACGGGGAACAAGACTCGTTTCTTTACATTATGTTGTTTTTGTTGATCTCTAGTGGATCAATTTTCCCTACAGAGTATCTTATAGCATATATTCTATAAACATATGTAATCTAATTTATATGTCTAAAGTTATAATTGTAAATATAATTAGCATAGTAAACAATATCTAAAAGCACAAAGCCAATACATTGAGTTTATTTAGCTGAAAAAAAAAGATACACGCCGTCACATAAGCAAATGGCGGAGATGGCGAGCAGGAAGCCCCGCTCCGCGCCGCTATGCATTATTTGCATCAATTGGTACGATCCCCCGTAATTGCACATTGATTGACTTTCACCGGAGCAATCTATCGGAAACTTCTGTCACGCGTCTGTTGCCCGTCTTTGTGTAGGTGTGCCACATGGAACATGCTTGGGGCCTTATGTGTTCCTCTTATACGTCATTGTTCTAAATTACTGTCATTATAGATAGTTATATAATGTTATATACTGCCGCCTATACTGCGGCATACTTGTGATATGAAGTTGTTTAAACGACTGAAGCCTTATTGTACAGCGGATAAGACCTCTGGTAAAGATATAATTGGGGGATTTTCCAAATGACTACATCGCCCATAAGCGACATCCTGCTACGCAGGTGGCAGAAATTAGTGAGGGCAGTCCTATCACGTGCGTGCGTAGCGTGATAGATAAATCTAACGATACGGATACGATATTTTTGTTGACGCTTTCACAGAATGACCATGGACTTTTCGCGTGAAATTAAGTCAGACAGACAAAGAAGTAAAGGAAGAGGATTGCAATAACTCACCCTGTTTGACAGAGACGTATTTTTCATTGAGAGCGGCGACAAAGGCGGCCTGAGGCAGGCTGTCTTCCAGCGAGAAGAGCTCGTCCCGGGTGACGTTAGTGGATCGAGTCTTTAGAACGGCTTTGGAGCCGATGGGCGCGAGGTAAGCGCCGCTGGCGTCGCGCAGCGCCAGCGCGCCCGAGTGGTACTCCGCGCTGAACAGACACTCCGACGTGCACGTGTCAAGCAACTGGAAAATTAAACAGGTTTAAGACAAATAGCTAAAAATCTTTTGCTGCTGCTCGACTCTACCACGTAACAAAAATTATTCAAATGCATAAATAATACTTAGTCCTTTTTAATACAGCTAATTCACATGAAACAATGTCAAAAGAAAATCAGTTTCAATAACAAACACATAATAGACATCTACATAGATAGGTAAATCTTGCTAAATTTTCCAGGCCTCTTAGTTGTTTACCGGTATTGAGACGTCGTGGTACGTCTTATTGTGAATCAAAATTGAATGCCCGCAGTGAGAATTGCGCTCAGCAATTGAAATGTTACCAGAGCATCGCACTCAACGTGTGTTCACATGAAATATCATCACTAATTATTGTCTTTTAACTAACTCTCTTTTGCAGTATCGAATACTGTACAGGGTCCAAATAGAACAAACACTGTATAGCATTCGATGCTATGATATCTAATGTAAAAGGTAATCTTATGTGAACTTTAAACAGTGCGTAGTTTTCACTTCATAATTATTCTAGCTTTGTTAATAAAAACCGATAACGTGTAGTATATTATAAGCTACAACGAAACATCAAACCGTATGAAAGCGGGCAAAAATGTTAAGGAAAAGACATGTTTGAATTTGGCGAAACGTGTACATAATTCCAGTGTGCGTCAAAGGGCTTTGAGGATTAAAACTTTTCCGAGCGGTGTGTTGCCGGTACACGAACGTGAGCTTTTTGTTTCATTTCCATAGCTTTTTATTGAGCTTGTATTCTTGCCCGCTCACGGGAAACAAGACTGGTTACTTTACATTATGTTGTTTTTGTTGATCTCTAGTGGATCAATTTTCCATACAGAGTATCTTATAGCATATATTCTATAAACATATGTAATCTAATTTATATGTCTAAAGTTATAATTGTAAATATAATTAGCAAACTCAACAATATCTAAAAGCACAAAGCCAATACATTGAGTTTATTTAGCTGAAAAAAAAAGATACACGCCGTCACATAAGCAAATGGCGGAGATGGCGAGCAGGAAGCCCCGCTCCGCGCCGCTATGCATTATTTGCATCAATTGGTACGATCCCCCGTAATTGCACATTGATTGACTTTCACCGGAGCAATCTATCGGAAACTTCTGTCACGCGTCTGTTGCCCGTCTTTGTGTAGGTGTGCCACATGGAACATGCTTGGGGCCTTATGTGTTCCTCTTATACGTCATTGTTCTAAATTACTGTCATTATAGATAGTTATATAAAGTTATGTACTGCCGCCTATACTGCGGCATACTTGTGATATGAAGTTGTTTAAACGACTGAAGCCTTATTGTACAGCGGATAAGACCTCTGGTAAAGATATAATTGGGGGGTTTTCCAAATGATGACATCGCCCATAAGCGACATCCTGCTACGCAGGTGGCAGAAATTAGTGAGGGTAGTCCTATCACGTGCGTGCGTAGTGTGATAGATAAATCTAACGATACGGATACGATATTTTTGTTGACGCTTTCACAGAATGACCATGGACTTTTCGCGTGAAATTAAGTCAGACAGACAAAGAAGTAAAGGAAGAGGATTGCAATAACTCACCCTGTTTGACAGAGACGTATTTTTCATTGAGAGCGGCGACAAAGGCGGCCTGAGGCAGGCTGTCTTCCAGCGAGAAGAGCTCGTCCCGGGTGACGTTAGTGGATCGAGTCTTTAGAACGGCTTTGGAGCCGATGGGCGCGAGGTAAGCGCCGCTGGCGTCGCGCAGCGCCAGCGCGCCCGAGTGGTACTCCGCGCTGAACAGACACTCCGACGTGCACGTGTCAAGCAACTGGAAAATTAAACAGGTTTAAGACAAACAGCTAAAAATCTTTTGCTGCTGCTCGACTCTACCACGTAACAAAAATTATTCAAATGCATAAATAATACTTAGTCCTTTTTAATACAGCTAATTCACATGAAACAATGTCAAAAGAAAATCAGTTTCAATAACAAACACATAATAGACATCTACATACATAGGTAAATCTTGCTAAATTTTCCAGGCCTCTTAGTTGTTTACCGGTATTGAGACGTCGTGGTACGTCTTATTGTGAATCAAAATTGAATGCCAGCTGTGAGAATTGCGCTCAGCAATTGAAATGTTACCAGAGCATCGCACTCAACGTGTGTTCACATGAAATATCATCACTAATTATTGTCTTTTAACTAACTCTCTTTTGCAGTATCGAATACTCTACAGGGTCCAAATAGAACAAACACTGTATAGCATTCGATGCTATGATATCTAATGTAAAAGGTAATCTTATGTGAACTTTAAACAGTGCGTAGTTTTCACTTCATAATTATTCTAGCTTTGTTAATAAAAACCGATAACGTGTAGTATATTATAAGCTACAACGAAACATCAAACCGTATGAAAGCGGGCAAAAATGTTAAGGAAAAGACATGTTTGAATTTGGCGAAACGTGTACATAATTCCAGTGTGCGTCAAAGGGCTTTGAGGATTAAAACTTTTCCGAGCGGTGTGTTGCCGGTACACGAACGTGAGCTTTTTGTTTAAGGACTGCTTTTAACAATTGCCGACGTTACGTGGAAAATTTACAGAGTGTACCTTTTTCCATTAAAACAGTCACTGTTTAGTCTATTGTTCTTATTGTGGATAACCATGGTAAGGTTTTATATTTGCTGCAAATGCTTATGGTAAGTGATTACCGTCGCCCACATACATCTGCAACACCATAGATGCTGCAGGTGCGTTGCCGGTCTTTAAGGATATTTGGGAGATGGGAGGGAAGAGGAGAGGAATAGGGGGAAAACTCTAAAACTTGTACTAGAGCATACCTTTCCGCCGGCGCTGAGGTATTTGTTGTTGCACGTATGCAGAGCGTATTTACCGCCCTCGTCCACTCGGAATTCGAGCGTGAACAGAGTGTCCTCGCCCCACGGCACGTTGGCGTCCACGTGGATCTCGTCCAATGACTCGGAGAGGTGAGCGAAGCGCTTGCGGCCGATCGAGCGCAGGTTAACCTAGGGAGCATCGATAGGTCACACACCTTTCCTTTTATGCACTGTTTACATTAAAGTACATTAGTAACAATTTATAGCTCAAACTATCAATTGCCAATGTGGTAGATGTCCCACCACTAAGATATGGAAATCTAACCACTGTCTTTGCCGCAACAACGAAAATCCTTGAAAATATCGTGGGAATCTTCCAGGAGCAAATCCGGTGACATGACTCGTCACTCGTAACTGTTTTACCCGTAGATGTTAAACCAATAAATTGCGAATACCTGTGTGGTACATCACTGCCTATCCCTCTGAGTGACAGGCATGGATGTTTATATGAATATTGATTACACATGCAACTTCGTGATTAATATTGAAATTCATTAGAACACACAGTAAAACAGATGATTTGTAAAAGTAATACTGTAGGGCAACCTTTGTTGCCAGTTCTAGACATATTTTGTTAAAGCGAAGTCCGAAGTCTTTATTATATATTATTATACTGCACTTAAGTATTCATTTTATAATAATTATAATTAACATTTCTATCGCCAATATTATTAACGAATATTGTCGTGACTATTCCTTTGCGATTGTACAGTTCAACAATACGTTTAAAAACCTTTCAGCCAAAGCACTTTGCCATTTGCCCTTTGACTATTTCAATACTCGAGACAAGAGAAACTTCCAGACAAGCGTTCGCGTTCGCAAACCGACACCAGACGTTATTGAACGCTTCTGATGAAAACGTCTAGTGAACAGACGGAAGCTTCGGAATAAGCTTGTTTTGTTTTAGCCTTGCTCTTTCTCTGTTTAGCTTTACAAAAAACACCTCGTTATTCCCGTAACGCCACACTGAAAATAAATATAGCTTTTTGGACATTTTTTTTAAAGAAAAATACTAAATCTACCATGTTTGTACACTGTTGAACAAGATTACTAAACGAAATCACATATTGGTATGGTATGGGCTTAGACCGGGAAGGGTTTGAAATGTGCAGCATGAAACAAGTCCTCGAAATATTATTCAGATATGCAGATTGTCTCGCAGTGTTTTCTTTCACTTTCTAGCTCATCGTAAATTTAGCACTCAAAATATCAATGAAGTGAAGTAAAAGTTAATGAATCCGGCATATTTCGACCATATGTGAAGTCTACCGACCTGTTCTCGGCTGCAAAACCCCACTTTAAAAATGGTAGCAGGCCTTTGCCCAGCAGTGTGACATTTATAGACTATTACTACTTACTTTTATCATTATAACCAGTCTGTTACAAGTACAATACTGAACATAGGTCTCCTCTGAAATAACCACAAAGCACGGTCCTGAGCCACCTGCATCCATCGACTTCTCATGCAGGGTTGTCCCACACAGTGTTTGCCTGTACGAGAACGGCACTCGAGAACCTTCCTTTCCCCAAAGATTATCTGAGAAGATCTTTGTAGCTATCACATTGCCGATCCGTAAGGCTATATCGGTTAAACTAGTTCTAACGGGGAACGCTGTAGTTGCAGATTATACGACTTACTTAGTAAAATTAAATTTTGTAGCGATGTAATCTGGGTAGCAAAGTTTAAACTGGAGTATCTTATAAATATTGAAATGTGGTGTCACCTGGGGCCTCGCAGCGAGATGCACATGCCACAGCTCCGCGTCGCCCGGCACCTTCGCCGTGCAGGTGAGCTTGTCCGAGCTGGAGCCCAGGAAGTAGCCGCGCTCCACGTTGCGCAGCGCCCAGCGGCCGCTGCCGTCTTCAGATACGCTGCCGGAGAAACCGAGCGTTGTAACTTTGTCCCGCACAAGTCAAACATCAAATTGTGTGCGATTAAATTCAATAGGAATCCGATACTGCTGCACCCTGACCTAGAGAAGGTGATATGTAATCTGAAGACTTAGTGGCTTATGGGTCGCACATTGAATGGCATGCATTACATACATCTCTATATCTATGTTCAGACCACTGAACGACCCGCGGTGTGCGGGGCGCGGGACGCACCGGTCAGCTGATCGCTGGCCGCTCGACCCGCCTTTCTTTCGGATGTGTAACATGATACCGCCGATTCAATATTACTTTTGCGCGCTTAGTGAGTAGACATTGAGACATTGATCTGTACACGTTTGATAATTATTGCCAATATACGAATTATACTTTCTGATACATTATTAAGCCCTACGACAATAAGGAGCAAACGTCCTTCGAGCCGGATTTGAACCAGCGGTCTATGGATCTCTTTTAGTGTATCTTTATTAAATGTTCGCATATCCCTACTCCCATTCACCACAAAAAACACATCCTCTAGAAAAAAAAATTACTTTCTATGATATAACCAATTAATTAGTAGTCATTCCTAAATCCTTAACTTTTTAAACCTCGGTCGTTGTATGAAGCTGCTCCCAGGACTTTCGTCAAGGGTGCCGGCAGAATATCAGCGGTGCAGCATCTCGGCTGCATTTCAATACTGATATTAATATTATTTATTTACTGTTTTTGTATTTTGCACCAAATGTGTTGTGTGGTATTGTATCATGTTGTATACTATATATTGTACTGTAGCTACGAATAAAACATTTTTCTTTCTCTCTTTTCTTCCATATTTTGACAGGTTTTTCTTTGGCTTATCACCCCCCATCATAGACAGAGACCACAGATTTGGGTTTGGCACCACTCATCGCAGCCAAAATTACATCAGTAACCCACTTTTAGGATCGAGTTCGGTAACAGATGGCAAGTCTGAGACAACAGATTCTTTTTTGATATTATGACAACCTCGGTATTACAATCTTTGTTATCTGTGACACGTTATTGGTGACTCCAGTATTTTCATGTTTGTTTTGATGCAGTGATGTCAATTTAATGTTTTATTACTTTTACGAGATACCGTAGAGTTTAGCTATGGAAGTGCAGGGGTTTGCAGCCAGCCATTGTACATTGTACATGCAACCAATGGCTGGCTGTATTTACCGAAGTGTATTTCCAAGAAATTTACACTAAAAGCACTCGGGTAAAGCCTTGTAAGGCGACGTTTTATTTCTCACTCGCGGCTTGCGGGCCCGAGTGACGTGCTCGAGTGAAAAGGTCGAGGGGATAAAGACTTCGCCTCCTCGCCGTCTGCGAGTCAGAACGAAGCCGACGTGAGATTGTCCCCACACAGGCGTGGGTGATCAAAAGGTTAGGCGGGGGAACTGCGATGGATTAAACAATAATATTCATTTGTAATAGGTAGAGCTTATTTCGCCGAGATCGTAATCTGTATACTGGTTTGAAGTGAAGAAGAACGCGTCACGTCTTCCAAATGCAAGTTCACGTCTGTCGCCCGAAGCGGTTGACAGTGGTGACGAATTATTATTTGGCACGATTCAACGTAGTCAAACGAGCATATTTCACCCCCGCGAGAGATAGAATCGTCTGGTGGCGTCGCTGGAATTTTAATAATCAAATTAATAAAATGAATATTATATTACAGTAACAATGTTCCGGACACTTTGTAACGCCCTCGTTATGCGGGATACTGAGCAATCCTTAAAGAACATAGAACATTCTAACCTAATAATCATAAACAACATATGTTTCATCAGTATGCATGTTTCCATGTGGTAGTTATTTCTTTAATCATCATCATTTCGGCTTATCACAAATCCAGTGCTGAAGACCTCCCCCATAGACTGCCACAAAGCTCGGCCCTGAGCAACACTGCGCTGGTCGTCGATCTATCTTGTGGGGGGTCGTCCCGCACTGCGTTGGCCTGCCTGTACGTGGCTGCGACACGAGAACCTTTTTTCTCCAATGGTCGCCAGTACAGCGTAGCCGGCCCGCTGCCACTTCAGCTCGCTGATCATAACGGATACGTCGGTTAGGTTAGTTCTGCTGCAGATATCATCTTTGCAGACTCTATCGCGCAGAGAAACATCGAGCATAGCCCTTTTCATAGCGAAGTATTTCTTTGATCGAAGCAAAACGTATACTGTATCTCTCACTACAACCCTAGAGAACAGCGATGGAGGAGCAGCGTCGCTGCGCTCACCGACCCGCGTGCCCAGCGTGGTGAGTATGGGTGGGTATGGGCAAGTGATGTATACCGGCATTCGCTGGCGCTTTTTTCTTGAACAGGCTTATGTTCAGCAGTGGAATGATGGAGCATATGTACAGACATATCTAACGGTACATTGATTGATGGCTCAGTTTGTTTGAGAAAATATATAAATAAATGAGACGCTCAGACTGTGCTCGAGCAAGCGCCAATAGCCTCGAAGGTTCGAGCCCGCCATTCGACTATTGTCGTTCCTGGTCCTGCTCAAATAAGAGTATCTGAGAGGGTTTTGGAGCCGAGAAGGACCCGCCACGCTGCTCTAGTGCGGGTTGGCGAGCTTCACATATCCTCGAAATAATATTTTTTATTATTTCTCGGACATGTATGTAGGTTCCTCACGATGTTTTCCTTCACCGTCGAGCACGTGGCAAATAGAGCACTTAAAATTGCTTATTAACAATTTTAGTGGTGCCGGCACTGGGTGATCGAACCCAGGTCACTCGTGCTATTTGAAACAAAGGGAGCGCCCTAACCATTAGGCTAGTAATCTTTTTTTTTTTTAAATACTGCTATGTATGTAGCATTTATGAGAAGATATTGGTGCAATGTATTCATACAAAAATACAAGTGTTATTGTCTGTCCGATATAAAATATTGAAAACAGGTTAACATCACATAAGGTGTTCAGTTCATTTACACCATTCCCAAGGACTAAGTCTCGGTGAATCGGTTTTTTTTTGTTTGTGTTTTTAGTCCCAATGAGTTGGTGCTTTGCCATTCTAACTAAAGAATGAAAGCTAGTGACTCAGCGGTATCGATTGTGTCCGAATGTTTACCACACAATGGACGCATTAAGAAAAATGGACACGGATACCGTGCGTGTCTCGCAATTTGTCCGATCAGACATTATTATCAAACTTTTTAGAGATTGAGACGAGTTTCGTCTGAATGTCACGAGCATGTTATCAAGTTTTAAGATAGATAACAAATAAGGACACCCTTGCAGAAAATGTTACTGAAAAGGGTCCAAAAGATGACGACTTTGAAAATCATCAACTTATTTACGTTACTTTGCTAATCCGTTAGGGAATTATTGGGCGTGAAGATAAGTTGCTCGGGTAAACAACCAGCAGATTGTTAATGCGTACTTGTATAATAGGGGTCAGTGTTCTCTCTGTCGATGTCCCACGGCTGGATAGAGACCTCCCGGTTTTGAACCCGGGTAGAGCGCACCAACCTGCTCCAGTGCGGGTTGACGGACTTCACATTATTTCAAAGACATGCATGTTTCCTCATGTAGTTTTCATTCTCCGTCGAGCACGTGATAGATTTGAGTACTAAAAATATCAATTAACATTTTTAGTGGTGAGGTACGGGGATTCGAATCCAGATTCATTCGCATTCTGTAAAGTTATAGAGAGCGTCTAGAGCACTAGGTGTAATAAACGTATATAAAAAAATTACTACAATCAAAATCTATCTACCAGGAGATCATAAAACCGATGGATATATTATTATTTGAATGCACGAAAGCGATTTGTTCCAAAATACTTTTCATAAATTTCCAGCACACTCGGCACATGGCATAAGATTTTGGCAACAAGGATAGGTATTGCCAGGTCGTAAATAAAATGCATTGTTTTCATCAGGCGTACGAGGAACTCGCTTCCTGTGATTCACAGCGGATTAGTATGCGGAACGTGGGTGACGCAAAAATTTATTTAACTCTTATATCCGGTTGTCGGACAGAAAGGGGATTATGATGTAGTTTATTTTTTTTTTCGAAGTGTTCACGTAGGCAAAGGCTATGTTTCGTTAGGCTATTTTATTCGATACATTTAATAAAAATAGGTTGATGTGTCCGTCTTTCGTACGAACACAGAACACGGTTAGGCGATGAGCTCAGCGTAAGGAAGAGCAATTTAAATAACAGCCAGACACGAATACAGATAATTTGTATATATACAGAGTATTTCAACACAACTCAGCGTAGCATAACGGGCTTCTTTAACCAACTTTTCGCCGCTCCGGAAGATAGAGTGCGACTGGAGGCCAGGAGGAGATACCTTGCCACGTTTGCTCCCGGATATATATTGTTATGAGATTAGGCGTCTTCAGCGACATCTAAGGGAATATTGCACATAAGGGGGGAGTGGCAGTTTTTAGTTTTTTCTCATCAATTTCGAACCACGGCTAAAAATTTAAAGCAGGATAGCAGAAGTTACGTATGTTGGTGAATGAAATGAATGAAAATTATTTATTCTTTGACGTATGAAAGATAATTTCGTTCGATAAGATAATTTTTTTTTTTCTTTACAATCTACTACCGTTTCGTAATGAATCGTCTGATGGAGAAGAAACAGACGAAAGAAGCTCCGTAAGTATCTCATCTTTTTCATATTTTTTTCTGGTCCTACCTGATATGGAACTTGCTGCCGGCCTCCTTCTCTTCGGACTCGCAGGTCACGTTGCCGAACGAGTCCACCGCCAGGTATTTGTCCAGATGAGAACGGAGGTAAATCATGCCTGGAACAAGTGAGTCAAATTAGTACACATTGGCAATGATAAAAACGTCAAAATTATTAATTGTTCTTAACGTGACCTTAAGATCAGGAGAGGTGTGATGGTGTGAGTAAGGTCGATGTCATTATATAAGCCACATGATGGAATATTAAAAAAAAAATCATCTGTAATTCCCTAACCTCTTCCAATTTCATAATACCCGAGTGGCACCGATACGAAAGTTATAGTAGATATATAAAATAATGCTAATGTCTGTCTGGCAATTATTAAAAAAATATATATTTTAAACAGCATGTCTTTGTTCGGTTCGGATATTGTACGCTTCATAACGCGTCTGGTTTAGTCTGTGTGTTTTATACATTATATATAATATTTTTTTTTCAGATTTACAAAAGTTTTAATCTTTGTGTTAAGTTTTGTCGGGTACTTACATTGATTGGATTACCATATACATACATATATATCTATACCAACACGTGAACAATTTATTAAATATTAATTCTTTCTTGGTTTGCAGACGATTTCATTTGCGGGTAGATCATGAGAAATCAGACCAGAATATTGATGTTTAATCTAAATGAGCACGTGGTAAATTCAGATCAATTATGAAAAATACGTATTAAGATTGCTTTAAAATTTCCTTCGTCGACAAACAAACAAACCCTTCGTTAGCTTCACATCCCAATTATTCGGAAGTAAAAAACGTTTATAAATAAACACAAAACGGACAGACGGTATGCTACTTTTGGCCGCATTTGACAGTGTGACAAATGGTAATTATATGAAATTCCTGAACTGAATGACTTTTTTCTTTCGAATCCAAAGAAACTGGTTCGTTACAATTTGACAAATGTATGATATAAATTACGAATGTAATTAATTTTTTTGATAATATTAAGCATATAACTAATCTTGAATAAAACAGACACAAGAGAAATTAAAAGGTCAACAGTCTTCGACAATTCTACCTAGCCCACAGCTGGATATGGTATCATCGTACCTCGGGCGCTGCTGTCCGTCACCGGCTAGGTATTCCTGTTGTCTGTAGTTTAGTAACACCAACGGCGGTGTGGTACTCCCAGGCATGTTGCAACTGTACGTGGGCTGACTGTAATCACTTACCATCAGATGAGACGCGCGAGCGTCGCTTGCCTCCCATTCCCATAAAAAAAAAACACCCACACGATGAGGTGGTAGGTATTTGTACTAGGATTTGGATTGTAGGATATTTGACAGAGCTTTGGTGCCGGCGAGAGTCCGACACGATGCTCCAGTGCGAGCCGGCGGATTTTGAATGTCGCCAAAATAATTTTTGCCGACATTCTCATGGTTCCTTTTACCCGACGACCACGTGATAAATTCAGTACTTAAAATTACTAATAACAATGCCAGTAGTGCCGGCACCGGGGATCGAGCCCGGACCTCTCGCGTAGGTATTACGAACGAAAAGCGTGTGCCCTAGTTACTGTGCTCGGTACCACGGCTCCGAGATGGGAGTGGTTGGTAGACATGATGGGAGTAGTTTGTATGTTCTAACTTTAGGGGAATCACTACTACCGTTGTACATTTCATTCATCTCCAATATCTACGAGCCAACAGTGATGGTGGTGAGGGTTGTTTCGATACCTTCGCAGTGGTGATGCTGCTCCGACTTGTCCAACTTGTCAGTGGAATTCGGATGACAATTCTGTTATCAGCAGAATATCGTTCATCAACCAGCCGAGTATTCTTTTTGTTTTTATTGGATAGGGGGCGAAAAACTCGCTATAACAAGTTATAGCACAATAAGACTTTTATTACTCAATTTTTGTTGTTCGCGTGTAAATAGATATCTATATATTTAAACTTAAATGTGAACACTGAAATTAATTCGCTTACATTTTCATTTGTCTAATGGTATTAGAAACTGGAAGAAAAAAAAAGCCGTTCATTTCATAGCAAAAACTGTTATTTAACTGTTGGCGAGACGTTAAAGGTAATAAACATAAATATCGATTTGCGACTCGGACAGTATATGCAAATGCCCAATTGACTTAAATTTATATGAAAAAGCGAAATATAAAATAATACCGGGACGAACAATAAATTATATTATCTACATGGAAATTATTTCACAATATTAAACAGACAATGAAAAACAATACAGATCCGTGGCGGAGCGGTGATCAGAGCGCAGGCTCTTAATTAAGTAGTAAGCGAGTACTGGGTTCGATTCCCGTTGCCAGTATCGCTGAAATTGTTAATAGAAATTTTGATTTTTAATTTATTCAAGGAAATAATCGTGTGGACACCGGCATGTGATGGAAATAACAAAAGAATATATTTCCAGGACATCTTGTGAAGGCCGCCCACCCCACCCGCGAGAGGCGCGGCGGGCGCATCCCGGCTGCAGCCTCTTGCAAATGTACTGCGCTCTGTAACTGCGTGAATCTCAAAATTATCTTATTAAGTTTCGCCTGGGAACAGCTTGATTATATCCTGGGCGAAAGTCTAAATCAGTCCCTACAGAATTCTCTTAAGACTCCATCATGCAAGTCTCGTCAGAATGGGTTCAGCAATTTCCATGTTTAGCTTTATGTGAGTTCATGTTATATGGCAAAGGGGGCAAACTTGCAAGCGGTTCACCTGATGGTAAGTGATTACCGTCGTCCGCGTACATCCGCAACACCAGAGGTGCTGCAGGTGCGTTGCCGGCCTTTAATGGTGTTTGGGAGATGGGAGGGAGGATGTGAAGGAGGGATTGGGGGAGAGTGGGGCGCCGGTTACCTCGCTCACCGAACGAAACGCGGAAGCACAGGATGCCTCGACTTCACTCGGGTATTCAGCGAGGTCGTGGTACTACCCCAATCCAGCCGACCCATTCGAGCAGCAGCAAAAGCCGTCGCTGAGCTCTACCACGATTAGACAGACAAAAATATGGTATCGTGCAAGTAAGCACATGGGCGTTAGGAAAAGCAGTTGTTTCGATGTCACGGACAGTCACACAATTATACTAACGTAAGAGTAGCGGCTGTCCGCGGCTTCTTCTAAAGGAACTCTTCATTGAGATGAGAGCAAACATACAGACTTTCGCAATAAGTAGGATAAAACATAAATCACTTTTGTAATCATAAGAAACATTAACAAAATCTTTGAAATTTTTATCTTGTGAAAGTTAAATCCATTCAAACATTCATATATAAATTTGAAACGAAACTATAATTTACGGATTTTATCGCGTTTAATAATGTTGCTTTTTAATCCCGAAATTTCGGGTGCTTTAAAGCACCCGTGGTCACCGAGTGACCGAGCTGTCTATTATTAAGTTTTGGTCCGATCTACGCCGAATGTGGTCCACAATATTTTGTTGCATACAATTTAATCCAAGACCAATCATACACGTATTCTCATTTCAAACGTACAATATACGCCTAAATGCAAGAAATATTTCCCTTACATACACAAAAATAATATATATCCGAACCTATAGTCGTATTGTAAACGCCTAAAGCGACGAAAGAAGTTTACAGCTACGTAAACGAAGCTCGGATTTCAAACGGAAGTAGACACGGGTGCGGGCGGCGAGCGGGATCGATCGTCAGGTGAGAGGGAAGCAGCCGGGACCTTGGCAGTGAGGGCGCGACCCTCTCAATAACCGAGGGGCGGAGGGGCGACGTCGGGCCACGGGACAAGCGGTTTTTTTTATTATACTTTTCATGAAACTAAGAATTCACGAACGAATCCTGAATTATAAAACTCTTATTATTATATATAAACACGCCAGTCACCGGGTATGCAGAGGTTAAGGAATTTTCACATGGCACGACTCGGCGTAGACTCAGGAAGGGCTTCCAATGCCTCGCTCCTTTCTGGTGAGTACAAATGTTCGTGGATTCGATGCCGGCTACAGCTGGTGCTTGTGCTCTCGAGAAATGACCAGCAGTGGACTTGGAAAGGCTAGTCAGACATTTCTTTAACTCTGTACGTTATTGACTAACAATATGATAGATTCGAAACAACGTGACAAGTTTCTTCACTGTTCGGAGCAAGATAAAATCAAATATTAACAGAACAAAGCAATTAAAAACTAACTTGATGTTTACTCGATAAACGTCATTGTGTTCAAACTAAACTTTCTACAATTTTATGTCTGTGTTGTTTTGTGACGGCTTTAAGTTTTGAATAAGTACTTAAAGTTGTTTATGTATATAATAAATACATACCACTTATTAAAAAAAAATTGTCACGATTTTATCATTTAGTATTACTTGTCTGTACTGAGTTACGTTCTAAGTTGCAAGTCTTCTAGCTCTTCGTGAAGTTCACATTGCATTATCATCGAGGTCCTTGCTATGTTTCAAGTTTCCATCTAATAGGGGAGATCGTTAAAAATCGATTGCAAAAATTTGTAACAAACAGACAGACAGACAAATAAGCGACGTATAAAAAGAATCCGCTAACCTTAGGAATGCAAAGCTCAAACCCAATTAAGCCTTTAATAAATGTGTGTTCGGTGCGACAGGGCCCCCTTGACAATTAGACCCTGGGGGCGTTTCCACAGAGGGATGAAAAAAGCGAAGGCGAAAGGTATTGATGGAACAATTTGAACCTTTGATTGGATGGTGTGAGGTACGCATTTTAAAAATTGTGTTTTATTTTTTTAAAGAGCTGTTATATTTTTCTGCTGGGCAAAGGAAAAAAAAGGGCTCATATATAAATGTCGGGTAAATAATTATTCTTCTATACATATATTCTTCATCATTCTATACGTTATTGTTCTATATTCTTCATAACAGATACCTAAGACAGAGCGCTATCTGATAAATTCATCATCATCATTTCAGCCTACCCACAAGTCCACTGCAGAACATAGGCCTCCTCCAAAGATTGCCATAAAGCTCGGTCCTGAGTCACCTGCATCCATCGACCTCCCACAACACTGCGCAGGTCATCACTCCATCTTGTGGGGGGTATCTGAGATATTATTACTAGCTGTTACACGCCACTTCGCACGCGTGGAGTTCTTAATTTGAATATTTTTTTTTATGGAAGGCCCACGTAGATCTGCAACATTCGAGGAGCTGGAGGTGCCTTGCTCTACTTCGCGGTCGTGGTACTACCCAGTAGAGCCGGCTCGTTCGAGCAGCAGCTAAAGTCGCTTGGCATCTTATGCTTCTACGTTTTGTTCGATGAGCGAGGTATCCGGAGGCCCACTCCCGCCATGCCACTGCTTATTCCCCTCTCTCTTCCCCCAAATATCCTCAAAGGCCGACAGCGCACCTGCAGCTCCTCAGGTGTTGCAGATGTACGTGGGCAATGGTAATCATTGTGTGAGCTGCTTGCATGTATGCCCTCTTTCCGGATAAAAAAAAAAAGAACACCACTCATACTTACTATCGTTGGCGTTCCCGGATGCGGGCTCGAGGGTCCAGATTTGCTTCTTCTTGAGGCTGGTGCCGTTGGCGTTGATCTTGAAGCCGAATGTCTCCGCGGTGAGGTAGCGGTAGCGCGAGTTGATGAGGCCGATGGTCCACCAGCCGCGCTGCTGGTTCTGCGTGATGATGTCGCCGGCGCCGCTCGTCTCGCCGTTGCTGTGCCCGTTCACGCCGTTCATTTTGATCTGTGGTGACAATTCAGAATGTCATTAAATTATATAAAAAAATATTTTTTTTTTTTAAATTAATGAAATTAAATGTAAACTATTTATTCTTTGACGTAAGAAAGGTAACATTTGTCACAAGTCAAATCTTATTATTATTTATTTTTGCAATCTAACGTATCGTAAAGAGGCTCCACTGATGGAGAAGAAACTGGCGAAGGCAACTCCGTAGGTATCCTTATTTTTAGATTATTTTTTGAATAATTATAACGTACATCATAACAAAAAAGGTATGGTTTTCCATAGGCACCAGAAAGCATGCCACAAGAATACAGTGATCCACCAAAACTAAAGCACAAGCGCACTGTGGACTCGAGCAGCGCAGCCCCCACAAGCAGCACCTGTTCACAAGTATGGCGCATGTGGCTGCCATCACCCTCCTCGACCATATTAAAGGGAAGTGGCTGCGCCGCCACACGACGCCGCCAGCTGCAGTGGCAGTCTAGATAGTATTCTTAATAATAGGGGTGCAAGGAAGGAAATACAATCCCTTTCTTTAACCAACCTCATCTTAACGTGGTGAACTTCGCCCATTTTAGCCAGCAAAGGAGGCTCTAGCGACCGAACGAGGGCGTAGTTTTCATAGAAATCCAATTGTCTACTGATCAGCTGGCGTTTAGCTGCTGCTTTCTTGGTCTGGTCTGGTATATACTCAGCAGCGGACTAAATTAGTAGCACACTGTAAGTGCCCGCTGCAGGGCTAGGGTCTCTGTCTCAAATATCTGAGAGGGTTTTTTGGAGGCGAGAAGGGCCCGCCACACTGCTCCAGTCAGGTTTCCTAACGATGTTTTCCTTCACCGACGAGCGCGTGGTAAATACAGCTCTTAAAATTGCTATTAACAATTTTAGTGGTGCCGGCACCGGGGAACTCATATAGCCGTGATAGCCTAGTGGTTAGGGCGCTCACTTAAGTATCATATAGGCGAGTGACCTGGGTTCGATGTAGTAATAGTAACCGTGTATCTATTTTTGAGTACATAGTTACATATTTGCGTTCGTCTTAAAAACATTACCCTCATTTAGGCTTCGTCGTAGTCGGGTTAAAGCAGTTACTATTGTTGTTTGTCTGTGCAAGCCTCTTTAAGGTCACGCACGCTGTTCATTCCGCGAATAAGTAATTCATTCAAAGTGTGCTAATCCTTGCAGTTATGCCTTGTATAAGAACCTGGAGCTTTCTCTCCAATCCGTTACGACACAGATACTAACACAGAAAGATAATAAATAACAATTAGAAGTGCACTTGTGTTGTTTATTTGAAGATTTTCAATCGATTTAAAAAAAAATGGAAGAAGTTCTCATTTCGAGGGGATTAGTTTTTATACGTATGTTCATCATCATCATCATTTCAGCCTACTGCAAGTCCACTGCTGAACATAAGCCTCCCCCAAAGATTGCCATAAAGCTCGCTCTGAGCCACCTGCATCCATCGACTTCCCGCAACATTGCGCAGCTCGTCACTCCATCTTGTGGGGGTTCGTTAGATGAATTGGATATAGCTCGAGGGTGTTGCGGATCAAACTTGACCCTGGGTATACAGTACCATGCAAAGCAATGCATATGTTTCAACAATAAACGCTGGCAACTTTCTTAAATAATCAGCTACGGTTTCTGCTTTCATGCCCATATGGAGTGGAGACCCCTAGCCATAGCCTTAGAAATAGGAAATACAATGTTTCGAAAATAACTCATGGACCCAATTTTGCAATGCTGTATTTATGAAATCTATTTATCCTTCATTTTATTATTGTTACTGATATTTCTTAAGTTAAGCACAATAGGCGAGCCGTGAGAGAGAGACGTGGTGGCCTAGTGGTCGGGGCGCTCACTTTAGTGTCATAGAGCGCGAGTGACCTGGGTTCGAACCCCGGTGCCGGCACCACTAAAATTTTTAATAGCAATTTTAAGTGCTGTATTTACCTTCGAGGATATGTGAAGCCCGCCAACCCGCAATGGAGCAGCGTGGCGGGCCATTCCCGGGCTCCTAAACCCTCTCAGATATTTGAGACGGAGACCTTTGCCCAGCAGTGGGCACTTACAGGCTGCTACTTTACTTTACTTTAAGTACAATATTGTTGAAAATAACGCGGACTTTCCCCGTATTTATACGAATGTCCGTACGTCACACTCCGTACACAGACCCACTGGAAACCAGCGCTGCCAGTCTCGTCTCAACTGCAGCATCAAGCTGAGTGTGATCTGTTCGCCCCGTGCGCGGCGCAACGCTTCTAGAGGAGGCAACGTTAAAAATTGTTTGTTTAAATAATTGATCTATTAAATGTGTTCCAATGTTTGTTTGTCATTGAGTGGCGTATTTGTGCAATAAATGTTTCTTTCTTTTTTTCTTCTATATGTGAAGTCCGCCAACTCTCGCTGGAGCAAGGCGGCGGTGGACCTCTCCAAAATTAAGAACCAGCAGTAGAACATTCACGTTTTAAGGCACAGTTGCGCACGCGCATCTAAGTTAGCAAAGTTTATGCTTCACGAAGCCCGATCCCGTCCGATCGGCGCTCGGTCACGGTCGACCCGACACAGAGACAGAAGACGGGACAGAGACGACGAGGCGCGCCGGCGGGCAGCGCGCGCATCGTTATAGCCGATTGTATGCTAGAGCGAGCACACAATGCCGCGGTAACGACCATGTCGTCCTTTATTCCGCTCGACTGACCCGGGTTCGGTCTCCGGCCGTAAACCGCGTCCGGCGTACGTGTGCGTCCGCGTGCGCGTGCGCGTGTACGTACGTACGTATTAGTTAACCATCCTTGTTACTCGTGTGGTACTTGCACGGGTAAATACAATTAGTTAAGTACAAATCGAACTGTTTAATTACCACATAATCTACCGACGTTTCAGAAACAGCTTTGAATCGATTAGATGAGTTCAGTTAAATGTTTTTTTCTTATCTCAGACTCCGGTGCAAGTATTCATTGATCTCCTCTGAAACTAAATTATCCGATTTTGATGAACCTTTGCACAGACAGTCTACGTAGTGACGACAATGTATATATTAATTTTTATTAATGTAAAAATTCTAATTTTTACACTAATTTGTGTATAAATTATATCATCATCATCATCATTTCAGCCTACTGCAAGTCCACTGCTGAACATAAGCCTCCCCCAAAGATTGCCATAAAGCTCGCTCTGAGCCACCTGCATCCATCGACTTCCCGCAACATTGCGCAGCTCGTCACTCCATCTTGTGGGGGTTCGTTAGATGAATTGGATATAGCTCGAGGGTGTTGCGGATCAAACTTGACCCTGGGTATACAGTACCATGCAAAGCAATGCATATGTTTCAACAATAAACGCTGGCAACTTTCTTAAATAATCAGCTACGGTTTCTGCTTTCATGCCCATATGGAGTGGAGACCCCTAGCCATAGCCTTAGAAATAGGAAATACAATGTTTCGAAAATAACTCATGGACCCAATTTTGCAATGCTGTATTTATGAAATCTATTTATCCTTCATTTTATTATTGTTACTGATATTTCTTAAGTTAAGCACAATAGGCGAGCCGTGAGAGAGAGACGTGGTGGCCTAGTGGTCGGGGCGCTCACTTTAGTGTCATAGAGCGCGAGTGACCTGGGTTCGAACCCCGGTGCCGGCACCACTAAAATTTTTAATAGCAATTTTAAGTGCTGTATTTACCTTCGAGGATATGTGAAGCCCGCCAACCCGCAATGGAGCAGCGTGGCGGGCCATTCCCGGGCTCCTAAACCCTCTCAGATATTTGAGACGGAGACCTTTGCCCAGCAGTGGGCACTTACAGGCTGCTACTTTACTTTACTTTAAGTACAATATTGTTGAAAATAACGCGGACTTTCCCCGTATTTATACGAATGTCCGTACGTCACACTCCGTACACAGACCCACTGGAAACCAGCGCTGCCAGTCTCGTCTCAACTGCAGCATCAAGCTGAGTGTGATCTGTTCGCCCCGTGCGCGGCGCAACGCTTCTAGAGGAGGCAACGTTAAAAATTGTTTGTTTAAATAATTGATCTATTAAATGTGTTCCAATGTTTGTTTGTCATTGAGTGGCGTATTTGTGCAATAAATGTTTCTTTCTTTTTTTCTTCTATATGTGAAGTCCGCCAACTCTCGCTGGAGCAAGGCGGCGGTGGACCTCTCCAAAATTAAGAACCAGCAGTAGAACATTCACGTTTTAAGGCACAGTTGCGCACGCGCATCTAAGTTAGCAAAGTTTATGCTTCACGAAGCCCGATCCCGTCCGATCGGCGCTCGGTCACGGTCGACCCGACACAGAGACAGAAGACGGGACAGAGACGACGAGGCGCGCCGGCGGGCAGCGCGCGCATCGTTATAGCCGATTGTATGCTAGAGCGAGCACACAATGCCGCGGTAACGACCATGTCGTCCTTTATTCCGCTCGACTGACCCGGGTTCGGTCTCCGGCCGTAAACCGCGTCCGGCGTACGTGTGCGTCCGCGTGCGCGTGCGCGTGTACGTACGTACGTATTAGTTAACCATCCTTGTTACTCGTGTGGTACTTGCACGGGTAAATACAATTAGTTAAGTACAAATCGAACTGTTTAATTACCACATAATCTACCGACGTTTCAGAAACAGCTTTGAATCGATTAGATGAGTTCAGTTAAATGTTTTTTTCTTATCTCAGACTCCGGTGCAAGTATTCATTGATCTCCTCTGAAACTAAATTATCCGATTTTGATGAACCTTTGCACAGACAGTCTACGTAGTGACGACAATGTATATATTAATTTTTATTAATGTAAAAATTCTAATTTTTACACTAATTTGTGTATAAATTATATCATCATGATCATTTCAGCCTATCACAAGTCCACTGCTGAACATAGGTCTCCCCCAAAGATTGCCACGAAGCACGGTCCTGAGCCACCTGCATCCATCGACTTCCCGCAACACTGCGCAGGTCGTCACTCCATCTTGTGGGGTGTCGTTCTACACTGCGTTTGCCTGTACGCGGCTGCCACTCGAGAACCTTTTTTCCCCAACGGTTGTCAGTTCTGCGAGCTATGTGGCCGGCCCATTGCCACTTCAGCTAGCTGATCTTTACGGCTATGTCGGTTACCTTAGTTCTGCTGCGGATATCATCGTTGCAGACTCTATCACGCAGAGAAACACCGAGCATAGCCCTTTCCATAGCGCGCTGAGCAACTTTAAGCTTCCTCATACGGGCTGCAGTGAAGGACCAAGTCTCGGATCCGTATGTCATCACTGGCAACACGCACTGGTTATATAATACATTTTAATTCTAATTATTTATCCCCAACATTCCCACTAACCTTAAGAACGTACATCTAACGAACTTAATATATTCAATGAGGACATGAACTTCCGATGTGTTCCACGAACTCCCGGCGACAAACGAACATACTTACTACTTGTTGTATACGAGCAACGAAACGTTCCCATCCACGTTGTAGCTCTCGACAATAGCTCACGAATGTACCTGAAGCTTGTAGCTCTATCACTGTGTCAGACGGCACAATAACGCCGGGACACGCCTGACTGGAATTCGACATCCTTCTTCATCCTTTATTTGGCTCTTTGGATCATATCTGCACCGGGTCCTGCTTCGTAGTGAATGTGTTGATTAAAACACCCCACTGTATTCGCCTTTTTTTTTAAAATGAACAACGATATAAAGCGGCAATAGCCTAGTGGGTTAGGGTGCGAACTGCGAAACATGACGTCGCAGGTTCGAGCCGACCATTCGACTATTGTCGTGAACCACTCCAAATACAAGCTCTAACGCTTAGTTGGAGGGTTAACAGGAATATTAGTAATGTTAGTTAAATAGCATTGCTAGTATTCTTTTTAAAAAAAAAAAAGAAAAAAAAAAGAAACTTATCAACATATGTACGGTGGAAGTTACATTGTCTATTTGAAAACGGAACGCCGTATCGCATACCAAATGTTTACGGTGCATTGTTACCTAGACGCCATTGTCTGACGAAACCAATGGTTTTGGTTTAACTTGGTACATTGCCCTGTGGTATTGGTGTAATCTGTCACGCCCTTTCTTCCCATGAGTGTCTTAAGAAAAAGGGAAAAGCGTCGAAAACTGAACTGTCTCCGGGTTTCATATTATAGGAGGCAAAGGTGCAAGCTTGTCGCCTGATGGTAAGTGATTACCTTCACACACGGCATGCCTTTAAGGATATTTGGGAGGATGATGAGGGGGATGGGGAGAGGGAGCGGGCCTCCGGTTACTCACTCGCCGAAGAAAAAAGCAGAAGCACAAGACGCCTCTACTTCACGCCGGTATTCTTCGAGGTAATACTAATACTTGGACTTGCTTGGCTCTAGCATCTGATCTGACTGAGTATTCACATGACAAATTCCATTACTTAGATTTCGCGACCTCTGAATTCCAACGAGAAGACGGAAATTAAATCCCTTTTCTATCTCTCGCATGGCTGTCGCATGCGTGTGTAAAAAAAAGTAAAGAGTTTCAATAATCCAATAAATTCACACACGCATTCATAATTTAAGCGTGGTGGTTTTCATTCAACGTCGAGCACGTGATAGATTTAGTACTAAAAACATCAATTAACATTTTTAGTGGTGAGGTACGGGGATTCGAATCCAGATCCATTCGCATACTGTAAAGTTATAGAGCTTCTAGAGAGCACTAGGTAATAAGCGAATATAAAAAAATAAGTGCAATCAAAATCTATCTACCAGGAGATCATAAAACCGATGGATATATTATTATTTGAATGCTTCATCCATTCAAATAATAATATATTTTTTCGTTTCGTTTGGTTGTGTATGAGGTAACCAGAGGCCCACTCCCCCTTCCCATCCCATCCTCATTCTCCCTTCCATCTTCCAAATACCCTTAAAGGCCGGCTACGCACCTGCAGCACCTGGTGTTGCAGATGTACATGGGCGACGTTAATCACTTACCACCAGGTGAAGCGATTGCTCATACCCTTCAATAACGTATTGTTATGGTGCTTTCTGTTGATATTATATATCGGTACATCTTACTGTACCATATAGACCAATAGACAGTGCCAGCCCTAGGTAATTACGTCGTTCTACCTACTACTGCCTACGCAGGTTTACAGCCCTATGCACACCACTCGATAATATTTATGTAGTAAAAGGTGGCTCAGGACCGAGCTTCGTGGCAATCTTTGGGGGAGGCCTATGTTCAGCAGTGGACTTCTGATAGGCTGAAATGATGATGATGATGATTAAAAGGAACTCAAAAGTCAATAGAGTCGTCATTTGTAAACCGTGGGAAAATACATCACGAGTTCAGATTAATTTAATTACAAATAAAAAGCAGATTGGAAACAAAGAGCAGTTGGATTGGCGGCGGAGCACAATGGCGGCGGCTGTGCGGTACCGGTCTGCCCGTCACGGTGGGGCACCGAGGCCGCGTCGGGCACCGGCTTCGCGCTGGCATCGTGACGCCTGTTGGCATCCGGGTATTAGGAACGTTTATGTATATGTATGGCGTGAGGGGATGCTGCCACACCATCTTATGCCATGGCAGCTTATAAGCCTGCAAATGCTTTAGAGCTGAACAAAATTTGAGAGAGTTTTGGACCCGGGAATGGTTGGCGGACACGTGAAGACCGTCAACATGTAGCGGCCTTGTAGAACCCAATCGCACAGGAGCAGCGTGCCGGGCTCTTCCCGACTCCATAACCCACTCAGATATTCTACACAGATTAATGACTAACTATAGCTACAGATCAAAATTTAGAGGCCGATGACGGGCAGCAGCGTCCGAGTTTCGAGGTCTCTGATACTGCGATCTGACAACTACGTGTCTTTATCTCAAGTATGCGCTCCTGGTACCTACACCTAGAAATTTCTTATTCCGGGACAGGTGAGGAAGTAAGTATTGCGAAGGCATGGCTCGACTGTCAACAGACTCTACTTCCCAACTGCACAGTGGGGGTTATGGATTCAAACCTCAGCTTATTACCATTGTAAAGTTCGTACAGAACTCGAATATTGATTTGTTTCTGATCTTCATCATCAGGTAACGTCGATATAGCATCAATAGAACTTCTATTGTTGCAACACGTCGAGAATTACGTATGCGCCCAGAGCACATATATAGACCACAAAGCTTTTTAATGTTTGATCAAAAATATCGTAATTTTTTTTTTAACAGAAAAGTTTTTTTATAAGAATGTCTGTCACTTAATCAGTTTACCGGATTTAATAGGAATTTGGCAGAGGGATTATTCATGGAATAAAAGAATACTTTTTATCTCGATCTCGGGTTCTTTTCTAACACAATTTAAGGTCATGTGCCGTAGTACATAAACATACAACCTAACCTATAAAAAAATCATTAATTGTTTGCAATATTAGTTACTATAGTATCGGGACAAAGAAATATTTTAATCGAAATATGCTAAAGGAAAATTTTCATCACCGCATCTCCGGTATGCGCTCCTGGTGCATACACCACGAAACTTCAAGTCCGAGTCGGGGTAAGTGAACTAGACAAATTCAAAAGACTATTTAATGGTCTATATACATAAATTAGCAGCATGTAAATGCCCATCACTGGGCAAAGATGCTCCTCTCAAAAATATTTGAGACAGAAGTTCCAATACGCTGCTCCAGACACACCACCCTGGCAGATTGCACGCGTCTTCGAAATATTTTTTTTTTCTCAGACGTTTCCTCACGTTATTCTTCACCGCCGAGCACATTGCTATTTCACTGAAATTAAAGCGAAATCCCTGACTATCAAATAATCCGGGGATCTGCCACGGCAAGGTTATCACGTAAGGATAAATTATTGTCAATTGTTTTCAGTTCAGTGGCAGCTGTTATGAATAATTCCGCGGCTATGTATAGCGCCATATGATTTATTGCCGCATGAACAATAAGAGGAAACGCGCTATCGGCTAACTGCCGCTTATGGTTTATTTATGGAATAACTGTTTACTCCATTCTGGTTATCACCAATGGGAGCAACGTTTTAGTATCTAGAGAAGTTGAGCTACATAGTACGTCATGTTAACCTGGTAGATTTCGATCACGGTAAGAAATTTCTTGTTTAGGACAGCTGTTGTAGGTTGCGAATGTCCCACTGTTGAGCAAAGGACTCCTCTCGATAATTGAGAGGGATATGGAGCCGGGATGACTAGGCAAGCGTTGGACTACAACGACAATCCCAACATGTCCTCTACTACCGGCACGCTGTGATGACATTTAACATATTTGAACATGGGCTCCCGAAACAACATGCACCATTTACTAAAATTAACAAAACAAATCTTTTGAAATGAAACTATTATTTAAGGATCTTATCGCGTTTTATTTTAGCTTTTATGTTCCTGACGTTTCGAGTGCTTTACAGCACCCGTAATCACAGGGGGAACTGACGTCTCAGTTAATTTGGGCTACCTTCAGCTTTAATTTATTCGGTTTGGTTCAAATTTACGCAGAATGTGTTAACAGTATCTTGTGATCGTGCAGTGGTATGCTTGGTTTTAGACAAGTAAATCGTTATGAGAACAAATCTTTCAAACTTAAATCGTACAAAAAAATAATCAAATAGGTAACCAAATAAATGTACAGCTTCTCAAAAGCCTAAAGATCGATGCACAAAAACAAGTCAACAAGTCTAGTTAAACGGTGTCGTACAGAATTCGACGTGCCATCTCGAGCTCACTCAGTACGGTATATAACATCAAGTCGGAAACTGTATTCTTTACGTGTTACATAGACTTGGACCGTTATGAAGCTGTTGGGAAGATGACTAATGGTTTTTATCTTAAGCCTGCAAAAATATCTCTCCTATTATAGAAAAGTTGGCTTCGTATATACGTACTATATTATCATTCATGGAAAAGTACTGTACTGTCTGCTTGTTACTTTTTCACGGTTCAACCGCTGAGTTTTGATGCCCTGTGGTAGGATTATGTTACTTTTTGTTTCGGGAAAGAAACGAGAAAATTTTCCCTACAGATTACAATGCGAACGGATGTTGATATACTATAAGATAATCAAAGAGTATACAAACACTATTTTAGAAAAAACAAGTTAGGTTTCTGTATATACCAAAGAGTATATAGCCACTACATTTTAACAACATATGTGTCAAACTTAGTAATTGATATTAGTTTTTTTTTAACCTTACTATATAACACAGATAGCGTAACGTTTGTCACAAGAAGACGCTTGATCAAGATGTAGTGTGATGATGCCAGGACATGTCATAAGTAAGATATCGTGAAATATCTAGTAGAAGTATTCCGTCCAGACCTAATCCAAAAGATAACTCAGCATGCATCATCAAGGTACGGGACGGGTGATGTTTATTTATTTTCCTTTTAAACCACCAACGCAATAAGTGCGCAAGTACTGTGTACTTTTAAACTATAATTTAAGTAAGTTTTAAGTCTTCGGATGACAAGTCAAAAGAAATAGTGTTCTGTAAATTAGCAGTCGATGTTAATAAAAAAAATCTTTAATAGGTAAGTAAGGGTGGCTGTACACTGGTTGAAATATAAGCCTATTTTTTATCAATATATATTAAATACCGTTTCGGGAATATTCGGGAATATTCTGGATTAATCGAAAACGAAATATACAGCACTGGAGCTCGCTGAGGGCAGTTCAGTCGTGAGTTCTGAAAGTAAGTGGAAAAGAGAGATCAAGAAGAAAAGTAAGAGTAAAAGGAAGAAACGACAGAGAATTGGTTACTACCAGGAAGACCCGTGGTAGATCACGTGCGAGGGACAGCCGCATCGGGAAAAAAACTCTGCAACCTTTTGTAAGTGATAAAAATAAATAGAAGTTTAAGTTGGCAGCTATTGTTAGAATGTTTTGTAGAATATTTTTAATTCCCTCTGTTTACAGCAGATGGAACAGCATAAACAAATAGTCTTTTTAAAAAGAAACACGTGTTAAATAACGATAATTCGTGCTGGCCGGCCACACCGGGGGGTTGGGCCGGTCGACGACCCGCGACTCCCGCGCTTATTTTTTTTTTTTTTTGCAAAATGGCCGACGTTACGATGCATTATGCTAATGTTAATGTAACTCATCAACAGGAACGTTAAGTTGTTATAATTAATTTATATAACACATGCGAAAATTTAAAATGTAATTAATTAGCTTTTAAAACAGCCAAGTTTAACCTATTATTTTTTTATTTAATATTACAATTTCGTATGAAGGAATAAATTTGCTAGACAATAATAATTTGTTTTCAATTTAATGCCCAATATTGCCTTATAAATTTAATATTATATTTAGTTATACACTCGCAAATCCTTTAAGAACCATAGACAAATATTTTTTTTAAAGATATTCCATGCCTCTTTGTAAAACCGTAGGTTCTAGAATGTGTAATGGTGGCACGAGTGGAGTGCACACAGGGGAGCCCGAGAGTTCCTTCATACGAGGAAATAATGACTGATAAATATTCATCGTACGTAATAACACAGCTGATCGGGGCAAATGCACAAAGTGCTGTACACTGCCCGTCTCGACAGACGTTGAACTCACCGGATGACTTGTACTTGTGCACCTGGCTCTATCTCGATCAAGAGTAAATAATGTGTCTCTCAATAAAATCTATACTGCTATCTCTCTCCCGCAGCTAACTCCTTGATACTATTCCCAATTCCTAAATAAATTTGATAATATCACCTCAGACCATGTAAGGGAAAGACAGAGGTTACAGAAATTCATTTGGCGCGATACAGCGAAACGAAACGGGCTTCCGTAACTCACTTTTCGCCTCTCCAGGAGATAAAACGGGCCGGTTGGCGTCGTTATATTTACGAATTAGTTTAGATTCGATTTAACTACGGAAAAATAATACGTAAACTAATGTAACAACATTAAAATAGCAACAGCACAATTCTAACGGTATACGCTCCTGCTAACTGTACCATTCATCGATACAAAAGCTTAAAGCTCTTCGCACCCACGCTATAAATAAACCCCTTATCGTGGCCGGCCGGGTCCCGCGCCGCAGCCGAGGTCTATGCCCGCGGCGGTTGGTATAAACAAACCCCGCGACGCACAGACAAGAACACGACGAACCAGTTACTAACGTACCGACGTCGAATCTCCCGATACCGCCGCGATTCGCAATGCAGGTGAGTTTCTAGCGAATTGTCTTTTTAGTTGGATTGTCAACTTGCGAGTGTTCGTTGGAGCGTACGGAGCGTGCACGATTTTTGGAGGGTAATCCCCCGCGAAATAGATGATTTTTTATGTCGTATAACATAAAGAAAAAAAAAATTATGAAATTACTGCCATCCACTTTGAGCACATAACGTAAATGTTGTAGGTTTAAATTACCCTATCGACTTCGAATTTTCTAAGATTTTTTTGTCGTTATCTCCCCCGCCTCAATTTTTTTTTTCATGGGAAAGGCGACATACCTCATGCGATTACAGTCTTCCACGTACATCTAAGAGGTTTTGGGAGAGTGGGCCTCCGGTTACCTCACTTGCACCGAGCACCGAGCACCTCCGGGCACCGAGCCGGCCCATTCGAGGGGAAGCAAAAGCCGCCGCTTGGCTCTACCACGTATGAATGTTTCGAATTTTTATTTAATTTTCATAAAAAAAAAAAATAATACATGGGTTTCGTTTCTTGGCAACAAAGTCTTGGATAAACAAGTCCATGTTAAAATTTAACACGTTATGATTTTATCAAGGATTTTTTTGTGTTATTATAGCGAATATGGCCCCTCTGGGTTCAAATCCAATCAAATAGTCTATTCATCAACATATGAATCTTAAATTTCACTTGCCAAAACGTCATTATTTTACAATCTACCAACGTTTACGTAATGAGGTTCCTCTGTCGGAGAAAATACAGGCGAAAAAAAAAATCAATATAATAATTTTTTTTTTAAAAAAAAATGTTACAATAATATTTTTAGAATCGGCTTCGGGAGCGATCAACTCATTTCCCGGGGTTCATTATCGATGTAGTAACGTAAAATAGCAGACCTTTGGGTCACCTTCTCAAATATTTGACAGGGTTTTTGACCACTAGGCGCTATCACGGCTCTTCTATTTACAGGCTAACAAGATAGTTCTGAAAACCATTCACAGTTTACCAATAGTGACGAACGTGAAAATTACAAACTATGTTACCTACGTAGCAACAGCTACACGGATATAAGTTTTCAGGTCTCCTGCCACACCGCTAATTGTCATGATCGGTTTATCACGATCGGTCATGTAATGAGTGGTGCATGAGTTTTAATTAGATCCCGTGCTGCCGGCGACATCCTGCCGCGTGAACCTGTAATCTTATATCGAACGGTAACTGATTGGACTTAATACCATGATAAGTCTGACGTTATAACAGTTCACCGCTGGACCGCAGACTCACCTCGTGAGCCGTGGCATCTGTAGGTTAGCGAACCGAGTACCGAGTGCCCAGTACCCCCCAATCTTCCGTCTCCGATAGGTAACGATGCGTTCTATGATAGCCTCTAGTGACTCTCGTTAATGGGGCAATGTATATATGTCTCTACAAAAAAAATCCCAATTATTGCTTAATAAGGCATTTTAATATATAATATATGAATATAGAATATAATATAAGAGAATGCATCAATGAGCCGTGGTAGCATAGTGACCAGGACGCTCGCTTTAGTTTCGTAGAGCGCGGGTGACCTGTGTTCGATTCTTCACGCCGGTATACTACGAGATCGCGGAACTTCCCCGGTTGATACCCTGCTAAACCGCCGTCTTACATCTTGTCTGTCTTACCGGAATCGAATCCACCGTTACGGACATTTGCTTATCAACGTACGCCATATGTCAAAGTGAAGTGTCACACGGACCGAACTTGCCGGTCCGGCGTGCGCCGCTCTGTACCGAAATATCGAGCAACGGTATCCGGATCTACCTTTAGAACAATGCTCTGTACGTTTTGTACCAACAAGACGCGCGATCAAACGAAACCTTTTGCCACCTTTCTTTGATTTATAATTTTTTTTTCAATAGAAAAAAACGTGTCTGAATTTATCTTAATACTTTATCGCAAAGACCTACATTTTTAAATTTGTAAAACAAGGGGACGAATGACACTTTGGAGAAATGCTCTTCCATAAGGCACTTGACTCGAAAACCTTCAGCCAGAGTCAAGTAGCTCAGAGTGTCGTCGTCGACTCGGTCAAGTGGATATGACGAGAGGATGCGACCCATCATCATCATTTTTTTCCGGTCTTTTTTTAAAAAAACGAGATACTATGCGTGTGAAGTGTCTGTCTGTCTGTCTGTGAATAAATGTCCCACTGCCGGACAAAGGCCTGCTTTCTAATAATTTTGCGTCCGTTCTCGGAGCTACGTCGTTCCAGTACGGGGTAAGCAGACTTCACATATCCTCGAAATAATATTTTTATCATATCTAAGAAATGCAGATTTCCTCACGACTGTTTTCCCTTCGCGTAGTCTTGTTACAGACACATAACGCATCTTAGACGCTGCTATACTATTAATAATTATTAATTACACTTTATATTTACTGAATTTCCTATCTGTTCATTTTGTTAAATTTTGATGAGAAAATGATGTCAAGTTTACTCACTTAAATCAAACGCAAACTTTTAATTTGGTATCAATAGACAAAAAACTAGAGATTTGGTTATGGGGGTCTGAGGGTATCAGTTCATCTTGGAGAATCTGGTTTAGGTATCCCTGTGCTACACGATATGTGTCATATTTATATTACAAATCGAAACTTTGTATGTTTGCGCGCGTTGAACTCTAAATCTCATACGGATTTAACTTAAAGACGATAATTTTAAAGAATGTCGTTGAAATTCCTCCAATCCATATGCTTCAATCAGGTAGAGACTGCGATCTCGCCGGCGACCGGTTCTCAGCTGATGGCACTTGGGTTGTGACGTGGTGGTCATGACGCCTGACCCATCACGGTCTGGCAGTGAGACGCGTCCACATGTTTACTGAACAAACATTTCAAACTGTTGACAGGGCGCGCGCAATCCCACAATGATTGTTCGATTTTTAATACCAAAACAATTGCACGGATTTTATCCGGCCCTAGAGACTTTTTACGCAAGCGGATTATTCGTAGGCCATGGTCTTATAGACGGATGAGTTATGTACCGTGCGGGAATTGAAGCCGCAACTCGCTGCACCGTATGCAATCAGTCAAGTAAATATTGCATTGGAAGTTCATTTAGTACCTACTAACAAAGGAATGATTGTTATCTGCGTCTTTTTTCTACAATTAATACAAAACCTTTCTGTCGTGGTAGAGCCCAGCGGCGGCTTTTGCCGCTGCTCGAATGGGCCGGCTCGACCAGGTGGGTACCACGGCCTCACAGAATACCGCCGTGACCTAGAGGCGTTTTGTGCTTCTGCGTTTCGTTCGGTGAGTGAGGTAACCGTTGGCCCACTCCCCCTCCCTATTCCCCTCCTCTTCCCTTCCATCTCCCAAATATCTTTAAAAGTTATTATAAAAGCGGACTTGCCTTTTGGCATTCTCTGCCGGTCCCCACCCGTGGCGTGGAGAAATAATGTAAAAGGATAGGTGCATTTAAAAATTAGTTTTCTATTTTAGTAAAATAATTTTAACCTTCGAGATGTGCATTTTGTGAATGGAGAAGTTTGCCATGTAGATTGCGAGATTATGATCAAGATTATTTAACTTATTTGTTATTTACCGTCGCCTCGTTGTTCAATAAAATTAAAAAAAAATTGATTTTTAACCTACAATGTAACGTGGCGTAGGTTTTTTTTTTACCCAAAATAGTTTAGTTTCTTGTATACGTTCGTATTGTATAAGTACATATCAATGTATCATCATTTCGTTTATTTATTCATTCTTCATACTAGGCGCCCTCAATTGGAAGGTGAGCACCTTCCAATTGAGGTTCTTCGTTGACTTCACGAACAACCGGACAAGAAGTAGTTAACCAGACGTCTCCCCGGGCGGAGAAGGCGCCTACCCCCACCTTCCAAGCGGACCACTACGTGTGACAAATGACATATTCCGAACGATCGGATATTCGTTACAGTTGCAGCTTTAACCGTCAACTAGCCCCATGATACGTGACAGTTAACGGCCCAGATTTGCGACGGCGTATGAAAGCGAGCGGTTAGTGGCGGGAGAGCGGCGAGATGGGAGTTACGTTACGTTTTAACTGTCACAGAGATGAGGCAAATAATCGGCCGCGGTTCGTTCAACGGTAGTCGCGGGCGTCTTGGTCCGCGTGGATCGGTGATAAGAGCACTAGATGATTGGTTCCTGGCTTCAGCGGGTATCCCATAACGATGACAATGTTTGTCCAACACAAATTATTGGTTTTCGGGGCTGGGTTTTTTTTTTAAACTTTGTTGCTTATACCTTAGAGTAAATGAGGTGACAAAGGGCGGACTTAATGCCTATTGGCATTCTCTGCCAGCGAGCCTATGGGTTGGGGAGATAGCCGTGGCAGGTGTATTTAACTTCAAAAATAAACTTAATATAAATAAATAATTTATATATTAAAATGTCATTATTATATATGTAGATAGATAAAGTATATAAGATACACAATAGTAACCAAATAAGTCCTCACTTGTAAACCTAATTACCAGATAAATTAAAAAAAAACTCTAACCGATTTTTTAAACAAGTCCCTATCTGTCAGTTCCACTGTTGAACGTATGGAAGATGAAGGTGTGAAACAAAAGGGTAGCCCCCCCTACCAGGTCGAGTGTTCGTGACCTGGCGAGGAAACGTCTCCCTCCTCCGACGAGATTCTTTTTTTTAGTTTTACGTGGAGGAAAGGTGCTCACAACGGGATTATGTCGGGATCATCATTGAAGATGTTGGGCCGACTAGAACCCCCTACGGTAGATACTCTGTTGGCCCGGTGGACTGTACAGCTTTGGCTTCGGCGGAAGAGACTCCTCTGGGGTTTTATTTGGATCTTGTATATATGTAATGACCCGTTGAAACTTACATAGTGCGATGATGGATTGTATACGATATCTCCATTTTGTGAATAGCGCCATCTTGCTAATTTATTTCCTGAATGAATGTCTGCTGTTCTTTAGCTTCAAGGACACTCATGACCCATGTGGTACGACACAGATGTCACCACAAACATAAGGCGTTAAATGAAAGCGCCAGCTGAAGCGGACGCACCGCTGGTAGGCTTCTCCTTTAGCGAGGACCCGAGACTCGCATAGCAGCAGTGAATCGGTGACTACTGAGCTGACAGTATGTTCAAATCCAACTGTTTCATTAATGTAAGCCACCCTAACTTTGCGCGCTGCGCCCGAGGCGGTGCGCGGGCGCAGACCGTTAGATAAGTTCAATGACCCAGTTCGGCGGCCCGCTAACCGCTACAGAGAAATGAGATTCGCTTCTCTATTCAGGCTTAGCGAATTTGAAGCGCACGGAAGGAAGCTGCGTTGATATTTAGATAAGGAATATTGACGCCATAACAACGTGAACAAGTTTACAATTCAAATCAGACTTTCACATTTACCACACTTCATTTCTCAGCCGTGTCCCAGTTACCTTCGCCGCCGAGTGCCGCAGCGGAATATATGTTCACGAGTGACTCTAGACTGTTAAGGTGGTCACAGACCTCTCCATTAAGGTGGATATGTTGCTCCATCATCGCCACGCTCGGCAAGAGGATCACGGTACCGAACACCACCGACACACGGCCGCCCGTCATCGGTCCGGCACTTTACGAGACGGCTATCCCGCCATCTGTCGGTGGCCAATGGGATTTTTCAAGGTTCTTCCCCGTGTTCCAGAGCCTCTTACATCTCACCCACCCACGGGGACGAAGGGGCTGACAGATACTGACGCCGTTACTACAACAGTACAACAGCTTGAGTCTGTTTTTAGGAAAATACTTTTAAAACGAACCATACACTAAAATGTAAGTTTTAAATTTTAAAAGTCTTAAAAGCATATATCGCTCGCTGGATTAAAGCCACGTATAACGTCTAGAGAGACAGTACTGAGATGCAATATATCAGAAACAGTCGAAAAAAAAAAAGACGAAATCTCATCATGGCACTTGACGGTGACCACCCGAGCGTGACCGTCGCTCCGTCTCGATGCACACGGGAGGAGCAGGGGGAGAACACGGCCGCTGTCAAGCGTCCCATGTTACTATCAGCGGCTCGAGATAATTGGTGGAATTAAGACGTCGGGATTTAACGGACGGACGGCCTTTCTTCTCGATCAAGAATAGTTTATATTATTCTATCCGATGAGATCGGGCTGCTGTGGAGGAACGAACGTAATATTCCACGCACACACCGCAGTGGGCACAGAAATATTTCACAAGAATACCATGTGTTATTCCTTTATTAAACCATACCGTGTCATATTTCACATCCAATACGGTGTTTCGTTTATTGTTAAACCATTATGTCATCCTAGTAAACACATAGCTCGCTTACAAAGATAATAAATAATTTCGTATCACATATGCGCCAATAGCCTAATGGGTTAAGGGTGCGGACTGTGAAACATGACGTCGCAGGTTCAAGATTTTAAACGTGGTAGAGCCCAGCGGCGGCTTTAGCTGTTGAATGTCAATACCTTTAAAGGCCGGCAACGCACCGGTATGAATACCGGTACCGGTTGAATCGGTAGAGCTTACCCCACAGATTCACTCACACACTCACATCTTCTCTCTATAATATTAATGTAGATAATATGGGCAGGCGTGATCCCTCTCACCCATAGAGGTACGCAAAGATCACAGACTTCGATTTGTCATGAACGTCGGGATGGCATATTTTCGCCTCAACTTTGCGAGTGACGAGCATCATCGCCGCGTTTGCTCCCGGATATCGCCACGAAATTATCAAAGCTCTGACCCATAGTCGACTTATACGTCAGCCGCGGACAGGGTTCTGTACGTGGTAGAGCCAAGCAGTGGCTTTTGCTGCTGCTCGAGGGGCTGCAGTCCCATGGTCACGCAGAATAACGGCATGAAGAAGAGGCATCTTGCGCTTCAGTGTTTCGTTCAGGTCAGCCGGTCAGCAGTCAGGTAGCCGGAGGTTCTTTCCCCATCCCCACTCCCCTTTACTCATCCTCCCATCCAACTTACAAATATCCTTCGAGGTCGGCAATACACTTGCAGCCCCTCTGGTGTTGCAGATGTACGTGGGCGACGGTAATCACATGAATTTAAAAAAAAAAGGGAATTGACAGATTAACTTAACTACACACTACGTTTTTGATCGGATGCTTAATAATTGCTGTAACCACTTTCATGGTTCTCTGTCGATACTATTTTCGGGAAGCGATGGGCGCGCGCCCTGTCGGCCGTTTCTCCTGTGCCCGGTCAAGAACGGTGGCGCCACAACAGCTGCTCCCATTGTGATACGACAATCAAAATTCTTTATGGCAGATATTCAGTTAAATTTAAATACTTCAATAATTATATCATCTAATTGTAACAAATTACAGCTTTGTAATAAGCTCAGTTTCTATCTTCTACCTTTTCTAGAAAGAGGTTAGTTACCACACTGTTAAGTAATGCAGTAATAAATTATTTTATATAGAATTTACTTTTACAATACAGAGCTGCTGTTTACAGTAGATAGCAGAATCAATTGTTTCGCCCAGGGCTTCATCATTTCTAGATAGAGACACACAGACAGCACAAAGGTTTCTTAGAAAGTATTTTTTTTTTTGTTTAAATATTAGTCATTAGACTAGAGAAACAGAAAGATTACAGTATGTTGGTGTCGCGATGCTAGATTTAGACAATTAACATTTGTATGTCGACAGCATCACGCGAAAAAGTAGAAAAATTCTTAAATGCGAAGCCATTTTAATACACTCCAATAGAGGACTCTGTTTCGACGCGTTTAAAGTGCATGCCTCGGTCGCGGGTGCAGCGTGCGCAGGATGATTTGAAAAACATACCGTCGATATGAATGTGATGAGTCATGCATCCCGTTAAAAGAAAACGCCGACCGGCACGGAGCGCCCCCCCGCGACCTTGAACTGTCGCCCGCGTGCGGCGAGAGTGACAAGGCCCGATGTCGCGAAACTTTGGATACGACACGTGAAAATTATAGTTATAAACGATCAGACAGTCAAATAATAAATTAACACGCTAGTTATAATCCCCTAGGACTTCCTTCCCGCTGCTTCACGCTGATGTTCCGGTACATCGATTACGCAGCCGACCTATGGAGCGGTTCGCCCGAAAAAAATTACAAAAAAACAACAGTGCCTTGGTTAACTTCTAGGCTAGCCGTAGCATAAATCAAGTTCAAATTAAAAATTATACAAAAAAACACCAGTCGCCATACGTTATAGCTGTCGCATTAACAACCGGAAATTTTTAGAAGAGCTAATATAACTAATAACGCTTAGGGATGTATTTTGTCTGCCCTGGTGTTACTGACGCTAAAATGCTCCATTCTTAGTGCTTAGGCTTTGTGTTAGAAACCAAAACACTGTAAACATTGAGTTTTAAAGATCCAATCTTTGTAAATGTTGAAATATCTAGAGAGATTAACGCAAACATTGTCATATTTATTAAAAAGAAAAAAAAAATTGGTAAAAATCATTCAACTACACGGTCACCCCATGCGTCGGTATACATATGACGCGACGATGCAATTTATAAAATTCGAACGATTCCAAGTTCTCTAAAAAAAAAACATCTATTTTATATTTAATTGTTGCATCCACCAAGACACGATTTACTTCGCTTAATTATAACATTGTATGTATGCGTTTGCAAGTATTCCCCGCAATACTATAAATTACACCCGGGGGGGGGGGGGGGGTCATTATTTGTCAGGATATCTGCCACAATGACACATATTATAGGAGAGAGTTTCCTCCGGGTGCCCATTACGGTACAACGAGACGTAACTATGAGCTTGAGTAACGAACGAGCTAACAGCTCAAGTTCAAGTCCTGCCACCTGACACCTGCAAGTAACTTCTGTCAAAGAAGGTTACCGATGGGTTGTCATCCCCGAGGAGTAAGATAGAATGCCTCACAGCCTGTAAGTGTGCTGGCTCTCTTCTGGTTACAGTGCTGGTAAGTGGCCGAAATAGATACGAGGAACCTACACTGGATGGCTCCTCTGGGGAAAAGGAAGCTAAGGAAGAAAACTTATTCGTAAATTTACATCATATGCTTTCTATTATACAATAAATGTTATGTAATGTTTTAGCTTCTCTCTCTCTTTCTCTTAAACGTAAAATCTAATAAGTATCCAAATCTACTAAGTTCGTGAGATTTACTCATCAAAGATGTAATGTTTTTCAGATTACTCTCTCTAAGATCTCTGTCTCGGTATCGATCTTTTCCGACCTGGTCACCCTAACCAGTCCCATGCGTTTACGACGCGGTCTGCACCACAACGAGGAGCGTACTTCTAGCTCCTAGTAAACATTTATTTCACTTTGAATCTGCCGAAAATAGACGACGAATAATTTACGACGTAAATAGAATGCAGAAGTTAAATATGATTGTTAGTAGGAAATGCCCAGAACCATGCACCAACTTTTCCACCGACGGATGTGTTTTTTTAAAGGTATATTTTTTTTGTTTAAGATGTCAAATAGTGGTCAGATTAAACGAGAATACAGAGGAGAGCATGCGAAAGGCAAAGATAATTTTTAGACGTTAATAATAATAAAACAAAGTCGCAATCTGCATTTGTCTGTATGTTCGCTTATAACTTCTAAAATTATATATAATTCTCATTTCATATATAATATTAAGTTTATATATGAAAGATCTGTCCGAGGAAAGCCGGCGCGGTCGGCCTGTATCTTATAATTGGGAGTGGTATCTGTCAATGCGTTGATTGTTTACAAAAGTCTTGTAACTAAGGGAGGCTTTAAAAGCATAATCAATTTCTTTGCTCAAGGACATGAAGCTAGATGTTATACGTACATAGCAATACATATTCTTTTTCACTTTATTAGCCATCTGACGACCGCTTGGCTTACTGGTTAGCGTACCTAACAACTGAGCCATGGGTCCCGAGTTCGTAACCCAACCGACACTAATATTTCTACCAATAATTTTCTCGTTGCGTTAGCCCCCGTGTGTTTCGCATAACCGTTACATCGGATGTGGGAAGGTAAAGACGACCGAGTGCGTCTATGTTCGCGTCGACACTCCCGGCACTATAATATCGCCTGCGCAGTTATCTACTGCCGACATTTTTCGGAAGTTGACGCTGCGGTCGAAATCGTTCAGGACGACATCGTCATCAGAAAGATCCAGACGACATGTATCTCCTGTACGATACTTCATACATACATTATAGGACTGACCGCCATACACTAAAAAACATAAAGTACCCGCGACGCATTTAAACGATGCGCAAAACTGCATCGACAAACGTACGGACAAAAATAGACTCGGCGCGCTCCGTCGCATGCGTCTCTCGCGCGGTGATTTTTTTTCTGTTTACTTTTAAATTGTTACGAACATTAAACGGGCTGACTTCTAAAAAGGAGAACCGTCACTATACACCCACCCGTCTGCGTCCTCTCGCCGTTCTATAATTAAATCCCGACGATAGAGGCTTTTCCATTGCACATCGACGGTACGTTAATATTTCGACGGGGTTTGTTTTGTTCTATTATCTCCTAGTACTTTACGTAGCGAATTAGACATGGCGCCCCCCACCACTGTCCAGCCGTTTAGGGTTGTCTACAAACATCGAAGTTCGATGAAGCGTAGGGGAGACCAGATTTTTTTTTTTAATCTTTCTTATCTAGAGAACTGCGGTGAAGCTTCCAGCTTCCTAGGTCGGCGTGCTCGAGCTACAGTAATCAGTGAACGGTACGGTTTTTATATTATTGTAATGATGTTGTTTGTCTTCTAATCAGTTACGACCGTGAGAACATCTTCACTACTGGCAGTTGTCAACTGCGCCCGATATAATTAAGTGCCGCGAAGTATATAGAGATACTAATTCGTTCTCGTCTTTCCGAAATCTCCGTTACTATAAATGTAAAGCACTCGAAACGTCGAGAATATAAAAACAAAATTAAACGTGATAAAATCCATAAACAAGAGTTTAATTTCAAATGTATAGTGTTCACGTAAATATAAAAAATCATTATATTAATCATACTTGAAATTAAGGCAGTTTTCTTGGTTATTTATTGACGTAAGCAAAGACAGAAAAGGAACTTCTTCTATGCAGTTAAAAATTAATGTTCAGTTACATAAACAATTATTCATTAATCAATGAATATTATACACTGTTATATATATATATAAAATACATAAACAAATTAATGTTACACATTCCCAATTCAAAATGCGAGACGCAACAGCTAACGGAAACGTTGCGCGAGAACGGTGCACTCAAAATTGACCTTGAAATTTGACTCTCACTGCGCACAGAGTAGTTTCTCTTCAAAAACAGAGTGTACGTATTTACTTTCACATGTCCTTCCGTAATTTTACGTACCGTATAATCTTATCATTATCAAGCGAGTCGTTTCACAGACTAATGCACTTTTAAGTTTTTTTTCTTTTACACCTTAACACAGCCACAAGATATTTCCTGTGAACGTTAAATTGCCGCTCTCCAAAGTGGCTTTTTATGTTCCAACAATATACAGGTCAATGAATACCGGAAGTCAGTGCAGTTGAGTCGATATCATTGTTAGTTGAGACATGACATAGTCCAAGTGTTCAACTGTACACATCGAATGTGTCCGTAAACTTGATAAATATATCATCTATAAAGGTGTTGACATACCCAGCGGCGCGTACGCAAACGAAGCCACTTTTCATACGAATTATATAATAACACTAGCTCAATTCCACGTGGGTGTTAACAGACCATAAATTCATTCTAAAACTATTTTTTTTTTTAAACTTCGCGACCGCATCGTTCAACGACGCCGCATACAGACAGTCACATGCGCCGCTAGATGTGTTTCGACCCTTACGAGTCACAATCATTCGACACAAGTTATAGACATTGACGGCATAGTTGGGAAGCTTAAAGTCACGTTAACAAGTTATGACCATATGTTGCGGGCAAAACGGAGCGATGTATAAAATGTATTGGTGTAATTCTCATACGAACTTGTGCGTCACTTGTGCGAAAATCACGATTTCTATATCAATGGGGAAAAAAGCGAGACATGAAAATTTATCTATACACTGTTCACACTACGTGGACTATCTGTGCAATGTTTCATCGACACCGGATAATTCGTTTCAGAGGAGATTGCATCGCAGTTTGCTCCCCCCGGCGATATCTCTCAAATGTCCTAAGTTGTGCTGCTAATAGTATCAATGGTTATTTATCTTGCCAAGTCTGGCGTTAACTGAACATTGGCCTCTCCTAGTCGCAAAGGATACATTTGCCAAGCTGAACGGTTGGATAGCGCAGCACCGGCGCAGTGATGCTGTTGAGGTGCCAAGAATGGATTTATAATTACATTTACAAAAAAAAAAAGTCAACAAAATCATTTCCCAAAAATCGATCGATTTGTTTGATTGGGTTTTCATATGAAAATTGTAAAACCAAAACGATCTCTTATCGTTTTTAACATTCTTAAATTTGTATAAAGTACATGTCATTCTCTAATTAGGTGAAAGTGAAGAATTCTTTTTAACTCAACAATCAATTTTATCGTATACTTTTAGTTAGTAAAGATATTTTTATTTCCAGAACGTTTCATTCTTGGCGAAAGAGAAAAAATCGATTCCCAGGCCGACTCTCATACCTCAGAAGGAGAACACGTCAAACAGCAAGAGAGTTGGCCGAAAATATGCGCGCCATCGTTAACTTTGATCACGAGGAAAAAAAGAAGCAAATTTTATTACACTTCCCATGGAACGGGACCTAGTAGTCTTGGTACACTACCTTTAAGGTATCCCATAATATTTTTTTTCCACGTTCCAGATATAAAGATTGTTCGCAACCACATACACGATATCGCGAGAATATCGTGTCGTGTCGTTACAGTGCAATGGAATAACGCACAATCAGTATTGCAATCTGCAAGTTTCTATCTTTTTTGCGCAGATCGCAAATATCTTTCTCTGTTATATTCGTGGCCCGATGGTACTATTGTTACGATGGATCGATGTTGAATCGGCGTTATTCGCAAGCGCAAGCTCTTCCTCGAAGTTGAACGAGAATAAGCAGAGTACTATATTTTGAATTAGGCGTAAATGTTGACTGGTTTTTAAACTCTAGTTATTTATAGCCTTGATGGTAGTGACCACGCTCCGAAGTAATTTCCTTGAGGTAAATATTTGTATGGTTAATATAAATGTTTGTCCTCGAGTCGTGGACGCTAACTTTATGTTATATTATTATTAATCTATAGGTACATGTATATATAAATTTAAAATTTAATTTAATTAGTAAACACCTATGTCCTCCTATCTCAAGGCGCATTTAATATCATAAAACTACACAGTGTGTGTTTTTTTTTTATGAAAAATAGGCTTGCGTTTGACCTCAATCTTGCCAGATGGAAAGCGAAGATGAGGCCTAGGATGGTACACGCTTGCCTAGATGTCTGTTCACTTTGGCCTTGAAGATATCAATTTGTATAAAATTATTAGTTAACTGTTAAGAAATATGCCTCCCCTCCAACATTCTACACCAATATTCAAATTTCATGTCTGTAATTCTTTCCGTCGAGCTAGAGATCCATGACAACATAGGGACCGACGCTAATAGGTTCCGTCTTGACCTTCAGGTATCAGGTATACCTTCAGGCGAACATTTCACGATCAAATCGGTGACGTTCTGAAAAAAGGTCAGGTCAAGAGTACTCTAAACCAACGAGCATGCATGCGACGACTGATGAAAGTGGAATAAGCGAAAGACGTATGTCAGAACCGTAGCAAATGGTAGCAGATTGTCTCTGCCTACCCCGTTGGGAACAAGGCGTGAATATATACTTCAGGTACTGAACCCTGAATAAGAGGTTATTTCGGGTCCACTTTGCCCTTTCAGGTTATTTATTAATTAAACGCGTACATGAAAACGCAACTATTCATCGAACATGATACATATTTAGGCTAAAAATATTTCGATGCCAGGTTAATTTCTGACGTGGTAGAGCCAAGCATCGACTTCAGCTGCTGCTCGAATGGGCAGGCTCGCTCGGGGTAGTACCTTATGGAATATGGCCGGGCAACCCACCTGCAGCTCCTCTGTTCTTGCAGGTGTATGGGCGACGCCAATCAGCGTCAGGGAACGTAACGCAGCTGCAGCACAGTATCAAGTCTTACGTTTTCTTTAACGGCCCTTATAAATTCACATCTGCTACTTACCCCACACGGCCACCCGGTAAACGTGCGTGGAACGATGCTATTCGAAATACCATTCGCATTCGATATTTTTTTTACGAATTCGTATTTCGTATGGCACAAAGTAAACAAGTAACGCGATGACTTTTACTATATATATATATCCCGACCGGTAAGGAAAAACACGCGTTATTTGCTGCTACGGTCAGAGTACAAAGCCCTCTCGAAACTGTATAATATAGGTATCTATTTTCACAATATTCGCATTGATACGATATCTCCGCGGAACAGATCTATCGGACGATACGCCAATCAAACTGCTGAAAGGCGGTAAACCCGGCGACGAGAGAATGTCTCGGTGACTTATAGTTTCGCTCTTGTACTTAATATCATATAGAATACTTCGCGCCATGGACGTTTTTTTTTTTACAGTAAACCGGGCAAACGTGCTAACCGCGTGGTAAGTGATTACTGTCGCCTGACGTACATCTAACAACACCAGAGGTGCTGCAGGTGCGTTGCCCGGCGTTTAAAGATATTTGAGTGATGAGATAGATGTTGCTAAGGGGGTTTGGGGGAGGGAGGAGAGAGCCTCCGGTTACCTCACTAACCAAACGAAACGCAGAAGCACAAGATGCTTCTATTTTACGCCTGTGTCCTGTGAGGATGTGGTAGGTCGCCAGAGCTCCCTCACCACCAACACGTGGTGCACCTTGATAGGTAATAAACGAGGCGATTTGGAGAAAAAGATTTCTCCCTCACACCATAAGGTTGAGTAGGACAACGGCTATGCTATACCATGCTTGTGAACGGCCGCTCCCGGTGGAGGTTATTCAGCTCTGGTCTGCAAATCCTGCACAAGTTTTTTTCGTTCCTCACTTTTATATTAGAATATCCTTCAGTTGCCCGAGAGACTATTCGATACTTTACGTAACGGTGATTATATCGTAAATAACATAACAATTGACGAACGAAATTTGAATTTCTTACGTTAAATAAAGAATCTTCATTAACGAACACATTTAGTATTAGTAAATCTTATGTATATTTTATTTTTTACATAGCCGCCGACGTAACATTGTAACTTAAAAACTATAGAAAGAGATTAGTTGCCAGTGAAAAAAATTTATATTTCGAATCGTGAGCGCTCACTGTCATGGCGGCGCGTTCTGGTACGTTCCGGTGCGCGGCCGTGGCAATTAAACCTGCATTCATTATTGAAATTAAGAATTAAGCAGAGGAACTAAATCACATTCGTTAAGAGATAAGATCGTCTATGCGGAAGGCAGATGTTGGCGTGCAACTGATTTTGGAAAGTGTAACGAGATGTTTCCGAACGCATTCTAGAGATTAGTTCTTCTCGTTCAATTTAATAATAACCTTTCACGTCTTCACTTCAAATAAACATGCTTTTCTCTTCCCCATTTCATCAGGTCCTCGGCATCAGATGAAATAAACAGGAATCGTTAAGACAAGTTTAAAGAGCCTCCAAAAACTATAAGCCATTGAAGGATTTCGTTACCCACCTATCCAGCACTATACTATTGTATTATAAACTCTTCCTAATTCAAAATTCATAATTCCAAATTGCCAACGGGAAGAAGGTGAAAATTTAATTGACACATTTGACATGTGTCAATTAAATTTTAGATGACTAAAGCTTAAAAATTTTCTTTTTTTTTATCGAATTTAAAATTCAAAGAGATTTGTTTTTTTGAGAATTTTAACATAATTGGTCACTTTATTTGGATCAATGTGCCACTACTAATATCTATAAGGAAATCGTGGTCGTGGTTTAATGTATTAATGCATATTTGTGACCAAATAAACAACCTTCTTTTAATGTACTAATAAATAACTAACAGAGTAGTCGTCATGAAGTATTCTCGGTTTAAAAATCGTGGGTTATTTTTCTCCTGTATCGATATTATGTCAGACTCTAGGAGAAGAGCAATTCCCCTGTTACAGTAGAATGTGTCGAAAAGCGATGTTAATGTACTGATGTTAATAATTTAATGCGCTACTCGCGTAAAAGGAACGAAGAAAAAATGGTCCAAGCGGAGGCTTATGTCCAGGAGTGGAATGTTTAGCGGGACCATCATACAGCGCTATATAGTTGATACTGCATACTTGTAAACAGTTGTAAGTGTGCTGTGATGATACGTGTGTTGTGGTTATAATGTACACACGCACATGGACTAGTGTCGCCACGCAAGCGTTCGAGACGGTATCGACTATTGGTATACGAGGTTGGAGTAAACGCTCTGTCGAGCTAGTTAGGCGCTAGACGGTGCGCAACTAAATATCATCTCTCTACCACATCGTATATCTGCTAGGTCTCTAACTGAAAATTATTACCGTTATTATTTACTGTTCCGCTGTTTATGAAACTCCTATACAAAACGCTCAAACTTGCGTTCGAAAGCCACGTATCGAGCACAGAATAGGTTTTATATTAAACCGAATAAGCAAAAACACCTGGCTGTTATTTTTGAATGAAATAAAAAAAGATGCTTCGAAAAAAACTCAAATAGAATATTCTTTTTCACGGTATACTGAACACATAGAAAGCACTTATTACATACTGTACCAAGCAAGTTATAATACTTTTTTGAATTCATAATTAATTTAAATCAAAATTATTTATATGTGTTGAAATCTAATATCGTGTCATAGCAACAGAATGGTTATTGTTTCGAACACGTCAGGAATTAATCCGTGCAAATTTATTAAGTATATACGATAATAATATATATATATAAATGTATATGTATATGATAAGTATATATATAAATGATTGTGTGAGACCGCAATCCTCTTGACGAATGTGGCGATTGTTCTACTAACCAGCTGGTTTTATTAAGGAGTACGATGTTATAATTTCGAGCTGTGACGTAATAAAGCTTGGTGGTTTAAAGCGTGGTAGAGCCAAGCGGCGGCTTTAGCTACCCGCTCGAATGGGCCGGCACGACCGGATTGGTACCACGGCCTCGCAGAATAGCGGCGTGAAGTAGAGGCATCTTGTGCTTCTGCGTTTCGTTCGGTGAGTGAGGTAACCGGAGGCCCACACCCCCTCCCTATTCCTCTTCGTCCCTCCCATCTCCCAAATATCCTTGAAGACCGGCAACGCACCTGCAGCATCTATGGTGTTGCAGATGTATGTGGGCGACGGTAATCACTTACCATCAGGTGAACCGGTTGCTCGTTTGGCGTCTCTTCCATAAAAAAAAAACTGACAACAGATACCTGGAGACATGGACAGTTATTAACGACGCAGGAGATATTATAGTGCCGTAATTGTATTATTATTTCCGTATCCGATGCGTCCGTATAGTATAAGGTCGGAGGAAGTCTCATCGTGGTACGTGGTAGAGCCAAGCGACGGCTTTTGCTGCTACTCGAATAAGGGTTAGTACCACGACCTGTCAACCCCGGCGTGATATAGATCTTGCGCTTCTGCGTTTCGTTCGGTAAGTGAGGTAAACCGAAGGCCCAGTCCCCCCTTCCCATCTTCACTCTCTCTCCAACTTTTAAATATCATTAAAGACCGCTTGCCCCTTTCCCATAAATTAATTATGTGCAATATGTACACGGAACACAATACAATCAGACCAGAAAATCATAAACATTAGCTGGTACTCAGATACGAACCCGGGACTGCCGAGCAACGCCCTCGCAACCGGTAATAACCGTATATCGATAACAATAGCGTATAACAAACGTTAGAACAAGTAAAAGGTATTCTTTAATCAACATTTAAGTTATACAAAAATATAATGAACAATTAGTCTCTTGAACATTCGTAAAAAATTTCACCACACCACGGGTAAGACTGGTAGAGAATGTCTATATGCATTTAGTCCGCCTTTAGTGTCTGTCTGTACAACAAAGATTAAATAAAAAAAAAAGAAATTAATAACTTAATACTAGGGTGGTATGACGGCCGCGGTAGTCTAGTGGTAACGGTGAACGCTTCAGTTGCATAGAACGTGAGAAGAGAACTTTATTTATTCACGAAGTTATTTCGAGGACGAGGTGTTGCCGAGTCGCGAATGGGTGCACAGCGCCGCTTCCTGTGCGCACTGGCGTCCAGCGGTCCGGGAATGTTGACATTTCGCCGGGCCCAGGTATGCGACGCTCGACCTGCATCTAGGAATCGAGGAGCACGTGTCTCTACTCGTAACAGCGGATGGAGGTAAAATTTCCAACCGCTGTTAATCTGAATTTAAGTTACACCAAAAATATAATGAACAATTAGTCTCTTGAACAATCGTAATAAATTTCACCACACCACGGGTAAGACTGGTAGAGAATGTTTATATGCATTTAGTTCGCCTTTTGTGTCTGTCTGTATAAAGGAATAGACAACAAAGGTAGGGTGGTACGACAGCCGTGGTGGCCTAGTGGTTATGGCGGACGGTTTAGTTGAATAGAACACGTTTGACTTGGGTTCGATTCCCGATGGCGACATCACTAAAACTGTTAATAGCGATTATAAATGCTGAATTCACCACGTTCTCGGCGGTGACGGCAAACAAACACCTGAAATATTATTTAGAGGATATGTGAGCTCCGCCAATCCACATTGGAGCAGCGTGACTCCTTAGATATTTGAAAAGGAGGCAATTGTCAGTAGCTATTCATATACCTTCTACTTTAAGGTGGTCAGAGGTTTATTGTTTAGATATGATAGGTTCAGAGCTTAATTGGAAGAACGTGCCAGGAGTGAATGAACCTTTTTGTTCCTGAATGCAGAACATCATCTGCACATGGTGCGAACGAGCCTGGCGACCGATTGATGGCGGAAAATCCATTCGAAGGTTACGAACCCAAATCCCACACACCAGTGGTGAGCAGCGTACACTAGTGCGGCACTGCGCCCATCAACCTCTCTTGCCCACTGTCATGAGTATGATCAAACTTTACCTGGCCCTTTCTTGTACTTAAATAGGCTGGTGGAAACAGTGGGCCAGCCAGTAGTCGTCTTAGCGTTGAAGCCATCTATACAAATTGTACATAAGTTGCGATAACTCTATGGTATGAGCTCTGCACATGATCGGCATCGGTACTCATCTGCGCAGGAAATATTATAGTGCCGTCAATGTGCGCGCAAACACAGGAGCAGCCGTCTCCACCTTTTAAGCGTGGTAGAGCCAAGCGGCGGCTTTACCTGCTGCTCGAATGGGCCGGCTCGACCGGATTGATACCACGGCCTCTCAGAATACCGGCGTGAAGTAGAGGCATCTTGTGCTTCTGCGTTTCGTTCGGTGTGTGAGGTAACCGGAGGCCCACATCCCCTCCCTATTTCCCTCCTCTTCCCTCCCATCTCCCAAATATCCTTAAAGACCGGCAACGCACCTGCAGCATCTATAGTGTTGCAGATGTATGTGGGCGACGGTAAGCACTTACCATCAGGTGAACCGCTTGCTCGTTTGCCGTCTTTCCATAAGAAAAAAACCTTCCTATATCCGATGTAACGCTTATGCGATAAGAGCAGGGGAAAAGGTCAGATGCAGTGTCGGTGACACAGAGACAAAGGACAGAACGCAACCAGACACGTCAGTAAGATTCGAACCCAGGAGCCATGGCTCGGCAGTTGGATGCGCTTACCACTAAGCTACGCGCTCGTCAAGCCTAGGGGATCCAACTCGTGTCTCTTGATTCGGAGCCAAACCCCGTAACCACTCGGCAACCATGACTGCTGCAGTCGTACCAATGAACGATGGTTAAATACTCTATTACAATATATTTTTTTCTCATATTTACGCCAATCCAGTATTCCCGACATTTTAAAAGGTTTACAGCAGCCACGTATCACAAATGGGCAAAGGTGATCGATCGTCAGTGTTTAATAAGCCATTTTAACCCTATCCACGCTGCAAGAGTTTACACTATCTTTGGGTCGAAGAGTGGTATGACCTTGACCTTGGATTTATTACTTATCGCAGTATCCCTAGTAGATGGCAGCCATCATCTCGGTTGAAATTAGAATGCTTTTCTCTTAATTTCAATAGCCTTGCGAATCATCGTTGGAAGACGCTGGATGGTCTTCGGCAAGTATTTCTGGTCAATCAAATATGATGTTATCAGAGGGTCAATCAAAACCGAGACCAATCACTTAAACTCGATTAATAGCCACGTGGAAGCGGCGCAAGACTCTGCCACCCTCTTCTTTCCATGGTTGTCGTAAATGAAGACAAAAGGTAAAGCCTATCCAGGCTCGTTACCGTTCAAGTCCTTGGTATCTACTAGAGAGGCGAAAATTAAACTCAAAAATAACACTCGTAAAAGTTATAAATAACCGTCGACAAATTTAATACTTATAATACGTTATTATCATATCTACTTCTTACGTCAATTATTTTTTTTATATTCAATTAAGCATATGCACTTGTGTTGTCAAATTGTTTATTCAGCTGTCAATTGTTTCGCCTCACACAAAAAAAGCTTAACAAAACAACGTCATCATCATTTTATTTCAGTGTTTTTGTGTTAAAGATGTCGCATAATCGACATTTTCTAATTATATGTTTTAAAGGTACAAACAAATGCAGAATGTGCATTGACGCAACGCTATGGTCTATGGCCTCGATATTGTTAATAATAATGTCACGTATCGTTCGCTGAATGCTGTCCGTTGCACTTTTGTTTAATAACATTAAGCGAGATTGAAACGTGATTCATAATTGTAAGCTCAAAACGATTGTTTGTTCGCAAGCGGTAAAATAATGCCATAAATACTACTCATAAAATATTTATTATTCTGTCTGTTAAAATTATCCCTGTTATTTAAGATTTCATATAAGCTTAGTTTACATTATGATTACGAAGTGGGGATGTGGGTAGATCGGGAATTAAGAGGAGTAGCATCATCATCATCATCATGGCCTGTGACCAGTCAACAGCTGAACATACGAGTGGCATGCCTATTCAATATTACTGAATCGCTATAAACTGAACTAGGTATGATAATCATTGAACAGAAACAGTGAACATAATAAGGACGGTAAATTCAGTTTAATTACCCATTTCGGAAGGGCATAGACAGTAGTGCGTAGTGCGGTGCGGGCGAGAGCGAGGGTGTAGAATCACAATTTTATGTATAGGTATATAGGCAGTCGACTACGCCGGGAGTCGGGACAATCGATTCGGCGAGCGAGCGCTCCCCTACCGTCTCGGCGGGCACCCACCCGGCAACCACGCATTCTAGCGAAAAGACACTCATAAAAACTCACCTCTGAACCTCGGATAGTGCACACCACCAAAGAAATGCAGACGAGACGATCGCAAAACACTGAGACACTTACAAAAGTCTAACCCGCAATTAATCTTATTGACACAATCGTAAATTAACTTACGTTGATTTATTAAAAATCGCTAAATGTATTTATTTATACTAGGAATAAAATACCGGCTGTGTTGAGCCCGGTGCTGTTAAATTCTAATTAACAACGGCGTTAATCCCACGACAGTTCGCGGTGGACTGACCGAAATGAAGATGGCGCCGACTGTGCGTTCGAGATGACGCGAGTGAATGCAGTCACAGGAGCCCCGTTAGAATTTTGACCAATCACATAACACTGCGTTCGTGATACGCCAATGACAACGTAAAGTTTCGAAGTTATTTTTCCCGTGAAAGTTCAAAACAAGTTCATCTTCGTTCATTTTGTGATTTATGTTAAGTGATAAAATATGAATTCATGCACCGTGCAATTTAATTAAGCAATTAACAGTTACAGTCAGGTCAATACTCCGTCAGTTATGCTTTGCGATTTTGTACCGATTGTTCCACGGATGTGGTACGTCAGAGTATTTTTTTTAAAGATGGACGACAATCTTATCTAATAAGTTTTAAGTATCTTAAGGAAGCTATTAGTTTTTAGTAAAGTTTTAGTAAAGATTATCACCTGCACTGAAAAAAAAAACTTAAAACATTTTTCTACTTGATATTTTTACTTATTCTATTATGAGTTTAAATTAAGTAGTCATAAGTCACAATTTATTGTAATTTTTGTTTTATTTCTACATACATTTTAAAGTGAGTAGTACCTTTGGATATTTAATATTATTTTTTAATATTTTTGTTAGCCCTGCAATTTTAGCGCATAAGCATTACATCGGACATGAGAAGGTAAAGACAAAAACTGAAGAAAAAATAAGTTCTCTAATCGAATTTCTGAAACTATAGCGCAACAATCAGGCGCGTAAAAACTTTTAGAATGTGTGAATGAAATACCTCTTACTCTGCACTTGCAGGCAACACGCTAAATACGCGCACAGTCGTGGAGCTGCGGATACCAGCCCGTCTTAACATACCGACACTCTTTTTTTTTTTATAAAAACCTTACCTTCCGCTGTAGGAATTTCTCCTGTGTCGCGGAGGCAGTTTACATACATGAATTGCACATGGACAAACACCCAGATCGGGAACTGTTATTTGTGGTCCATACAAATACCAGTTCCCGATCTACTACAGTTTCATAAAGTACTTTATTAAACTGAACCGAGCACTCTGGTCACTAGACCACCACGGCCACTGATATATTATTAAAATTTAATCCATTCAGAATTTAGATTCGTTTATTGTTTTTGGTCTATTGCAAATCAGTCAACAACATACAATATTAAAACAACAGGTAACGAAAACCGGCCAAGAATCGCGAACTGAAGAAAACTCGATTTTTTTTAATGCTGTTAAAAGTTTTTCTAAATTATTTACTTTGAACTTGCAAATACTAAAAAACGTTTCCATAGAACTAACTAACTGTATAGAAGTTTGATCAAGAATTTCGCATTATTAACGTGCTACTTACTCGCTGGCACTAGATCTTCGCCTTAGTATATATTACTAACAAGATGTCTTTTAGGGTAACCATCATTTTAATCAGCTACGGAAAGGGCTATGCTCGGTGTTTCTCTTTTTTTTTTATGAAAAATAGGCTTACGTTTGATCTCAATCTTGCCCGATGGAAGGGGAAGATGAGGCCTAGGATGGTACACGCTTGCCTAGATGTCCGTTCACTTTGGCCTTTGGTTCTCTGCGCGAAAGAGTCTGCAACGATGATATACGCAGCAGAACTAAGCAAACCGACATAGCCATAAGGATCAGCAAGCTGAAGTGGCAACGGGACGGCCGGCTGGCAGAACTGACAACCGTTGAGGAAAGATTGTACTCGAGTGGCAGCCGCGTACAGGCAAACGCAGAGTGGGAAGACTCCCCAAAAGATGGAGTGACGACCTGCGCAGTGTTGCCGGAAGTCGATGGATGCAGGTGGCTCAGGACCGAGCTTTGTGGCAATCATTAGGGGAGGCCTATGTTCAGCAGTGATGATAATGATGATCATTTTAAATTAAACCGGACCTCTTTTACATACCTAAATAAAATTTCAGTTCTAAAGGCAGTTCCTAAGATCATATGCTTATTAGCACGATGTCACAATTAAAAGACAAAACATGTTTCAGAAAATTATGCCTATCAGTTTTGCGGGGCTAATCCTGGAAACGACTGAATCGATTTTGAAGGGAATTTGTTCAGAGAAATATATAAATATATCTAAATATATATATTATGTACTATTCGGTATTTTTGAACCCATTTCACTATTTTGTTCTAGTATATTTATTGAAGATTGATAACAAATTTTCAAGACAACTTTGAAGAGGAGATTAGGGAGGGAAGAAGTAGAGTAAGTTACCCGCGACATAGTCAGGCGTAATTTTAAAGAATTTTAACATCCTTTATTTCCAATCTAAAAAGTATTATATCTTTTTAAACGTGGTAGAGCCAAGCGACGGACACTTTGGATTCTGCCATCGCTCCCACGTGAGTATCAAGCAGGGCCGATACCCCTGGTGCAAGGTGAGCACGCACCAGGGCGCCATACCTAGCGGTAGGTATAGGTAAGTCGTTAAGCTAATAAAGTCTACCACACATTTATTTCATCGAAACAAGGTTTCCTACCGTTTGCTGTTACAAGACCTAAATTAAGCATATCGATGGCGTCCAAGCAAGCTGGCAATTCTAGCATGTGGTAGAGCCAAGTGCTGCCCTTTGCTGCTGCTCGAATGGCCCGGCTCGACCGGGATAGTACCACGACCTCGCTGAATACCGGCGTGAAGTAGAGGCATCTTGTGCTTTTGCGTTTCGTTCGGTCACTGAGAACTGGAGGCCTAAAACCTCTTCCCACATCACTCTCTCCTCATCCTATCTCACATTTCCCAAATGTACATTAAAGCCAGCAACGCACCTGCAGCTGCTATAGTGTTGCAACTGTACGCGGGCGACGGTAATCACTTACCATCAGGCGAGCCGCTTGGTCGTTTGCCACCTTTTCCCAACAAAAAAAACATAATAATTTACATATTAAACAAACTCAAATAAATGAGAAGCTCGCCCGGCGCGATGTTTACGGCTTTCAACATGGGGAGAGGGACATACTCCAACAAAGACACAATAAAGAATTAATAATAAAAAAAAAAAAAAATTCTGAAACATGTTTTGTCTTTTAATTGTGACATCGTGCTAATAAACATATGTGCTTAGGAACTGTCTTTAGGACTGAAATTTTATTTAGGTATGTAGAAGAGGTCCGGTTTAATTTAAAATGATCATCAATATCATCACTGCTGAACATAGACCTCCTCCAAAGATTGCCACAAAGCTCGGTCCTGAGCCATCAACTTCCGGCAACACTGCGCAGGACGTCACTCCATCTTGTGGGGAGTCGTCCCACTCTGCGTTTGCCTGTACGCGTCTGCAGATCGAGAACCTTTTTCCCCCAACGGTTGCATAGGCCCCCTGTCATTTTTGAAATCTCTAAATAATAATAATTTTTATCAGTGATTACAAAATTTTCCGAAATATTACAATCGTATGGTGAACCTATTCGTGTACATACATTGTGTTCGGAATTCAGGGTAATGTAATAACTAAGTAATATAATTTCGTTGCAATGTGTGATCTTAACTGAACTAGATCTATATCTAGATTCTTGGATTAAATATAATACAACAAACAATATTATAATACTTATAACAGACGATCTTCTCGTCGAGTATACCGCAAAGCCTCTAGACGAAAGTATACAACCAGTGCGTGTTGCCAGTGATGACATACGGATCCGAGACTTGGTCCTTCACTGCAGCCCGTATGAGGAAGCTCAAAGTTGAACAGCGCGCTATGGAAAGGGCTATGCTCGGTGTTTCTCTGCGTGATAGAGTTTGCATGATGATATCCGCAGCAGAACTAAGGTAACCGACATAGCCGTAAGGATCAGCTAGCTGAAGTGGCAAAGGGCCGGCCACATAGCTCGCAGAACTGACAACCGTTGGGGAAAAAAGGTTCTCGAATGGCTGCCACGTACAGGCAAAGGCAGTGTAGGACGACCCCACACAAGAAAGAGTGACGACCTGCGCAGTGTTGCGGGAAGTCGATGGATGCAGGTGGCACAGGACCGAGCTTCGTGGCAATCTTTGGAGGCGGCCTATGTTCAGCAGTGGACTTCTGATAGGCTGAAATGATGAACAGACGAATAGTAAAACTCATAGAGACAAACTCCGGTTTAAAATGTATGGTTCTGTTGGCGCAACGCCTTAAAGAAATAAAATAATGAGCTAAAGTGCATCAAATAGATGTATGTTCGAGACATGCAATATTTCACTGTAATTATTTCTAGATGTAAATTAAAATCAAACATTTTTATTTATTTTTTCCTATTGAAAAGGCGGCTAATAAGCAAGCGGTTCACCTGATGAATATGTGATTACAGTCGCCCACGTACATCTGCAACACCAGAGAAGACTAGAGGCTTAGAAGAGCCGGCTTCTTTAAGGATTTATTTAGAGGAAGGATCGGGAGGCGTAGAAGCACAAGATGTGTCTCTACTTCACGTCGGTGTTAAGCGTGGTCGTGGGTACTATCCCGGTCGGGCCGGCCCTTTCAGCCGGAAAAGCCGCTTGGCTCTAAGACGTAAACGCGTAAGAATATAAAGATCATTTATGTACAGTTCCGTTCTTTTTTATCCGTGTCTTTTTAACCATATAACGTTTTTTTTTTATGAAAATCATTGGCTAACACTGTATTCATGTACAGAAATATTTAGAAAACAATAATTGTTTGAAATTAAACTATTATTTACGAATTTCATCGCGTTCAGTTTTAGTTCCAATGTTCCCGACGCTTCGAGTGCTTTCCAGCAGCCGTGGTCACGGAGACTGAGGTGTTAGACGTCCAGATGTCAAAGTCAACTCGGGCTAACTTCGGCTTTTATCTATCATTTCTGGACCGATCTACGCAGAATGTGCTCGCATCATCTTGAGGTCGTGCAGTGGTATGTTTGGTTTTAGATTTAATTACGTAAATTACCGGATCCCAAGCCTTCAAAGCCAGTCCAAGGGCTACCTTCAGCTTACAACTATTTATTTTAGAAAACGCACAATGTGCTGAATAAGCACATTATACTATAATTACTTATTTAACACTCAAGACGTAGAAGTGAAATACACCATAAGCAACGAACTGAATAGCTCTCAGCTTAAGCCTTTAAGGCGTGAAATTTGATTGCGCGCGAAGCGTGGGCGGCTCGACGTTATCTAGATCGTGGCAGACGTATCATGATGGCGGATGGCGGAAAGATGGCAGATAGCAGCAGGCGCTGTCGATCTTGTTCTTAAAGTAGTGAAGTAGCAGCCTGTAAGTGCCCGCTGCTGGGCAAAGGCCTCCAACTCAAACACCGAGTATCTGTGAGGGTTTTAGTGCCGGGAAGGGCCCGTCGCGCCGCTCCAGTTCCGGTTAACGAGCTTTAGAAAGAAATAAAGAAAGTACTTTATTCGTTGCCACAACTCAAGTAACACATAATGAAAACTTAATGAACATAACAGTAACATAGTTGCAGCAACAAAATGGCGTCCGATTCAGCACAATCCTGTAGCAATGCTAAATGAATAACCACAACTACAGCGCTGGTGTTCTGTCGGCACCATGGATATATTTTTTTTAAATTGTTTTACATATCGTCTAATTGTTTATTTATCTTAAATTTAGCGGCACACAAGAGTGCCACGCCACATTGTTTGAGAATCACCGAACTAGACCATTGTTCCTAGAATACTCCAAGAGACTTAATTTTAGTATACGAATATTTCTTGACTACGTCACAGGGAGATTGCGTAAAAAGGGGCATGGACGCTTTTGTGATCTACTGCTCAGCGGAAGAGGAGCATTTACCCATTAAAACCATTAATGGTAATGGCATAATAACGTAACGGCATTGTGTTCTATTATGATGCGTTAGTTACCAAGTTTTGATACTCTTTTTAGGGTTCCCCATTCAAAGAGTCGTGGTAGCCTAGAGGGCGAGTGACCAGGGTTGGATCCCCGGTGCCGGCATTACTAAAATTGTTAATAAGTAATTTTAAGCTGTGTTCATTTGCTGCTGCTGCATTTACCACGCTCACGGCAGCGAAGGAAAACATCGCGTGGAAACCTGCGTGTCTGAGAAGTAATAAAAAATATTATTTCGGGGATAGGTGGCCTGACCACTAGGCTACCACGGCTCTTTTAAAAGTGAGTACTAATAATAGTTATCTCTCTACAGTGGGTTACAGTGTGAGCCCATACTTTCTCTCCCCTCACAAGTTGGGCAAGAAAGGCAAGTTTTATTTATTTATTTATTTATTTAAACTTTATTTTTATACTACTATTATTAAACCTTTAAACAAAAGTATTACAAAGGGCGGACTTAATGCCTCTTGGCATTGTCTGCCAGTCAACCGCGCGGTCAAAGTTTTGTTCGGTAGGGGGCCAATCCAGCAAGCGGCTCATCTACATTACCGTCGCGTACATCTGCAACACCACAGGCGCTGCAGGTGCGTTGCCTGCCTTCAAAGATATTCGGGTGTAGTACCTGGGTGTGAGGATTAGGATGGAGGGAGGGGAGGCGGAGTGGGCCTCCGGTTACCTCACTCACCGAACGTAAAGCAGAAGCACAAGATGCCTCTATTTCGAACCGGTATTCTGCGAGGTTGCGATACCTACCCGGTCGAGGCGGCCCGTTCGAGCAGCAGCAAGCAGCCACTGCTTGGCTTTACTACGTACGAAAACGTTTAACGTGTACGGTGCTGCTGGTGAGCGCAGCGCCGGCGCCCTCGGACTGGTGTCGCTGGTCCCGGATCCGCTAGTCTGTGGCTTTTGATGATGGAACAGCCTCGTTTGTTATTTATGTCAAGAAAATTACCCTAAGGTAGAGAACTCAAGGCATATCACCGATGGTTATTTCGCCATCCGCGACCATTGTATTGAGAAATTATTACAATAAATAAATGTGTCCATTTTAATTGTAGTTTTTCTTCTTCTTTATAAGTATCACATATGATAAACAAACAAATAAATATAAATTAGAACGACAACAGTTAGAGACGGGTAATCGTCACGTTCTAAACAATGTTATGTGTTAGCTCTGTGGTTTAACTTTTGACTTTCTCTGATGCAACGAATTACATTTAAATTATAACAATCATGATAGTTAATAAGATAGAATTAATGCACGCACATTGCGTTTAGAAATCGAGAGAGTGCGCCCTCGAAAAACGTTCTCATATAACATTTATATTGTTGGTAATTAACATCTCGGAAGCTTCTAGAGCGTTTACAGCTTCTGACCAAAACCACTTTAGTGGTGTAAAAACTGGCTTCGAATTATCATTGACCAATGTTAAATGGTCTTTGATATAGTAGACTACATAGCGGTATTAATACGTATTATATTTATATATATATATATAGACACAAGTTAGTTCCGCATATGAGTTCACCTGATGGTAAGTGATTACCGATGCCCTCCTACATTTGCCGGCGCGTTGCCGGATATTTGGGGGATGGGAACCGAAGAAGCACAAGATGCGTCTACTTCCGCGCCTGTCTCTACCCATCCTCCAATCCCACGAGAACTCCACCAACCACTCGCGGCTGCTGTAAAGGATTCAACCCATCGTCTGAAAGCAACAAGCAACTGTTAATTTGTTTGCGTAAAGCATTAACAAAAAAAAAAGCTTTGTATTGATTTTATTTCTTTATATTAATCATTATCATGATTGTTAGCTTTCACCTGCATAGAGATAAGGATAAATATTATTAACTCCAGTCTTATTCGGGGTCACAATTTAACTGTTAATGAAAAGTTTCGACAAAATCGGTCTAGACGGTTCGCCAAATTTAGTTATTGTATTGATCGAGATGTGAATATGATTGTTGTATTGATTCTGTAAACACAACTCCCTGCGAACTACTATTCATCGGCTTGTTGGAGTATATCCGGGCGCGCTTTTTCTTCACATTGGAGTCGTAAGAAGCGACTGTGGGAAAAGATGTCAGTCCTTAGTCTTTTCCCTCAGTCGTCTAAAAGTGTAAATGACCTTGCTTCACCGTGCATATATATACATGTTTGAAATATGTAAATTTGTAAAACGTTACACGGTTTTTATTCTCAATTAGGAAATGGACCCAGACGTTATGAATTGCGCCGTAAGTTTAACTAAATTAAAATTGCATTGTTAAGGTACCTACTCTATGTCTACAAAGATTATAATTAATTACCACAAAGCATAAAAAAATTAAAAATTATTATGTGACCACATTGCTGCTGTAAAGCAATCGAAAATCGTGAAAATGGTGGGATCTCAAATCGAGCCACTGAGCTGAACAATACTAAGAAAGTTTCATTTCTTAGTTTTGTTCAGCTCACTTAACCAATACGTGAACATCGAAAATTGAAATACCTTCTTTTTAGTATTTATTATGAATGGAAAGGAAAGAAAGTTACGACGTTCGAAAGGAATGTGTGAATGTGTGTATTTTGCCGTTATGACAGATAAAATAAAGGGAACGCCGTGACACACATGATATTTCCATACAAAAACTTTTCAGCATCGGATTATAAGCAAGTAAAAATAAACCTACAAATATTAGACGGTCGAGTATCGTGTACGTGTAATGAAATCAGTACTCTAACAGTAATTCCTTATTTATAGCCAAAGTAAAATGGCGGACAAAAAAGCGCGCGAACACACGAGTGCCGTAAACTTCGCTAAAAAGCGATTTAATTTTATCGCCATAACTGCAAGTTTTCATTTAGAAATGTGTAAAATAACCTCCGTCCGTGCCACTCTCTCTATTCAAATTTAAAACGCTTAATTTTATTGGGCACTTTACACTATTCTGTTAAATTTATGTGTAACGGTATTATTATAATTTAAATTGCATTTAATTTTAATCTTTGAATTTTAATGTGATGTTTTTAATATTTTTTTGTCAATAAAACGTTGGAATTTTTACAATGTTGTGGAGGCAGTTTAAATACATAAACTGCTCATGGACAAACATCCAGATCGGGTGTAATTATTTATAGTCTATACAAAATACTTGTCCCGTGCGGAAACAAACACCGACCCGCAGCGCCGCGGCCAAATAATCTGTCAGCGGAGGCCAGAATATCTGTCCGGCAGCTCCCTCCATCGACTTTAAAGACTGCAACTCAATGGAGTGGCCGATTCTCTTACGCCACCGCTACTCGACAATTTATGTACAAAAATCCGCGTACTTCTTCTTCTTGTCTTTTGTATTTATATTCCCGACGTTTCGAGTGCTTTACAGCAGCCGTGGTCACGAGGGGACCGAGGTGGTAGACGTCCAGATGTCATAGTCAAGTCGGGCTACTTTAAGCTTTTATTTATTATTTTTGGTCGATCTACGCATAATGTGCTCACAGTATCTTGTGGTTGTGCAGTGGTATACTTGGTCTTGGATATAATTTTATTTATTACTACCAATTTAATTAAGGCGTAAGTGTTGAAAAACTCACGGCAACCATAACAATTAAAATCAGTAAAATCGCAGATGATGCTCGCCATCATGAAAGCAAGAAGAAGAAGTAAGGCAAGGTGTTCTCTGCCTACCTATAGCTGAGTAAGGGGATTTGCCTTCAAAGTGTACTGAACACTCGAGTTGGATTCAACATGGGCACGGCTCGAACCTAAGAGTTTTCTACACTTATTTGCGATTTGGTTCGTTTAAAAGCTCTGGTGTAAAGTGGGTTGAAAAAAACAAAATGTCTGGACCCTACGCCTGGTGCAATGAACGAGTTACGTGTTAACGTGTTTCGACATTTTGCAATTGTATTCTTTTATATTCGCTAATTACAGCATTCTTTGAAATCTCACGCACTGTAGCAGCGAACCCCCACAAGCTAACTATCGAGCTCCGTTACCATTAAAGTACGCTGTTTTGTCGTTTCTATGTTGGAAAGACATGTCGCTGCACGTTTTTTAAGAAAGCCGTAATTCAAAACCAGCATACGTTAAATAACCGACATAGCCGAAAAGATCAGGAAGCTGAAGTGGCAATGGGCCGGCCACATAGCCCGCAGAACTGACAACCGTTGGGGAAAAAAGGTTCTCGAGTAGCAGCCACGTACAGGCAAACGCAGTGTAGGACGACCCCCCACAAGATGGAGTGACGACCTGCGCAGTGTTGCGGGAAGTCGATGGATGCAGATGGCTCAGGACCGAGCTTCGTGGCAATCTTTGGGGGAGGTCAATGTTCAGCAGTGGACTTCTGATAGGCTGAAATGATGATCATGATGATACGTTAAATTCATTTCTCTATGGTAAACGCATCGAATAACGAAGAGAATAGAAAGATTACGGTGAATAAAACGACGATGAAATATTGTATACGACCCTAATCCTAGCACTGTAAAGTCTGCACAACAAAGGCAACGTCTGGAACGTTTACAACCAACTCTTAAATAGTTTATCATCGTCAGTGTTGTCACATAAAAAATTACTGCTGATTTAGAGGTATAACACGTGGTGACTACACCCTGTAAGGTAACAAACAAGTCTCTGGCAACCCATTGATGGCCAAACTAAAATCTCACAGACTCTAGTGTGAACTAGCAAGGCAATCAGCAGGGCAGGCCTGCAAGCCGGCTTGCAGGCGTGCTGTTAGAAAGGTCTTTCTTCAGTAGTTGACTTAATTAGTTGATTAAAATGAAGCTATAACAAAAGTAAGCGTGTGTTCTAATGGTCCGGTCGGGGTAGTCTCGGCACGCGGAATACCGATGCGAAGTTTAGGCATCTTGAGAGACACACATGGTGTTGCAGATGTACGTGGGCATCGGTTGTCATTTATTATCAGTGGAGCTACTAGCTCGTATGCTCGCTTTCCCATTAAAAAAACCATTATGAATGTTTTTTTTGGATCACCTGATGGGACAGAGAATCGGAAGGCGCTGTAAGAGAGGGGGAGTGCGCCTCCGGTCACCTCACTCACCGATCGAAACGCAGAAGCTCAAGATGCCTCTGCTTCACGCCGGTATTCTGCGAGTTCGAGGTATTACTCCTGCCGAGCCGGCCCATTCGGTCAGCAGAAATATCCACTAGTTATATCTCAGTAATCATGCGCAATTGATGGTTGGACTGCATTGGTTTATATTAAACAATAATACCTATTTTTCGCATAATAGGCTAGTTATTTTCTCGCTAAGCTCCCTACAGCCCGTGAAGCCACGATACGTTCTAATGAAATCCGACTAGTGTAAGATACAGTTGAAAGAACGTAAAGCACGTTTAGACAAGCATCGTTAATTCGTACGGAATTCGGAAAGCCGGTGAGTTGGCGCGCTGGCGCGGCGCGGACGCGCATTATCATAATTGATGAAAGCAGTGCGCACGCGCCGGCCGTCAGCTGTGTGTAGTATATGAAAAAATCAGATGAATCTCTATTATGTTCAGAGACCCCGTTTAATTCCAGGTGTCATAAAATGCGTTTTAAACTCATAAGTCCTGATATGATTTACAGCAATAGAATTTTAATGACACACAAGTTATGACACGTGGAGGGTAATGGGCAAAGCATAGATATATAGGTTCGTTATTCTATGGGGTAATGGTAAAATAATAACATCTGACAAATTACGGGATAGGTGATCTGAAATCTATCAGACCTACCTAAAAGTAAAAAGTAAAGCAGCAGCCTGTAAGTGCCTCCTTCTCAAATATCTGAGAGGGGTTTGGATTCAATAAGAATCTAACACGCTGCTCCAGTACGGATTGGATGATTTTACATGTCTCGAAATCGAAATATATTTTATTATTTTTCAGGGATGCAGGTTACCTCGCGATGTTTTCCTTCACCGCCAAGCACGTGGTAAATGCAGCTCTTAACATTTCTGTACGTCATTTGTTAATTAGCGTGGTGCACCATGTTTAGGTTGGCGTTGACGTTTGGAGAAAAGTGTGTTTCCTGTTTTTTATTCAATTTATAGGAATCATTGCAAAATTAATATTAATGATTATTATATTTGCAACATTATTACTCTGATTTGTGCTAATATACTACTAACACACATATTAAAAATCTGTGTGTTGCGGTTGTAATTAATACTAACTAACCCCTATTGTTTCATGTTCGGCGAAAGAACATGTCATTTAAGAGTAGATTAGTGAATACGTATGTATTAGAAAGAAAGAAAGAGATAAAGAAAAATATTTATTTGGCAATCACACAACAAAACAATTAAAAAAATAATTATTAAAAAAGATTCCATAGTAGAGCGATGTGAAAAAGGATCCCGTAGCATTGATAATCTGTGGGAGCACCACTGCATACTGTGCATAGCACAACGATATAACATAAAAACCATATATTGAATATATGTTGTACAGACTATTAAAATTGAGTGCATAAATAAAACAAGTCATGTTATTGCAAAGTTAAGTGATTTTATGACAGCAGCTGCAGAATTCTCATCGGCGTCTTGAAAAAAAAAAAAGAGCAATGACTTCATAGCTACGGACATGCTTGGCGAGTGGCGGGAATGCGATTGTAGGCGCGAAAAGCAAGACCGACGTCACTGTCAATGTCTCCGATGTTGGAATTTGAAGTGATTTACCGCCGAGTTACGTAGATCTTCAATTAGTGCCGCTGTATGGTTTCAACCTGCAACATCGGTGTCTTGTGGAGGAGTTAATGCTTTCTTTTAATAGTTTGTCTACCCGATAGTCCAGTTGGCGGGCCACCTGGCGGTTGACTGGACTGGTACTTTGAAGTCGTGGGTCACGGTATCTTGTCTCGGCTACGGATAATCATCTGTTTAGAGATGTTTATTTGATACTTATGAATGATTATTTATCTAAATAGATATCTCTACATCTAATTTCATACCATTCAGTTACATGGATGACAATAGTTTGGGATGACATGTATGATTGTCCGATATATTGTAATAATACTATTATAAAATAAAATGGAACTCTATTTCAATTGGTTGGTTGTGCTTCGTTCGTGAGTGATGTTAACGACCCCCCCGTCCTCCACTCTCTCTTCCCAAAACACTGCTCATCCCTCTTCTCAAACATCTTTAAAGGTCAGCAACGCAGCCGCAGCGCCTCTGGTGTTGCAACGTCGGTAATCACTTACCACCACGTGAGGCATATGCTCGTTCGTGGTAAACGAACAATTTCCTTAAAAAAATGGTTCTCTTACTATTCACTTTGGGACGTGTTGTGGATTTGTAACTGAGGTCCGATTCGTTCGGCCAACGGTAGAACACTTAATTACGTGGATATTTACAAGAATCCATATTATGATTCCACATTAAGCGTGGTAGAGCCAAGCGGCGGCTTTTGCTGCTGCTCGAATGGGCCGGCTCGACCGGATCGGTACCAAGGCCTCGCAAAATACCGGCGTGAAGTAGAGCCATCTTGTGCTTTTGCGTTTCGTTCGGTGAGTGAGGTAACCGGAGGCCCACTTCCCCTCCCTATTCCCCTCCTCTTTCCTCCCATCTCCCAAATATCCTTATAGACCGGCAACGCACCTGCAGCATCTATGGTGTTGCAGATATATGTGGGCGAAGGTAATCACTTACCATCAGGTGAACCGGTTGCTCGTTTGCCGTCTTTTCCATAAAAAAAAAAACATTAACTAAAAGCGTATATGGTCGTACGTCTCACATGAATTCAGAACACGTGCCTACAGTTAGACCCGCGTGTCGACACGTGTGGAAACCAGAAAGTGTCATTATTTCTGTACTTTCAATTTGCAATATCGCAGCGAATAATGAATATATGATAATTATAATGATACCGATGGATAGTGCACTCGTCATTAATCATTGTCATTAATCGTCTGTGGCAGCGTCGTTGAGCGTCTACTCGTGATATTTAATGTTTTCCTAAGATTACCGACTAATGATATATGTAAATAACTGTCGTATGTTTTTTCATTGCATAATCTATATTCATTTAAATTCATTGCGTTCTTTGGGCGTGATTGAGTGTCACATATCTTATAGAAGGATACGATTTCATCATTTCAACCTACCACAAGTCCACTGCTGAACATAGGCCTCCTCCAAAGATTTCCATAAAGCTTGGTCTTGAGCCACCTGCATCCATCGACTTCCAGCAACACTGCGCAGGTCTTCACTCCGTCTTGTGGTGTTTTCCCTAACGATTGTCGGTTCTGCTAGCTAAGTGGCCGGCCCATTGCCACTTCAGCTTGCCTCATCTGGCCTGCAGTGAAGGACCATGTCTTCGTTCCATTTATCATTACTGGCAACACGCATTGGTTGAATACTTTGCTTTTGATACTATTTATTTTACCTTAAAATCATCCACTGCAGGACATGAGGCCTCTTAGATGAGAACGATTTTGCAATAAATGCCACACTCGGCGTACGAAATGGCATCGGTCTGCTTATTTTTAATCAGGATTTGTTTTGATTGATTGATGAAAGATTTTGAGAGGTATTTTCCCTTAATCGCTTCTTCGGTGTCGTACACCCGCGTGTAGAAAGAGGTCGGCAGATTCTTACGCACATACCATACCAGGGCAAGGGATACAATTTCCAGTTACCGAATCCCCGTATCGTGGGTTAAAGTAAAGTAAAATAGTAGCCTGTAAGTGCCTACAGCGGGGCAAAGGCATCCTTCGCAAATATCTGAGAGGGTTTTGGAGTAGGGAAGGGCCCACCTCGCTGCTCCAGTGCGGGTCGGCAGGCTTCACATTTCCACGAAATATTATTTTTTATTCTTTCTCAGACATGCAGGTTCCCTCGCGATGTTTTCTTTCACCGCCGAGCGCGTGGTTTTTTTTTTTATGGAAAAGACGGCAAACGAGCAAGCGGTTCACCTGATGGTAAGTGATTACCGTCGCCCATATACATCTGCAACACCATAGATGCTGCAGGTGCGTTGCCGGTCTTTAAGGGTATTTGGAAGATCGGAGGGAAGAGGAGGGGAATAGGGAGGGGATGTGGGCCTCCGGTTACCTCACTCACCAAAAGGTGAATACAGCACTTAAAATTTCTTTTAACAATTTTAGTGGTGGACCGGACCGGGGATCGAATCCAGGTCACTCGCGCTCTACGATACTAAAGTGAGCGACATGACCACTAGGCTACCACCACAGCCATTTACGGTGCCGTGGGTGCACACTCGTAATTCAAACATGTAAACTACGCAGGATGTAGGACATTTGATTGTTTATTTCGTTTGATACCTAATAGAAACCCTTGTCTTGAACTCAACTTAGACTAATGCTCAACTAAATCACTTAGCCATCATCTAAAATTGTCGTGTTTCGGTTTAAAAAGCAATAAGTAGTTAAGTATATTTCACTTAAGCACTAAGTAGCAGCCTGCAAATTAGAAAAGGCTTCTCAGCGCTTGTTACTACTCCCCTTGTATCCTACCCCTATCTGGTTTTTGTCTGGTAAGGGCTACGTGAATCAAGTAAGCTGATTCCACATGACCGACCTGCTCACGATATTATCCTTCACCGCCGAGCAAGTGGCAATCAGAGCGCTCGGTGGTCCCGTAATTGGACATCGATCACTTACGTACTACATAGTAGTAAGTAAATATGGAGCCAGTGAAAGACAGAGAAAAATAATTGATTGACCATATGAAATAATTGATGTCTGCTTGACCGGCGTAGTGCAGCGGTTTAATGCTCAAGGCGGTACTGAAACTGCTATGAGTACGATCAACTGCAACATAGGGTAGCCATAAGTGCCTGTAAGCTGGGACCAGTCCCGGCATGGGTTTTTTCTTTTTTTGAGGCCGTGGAACCGGTTGAACAGTGCAGCTGGTGGTGAATGGCCACTGCAGCCCATAGGCAACTGCATTGTATTCGCGCATGTGCCCAAAGCACGGCTGTGCTCACTTCAAACGGGTTCAAAATCGCTTCATGCGCCGCGCAACCGAAGCACCACTATACATGCGGAATGTAAACTTCACACCGCGTCCTCCAAATGCCCACTATGGCAGCGCTATTTAAAAAATTCTCTACAAAAATACTTTGAGAGAATTAAAACACACCCCAATTCGTTAGTGGCAGCGCTGGGTAATTACACACCTGCGCGCGATGCGACACTCCGCTTGTGGCGCCCCAAAAGGTCATCACAGACGATGATGACAGAATCACCCAAATTAATAACGCGTATACGGCTACGCCCCTCACGCACATTAGCACAAGCACCCACACTAGCCAGGTCCTACGGCTAACACAGCGGGATAGACTTCGTCGCCAATACTTCACGACCCGCACGAGATTTACTCGAGACAGAGGTCGTTACTAAAGTCTAGGCGATCCCAGAAGAGGTTTCACCTCCCTGTCTGGGCCCTCGGATCGCCTAGACCACCCCCCCCCCTCCCCAAATTGTAAGTTATTCTTTCTTTTCATGCAGCGCTTCATAGCAGCAGACATCGTCGACTCTTTTGTCCAACTTGCGGGCCTCCGATGGAGCTGTAAAGGCCTCCGGGACAACAGCAACGTGGATGGATTTTCAGTCGGTATGTCTGTCCTTCCGAGATCCGAGTCCGATATAACCCGTTGGGAGGCCAACAACGGGTATCCCTAAAGCATTTCCCTCTACCCAAAAAAAAATGCAAAGAGTTTCAATAGAAGAAGATTCGCTGTCACCCCTATGGACTAAGATGGAATGCCGGACAGCCCGTAGTGATACTGGCTCTCTGCATCTTACAAACCGGAACACGACGGTGGTTGAACTGCGGATCGGTGGTAGAAATGGATAATAGTGTGGTGCCTACCCAGACGTCTCCTAGGCAGAGACGGAGTTTATCACCTACTAAGAATATCATATAAGTGTATCATTCATTTGTATGTATGTCTTAAGTTTCAGTACTTTATATTATACTTAATATTCGCGGTATAAATACAGAACAATAAACTATTAATCATTAAAATTGTTACAAAGTCTGTGTACATTTATTTTGGTCCTTTGAGCCTGATTTAGGTAGGTACCTTCCACCAATTGTGTAATGGACCGTTTTGTGATAGCTATTTACTGACGCATGTTCAGGTTCGTTGAATCGGACTGATTGATATCAGCGTAGGAATTTCTCACGTGGGTAGCGTAAATGGCGACTAAGAGAAAAACCCTAAAAATTGCAATGGTTACCGACTAATGCCGGGATAAACCGAACCGGGATCTTAAAAAATAACACACCCGAATTAAGCTAAACAGTTGCTTTAGGTACTGCTCGAATGGGCCGGCTCAACCGGGGTACAAATAGATACATCTTGTGCTTTTGCGTTTTGCGAGAACTGTTATTCGCCAACGTTGGTTAGTTATGCGAGATGAAGTTGCAAGTGCCGGCCTCGGTGATCTTAGATCTTGGTTTATTTATATCGGAATAAGACATTTAATATTTGCCCTAGCCTTTGTTTTATTTGGACTTTACTATACTCTGCTGAGCATTGCCCAGTCTTAACATGTATGTATGTATTTTAGTATGCATATACCGTAGAATACGAACTTATATTCTATAGCTTTGTTCTTCTTTTATGATACATACGATTCGTTAGTTTTTAATTGACCTAACTGTTATTGTGTTATTAAAGACTGAATATATCGTCGAATTTGATACAATTATTGTCTAAATAGTCTCGTAGATACGCGAGAAGGCGCCAGCGAGCGGAACGAGATCCTAATTAAATTATTTGGAGCGTGAATTGCGCGCGTGCATTTACGCTTTTTTCCATAAGAGTTTTAAACTGGCAATTTTATTAGAACAAGAGTCATTAAGCCATGAGTAAGATGAATTTACATTAGATAATTAGAATGTTCACTTTTATGACAAGTTTAAAACTAAGTTTTTTCTAAAGCTGTTGTCACCAGTTCACCTCTCGCTATAAGCTACAGCAATGTGATGTTTAATGTTGAATAGCTAGCCGCCCTGCTCGTCTACTACCTGCGCTGCCTGCACTACACAGGTAGGTTAGCCGACTCTCTGCCAGCCACTTCCACCCACCATCTGGCCCAGGGACAGTTCCCTCTCTCCGCCACTACTCTCCGAGAATATGTAAGTACTGCCACCAACTACTAGTAAGTTACTACTTGTAATAAATAGTATCCTGTAATTTTTTACAAGGTAGGCAGAATTGCGCGCCTTTACTTCTAGCCGTGTCAACATACAAAGTTGTTATTCCTCGACGTTTGGAGTTGGCACTCTTGATACAAAGAGAATGTTTACAGGATAGAAATGTGACGATGCAGTTTTTCTGTTAACGTCTTGTCACCTTCTGGTGGGATATTTGAAACAAATTTAAGTAAGACCACCCTGGTGGTATACCCCAAACAATAAGAAATCGTATAACGTACATACATTCTTCGAACCATAAATACTGACGGATAGATAAATATTGAATTTTTTTAATTTGTTGTTTTTGTAGCTCTAATTTGTGTTACATTTACATTCTCATTGCATTAAAAAAATAGTTAGGAAGGTATTAATCTAGCTCTTATTTTTTTTAAGCGGCGGCTTTTGCTGCTGCTCGAAACGACCGGGGTAACACGGCCTCGCAGAATACCGGCGTGAAGTAGAGGCATCTTATGCTTCTGCGTTTCGTTTGGTGATTCAGTTGTCCTGAGGCTCTCTCCCCCTCCCCATCCCCGTCCTCATCCTCATCAAATACCTTTAAAGGCCAACTACGCACCTGCAGCACCGCTGGTGTTGCAGATGTACGTGGTCGACGGTAATGATTTACCATCTGGTGAGCCGCTTGCTCGTTTGCCGCCCTTCCCATAAAAAGAAAAACCTTTAAAGTAATATCTGTGTTTTTCATACATTACAATAGTCAATTATGAAAAAAACGACTGTGTGCAGACTTGTCGATGGTCGATTTAGCTGTTCGCGAGCGTATATCATCGACGAAAAGATCTTGATGTTTTCTTATGGCCAGATCACGTGGTAATAATAATTCCTATTAACAAATAGAACTTAGTTTTTTTTTTTAATGGAAAAGGCGGCAAACGATCAAGCCTGATGGGAAGTGATTACCGTCGCCCACGTACATCCGCAACAACAGAGGTGTTGCAGATGCGTTGCCAGCCTTTAAGAATATTAGGGAGATGGGGAGGGAGGATGAGGTGGGGGATGGGAAGGGGATGTGGGCATCCGGCTACCTCACTCACCGAACGAAACGCAGAAGCACAAGATGCTCAGAGCTGATGTGTTTTGAGGCTTGGACAAGAGTTGCCAGCTCTAGACAAAACAAGACCTTCTCTGAGGAGCACCAGGAAGAAACTCTGGGGTATTTTTTTAATTTCAATTTATAATAAAATTAATACAATGACAAAATGTTCATAAAAAAATTTAATTGTCAATTTTGCCAATATATCAGTAGCCATATGCGTGTACAGAATAAAAGCTTTTTTTACACATCTTTGTTCCTGATGTATTGATATATTTTATAGGAGGCATTTTTAATGAAGTTTTTTATCATATTTTCATATATTTTTGCTTATGGCACTATGTTTTTAGGATAACAATTATTGATAATTACTTGTATTATTATTCAATCTATTACATGTTCATCTTCTAGTATAAATTAATGTTATTAGATATCCCGATTAGATATCTGCCGTGTGGTATTGGGGTTAGTATCTGTTACCCTCTTTCTTCCCGTGGGTGCCAGAAGATTAAAGGAAAGGTCTTGAAAATAGCAATGGCTGCCGATGGATGGTATAACCATCGGGAAAAAAACTAGCCTCAAATAAAACATACCGTGATCGGACAGCAGCGTCTGTGTCTGGTATTGCGATTACCAATCCGTTTGCCGACCGTGGCGATTAGTGGGAAAGACCTATGTCCTGCAGTAGATTATTTAAATACTCATCTCAAATATGCCAGATATATTTGTGCAGATCCAGATAGCAACATATAAGAAGGTGGTGCGATCACCAATCAGTTTGGTGTTGGTTTGCTTAAATTGGCACTCATATTTCTAGTCGTAGGGCATATCCATTAATATATTTAATCTGTATAAGAAGCAGATAAAAATTGTTATGTTATTTCTGTGTACTTCGAGTTTTCGTAAATAATATTGATCGTGAATTATGTCCCAAATATCTACAAATGTGTACTTTTATTGGAAAATTCTATTCAAGATCGGAGGCTTCCAATTTTTGTTACGGTTTCATCAAATCAACAAATCTTCTGTGAAAGAAGACTATCACTATAACTATATATATAATTTACTGGCGATATTTTAACAAGATTTCAAGCCAAGTTCAATAATTTTGGACATAACAACGCCATAAATCTGGAAGTATAACACAACTTTTTACTCTGAAGTCCTTATAGACAATGCCATACAAAAATAAAAAAATATCTATGTTAGTCATTGTCAGGTTTCAGTTCTGTCTGTTATTGTCACTGTCATTTGTCAAATTGAAAGTTCATGTTCATTTCATGGGTTTCAGGTTAGGGCAAGGAATATAGTTATCCCACTCGTCACAGAACACTCTTGGGTTGGAGATTAAATCACTGGACTTGATTTGTTTATGTATTTATATTATGCTTGAATATTGATATTTTTCATAACGCAAGATAATATAATTTACAAAAATGGCATATATGCCAATGCGAATCTATAATCTTAGTAAAATGGCACAGGCTGTCTTCTATTCCACAATAATGAAACGAACCATGAGTTTTAAAAGTGCAATTTCCTTAGACACTTTGTATCCCAATAGTTCTTTGAAACTCACAACACCTTCCTTTGTAAGTACTTCCCAAATATATTTGACATGTTTCTATTGAAACTATTTTATTGAGAATTCTTTTTCATACCCAAATTCGATTTCAACAACATTTCCGATTTATGAAGGCTTAGTAAAAATAGAGTTAATTTAATCACTATATATTGTTAAGTTCGTTTATTAAGACACTTTTTGGTTTATTGTATATTCTATTTTAAACTACATGTAATGTAATATCCACAGAATGTAATATTTCACCATGGAAATGTTAACTAACCATCAAAAGTCACATTTTAAAATTTCAATGTGCAGTTAGGGGTGGTGAAATATGATGATTTCAATATCTATGAATTGTCCAGAGCCCTTTTTGTTTGCCTTCAAAATACAAAAGTGCAGAAGAATTTTGCGTTTGTAAAAACTGCGGGTGTAATCTGACTGTAATATTTATACTTCTTGTTTGAACATGGAAACATTTTAATTTCCAGACACCGGATCCTAAAGAAAAGTTTTCTGGATATATTCCTTTGGAAAAGTTGGATATAACATACAGTGCTAGCTCTGGCCCCGGAGGGCAGAATGTTAATAAGGTCATCTTGAGTTTTTTATTTGACTATTGCTGAAACTTAATTATACATAGAGCAATGTTTATTATTGCCATGTGGTATTGGTGTATTGCCTTATGCAATAGGAAGGATCAGATTTTTAAGCGTGGTAGAGCCAAGGCGGCGGCTTTAGCTGCTGCTCAAATGGGCCGGCTCTACCGGATTGATACCATGGCCTCGCAGAATACCGGCGTGAAGTAGAGCCATCTTGTGCTTCTGCGTTTCGTTCGGTGAGTTAGGTAACCGGAGGCCCACACCCCCTCCCTATTCCCCTCCTCTTCCCTCCCTTCTCCCAAATATCCTTAAAGACCAGCAACGCACCTGCAGCATCTATGGTGTTGCATATGTATGTGGGCTACGGTAAGCACTTACCATCAGGTGAACCGCTTGCTCATTTGCCATCTTTTCTACAAAAAAAAAAAATACTAGGTGGTACACTCCTTCTCTGCCTAGGTACAGAAAGAAGAAGGTTGTCTGGGCAGGTACCACCCACTTACATATTTCTGCCACCAAACAGCAATGTAAAGAGAGCCGGTATATGTGAATGAATAATTTATGTGTGGCACAAATATAGGCTTTGATGGCGCTTCAAAAGAATCATTTCTCGATATTGTGTAAATGGTCTTGTAGAAAATTGTAGTTTGTACATATCTTTTATTTTATGATTTATGCAATATACATTATTGGAAAAAAAGTCAAATCATACCTAAGGAGTTTCTTTTGTCTGTTTCTTCTCCATCAAAGAAACCTTACGAGGAAACTGTGTTAGATAGTAAAAAAACCCATAATAAGATTTGACATTTGACAAACTAAATTATCTTTATTACATCGGAGAATAAAGAGTTTTTATTCATCATTCATTACCTAAAGTTTTCAAAAAATTGTTACCTAAATATAAGTACTATGCGGACAGTAAAGAATATTATTTTTACAGGTGCATACAAAAGTAGATCTCAGGTTCAAATTAAGCGAGGCTGATTGGTTGCATCCCGAGATAAGAGAAAAATTATTGGAACTGGTATGTGTAAATTTTTATTAACAATCATTAAAAATGTTCCTTTGCCTTTGCTTAATGGTATACTTAAAAAGTATAACTTTGCAAAATTTGCATTTATTTGTCTCTGACTGAAGGCTTAACTGGTTAAAAGCACTTTATTTGTGGTTTTAAGTCTTGGCTAAATTTACACCAGTTTGAAAAATAACCCCTCCGGGAAGAACCTATAAGAAATTTATGTTTTTTTTCATTGCAATGTTACAACATCATTTATAATATATTCTCTTTTTTTTTTGTAATTAAAATGATATCTTTTAATTTAAAGTGAATATGAAAGTATTCAAGGATCATCTCCATGATTATCATTTGCAGCTTGTCTCAAGTCCACTGCTGAACATACGCCTCACTCAAAGATGGCCAGAGAGCACATTCAGCGCATGTATAGATTGACCTGCATTTTTCAAATTCTCACAGTGCTGGTTGTCACTCCTACTTGGTGATTGTACACTGGATTTGAAATTAGTATAGATATTTAGATTATGATTTTTCAATTGCAAAGAATTTGGAATTGAAATATACTACTAACCTCTAAGATTTAAATTAATGTATATAAAATTACCAACAAGTTTGTGTTTCGAACTCTTAAAATATGTCAATAAATAATTTTTATAATTTTTTTTACTCCATGAAGCATATTGAAGAAATAATGGCAGTACAATGTAAATATCTAAGTTTATTTCTAGAGAAATTTTGGAAATAAAACCCTTATCTTTTATTGAAAGAGGCCGTGTATGTTCAGCAATAGAATTTTTAATGAAATAATATTTTGTTTAATTGTCAGCACGGGAACAAGCTGTCCAAGGAGGGTTACCTAATCATACGGTCTGACGTAACGCGCACCCAGCAGCTGAATCTGGCGGACTGCATGCAGAAGCTGCGTACTCTGATACGAAATGCGTCCCAAACAAAACACCAACCTTCGCCGGAGACGCAGGAGAAGATCCGTCAGAGGTATTGTTGTTTATTATTTCCGGGCTCAAGCACCTGTATGATATATGCCTACCAAAGTATCAACTTCCTGATGTCCAAAAAACATTCATGAATCATGTTGACGTACACAGAGTCATGGAAGCTCTGAGTCCAAGGTGTTCAATTGCCGGTGCCGGCACCAACGAAATTGGTAACGGCAAATTTCCAGATGTTACATCGTGCTCGGCGATAAAGTAAAACATTGCGAGGAAGCCTGCCTCTCAGAGAAATAATAAAATATTTCGAGGACATGTGAACTCCGCCAATCTGCACTGGAGCAGTGTGGTGGACCCTACCCATCTACAAAACTCTCTCAGATATTTGAGAAGGAGTCCTGCTCATTCCCAGTCTGCTACTTTACTTTTAAGTGACTAGGTTTCGATTGCCGCAAGTGCTTATTGAATGTGTACGGAAAGACGAAAAATCGTTTGTTTAACGTTTTGGTGCCATCCATCCTTCAGGTCTTCGGTAAAAGTAGTTTATAGTTTTACCGTCGAGATACTTGAACAAGTATTCAAGCTCGATTGGATTTGTATACGATAATTGTTATATCACTTTGACACTGGCAGATAGTCAAACGCTGCTCCCATATGTGACTTCGTGGCCGAGAAAATAATTTTTTTTTTTTATGAATTATTATGCGTTAAATATTTTTTTTATTTCCCCATAAAATCTGTTATAATTAAGTGTGCAAATTTTCCATAAATATATATTTTATTTTAACTAATTCCCATAAACATATATATGTTTAAATTTCAGGCATTTTAAAGCAGCTCGCATGCGTGTGGCTTTGAAACGCGAGGAGTCGATTAAGCGCGGCTTGAGGCAGCCGCCCACTGTTGTGGATTTATGATTTTTCTATTAAATTGGGCACACCTTTAGGCTTGCAATGTTAGCAAAAGTTAATTTTATATGGATATAATATGGCATGTGTAATATCTAGTAATTGGTATTCAAATAAAGGTTTTCTTCAGTGATAAAAATTGGGTTACTATAGTTTAATTTTTTTCGTTATTTATATTTCTCTTTCATTAGAATTTTCAATAGATTATCATCATCATCATCATTTCAGCCTATTAGAAGTCCACTGCTGAACATAGGCCTCCCCCAAAGATTGCCACGAAGCACGGTCCTGAGCCACCTGCATCCATCGACTTCCCGCAACACTGCGCAGGTCGTCACTCCATCTTGTGGGGGGTCGTCCTACACTGCGTTTGCCCGTACGTGGCTGCCACTCGAGAACCTTAGAATAGAACAATAGAACTTAGAACAATAGATTATAAATGTCATATTTTAGTTCAGACTTTTTTAATCTGTTATTCTTATTGTTTAAATATGTGTAAAGAATAAAATATAGTTACATTTCACTTTGGTTAAAGACCCAAGGAGGCGCAGATTTTTTACATACATAAATAAATAGCAACAAAAAAGCTCTAGAAATGTATCATATATCGTATTATGTACCTGTGTCATATTATATTAAATTTGCCATTTTTTCATAAGATTTCTTCGTTTGAGTTAAAACGATGATACAATTTGCTGACATTGTAGGTTTAACTACTGGTAACTGTTTTATAGGATATAGGGAATTTGTGTAGTTAAAATAGTCTCGGAAATGTTGAGATTAATTTTTTTTTAATTTGGACCCCTAACTGTAAAACAGTTCTTGTTTGATAATAAATTGTATGTGACATGGTTTTGAAGTTGAGGCTACAGATTTGAGTGCAGCAGTTTACTCAATTTAAATAGATACCCTAATTAGTGAAAAACTAAACTCCACTACGGGGGTGGTCAGAGATCTAGACAATCATTTTAACTGTTTCAATACTGCAACTGAATCGCTGGTTGTTCAGGGCAATGATACGAATCGGGTATAAGTTTCGATCGTTGGTAAGAGACTGATTTGAAGACAGATAAGGGATTCCCCTATCTGTCTTCCTCCTCCTGTCTTTAAATCAGGAGGCCATAACTCGGTATATTTATTAATACCCGGGCGACGACGGGTACGTCTCAGTGTAATCTGGTATAATGACATCACCAACGGAGCGGAACACTGAACATACTGGTACCTCTGTTTTCTCAGTCACGACACTTATCTAAATAAACTTGGAAAGTAAAGCATTCTAAATACTAAACTTCATCCAAATCGTTAGAGCCGTTTCCACTTTGAGCTTAGCCTTGCCAAAAAGTCTAAAACAGTTGTATAACGTGTTGCATTAATAGAAATTGTAATGTTAGGACACGTGTCACATTAAGGGTTAATTATTCTAACACTTCTGATTACTTTTATCAATATTCGTAAAAAACACAATGTCATTAATATGAAAACCGGCCAAGTGTGAATATGCTCAATAATTTAATTCAATAATGTCTAATAATTTAATAAATATGACAATGTTACTAATTCAGACGATAATATCCTCTATGTAGGCAAATCTTGTAAATATTTATTTAAGCTTCCAGCACAAAGTGGTACACATGGCGGACATAATGCCTAGAGGCATTCTCTCTCAGTCAACCATCAGGCTATGCAGAGATAAACACGTAGTAGAGGCGATACAGCTAATAGAATAAAACATGTAATAAGATATAAATATCAAAATATATACTTATACAGAAAGGAATACATACATACAAACAATATATACCATAATATACACATGTAATTAGTTTCTTGGCAACTGCTCCGACGATTTGGATGATTTTTTGTACTATTTGTTGTTTTACTTTAGAGTTGCAGTATAATCGCACCAACTTTGACGCATATTCTTTTTTACCATATATCAAAAACACAAAAACCCGTGGTAACCTCATTATTTTTACTTAACTCTTTGTTGTTTGTTTTTATTTGTTTAGTTATCCGCCATAATGACACATATTTTGTGAAAATTATAACCGATTACAGTTCAAAATTTACAAGCGTTTATAGGTAGGACTATGTTCAGCAGTGGACTTGTGATAGGCTGAAATGATGATGATGACGATAGGTAGGAGAGACGGACGGAAGGACAGACGTCCTCAAAATCTACACAATATTTTTTTTTAACTATTCATTTTCTATGTTTATTTTTAAAACATATGTCACATGCAAATTGTTTTCAGTGTGCCCAATTTACCAATATTTTAAGGTAGTTATAGGAGTACAAAATTATGTAGTAATAAATATAATGATTATAGCTTCTTAGTTTTATTTCTGTGCAACAAGCTGTAAAAGTGCAATTACCTGATGGACAGTGCACGCCCATTTTTTTTATGGAGCGCGTGCTCCCTAGCGGGGGCAAGGACAGACTATGTCTGGCCTGCATCGACCAAAACTTCTTCGCCGTATATCCAGTTCCTCGGGAGACATCCTCTGCCGTCCTGCCCACAGGTGTCGGAACACAGACGCCTACTCGGCCTCCAAACCCACGTGGGCAACGGACCCCTTCGATTCCGCCACCCTGAGGCCAAAGGAAATCCTTCTTGATTTGAGATTTACCCCATCATATTCGCGTCAGAGCCAGTAAACCTTACATTTTAGTTCACACAAACTAACATTATCATATATTTTACCTACCTACCACCACCTATCTTCCCATGGATGTTGTAAGTGGTAACTAAGGAAGAAGATTTGAATATGACATGGTAAGCCTGGCACGGGGTTGGCAACCCGTTATAATCTCCCGTACTTTGTCCGTCACTGGTTTGGAGCTTGCTAAAGAAAAGAACCGTGGTACACCCTGCTAGCAAAGGAGGCTTTAACGGATTCGGTAATCCCAAATCCCACAGACCTGTGATGGGGAGCACCATCACTAGTGCGATGGTACCGGCCCAGCGCCCATTTACATGCTCGAGCAGCAAGGTGAGTATGGGCAAACTCCAAGAATTATATGTTCTGTTGGTAAGGCTTATTGTAAGCTTCTTGTAATAGATGTGTAGATCCAGAGAGAGCCTACAAAAATGGAGTAGGTATATAATATAGTATGAGAACAGGTGTTGCTCGTGGAGGCTGGTCTGTTCGACATTGTATTTTTTTTAAAGAATTCAAGCAATGGCATTTATTAAGCGACATTACTACTTATATTCCTGTTAACCCTCCAACGAAGCATTACAGCTTGAATCTGAAATGGTTCACGACAACAGTCGAATGGTGGTTCAGAACATATGTCGTCATTGTTCGTAGTCCGCAGCCTAACCCATTTGGCTATTGGCGTTTCAATTTTCCCGCATTGCACTTGTGCTTTAGTTCGGTGGATCACTGTATTCTTGTTATTGCATACCATATCTTTGATTTTAGGACATTGTATGGATTAACATTAAAGTTATTAAACTTACTCAACCTACGAAGCTTCTTCTCCGTTAGATGAACCACATTAGGGAACGATGGTAGATTGTAAAAAAAATTAGTAGGATTTGTCATCTGACAAGGTCAGTTATCTTTCTTACTTCTAAGAGTAAAGAATCTCCTGTGGCTTGCTTTCAGCTGCCTATGGGACCCTTCCTTTTATTTTATGATGTACATTATAATAATAGAAAAAAAATACAAAATTACGCAATTTTTGACAAGTACAATTATTTTTCTTACGTCGAAGAATGAAGTATTTTAATTCGTTCATATATCAATATAATTATACGGCATTACTCTCGCACACATAATTAGTAACCTGATACTAAGTCTTTAAGTGACACGTGACTCGGGGGCAGTGTATTTTAGCCTAAGTGCTTTTTTATCTGTACGTTGTGGTTATATACTCTTCGGTTGTTATAGCAACGGCACAAGTAAACAAAACAGAAGTAGTGCTTTTGTATACTCGCTGCGAAACAGTTTGTAAAAATATTTTATAGGTTAACACAAATAGTGTCGAAAGGAATTCAGTTTAACAGGATGTCTTACAGAGATCTAAGGAGTGAGTATTAATTGCTGGCCTAATTAAAATCTTTATCGATCACCTCCGTGAACAATAATGAAATAGTTCCTGGACATTTTGGTCTCCACGGTGCCGAATTTACACATCTATTATATAGGAACTTCTCGCTGGTATATTTTTTTCGGGGGCAACCCGAGCGACGAGACTTACCATCGCCACCGGTCACTTTCTGTCTCCTGGAGTGGTGATGCGTGGGACGCGTAAGCCAGTATGGTTCGTTATCTAGAATATTTCTACCTTAATCAGAGACGTGTATCTGAATATACACTTTATATTATTATAAAGCTGAAATATGTACGCTAATCTCGGTAACTTCCGGTCCGATTTGATAAATTCTTCTTGCGTTAGAGAGCCCATTTACTGAGGAAGGTGTTAGGCTTTGTAACATCACGCTACGTTCCATATGAGCGGAGTAGTAACTTTAAACCTCGGTATTGTACTCACCATATGTACAAAGGGACAAGTATAATCGCAATTGAAGGCGGATGAAACCGCGGAGCACGGCTAGTTTAATATGTATCAACTTGTCTAAGTACACTGCTGGACACATTTCTTTCCTTGAAAGCGCCAACATAAGCCGGCATGCTGCACGGAAGATCTGTGACCGTCGGACTAGTCTGCGGGACCTGGGTTCGGCAAATTCAAATGGATCTCGTTCGGTCAAATCGATCATTCGGTCGCCTGAGCCTCGTTCGTTCGCTAGATGGGCTCGCCACGTGGAGGTGAGGTTGGTATTTGGGAGAAAACAAAATGATATTTTTCTCTAAAAACACTAAGGGAATATTACGCTGATTATGGCAGCCAATTATGACACGATTAAACTTCAACTTTCCAGACTTTATAGAAGCCATGCGTGTCCTGGGCTTCCCGCAGCCGATCTCAATGGAGAGCTTCAGGATGCCGAACTGGCCGCTGCTCGAGAAGTGCGTGCGCTGGCTGGCGGAGCGCGTGGAGCCCGACGCGGCGCTCACCGGCAGCGGCGCCTCCCTCGAGGGTCGTGTGGCGCTAGTATCGCACGCTTTGGAGCTGTTCGTGAGTGCCTCGTTGGTTTTTTTTTACCCCGATTTTAGTATATTCATATATATTCAAAGAAGTTTAGTAGTTTTTTATACTGAATATATACTTATACTGTGTCCAAGAGTGTGTGTCAAGAGTCTTTTACTGCCTACTTCTGCCTAGAAGTGCAACGATTGTATTCTGGCTTGTTGTTTTTTTTTTCTCGCGCCAAATAGAATTGCAGTTGCTGTCGAGTTTATAGGATCCAAAGAAATCTTTACTTTTCCAAAGACAAAATAGATATCTTTTAATTATAAATTGTTTACAAGTGTTGACGGAACCGAGACGTGGTCTTTCACTGAAGGCCGTATGAGGAAGCTCATTGTTGCTCATCGGGATATAGAAAAATGACTATTCTCGCTGTTTCTCTCCGCGATAGACGGACGACGTTCGCAGCAAAACAGCAGAGATAGGCGACATAGTCGTCAGGATCAGCAAGCTGAAGTGGCCGGGACGGGCCGGTCACCTATCTTGCAGAACTGACAAAACAGTTACGGAAGAAAGGTTCTTAAGTAGCCAATGCAGTGTGGGACTGCCCTCCTGGGTGATGGGCAGTCCACCTGCACAGTGTTGCGGGAAGTCGACGGATGCTCGGATGGTGGCTCAGAATGTAAGGAGGAAATATTTGGGGGATACCTATGCTGAGCAGTGGAGTTGTGTCTGGCTGAAATTTATTCATTTATTCACTATCAATATCGTCGGTAGCATTCTCGGGCAAATTTGAAGTTGAATGGTAAACGACTGTACGGCGCCGACGGCTGGGCGGTGCGGGAGCTTCTGAAGGTCGCCGCGTTCCTGCGCGCGGCGCTAGAGTCGCCGGCGCCCGGCGACCTGCGCGCGGACACAGGCAGCCTCTCCTATGACGTCAGCAGCAGGGTAATGAATGAGTATACTTTATTGTACACCATAAAACAATATTAAAACGTAAGTAAGTACAAATGGAGGGTCCTATCGCTGCATAGCGTTCTCTTTCAGGCGACTGTAAGCAAATGTAAAATTATGTATCATTTAACGAATTATTTAAAATATTTATGTGAATACTTAGTCATTTAGTCTTTATAAATTGATTGTTTCATCGAGTACATAATATAATTAATCTAATAAATTCGTAATGTGGGCAGTATTTTGAGTTACCGGGTGTTTAGTGTTGGCAACATTGTCCTAGTCTGTAAGTGGACACAGGTTGGAGACCGAAGAGCATTACTACATTGGTAGCGGTAAAAGAAAGTCGCAATTCGAATTATCTTTGTAATAAGTATCTGCGTAAAGAGAAATACACAAATATTTGATACGTAAGTGTTGGTTTTAATTATCAATATACCCGATGTAGTTAGTTCTACACAACCAATGTGAGTGGATTGACTGCTAAATCTAATACGTTTGTCTGTGCTTATGTATAAAAATCTATGTGCAATTGAAATTGTAATTTTTTAACAAATGTGAATGTATATTCACACATACACATAAAAAATATTACATATAGTTATATATATAGAATTCTGTGTTTATTGTATTCTGTATTAACTGATCCTAATTCTCCTTCTTATCTTAAGAACAATTTCCAATATCTTTATTCTGCTCATGACAGAGAGCCTCGTTTCATAAACCAACTTAAGATTCGCGTTCCACAACATAATACAGGATACTATAACTCTTCTTTTACGGTTCAAGCTACACTCCTCTGGAACGCCCTGCCCGATAAGATAAAAGCAGCTCCTAGCAAGAAACTGTTTAAGAGTCTACTTCGTAATTACCTAATAGAATAATAGATCATTGACAATATTCGGCTTATCTATTTTTGATTTTAATTATATATTTATTTATGTATCCTTTTATATACTTGTATACGTATTTGTGTATTTTATGTTATAAATATTTATTTAATTATATAGTTTATTTATGTGTACTTATCAACTTATTTTTATAGGAGTTTTTTATTTTATTTTATTTTTTATTCTTTGTTTTGTACCTGCCAACTACCTTTCACCATAACAAGGGTTGACTGGTAGAGAATGCCACTTGGAATTAAGTCCGCCCATTGTAACCTTAAGCTTAAGGCAATAAAAAATAAATAAATAATAAAATAAATATATATATATATATATGTATAGTTATATACATACGTTTGTCGTTAAATCACGTTTAAGACTTTTAAGACCTATTTATAATACGAAATGAGGAAGATACGTCACTGGTGCACCGAAAACGAAGCGTGCAAAAGACTTCAATTGTTGCCTCTGGCCTCAGTCGTTTTCGAATAACTAGACGATGTACACGTGCTTTCCCAGTTCCCGCTAGCCGTGTTCAGATTTTATTTTTTATTTTTATTTTATGGTAAAGGGGGCAAACGAGCAAGAGGCTCACCTGATGGTAAGTGATTACCGTCGCCCGCGTACATCTGCAACACCGGAGGGGCAGGTGCGTTGCCGGCCTTTGAGATAGGAGAGGTATACCCTCGAGGGCGAAGTGGCCCTCCGGTTACCTCACTCACCGAACGAAACGCAGAAGCACAAGATGTCTCGGTCAAGCCAGTTCTTTCGAGCAGCAGCCGCCGCTTGGCTCTACCACAACTGAAAATATATGTTATCTTGTCGCATACGATATACGTTCAAATGTCTTATTATTGACAACATAGTGTAGATGCTGTTACTGCATACCTAAGAGCTTCTAGACTAGACATTTCGCAGATTGGAGAGATCAAACAAGCGAGGTCTCTAGCGACGGAAATCACAGGTCAGGGCGCCTTTCTCTACGACCTCCTGGCAAAAGAAGCTAACAATAAAGTAAGTACTTATTCAATATTTTTCTACACTTTGTATGTTTGACATTGCTATGTGCATGCATTGTAATATTAGAATGCTAGAAATAATTATTGCTCGGAATGTAGGAATCATCACACATTGTCGATTTACTCGTGTTCTGTTTTATTCTGTTATGTCATGTAATGGCGGTCGAGCGGATACGTTTTCTTCATCAGTTTTTTTTACTTTAAGTCTTTCTGAAAATAAGCATATTCAAGATCAATCAAAATCAAAATATAATGGCTCCCAAAGTGTGAGTTTCTTAAAAGTGTTGCCACACTCGAGCCGCAGGTTGGCGAGCGCAGTAGTATTAAGACTGCGGTGCAGTGCCGTCGCTCTAGTGCAGCTGCTCCTTCTCCCCATCACTGGCTAGCAGGAAGCCGAATTCGGGTGAATTCGCGGCGACTTTCCGCCATCTTTCGTTCGCCAGAGCCTCGTTCGTTATTTAGCAGGTGTAGCCGCACCGTCGACCTCACCTGCACGCGTGGGTGCCTCAGCACGTGCTAGTGATGTGCTAGGTATTTGGAAGATGGAACGGAGGATAAGGACGGGGATTGAGAGAGGAAGTGGATCTCCGGTTACCTCACTCACAGAACGAAGCAGCATAAGATGCCAACCCGGTCGATCCGGCCCATTCGAGCAGCAGCAAAAGCCGGCGCTCGGCTCTACCACGTATAAAATTATTTTTGAAGGAGCAACGCGACCAAGCCCTCGCCCGTCCCCTGGACATGGCGTCCCTGGAAGCGGCGCTCCGTCGCGCGGTGGCAGCGGTGGCCGGGAAGGTGGCGGCCGGCCGCGAGCAGATCGACAACGTGGCCGCCAGCGAGGCCGCGCTGGACGCCAAGCTCGAGCGCAGGGCCGCTGAGCTGCAGCGCGCGGAGAAACGGCTGCATACCGTGCAGAAGATCAAGTTTGTCTAAAGAATCTACTATTTTATTTAACTTCCTTTGCTTTAATAACCCGCCATCTGTCGGCAGCCGAAGCTTTTCCCTCAGTCGTCAGTTTGTTTGCCTACGGGAAGACAGGTGGTGGCAAATTCTTACACCGATACCACGCCGAAAATGTTTTTTCTTCCCTTGGCGTTTATTCTCATTAATATTATAAATATTATAATGTGAAAGTTTGATTTTTACTCACGCCTTTATTGGATTGGGGGTGAAAAACAAGCCAACAGTCCACCTGGTAGCTACATGCAGCCCACTTACCATCCATCCTGAGATCCTTGAAGCGAAGAAGGGTACAGATGCGCTGTCGCCCCCTGAGGACCAAGATGTCTCACAGACAGTAATAACACCGGCTCTCTATACCTTTCAAATCGGAACATCGTCTTGTCCCGCAAAATGGCGTTATGCTCTTGCGAGCCTAGCTATTTTTTTATTGTTGGGTACATCCTTACGCTAAACGTCCCTTTCCCTGCCGTGAGTGAAGCTGGACGATGAACCAGCCTTGTGGCGATTGAAGGTGTTTTGACTACTTTAGTGTCATTTCCCCACCACCACACTGCGATTCTCCAGCATCGTGGTCCATAAGATACCACGAGCGTTTATCATATAGACCATAGATCCTGTTACATTTGTGTACATTATGACATTAGTTTGTGTACGTGGCAGCACATCCGGGGTGTTACAGCGACCTTGCAGAATACCGACGCCAGTGATGGCATCTTATGATTCTGTTTTTCGTTCGGTGCGTGAGGTAATCGGAGGACCTCTCATCTCATCCCTCCCATCCTCCAAATGTCTTTAGAGGCCGCCAACGCACACGCACCTGCAGCTCCATTGGTATTGCAGATGTACGTGGGCGACTGTGATCACTTACCATCAGGTGAGCCGCATGCTCGTTTGCCCCCCTTACGCATAAAAAAAAACTTTGCTTTAAATACCCACACGTGTCCCTTGGGTAGCGCCAAATGAACGGCACCATCTGGTGGTAGGTTTCGGCCGCGGCTTGTTACCACCCTCTTGGCAAAGCCTTGCCGCCAAGTGATTTTTATCGCGTTTGGGCATGATGCCATGAGTAGCCATCTTGGAAGGGGAGTCTAGGCAGTTGTCGTGGTAGAGCCAAGCGGCGGCTTTTGCTGTCGCAGGAATGGGCCGGCTCGTCCGGATAAGTACCACGGCCTCGCAGAATACCGGCGTGAAGTAGAGGCATCTTGTGCTTCTGCGTTTCGTGCGGTGAGTGAGGTAACCGGAGGCCCTCTCCCCCCTCCCCCCTCCCCAAATATGGTAGCGGTATATAATTTTGAGCTACCCCAGGAGGGTACCAGTACCAACGGTTCTGGAGAATCCCTCACTGAGCATCCACGTTCAGGCTTTCCTACGCTACCTAATCGTGGATGCTCAGTCTGCCCCGCGTATTCTGGGGGGGGCAATATTCCGCTCTCTTTCTTTCCTACTCGAGGCAAACGCAGCAAAGAAACTATGGCATCCCCTACCGCGCTCGCCGTGGATTTCTGCAATATCAGGGGACTCCACTCGAACCTTAGCGCCGTTCATTACCATCTTGAAACGGCGAAGCCGGCCTTGCTTTTTCTTACAGAGACTCAGATATCGTCTCCGGCTGATACCTCTTATCTCCATTACCCGGGGTACAAACTGGAACACTCCTTTGTGCCCCGTGCCGGAGTTTGCGTATACGTCAGAGATGATATCTGTTCTCGACGCCTCGGTAGTCTTGAAGGTTTGGACCTTTCTACCCTTTGGCTGCGCATCGACAGCGACGACCATCCGCGCGTCTATGCGTGCCTTTACAGGTCCCATAGCGGTAATACCGTAACTGACCGACTCATCGACCACATCCAAATGGCTACAGATTCCGTGCTACAACAGATCCCATCCGCAGAGATCGTGATTCTCGGCGATTTTAATGCCCACCACACCGATTGGCTCGGTTCTCGCATAACCGATCATGCGGGAGATCTGTTCACGACTTTGCATTAGCATATGGCCTGACACAACTGGTAACCTCGCCGACGCGGATCCCAGACGTGGAAGGTCATACACCTTCCTGTTGGACCTTTTGCTGACCTCACACCCCGACGGATATTTGGTCTCAGTCGATGCCCTCTTGGCTCGTCGGACCACTGTCTGATCCGGAGTGGTGCCTATCGCGCGCCGATCCCGAACGCGATCTGCGGGCTTCCACCGTGTGTGGCACTATAGGTCGGCAGATTGGGATGGAATGCGGTCTTTCTTTGCTTCCTACCCATGGGGCAGGTTTGCTTCTCGCTGGATGATCCCAACGTCGTTGCAGATTCTGTCACCGATGTGGTACTTCAGGAATGGAACTTTTATTCCGTTCTCTGCAGTGCCTGTCGGAGGTAAATCCCAGCCTTGGTTTGGTCGCACCTGCAAAATAGCGTCACGCCGAAAGCGGAAGTGCTACCAGGCCTGGGCCGATGCATCGGCGTCTCGGGATGCAAAAACCAGTGCTCTTAAAACGAGTACAACTCTGCCTCCAGGTCCTTCAAAAGAGTTATCGCTGCGGAAAAGTTAAAGCACATTGGCAGAATTGGCGAGAGACTAGTTCGCCTCCCATCGGGATCCCGCGCATTCTGGTCTCTCGCCAAGGCTGTCCAGGGGAATTTCTGTCAGCCATCTCTCCCATCTCTACACAAGGAGGATGATTCGCTGGCCCATACTGCAAAAGAGAAAGCCGATCTCTTGGGCTCTCTTTTTGCATCCAACTCGACTCTTGATGACCGGGGAAACTCTCCACCTACCATCCCGTGGTGTAAGTGCTCCATGCCGGAAATTCAGTTTCTGCAGAGCTCTGTGCGAAAGGCACTCCGCTCCCTGGACATTCATAAGTCGAGTGGGCCGGACGGAATCCCTCCAATTGTGCTGAGGATGTGTGCCCCTGAGTTGGCACCGGTTCTCACGCGTCTTTTCCGGCACTCCTACTCTTCAGGCGTCGTCCCGGAATCTTGGAAGACAGCATTTGTGCATCCAATACCGAAAAAGGCGACCGCTCTGATCCGTCCAACTACAGGCCTATTGCCATCACCCCCTTGTTATCTAAAATAATGGAGTCACTCATCAACACCCAGCTCCTGAGGTACCTGGAGGAACACCAGCTGATCAGTGACCGACAGTACGGTTTCCGTCGCGGACGATCAGCTGGTGATCTTCTAGTTTACCTGACTCACCGATGGGCAGAAGCAGTTGAGTCTAAGGGGGAGGCTTTGGCGGTTAGTCTGGACGTAGCGAAAGCATTTGATAGGGTTTGGCATAAAGCGCTTCTTTCAAAGCTTTCATCTTACGGGGTTCCTGAGAGATTGTGCAACTGGGTCACCAGCTTCCTCACGGATCGGAGCATCAAGGTTGTTGTCGACGGTGCATGCTCGGACCCCAAACCCGTGAATGCTGGTGTTCCACAAGGCTGTGTGCTATCTCCCACTCTGTTCCTTCTGCATATCAACGACATGCTACAAATCAGTAGCATTCATTGCTATGCAGACGACAGCACGGGTGATGCCCTATATACAGGCCGTGCGAATATTTCTCGGGAACACGTCGACGAGTGCCGGAACAAACTTGTGTCTGAAGTCGAGACCTTGTTATTCAAAGTCTCGGATTGGGGTCGACGTAATTTGGTCCTATTCAACCCCAAAAGACACAGGTTTGCGCGTTCACCGCTAAAAGAATCCCTTTGTCGTTTCTCCTCTTTTGAGAACATTCCCTTATTGCCTCAGCCAGTATCAGAATCCTTGGCGTTGACATATCGAGCGACGTTCAGTTCCGTGGTCACTTGGAGGAAAGGCCAAATTGGCCTCCAAAAGCTTGGTGTGCTCTGTAGAGCGGGACAGTATTTCATGCCGGTCCACCGTTTGCAACTTTATAAGGCGCAAGTTCGGCCCCACATGGAATACTGTTCTCATCTCTGGGCAGGGGCACCCCAGTACCAACTCCTTCCATTTGACCGCATTCAACGTCGAGCGGCTCGAATTGTCGGCGACCAAGCTCTCTCTGATCGGCTTGATCCTTTGGCCTTGCGAAGAGATGTTGCTTCTCTTTGCATTTTTACAAAATTTTCCACGGGGAATGTTCTGAGGAACTGTTCGGATTGATCCCAGCTGCTGAGTTTCACCATCGTACATCGCGACTGAATTCGAAGTTCCATCGATACCACCTAGATGGTTGGCATTCCACCACAGTGCGTTTTAATCGAAGTTTTCTGCCACGCACTTCGACTTTGTGGAATCAGCTGTCGCCAGCAGTATTTCCGAATAGTTACGACTTAGGGACCTTCAAGAAAAGAGCTTATTCCTTCCTTAAAGGCCGGCAGCGCATCTGTAGCTCCTCTGGTGTTGTGGATGTTCGTGGGCGTCGGTGATCACTTACCATCAGGTGAGCCGCACGCTCGTTTGCCCCCTTCTTCTATAAAAAAAAAAAAAAAAATGGTGGAGCGAACCGGTTCCGGTACTGCGTGGTGTCTGTACTGGTGTTCGAGGAGGGTAGCGGGATCCTAAGCACGGTCTTCCGCTGGCCGACCGCAGGTAGTAGGGGGCCCAACTAGTAGGTTAGCCACCTATGAAAGGCTGCCCCGCCAACTCGCGAAAAATCCCAGGATGCGTCATCGTGCTGGTTGGCGACCAGATGCGAGGGCCCGGTGAACATCTTTGGGGGGGTTAGGGCGTCCCCGCGCGCTCCAGACCAGTCTCCCATCAGTGCAGCACTATGATTGTACCGCTTGGTATTCGTTTTAGCTATGCCTCGCCTAACTGTCCCCTTTCTGTCTGTCTGTTCACCAAAATAACAATGAAAAAGTTAAAATAAGAAACTGGTTAAACAGCGGTTGCACTCCCTTGCACTAAAGTGCACCTCTCCAACATCCGAGGTCTGCACTCCAATCTCGTTCCAGTCCATCACCACCTTGAGACTGAAAACCACATCTGCTGTTCCTCACGGAGACGCAAATCAGATGTCCAGCTGATGCAGCATACTTGCACTACCCAGGTTACACCCTGGAACACAACTTCAAATCTCGCGCTGGCACCTGCGTGTATGCTCGCGATGACATCTGCTGTCGACGTCTCCGTAACCTAGAGGATTCCAGTTTTTCCGTATTGTGGGTTCTGGTGAACACTGGCTTGGAGCAGATACTCTATGCCAGTGTTTATCGGTCGCATACCGACAACATGGAGACGACCAGGCTCTTTCAGTATCTAACTGACTCTGCGGGAGTGGCTGTACCCATACCTAAACACTGACCATGCCGGGAGATTAGCATATGCATTTACTCTACCGCTAGGTCTCTCCCAAGTGGTAGCTGGCGCTACTCGGATACCTGATATTGATGGCCACACGGCCAATTGCTTGGACCTTCTGATGACAACTGATCCAGACCGATATCAAGTTGCAGTCTCCTCCCCGTTAGGTAGCTCCGACCACTGTCTGGTGAAATCTGTGTCTGTCTACTCGCCACCTGAACCCGAACACATGGGGACTAGGCGTGTATGGCGATACAAGTCAGCTGATTGGGATGAGATGCGGCATTTCTTTGCATCCTACCCATGGCAGCACTTATGCTTCTCTTCAGACGACCCGGCGTGCTGCGCGGATGCTGTTTCTGGAGTGATATATCAGGCTATGGAATATTTTGTTCCATATTCTGATATCTCACTCCATGTGAGAGCCCGCCCTTGGTTCAACTCTGAGTGTGATAGTGCCGAAGCACTTAAGCACTTAGCTTACCAAGAGTGGGCGGATGCTCGAGCCCGCAAAGCACAGAATGTCCCGAAACTGAAAAGAGCCTTCAATAGTGCTGCTAAGTCCTGCAAACGTGCCCTCTTCGACCATATTGGCCGTATTGGAGCCAAACTAGCGTCTTACCCATCCGGGAGTAAAGCTTTCTGGTCTCTTGCCAAATCGGTCGAAGCCAATTTCTGCCGGTCTTCTTTCCCGCCATTGCAGAAGTCTGATGGCTCATTAGCTCACACCGCCAAAGAGAAAGCAGACATGTTTGCCTCTCTATTTGCGAAGAATTCACAACTAGATGCAGCTGATAACTGCCCACCTTTGCTACCTCGTTGTGACTCTGCAATGCCTGAGGTACACATTCGGCAAAAAGAGGTACTGAAAATACTCAGAACTCTAGATGTGAATAAGGCTAGTGGGCCTGATGGCATTCCTGCCATTGTCTTGCGGTCATGTGCGCCTGAGTTGTCTCCTGTTCTGACTCGCCTCTATCGCTTGTCCCTGAGGACTGGTCAAGTTCCGAAGTCCTGGAAGATTGCCAATGTCCAACCTGTACCTAAGAAAGGAAGTCGTGCCGACCCTGCCAACTACCGACCTATCGCAATCACCTCCATACTCTGTAAGGTTATGGAGCGCGTTTTAAACAACCGCCTCCTTGCATACCTGGAGGACAACGACCTCCTCAGTGACCGTCAATTCGGGTTTTGTCGAGGCCGATCTACTGGGGATCTTCTTCTGTATGCCATTCACCACTGGAGCGAAGCCAATGAGAGACACGGTGAAGCTCTTGCCGTGTCTCTTGATATCTCTAAGGCTTTCGACAGGGTCTGGCACGCAAGTCTCATTGGCAAGCTTCCGGCATATGGTATTGCTCCCGAGCATTGCATCTGGATCGAGGATTTCCTGAGGAACAGATCGATTCGGGTCGTCGTTAATGGCGCCTCGTCCGATCTCCATGATATTAATGCCGGTGTGCCTCAGGGGTCTGTGCTCTCCGCGACTCTTTTTTTGCTGCACATCAACGACCTGCTGGTAACACCCGATATCTTTGGGTATGCAGATGACAGCACAGTCTCGGGGAGATACTTGTCCGATGCGAAGTCTGGGGCAAAAGTCCAGTCTTTCAGAGAATCGATGATTGAGGGGGTGAACTCGACTTTGGAGGCTGTTTCCCAATGGGGTGATGACAATTTGGTCGAGTTTAACCCCTCTAAAACACAGGCTTGTCTTTTTTCGGCGAAACGGAGTCCATTCCAACTGACTCCGACTTTCCGGAATGTCTCCGTTCCGGTAAATGACCGTCTTGCGCTCTTAGGTCTAGATCTCTCTTCTAACCTAAATTTCGGTCGTTACATCGAGTCACTAGCAAACACTGCTGCCAAAAAACTTAGTATCCTCTCGGGGGTGAGACGGTACTTCACATCGGAGCAGCTCTTAAATCTATACAAAGCTCAAGTCCGCTCTTGCATGGAATACTGTTCCCACCTCTGGGATGGTTTGGCTAAACATCAGCTTGATGCTTTGGACTCGTTGGAGCGCCGAGCGAAGAGGATCATAGGCAGTGACTCACTAGTAGAGGCAAAACTTCAAAGCCTCGAACACCGTAGACGAGTGGCCTGCCTCTCGGTTTTTTATCGAATTCATTTCGGAGAGTGTGCGGAGGTTTTGCATAACCTAATACCCTCTTCCCCTTTCCATCACCGAACGACTAGACGCGGCGAGAAGTTCCACCCTTACGTTGTAGACATTCCTCCATTACGCACGAGGCGGTTTGCCTCTTCTTTCTTTGTGCGGACGGCTAAGGAGTGGAACTCTGTGCCGAGGGCGGTTTTTCCGGAGGCCTATAACCTGGATATCTTCAAGGCCAAAGTGAACAGACATCTAGGCAAGCGTGTACCATCCTAGGCCTCATCTTCGCTTTCCATCGGGCAAGATTGAGGTCAAACGCAGGCCTATTTTTCATAAAAAAAAAAAAAAACTCTGATGGTGTTCTGGTCAACCAGCGTTAATTACGTGAAACCAATAACTAAACTAATTCCCCGCTGAGTTTGAGCTTTAGTACTTTGACCAATTAATAAAAACATCCCGGTCTCCTCCCATCTCCATTGACTCGAGGAATGATAAATGGACAACATCTACGCATGTCACCTTGCCTTAACAGCCTAGAAATAGTTAACTGCTGGACATTGCCCTCTTACCACAAGGTGGGTCTGCCATAGTCGCCACGCTAGGCGATGGCAGCACCAGACACCTCACACGCTGCTGCGCCTGCACTTTGATGTTCGTTTGTCCTAGGCCGGCCTACCAAGCGGAGCTAACGGTGCTGGAGAAGGAGATCGAGGAGCTGTGGGAGCGGTACGTGCTGCGGTACCGCTGCGTGGAGTCGCTCAAGCATCAGCTCAGCGTGCTCGAGAGGGCGCAGGCCGAAGTATGTTTCGCTCCGCTTGGCCGAGGCTTAATTCATTTGTTATGCACCCACATATGAACGCATGTAATCTATGTAGATTCAATTAACTGTCATAGGTGGGTCAAGTAATAATAATTCTCTATGCCGTAAGTGCCCCACTGGTGGGCAAAGGCCCCTTCTCAAATACGAGTATCAGAGAGGGTTTAGGAAGCAGGAAGGGCCCGCCACGCTGCTCCAGTGCGGGTTGGCGGGCTTCACATATCCTCGAAATAATATTTTTATTATTTCTCAGAAATGCAGGTTTCCTCACGATGTTTTCCTTCACCGCCGAGCACGTGGTAAATACAGCACTTAAAATTGCTATTAACAGTTTTAGTGGTGCCGGCACCGGGGATCGAACCCAGGTCACTCGCGCTCTATGAAACTAAAGTCAGCGCCCTGACCTCTAGGATACCACGGCTTTTATTTCATAAATGTTTATTATTTAATTACATAATGAGTGTTTATATATATATATATGTTTTTGGGTTCACCTATTATAGTTTTCTATTCTTTGTTTTGCAACTGTTAGAGAATGCACTCACTGCACTTGGCATTAAGTCCGCTCATTGTAACGTCAAAGTCAATTACTTTTTTGTTGTTGACCTTTCAAGGTCCGGGTCGACAATAAAGAATAAATAAATTGTCAAGAGGTCGACAATAAAGAATAAATAAATTGTCAAGAGGTCGACAATAAAGAATAAATAAATTGTCAAGAGGTCGACAATAAAGAATAAATAAATTGTCAAGAGGTCGACAATAAAGAATAAATAAATTGTCAAGAGGTCGACAATAAAGAATAAATAAATTGTCAAGAGGTCGACAATAAAGAATAAATAAATTGTCAAGAGGTCGACAATAAAGAATAAATAAATTGTCAAGAGGTCGACAATAAAGAATAAATAAATTGTCAAGAGGTCGACAATAAAGAATAAATAAATTGTCAAGAGGTCGACAATAAAGAATAAATAAATTGTCAAGAGGTCGACAATAAAGAATAAATAAATTGTCAAGAGGTCGACAATAAAGAATAAATAAATTGTCAAGAGGTCGACAATAAAGAATAAATAAATTGTCAAGAGGTCGACAATAAAGAATAAATAAATTGTCAAGAGGTCGACAATAAAGAATAAATAAATTCACCGAAAATCTTTCATCGAAAATTTGTGAGAGAGAAAATTAATTTTTCAACTTTCAAAATTTATCAACGTTAAATACGTAGTTCAATTTACATTGAAATAGCGGTGACAAAAATCTAAAAAAGGGGATACCTAACGAGTTTTTTCGCCAGCTTCTTCTCCATCAGACGAACCTCATTACGAAACTACGATAAGTTGTAGAATATTATCTATTTTCATATCGCAGACAGAATCGTAAGTGCATTGCTTCCTTTCATTACCATTTACGTGTCATGAGAAGGTGGTGTGGTCCGAGGACTTCCGGGTCTCACTTATCTCTGCCCACGTAACCAGGCGGGCGAGGAGCAGCAGGCGGCCATACTCCAGCTCATTCACAAGTACGAGACGGAGGACGTGCTCGGAAAACTCAGCGAATCGGGTATATACAATTTTTTTTTTCTCTTTTAAAAACAACTCGTACCGGCAAATGTACTTTATATGTAATTTATTTATGATACAACAAAGTCCCGCAAAGTATATCAAAATTCTAAGTGTATTTTCTTTTCTTAATAATTATTATTCTTTTGCACGCGTTTGCTGCTGCTAAAACTGAGCCGGCTCGACCGGGGCAGTACCACGACCTCGATGAATATCGTCTTGTGCTTCAGCGTTTCGTACGGTGAGCGAGGTAATCGGACGCGCACACACCCTTCCCATCCCCCTCATCATCCTCCCTCCCATCTCTCAAATACCCTTAAAGGCCTGCAACGCACCTGCAGCTGCTCTGGTGTTGCAGATGTACGCGCGCGACGGTAATCACTTACCATCAGGTGAGTCGCTTGCTCGTTTGCCGCCTTTCCCACAATAAAAAAAAAGGATAAGTCTACTGATGAATATCACTGAAGTCAGACCTGACACTCTGTAAGCGACAGCACCTTAGACGCTGCTGCAGACAGGTGATGGCTGTATGAATAATTTAGGTATTTCTCCACGTGTACTCATGACAATATAGTTTTAATAAATTGTACTTCGCATATCTAAACATCAGATCTTTCTTTGTTAAAATAAGTAGATTAAAAAAGAATCACAAGCAGATTATGAATGTGCATTGCGATGTACAGACGAGGACGACTCGAGCGAGGACAGCAAGGAGACGAGCTCTGTGCAGCAGCCGCGGCCCGCCACCAGGCCGCGCACCCGGCTCCGCATCAAGACCGCCGGTCAGTTTGTAGCGCGGTGACAAATCGTGTCTTCTCATTTTGTTGTTTCCAAAGGAAAAAAGAATGTGCATTGAACACTCTTCTTTGCCTTTCTTCTTTCCTTCTTTGTTAAACTTTTAAGACACCTTCGGTATGATAGACTCTTTGAAGCCACTTTCACTAGAGTAACAATAATGGAGAATGACAGTCTGATGTTGACGTTGACGTTTTAAACGAAACTAATTTTTACGGATTTTACCGCGTTTAATGTTTGTTTATTTAGTTCCCACAGATTCGAGTGCTTTTTTTTGTTTTATATTTAATTCGATATATCCTTCGTGCAATAAAAATATATCTGTAAATAATACAGTTCGAAGAAACATTAACAATACAGACGAGGCGAATGGACCGTAGACTCGAGGCGGAAAGAACCGATGGTTCACGAGGCTGGCCGAACCGAGCGTCGTTCAAACGCGTCGCGTCGTTTCATCCAACGGCGTTCTTACCGCCCAAGCGAGCCACGAAACATCCATTCACATAAAAAAAAAAAGTTTTATTGCGCGTCTGTCTGCATCCAGGCGTATCCGGCGCGGAGGCGAGGCGCGCTTTCGGCGCGATGGCGGCGCGCGACTCGCTCGACGACATCCGCGACGAGGACGACTCTCGCTCCGACTCCGACCTCTCCGACCGCCAGCTGTACGGTGAGAGTCGCCCGGTTGCATCCGGCCTTAAGCCTTGAGCCGATAGGAAGGAATCATTTTGCGCCTTATTGTTCCGGACCGAAGACATCGTGGGATTTTCGAGAGATGAATGAATATACTGTTACTATGTTAGTGTGCGAAACATCGTAGGGTTTTATCACCTCTTAATACCAAGTTTCTTCTTTTGTTAGTCTTAGTTTGTTGAAAAGCGTGTAACTTATCAAAAAACAAGTACCAATTCAATGATTGAACATCTTTTTGCTTCGCACACAATATATTTAAATATTACACCATGTCATTTACACAATGATGTCCAAGCTAACGACAACACACTTGTTGAAATACCTCAAGCCGTTTAGGCCACAGAGCTTTCTAAATAAATGACGTACTAACGTACACTCTAAAAACATCCTTCTTCTGAGGTAGTTGGGTAGTTGTGCTTGACTGTAGGAAGTATTTATACGTCTGCCTACCCCACCAGGGCGCGACACGGCGATGTCTCGCTGGCCGCGGCCGCGCCCCGCCACCCGCACGCTGGCCGCTGCCGACGACTTCGCGGACCTCGTGGATGGTAAGCAACGGCGCTGCAACACTGAGTGCGTATAACTGAAGAGCTGAACAAAGGCTTCTCAGAAGGTTTGCCCTTACTCACCTCACTGAGCAAGCGGGTCGGTGAGCGCAGTGCCGGTACCCTCAGTGGGTTTTGGGTTCCATAAACGTCATAATTTTTTTTAACGACTTGTATCGCATTCTCCCCTTTTTTTGTAATAAATCTTCAAAATATATCGAATTACTTCGTTAGATTCGCTCATTTTGGCGGACAGAAAACGTAAAGAAAAATGGCGGAAAAACCGTTTTTACTTTCATTTTTCTATTTTTAAAATGTCATCTATTTAATGGTATCAAAATACCAGCCAGATCCAATCAGTACAATCAAAGAGATTTTACTGTAACTTTCCACTTACAAAATACGAAAAAAAAACCTTATGTAACCTTCCATCTTTCAGCCACCAGAGCCTCGTTTATTGTATAGCAGGATGCACCACGTGCAGGTGAAGTGGTCGTGTAACCCCTTACCCACCGCGTCAGTATACCCGCATGGATTATGTGATGCTCTCGACCACGTTCGTTCGTCGTCACTAACTTACCTTCGCGTATACGATGCGAAGGCTTATGCGATAAAATCGGAGGAAGAGTCGGATGCAGTTTCCGCATCTATGTATACTCAGAACCTTGAGCCATGCTCAGCAGACCGTTGAATAACGTTTTTGAAAGAATTTTCTTTTTGCCCAACTGCACACCCAATGAACTAACCAACAGACAGAGAGAGAGAGAGCTATACAATAAAGAGAACACACTGACAGCCGACAGTTCTTTCTTATAGCTCTGTCCCTCTCTATTAGTTCCGCAGTTGGACAGGGCGCTAGAAGGGGAATCTGTCACTCGGATTTCCTACATATCGTTGTCGTGCAACCAAGGGCCTTAACGCAAGGCTTCCGACATATTAAGGAAGTGAGAGAAACTTCTGTACGAATCGGTAGATTGTGAATTTTTTTGTGATACTTCATCTTTGAATGAATAGACAGTCACAGATGAACACCTATTAGCCCTTTAGACGCTTCTGTCCGTCTCCTGTCTAGATAACTTATGTCTAGAGTGTTTGAAAGGCATAGAGTGCCAGTATAATCACGGGCTGTGAGGCCTTCCATTTTAACCATCAGGGTTGACAATGCATCTGCGACCTTCTTCGATTGAAGTTGTTTAAAGGTGTCCATGGGTTGCGGTAGACACTTAACTTTTATAAAAAACGTGCACAAAAATGTTGTATCACGTTCTGTCGACATGATTAAAAAAAAAAATTTTTTGTCTTTGGTGGAGTTGGCGACGAAGCGATGAGAGAGGGGACCGTGGCCAGAGCGGGCTCCGTGAGCTCCTCCGACAGCGAGCTGCGACGCGCCTCCGCGCTCTCCGATGACGAGTTCTGAGCGTCTCGAACGTATCGATACTTTGACCTCAAATTATTTATCGGTAACTCTAGTAATGTCTGGTAGTATTTAATTGCTATCAAATAAATTCTATTCGATTCAAAAGAGTTTTAATTTAGATGGTCAGGTGGCCTCGATAGCCGATGTCACAGGATCTGCTTCCGATCCGTATTCAACCTTTTTGTGGAGTGCTCGTAATAATATATTTTTCGTAACTTGTGTACGTTTTGTTTCGTTTTCTTGAACACTAAGACGATGACAGCCTCGTCACCTTGACACTTTTTTTTACAAATAAGCATTGATTTAAAGTAGGTTGAAACGACTGAAATAAATGTCTTTCTACACCTCTGCCTACCCCCGCTAGTGCGGTCGTGAGTGCTCACTTTTGTTTGAAACAACGCTGTGTCCGTGACTGTGGCCTTTATGGTACTTCAAAACCTTTAATGGGATAAAATCCCATATTTTTTAGTATAATCTGCTAAATTCTAAAACCACAAATACTTATTTAATGTCGATAATCGGATACCTAGCGAGTGACAAACGCTTTACGATTAATCTATGGAAGAGCAGAGTAGATGTTGCAAGGTTATTAATTTTGCATTTAAGTATACTAATTTATCAAAAACTACACTACGACTACAATGATTACGGAAAAACAAAATTTTTGTAACAAATCGCCTTACCACTTTGAATGCATTTGTGTTGTGATGTAATTAAATTGAAAACATTTGTCAAGTAGACGGCTTTAGTTAGTTAGTTAGTTTAGGCTGAGTTTAGACGGCTCGGTGGCGTAGTGGTTAAGCGTTTAGCTGCTGCGCTGTGGGTCGCGGGTTCGATTCCCGCACGGGACTAGTATTTCTATGGACTACAAATAATAGTTCCCGGTCTGGGTGTTTGTCCATGTGTAATTCATGTGTGTGCTAACTGCCTCCGCGACACAGGAGAAATTCCTACAGCGGAAGGTAACGTTTTATAAAAAAAAAGAGAAGAGAAAGAGAAGTAAAGGATATAAAATAAAGAAAACGATATTTTGTATATAAAAATGTATAAAGTTTAATTTCAATCCTTACCAAGCCGTATTTTTTACAATTATAAATATATTAACACTATTTCTCTATACAGTTTGCAGTCACGTTCGCTTACTGAACACCACACGGCTATTAAAATAAGAAATATTTAGTATTCAGTAATATTATATATTAATAAAATATCTGTATTTACAAATATATTACTGAATTATTTAAAAGTAGGTACAGATGCTAATAAAAATCTCATAGTAGACTTTTCTTGATTGTTTAGTACTTAGCAAATAAAAATATAAAATAAAGTCAAACAATTAACAAAAAAGCCATATAAAAATATCATGATTAAGATATGTTTTATTATCGGGTTTGGGCACTTTGGTCACAAAGTAAGTAACAACGTCAGAAGTTATACTTCTTTGGCGTGACGTGATTAAATATAGATGGCGTTACAAACAGACAACGAGAAACCTTGAACAGGTTATCGTTCTTTTGCGGGTTTAGTGAATTGAGTTCACCATACCTTGTGCATAAAACTTTTCGTCTCTTTTTAACTAATCGATGTGTAAGAAGAGAGATAAATAAAACATTATTTATCTCTAAATAAAACATTGTTTATTGGGTAATAATAATGGCAATATTTTCGTGTGACGACACAACCTTGTCAATGAGTGACGGCGACGCTATGGGAGTCGCATTTTGCAGCTCGCATAGAGTAGACGTCCATCAGACCTGGCTGTATGGACTAAAGTCCTTTGCCTTTCCCATTAGGGATAAATTAATATCATCATCATCGGCGACGCTATGTTCCGTGTTGTGTGACAGACATTCTGTCAATCGCTTCCTCCATATATTTTGTGATGTTTTCGTGAAAAATATTCCGAGACATTATAAATTTTTATATTGTTATACATTGCTTACACTTTGCTCGAGATAGGATCATGCCTTGTTTACATTTGTACATTACAAAGAGACACAACTTTGGGTCAGGTCGTCATCTAATCCACACATTTTTTGTGCAGATACCCGTGGGCTCACTTTCGAGGCACGGCTAGTCAACCTTAGAGTGTAGTATGTTCTGTGCTGTTCAGCGAGCAAATTTATGAAAAATCCCTGTTTTTTCATAACGAGTCAAAAGAAGTATAACTTCAAAAACAAAACGATATCCGAGATCAATTTGCACCCAGGTCAATATCATTCGTTTAGAATAAACTTAAGCGATGATGAGACAGTATATGTAAGTGAAGTTTAGACTAAATTGAGTTGTGTCCACAGTTTTCAATCCCCTGTGTCAAATGTCCATATATAAGAGATAAATATTATTTGGATATTTGAAGTTCTGAACATATCAATTTGGTCACTATGAATAGTTACAATTTGTAACAACAGATAACTTCGGCTTACTTAAAATATTTATTGGAGTAATTACATTGTCTAATGACACGGCCTAAAATTACATAAAGAATACGGTAACAAGATAAAGTTAGTAGTAAATAAGGCTGACAACACTGGAATTCAATATTCCGTTTATTTTGTTTTAGCTTGACAAATCAAATCAGTCTGTATTGATATCGATCATTGGTTCGAACAAATGTAACAATCCATTAAGTAATTATTGTGCAAGGACTAAATTATTTCAGACAGATGTGTTGCCAGCACTCTTAACCTTAACAGAAATTTTACAAAATATAAAAAATATTTTTAAAAATAAAGAATTGAGCAAATTTAGATTGCATTATTACTTAAAATTATATTTACAGACCAATTGAAACGCCACCATTCATGATTTGGCACCGGTTAGGTACAACGGACTTTGAATACGAAATGTACAAACACTAGATAGTAAATTTTACATTAAGTTAAAAGTGAACCATGAAGACATATCTCCTTTGTTTATGCAACGATTATCAACTAAACCATTTCGATATTATTCTAGGTACATCACATAGTTTACGTTAACTTTGTTAAAAAAAAAATACGATTCATTTTATTTCCTTTAAAGATTTGATGGAACTGGGTTTGTTTACATGCTGAATAATACTGATGTCATAATTAAATATACAGATTGGTTGACATCAAACCCCATATTCTACAGGCTACTTCTAGATCATACAGCAATTAGAATCCTCCGAATCAGGACTTGTTCTTGATATTAAGATGCTGACAGGTTCACGACCAGTGTCGTTATTTCTAATAAACCCTTAGTGAAAGTTAGTTTAAAAGGACTAAAGTTTCTACAGTTTAGACCACCAGTATTGGTATACGGTCGTGAAAGAGTATTGTGTAAGTACAGGAGTTAAGTCAAGGAATACTTTTTACTTTTAACTAGTTGTAAGATTAATTTTTCGCTAATAGTTCACTACCCCAAAAGAGGATAAGGTCAAAGACCTTATCGACCATAGATACCGTATGATAAAGGATCTAATTTAATTTAGAACCGTCGAATCCATTCTTACATAACAAAAAAGGTTAGCACATTTGCAAGAATTGCATTTGGATTTCGGAAGGATGTTTAAAATTATTTTTTTTACATCCTTCCGAATCTAAGGAAATTCAATTTTATTAAAGCAGACAATACCATTATGAAAACTCAGGAAATATGTCTTTATGAATCAAAAAATTAAAATCTAGATAAACGAGGATTTAATAGAATATAACACAGATATTTGACGATAGTACAAGAATTTACATGATTTGTTAGTAAGTATTTAGTTTTCGTATGATAAAATTCATCGTGTACGCAGTAAATAGTGGGTAGTACCTACATAAGGATATAGAAAAAGGTTTAGTTACAATACTGTTTTCATTTCTAAGTAATCGCGACATTAAAAATAACAATTAAAAATTACAGTATCATTAATTTATTATCTAATTAATGCTAATGTAAGTATAGTGAAGTAAATATTTTATTTAAAACAGTAAAAAAACATTATTTACATTCTACTTAAATTAGTTTATTAAGTTTGGTATGATATGATTAAATTGTTATTTGCTAGAGGAGTACTGAAATAAATATAATAATGTTAGAGTTATGTTCATGAAAAGAAATTGAATTTCATTTGTATATAGATAGATTTTGATAACATATAAACTAAGTTAGTTAACAATTTTGCGCATTCCTAATCTTTTCACTTATTCTAAAACTAGAATCTCGTCAATTTTTATATTTAAATAATAAAAAAAATATTAAATATTGGATTACAATAGCCATAGTTTTAGTATGGCAATACTTAAATAGACAACTGTAGTATTGCAATATGCAACGTGAATTTAAGAAAAATAAATTAGAGAAAATTAACATAAGGAAAGTAATGTAATATGTCTAGTATGTCGTGGATAGTCAAAGATAACATTTAATTGTACGAATTTTTGGCTTAATATGTAAATGTGTTCTTGACTCCATTTGACAAAAACGATATATTATACGGCTTATAAAGAATGGCTTCTATTAAATATGTGAGGTTATATGATATAGCCCTAAAGCTAAAGAGTTGAAAGTTAAGGAGAAAACCCCGGATAAAAGGCTTTATTCATAACGCCACATAAATCATCATTGCTTGCAATAAAGGCTTTTTTCCATAAACAATTACTCTAATTACAAATGACATGTTTTTTATATACTACAAAATTTACACCGTAGTAGGTGAAATATCGAGTAGTCTAAGTTAACACTGTGGACGACGGAGGACATCTAACTTACAGTCGGTATGCAGTTAACAATAATACCTTACATACCCGGGCTTATATTTCACAGAGCAATAGTTACGAACAGACTGCAAGATATGAAATGTCCTTGTGTTCAGTGGGATTCGGCGCGAGATTGTATGGTGTCGCTGGTGGCGGTGCTGGCCAGCGAGTCGTGCTGCTCGGCCGCGTGCCTGCTCTCGTCGCAGACCGCTATGAACTGCTCCGCGTAGGCTCTGCGGGAGACCGGTTGTGGTGTGTTATATGTGTGGTGTTAATGCAGAAGTATGTGGTATGTAAGATACAATATAGTTTTCCTCCCAAAGACAACCTAACCTGACCTCATCCTACTGTTGGACAGACGAGGATATGCCAGAAAATCGATCCAATTTTGTCGATCTCAAATCCAAGACTAGCGACGGGAAGAAGCCTCTCTAGCGTGGTGAGTATAGAAAAATCTTCCATTCATGACATACTAGATTGTGTTGACTTTCACGGAAGAGCCTGTGTGCAGCTGTGGCGTCATTGAAAATGCTTAGATACGTTCCGACCACAATCCGACTCTGTCCCTTTCTGTTAGTTCCTAAATCGGGTCGTGTGTAGGTATTTTAACCTGATAATACTGTGATAATCCTATCAGACTCATAACTAATTTGTATTTAGACAAATATGGCGAAAATACAATTCTACTTCCGGCTGTGTAATGGAAAGGAATATTTTGACAGATATGTATATTACGTAAAGGTCTTGAAATGTATTATATATTTATTAAGTTCACGATTTAAAAAAAATATAGATACTAAACTTCTACTCATAAACAATGCTTGTCCTTTGTGCTTTATTACCATGACATAGCGTATTTACGATACGATACTATACTCGTACATAGATTAAAGATAAGCAGTTTTTAAGTTTCCAATATTAAGTTTGCGAGTTGGAAAGGCAATGATGCTTTTGTACCTATCGAGTCCAGTGTAGGTCCGCTTGAGGTCCGCGTCGGTGACCCGCTCGCGCTCTGCTCGCCGTTTGCGGTGGATCCTCTCGAGCGAGCGAGTGAGCGAGTCGCGCTCGCGTGCCGTGCGGCGCCGCTCGCGGCCCGCCAGCGCCGAGCGCCGCCGACGTGCGCGCTGAACAACATCATAAACTATTAAAATATACACATACATAACGTGTAGTGTTGTGTAATTAGGAGTGTAGGAGTCTAAAGATGGTTTATTATCTTTTTCTCCAGATTAGTGACGGAGAACAGCACTGCGCTCACAAACCCGCTTGCTTAGCTTGATGACTACAAACCTATCAGGAAATCCATCCTAGCTTTTGCTGTTACTGTCTTACCTATAGTAATAATAACATGTCGGACAAACACAAGTCTCAAATTCGGATTCCCTTAGTTCCTGTCTTGGTATTGGAAGATGTCAAGATAGTTATATATAGATACCTACGTAGATAAATAATCATACATACATATATATCCATGACTCGGCTACCAACATTTACATCCATCATACAAATGTATAATGTATGTAATAATAAATGTTTTTCCCGTGATTTGAACCCGCAACTATCAGATTCGGAGGCAGGGTCATTACCAACTAGACTACCGGGTCGTCAAACTATGTTCAGCAGTGGACTTGAACAGGTTGATTACGAAAGAAATAGAGAAATAGAGGATTTGTCTCCTCATCCTTTTCTCCTATTTCAAAGTTAGGATTAAAAAAACCCTTATGCGGTATTGAAAGCTTTTAAGCGATTTACTAAATACATAGGTGACCGAGCTTCGCTCGTTCAGCCTTCTGTTACAACCACGCTAACGATATAACGCAGTGCCACCTGTTGTAGAGAAGCTAATATACTGGTGCCTCAATATTATAAATTGGAAAATAAAACATAACCTAAATAGAAAATTTTATCTTAATCGTTAGAGCCGTTTCCCAGAAAACGAAATATAAAGTATTGCTCGCTTAAAATATTACAATATATATGTTACTACGTACGGCTTCGTGCAGTGGGTAGTATAGCGGGGCGTGTGGGGCGGGCGGGGGGTGCGGGGCGGGCGGTGCGTAGGGTGCCGGGAGCGGCAACGTGGCGTAGCGCGGCGGCAGCATCACTCCCACTGGCATTCTGCCCAGCTGTAATAGAAAAAAAAAAAAACAATTAGTCGTTGGTAATATTTGTATGTATGTTACGCGATAGCTTCGCCGATTATGAACTGATTTCCATGATTCTTTTTTATTGCTAACGTCTTATCACGAATCTTAAAAAAAGAAAATATTTCACCCCCCAAGCGGAGATGATAGTGATAGAATTCGGTTTCCTTAAAACTTTCTCTTTTAATTCACTTGTTATTATTAACATCATTCAACTTGACGACAGCGCAGCGTAATGATTAGCGTACCTGACCGAGTCCTGGGTCTCAGTTGGAACTCATATTAGCGCAAAAGCATAAATTATTGGTTTTCGGTGCCGGTAGCGTTGTGTAAAACAGATCACTACCAGACTCGAAAACTCTGTTCAATGATCCTGTATCAGAATCTTCGTCCGATTTCATCGGACATGATTTAGAGAGAGTGAGCGAATGTCTCCGTGTATGCTCATATACCTGTTGCACTTTAACATCTTCTGTGTTCTTGACAATCGGAATGGTATTGGCAATCATCAATCATCATCGTCATTTGACTTGACATTAAAAAAAAACCTCGATATAATTATAATGTTTAATTTTATTACTGTGTTTTATTGAAATAGGTTTCTAAACTCGCTGAGTGATTTCTCAACGCAGGATGCTACTTGTCATTATATAAGCATTTTAGATCAAGGTTTACGAGATTCTCACATACACGCTCGTAAGAGGCTCGGGGTCTGGTGCACACGGTAAAAACTCGACGTTCGTACCGTTACGTTGATGTAAGTAACAGGGTTATTTAAGATATTTGTGTTTATTTTAACGTTAAACTCTCATTAATTTATAACTTTTGCCTACGAACGGACATTCGTTTATGACAATTTCACAGTCTACATAAATTACTCTATGATAACAATGGCGTGGTAAAAAATTACAATCGAAATTAATATTTGTTCAAGACGTAAATAAGAAAGTAAAGAAACAAACAAAATATATTTAATAAAAGAAAATAATGAATATTTTTACATGGCGACATTGCTAGAGATATAATATGAAACCAAAAAAAACGTGTCTACTTTTGGCGCGAACTATGAGAGTGTGATGTGTCTCATTGGAATTTCTTATATCTGTTTGTTTCAAGTTATGTTGCTTAGTATTGATAGTGTATTATGCCGCAAGTGCTTGTGAATATGTAACAATGATGCTTAACATATAAATAACACACATTATTATACGAGTATTGTGATGGCAAAAATTAATAGCATTAGATTGAAAACATTGTGAAACTACTAAACGTACTGTGTCTGTTTCATATGAAATATTATGTTGATTAATAATCGTTATACTTTTTTTTATGGTTAAGGGGAAAACGAGGAAATGCATCACCCGACACCGAACCTGCAACACCAGAGGAGCTGCAGAAGAAATCTCATCTTCAGAGAAGAAATATCATGCGCCGAAAAAGTTGTAGTGTTAAATGATATTAATTTCGACCGACCTGAGAGATGGGCAGATGTTTTTAATCTTATATTACTTTAAAATACCACTGGATGCGTTCCGATCATTATTATCAAGGTTTCGTCCGAATGTTAGTCGTATATTTCTATAATATGCTTCATTGATACAGAATCTTTGAAGTTCACAGGTTTCCCACAGATTATGTTGCGCCGCTTGCTCTAACGGGAACCGAATCTCCTTGAGAGGCAGTTAGCTCTGCGTATTTATCTAACAATTGGGAACCTGTTACTTTGAGTGCGTCAAATTAAAATTAATGGACAATTGATGGTGTGTAGAAGCTGTAAAGAACGGTTTCTAGCGACTGCAGTAAACGTACTATTAAGTATTTGTGAATAATTTACTAGGAGGTAAGAACTCTTGCTTAGAAGCTGTCCGAGTAGTAATCACCCTTTTGTCTATTTCTGCCACGGTATAACCACAGTTGTGATCCGATTTAGTCCGTCCGTCAGTACATTGCCTGTTATCATAATAACAAGCTGTGAGGCACTTCATCTTAGTCCTCAGAGGTGAGAACCTCAGCCTCAGTCCATGAGCTGCTGTATTGTACATTTTTATATGCGCTAGAGTCACATGTGCCAGCTCGTCCGTGGTAACGTTTCGTTCGGTGAGCTAGGTGATCGGAGGTCCACTCCCCTCGCCTCCCCCCGCCTCCCCTCGCCTCCCCTCGTTCCCGCTCTCCAAATACATTCGAAGGTCAACAACGCACAAGTAGCTCGTCTGCTGTGACAGATGTATTAGCGGGTGACCGTAATCACTTACCATCGGCTGAGCCGCTTGCTCATTTGCCTCCTTTCCCATTAAAAACCGCCACTTGTCTGTTAAATAGACAGCTGTTAGATCGTTAGTTAATCTAATGTTATAAATAAAAAAAAAACCAACTTCCACTTTTAAGTTTAAACTACGAGCGTGTAAAAGTATTCGGAAATAAGGGGGAGGGGCGAGGAGAGCCTCCGGTTACCTCACTCACCCAACGAGACGCAGAAGCACAAGGCGTCTCGCAGGCAGCAGCTAACAAAAATAACTGGCTCGATAATGACCGCACCTGGCTCTGTAGGGTCCTGTCTATCATCACGGACAGAAAGATTCTTGCAAGAAACCTGATATCATGCTGATGGACCGGGTATCGTCGTGATGAGAATCCCATGAAAGCTGATCCCAGTCTGCCTCCTGAAATATCAGAGGCAGCTGCGATTTAAGACGGACCGCTACTAGCTCAAATGCGGAAGGCGGCATCTTTCCCTTTACCTAAACGTCTGGTCTCCCCTGCCGAGGGATTCCGTCTGGTTAGGTTTTATATAACTTATTGCAGGTCATTCATTTACGTCGTTTATTTTATGTATTGCAATTCTATATACAACCCACAATAATAATAAAGCTGCAAGGTGAACGGTGACATTCCAGTCATAGATATGAGTACAATACAAATTTAGATACTATTCGTATAAAGTCAGAGCCGAGCCAGCCGCGCGCCGGCAGCTCCTGCGAGCCGGCCGGCCTTGACAAGGTACGCACAGCGCTTCACTGTCACCAGCGACGTTCGTCACGACTGACATTCAACTTCGTGACGGCCGGATGTTCGGCTTTAGCTGCTGCTCGAATGGGCCGGCTCGATCGGATTAATACCACGACCTCGCAGAATACCGGCGTGATGTAGAGGCATCTTGTGCTTTTGCGTTTCGTTCGGTGAGTGAGGTAACCGGAGGCCCACTCCCTCGCCATTCCGCTCCTTATCCTCCCTCCCATCTCCCAAATACCCTTAGAGGTCGGCAACGCACCTGTAGCTCCTCTGGTGTTGCAGATGTATGTGGGCGATGGTAATCACTTACCATCAGGTGAACCTATTGCTCGTTTGCCGTCTTTTTCCGTAAAAAAAAATTAAGGAATGATTTATTGTATTTACGGGACAATAAAGTTAGTCGATAATGGAGCAACTACGCTCAGAGACGTCGTCCGTACGTCGTCTGCGACGCGACCTGATCCACTGAACCCGATTAGGTTTGTGTGCGCTGACCTTGAAGAGTGTTCACTTGTGATTTCGAAGTTCTCTCACGCGGGAACCCACTTGGATACCGGTCCAGCCGCACAATAGAATACAAAAGCCGATTGTGCAAATAGATTAATGCATAATGCACTATTTTGCAAATTGTGTAGATCAAGACTTAATTTTGTGTGAGTTTAGTTCACAATTAACACCTGCTCTCCGGGTTCGACGCAGAGAGAGGGTTAGAGAGAGAGAGAGAGAGGCGGAGTACTTTCAACATTTCGGACGATTCCTGCCTTAGCACAGGTACACAACTCACGAAAACATTATTAGTAGAAATAAATAACCGCGTGTAATAATGCGCAATGCTTCTGACAGATGGCGGGATAACTCGAAAAATGTCAAACCAAAATTAAGCAGACCGATGACGGGCAATCTACTCTCCGAGCGTTATGGGAAAGGCCTATGTTCTGGAGTGGTCTATTTACAGGCTGTTAATGTTAGGTAATAATGCAGCTTTACTTAATTTTATAACAGAGAAAACTTTTTTGATATAGATCTAGTACATTCTCGTGTTGATTTCATGCGAACAAACAACTTCTTATTCTATTTCTCTATATAAAGATGCGTTGGGCTTTGCATTCGTGGAAATGCAGTAAGCCATGCCTTCCAGCAGTTTTGTGAAAGACAATTTATACCGATTGATTCATTGAAAGGCGTACACAGCTCTATCGAATACAACACATTGAATTGCTATGAACGTCGCGCCATATTTGGCGAGAGTTTTATTTGTTGGCTGACTGACAAAAATTAGGGTTGTCACACTAATATATCAAATATTGTCATATGTATTTGTTCCGGAGTATAAGAGAATTTTAAATAATACAACAGGAATGAAAACTTTGACTATTGTTTTTCGACAACGACAGAAAAAGGCGGGAAAAGTATATAAAGTTTTTTTTAATTAAGATGCAAGAAAAGGCATCTCGTGTAGATGAGTACTCATAAAGTAATTTTTTCTTCGGCCTGTTTCTAGTTCACTGCTGGCAATAGGCATCTGCTAATTTGTCATACTCGCTACGTTTGGCAGGCTGGTTGGCAATCGCAATGTCAGATGTCTCACTTTGGCATACATAGGATAGCCGACACCGGAACCCGTCATATAAGTATGAATTTCTAACAAGAGACAGTTCATTTGACAATGCCTAGGGAGGGAAAGTGGTAATAAAGAGCATTACGAGTAATTACTATTTTAAAAAAAACGAGGCAATTCTACAACATATACAGCGAGAATACGTCTGATTTATGTTCAGATTTCTAGTTAGCTAGCCGAGAGTAACGGACGTATGTTGAGTTTGATGAGCGGCCATTTTGTGATAGAAAATGACGTGACGCACCCCAATTAATCGCACATTGACACAAATGACGAAGCCAGTGACGTTGACGGCTCGGTGGCGTAGCGGCTAAGGCGTTTAGCTGCGGCGCTGTGGGACGCGGGTTCGATTCCCGCACGGGACTAGTATCTGTATGGACTACAAATAGTTCACGGTCTGGGTGTTTGTCCATGTGCAGTTCATGTATGTAAACTGCCACCGCGACACAGGAGAAATTCCTACAGCGGAAGGTAACGTTTTTTAAAAAAAAAAAGTGTTCACACAAACACTTTTTTACATACATAGTTTGCTCAGCGCCAATATTATCCGTTGATCACTCGGGTGTTGATTAAATTAGCAAATGTTCAACAAATACGAAAATTCAATAGACATAAATTATAGAAATGCATAGACAACTGCATGTTTAAACTTGACTACGACAACACAGAACTTTTCATGGTAAGTATAAAGGAAAACACGTAAGCTCACACACATAAACCGGTGTCAGAGATCACTGTTTGAAAAAATACTCAAATTGTTAATATTGTTGTATTAGAATTGTGTCTTAGATGTAAGAAAAGATATATAAAGAATATAATAATAAAGCTAATTGAAAATATATATGATGTTAGATGACCCGGACGTTGTTCTGTCCTTTCGGTTGGTGACACGATGAGTTTGATTTGTTTTATTTTACTTAATAACCCGACCACAGCGCCACCTATCGGGTCCACATAACGTTATCGTTTATGGCACTACACCAACATTGTAAATATGAGTTATGTTGGTCCATAAATATAGAATTTATTAATTATATAATAACAGCGCCACCTATCGGAACAGAACATAGCGAGACGATAGTTCTTCATCGTCTCAACCGTACAAATATATTGTTGGAATGTGGCCTCAATCGGACATGTCATTAAAAAATTACACGAATACTAAAAGATTTTTTCGTTGCGTTACATTCGTTGAGTGGGTTAACTATACGTCTATTACGACAAACAGGGGAAGAAAGGGGGTGCCAGATTCCTACGCCCGATACGTCGAAAGATGCATTCGCAGAATGTAAGATAAACCTCTGTCATCTAAGATTCTCTCTCGTGGGAAGTAATCGATGCGCCTGATCTTCCACGTCCACTCGTCTATCGTGAGCTAATTAAGTTTTTAAAAACAAGTACAGACTCAATGATCGAACAAATTTGAATATGTTATGTTGGATATTATTTTTGTTTTGTACAAAGGTCGTGTGCTGTTGACGTCACTGACCCAATGCTTAGGAGCCTAGGCCACAGCGCGGTTGCGACAGCCCTCGGTTGCGCATGCGCAAGGCGAGACGAGGCGCGTGACATCAGCGAGAAACTGCCTTGCATGCACATCTCCGCGGCGCAAGAGCCACCGTCTCGCCGCTGGCGAAATATTTGCAAGACTTTTAACGAACGAGCGTGCAAAATTCGTTAAGCCATTCGGTACGATTACACAGTGTTTATTTGCGTGACTACCGCCTAGCTCAGTTGTTAGCGCATCTGACTGCTGAGCGATGTGTGCTGGGTTTGAATTCCAGACAAATTCAATATTTCTGAAAAAATACCAATGATTGGTTTTCGGCTCTGGCTGTTCACAACAGTGTTCGTACCTTATATCGGGCATTGCTTCTGATCTAGCCTGATAAGGTAAAGGCGAGCGTGTGCCTCTGTGTTTGCACATACATTAACGTAGCCGGTTAAAGTCGATTACATGACATAGGTTTTTCCACGAAAACGCTGAAAGAAAGCCAAATGGAAGACGAGTTTCTGCCTACCCCCGCACCCTGCAGGGCCGGTGTGAGCGGTGGCGATTAACCAGTGGCTGGACTCGTCGGCTCGTACAACTATCGTACCTATTTAACTTGGACGTTTCTAGAAAAATTAAGTCCGTTGCGTGCGTTTACTTTGAGTTCAAATGAAAAGTTAGACGAGAACGGAAGCGCGTAGGTAAAAATATGTATTGCAATAATTGTTATAGCCTAGTGGTCAGGGCGTTCGCTTTAGCTTCATAGAGCTCGTGTGACCTGGGCTCGATCCCTGGTGCCGGCACTACTAAATTTGTTAGGAGCAAATTTTATAGGCTGCATTTACCGCTTATCATTTCGAGGATATGTGAAGCCTGTTAACACGCACTCGAGCAGCATGGCGGGCGCCCGGCTCCAAAAACCCTCACAGATATTTGAGAAGGAGGCCTTTCCCAGCAGGCTGATACTTTAATGTACTGTCACTGGTACCAATAACCGTTGATGATAACCTGGTTGAATATTTGGGTATAAGGGAGCTTACTACGTAAATGAATACACATTTACTATATAAATATGTATACTATACAATTTTTAATACATATATATGTATAAATATTACAGAGTTTTATATTTATTAGATATGAATGATTAAAGGCACATCGAATACAGTTAAGCAATTCAATGAATACAGATAAATATTTTATATATAGATAGAACGAGCGGCGTATTTACATAATCGCTAAACGAATTAACATATGCGAATGAAAAGTTCTGCGATAGATTGTTTATTAGTAAAGCACTTTCATAACGACCGCCGCTCCGTAGAGCTGTTAGAATGTAAATTTAGCTATTTTCCTTTTTAGTTAGAAACGCGTTTTTCCTGTTACTTGAATCTCCGAAGTAGGTCGGCGTCGAATGAGAAATGATATTAAATGTTATGACAAGACGAACTTTAGAACAGCACTGTCGTAAGAGATAAAATGGACATGTACCCTTTGTAACGCTTGTATTAACCGGAGGTGGACGGACGACTCCTTAGTACCACACTCTTACCCATTTCTGCTGGCAAAAACTAGTGCAATTTGTCATCTTAGTCCTCAGGAGTGACATTCCATCTGAGACCAGGTCGTTTTCAGTTGTCCATTGGCTGCAGCAACCTTTAGCATCAGATGGACTATTACCTCGTGTTTCACACCAAACCAATAAAAATAATAGTATTTTTTTTTATCTCGAGCTGTACGTCAAATCTCAGTTGTAATCGATATTAGTGTAACAAACAGACAATTGTATTTTCGTCCGGTTGTATTTGTGCCCCTAATTGCACACACTGCATACGAGCCTAGTTTCGGTGAAATCCTATAAAACTAGTTAACTATTCTCCAGTCGCAGGTCTGCTGGAAGTAATTTCTTTAAAAATAAGCAGTACCTCCGTACAGACCATTTTCTCCTATCATATTACTTTTTCTGATTTACTTCCGTGTACATAAATTATAGCCGACTGAACCGTGGTAGCCTAGTGGTCAGGGCGCTCGCTTTAGTATCGTAGAGCGCGAGTGACCTGGGTTCGATTTATATTTTTATAGCAATTTTTTAGTGCTGTATTTACCAAGTGCTCGGCGGTGAAGGAAGACATCGTGAGGAAACCTGCATGTCTGAGTCACAGTTGAAAAATATTCGAGGGTATGTACAGCCCGCTTACTAGGACTGGAGCAGCGTCCAAAACCCTCTCAGATATTGGAGAAGGAGGTCTTTGCCCAGCTATGGTCACTAACAGGATGCTACCTTAATTTACTTTTCACCCTTTTAAAAGTAAAACTTGTAAAAGGACCATCTAACCGAATGCTACTTCCTGTAATGGCGGTTATCTAATTGCTAAGATGGCGGCTGCAGAAGAAAGTTCCAGTGACCGGAACAGACATTGCGTAACAGCTCTATACGACATATGTTCGGATATTTCTAACGTGCTGCGGTTAACAGTTGCCACTTTCAAATTCTTAAACATAGAAGGTGAATTAGTTATGTCATTGAGGTTGTAAATAGAAAAGATCAAGATGGTAGTGTTAAGTGCAAGAATAATACGAAAAAAATTCGAAGTTTATACTTTCAAGATAGATTCATATCTATTTATTATCACAATAGTAAATAGTAGGCGGAAATGTGTAAGGAGTAATATAACACCTCAATTTCTCCAAATTTCAACGTCACTTGCACGTGGTAGAGCCCGCTGGGTAACAAACATGGTTCTGGCGACCGAATGAACGCGCCAACTCCGATCACCACGCAAATTTATTTAAAAAAAAAAATCACCGAGCGGGTCATCTCACGATAAGTGATTACCGTCGCCCACGTACATCTGCAACACCAGAGGGGCTCCAGGTGCGTTGCCGGTCTTTTAGGATATTTGGAAGTTGGGAGGAAAGATGAGTATGGGGGAGTAGGCTTTCAGCTACCTCGCTAACCGAAGCAAACGCAGAAGCTAAAGATGCCTCTACTTCACGCCGGTATTCTGTCAGGTCGCGGTACTACCCCGGTCGGGCAAAAGCCGCCGCTTGGCTCTACCGCGTTGAAAAACTTATGAATTGTACTGTACTTGAATCGGATTATGGTAACGAGGAATTTAGTTTATCCTATCCCCCTCCTCATCCACCCTTCCATCTTCCAAATACTGCAGCACCTCTGGTGTTACAGACGTACGTGGGCGACGGTAATCACTTACCATCAGGTGAACCGCATGCAGGTTTGCCGCCTTTTCTTTTAAGTTTTTACCAAATATAATGTCACCTCGTCTGCAACGATTTTGTTTTTATTATTTTTAATTAATTCGCCCGACATGATATATGTGTTAGCACTCTTTCTCTCTGTTCGCTTATAATTTAAAATTGTCTTCGATAGAGAAAGTAACAATATTTCTATAAAATATTCAAGCTCGATAATGTGTTGCGTTATTGAAAATAACGGACGTGTGCGTTTGTTCATCACGCATAGACAAGGTTTCCGTCTTGATAAAGCCATTTCATAAATCAAAAAGATTTATTGTCTTTGAGAGTTTTCATTATGGTCCAATGTATGTATAATGTATGCAATGATGTACAAGTAAGTTGATTTTGAGACAAAGATACTTTAAAATTCGCTTTCTAGTGACATTTTTATAGCACAATGACATAATTCTACATATGGCGAGACACCTTAAATAGTTTATTCGTGTTTTGATTAGCCGTCGTAACAAAACTCCCTAATCTCTGTCTACAACAATGCCAGGCGCAAGTGCTATACAACATGCGTCAATAAATATTCACATACACAAACATCCTCGATACCCCTCAGGTCAAGTATAAATATTTGACCCTTGCCGGATTCGTGGATTACAAGAACCAGAAAGCAGGGTCACTTCCGACTAGGTTATCGAGCCCCGAGTCTATTTAACCAGAGGCAATCGGTGAATTGGAATCACTAAATAATTATAAGTAAATATGTGTAACGGTAAATGATGAATTAAAAAAAAAACTAGCAAAAAGAACGCGTTCAAAACAACTTCATTTTGAAACCTGTTTCAAAGCAACCTTGCATCGGTATGTTTTCTAAATTGGGGTTCAGTATTTAATAAAATTAATATCCTTATTAGTTATTAATGAACTTATAAAACTAGTTATTATTACCTTTTTTCTAACCCACTGCTAAATTTAATAGCTATGCTAAATGCTAATTAGCTACGGATTCGTCTGTGATCTTCTACGTAAATATAATATGTAAAAACCGTTATCGTAATGGTTATTTGTTACAACCTCTTTTTTGTACACTTTTTAAAAAAAAATCTTCTTAGGCTAACCATTTCTGCCGACAAACAGCAGCGGCTACCCTTGTGTTCCGATTCGAAAATTCGAGTTATAGCCAGTATAGCCAGTCCAAACGGACTCTGAGGCTTCGCATCTCCTCCTGAGTCCTCCGGAGACAACGCATCCGAGACCGTTCTTCGATTGAAGTTGATGATGGGCTACAGTGGACTATCAGGTGGACTGTAGGCTCGTTTTCGTGCCTTTTCAAAAAAAAAACTATAATTTTAAACTTAGAACAAAGTATAAACTAACAGTAAGTAGTTAGAATAAATAAGAGCTAAGGAGCTTGCTCAAGCTGTCCCATTTGAACAGACAGTATAACTGAACTAAAGTGTATATCCATTTGATTTTATTTCTTTTAAAACTGTTTTAAGCATGGCGTAAACATTTAGTTAAACGTACGTTTACAAATACTCTATTGGAGCATAACGCGTTTGAACCCTAACGATTGCTCAAATTGGCACTCGACGGGTCCGCGAGTGCAAACAGGTTGCACGGTGCGGTATGTGAAGTGACGAAATACGCCGTTTATTTACCAGCGTGGCTTCGGGCCCGCGGGCCCATTTAGAGGTCCCCACGCTGTGGGGTCGCCTGCCGCGCGAGTGTGGGTCTAGTGATATCAGTCATTTCGACCGCACCTTCGTTACAAATCATACTTAAGATGATATTGATCTGTTTTAAAGGAAGAAAATATTGTAGACAGCATCTCTCATGGGAAAACTTTCCATGCATGCCGATCTTTGCTTTGCTTTCTCGGAGATACTTATGTGCAGCAGTGGACTGAAGTAGAAGGTGTTATTGTATCACCGTGTGGTGATGGTGATAAAAAATCAATCAAAGAACATGCCAGGAATATCGTCAGCCCCGACAGAAAGTGAAATAGCTATATTATATATTTTGCACTCCGGACGCTTGGCAGCTCAGTTACACAACTAGTGGCCGCGGCAGTGGAGATCCCGGGTTTGATTCGCGCACGGGACTAATGTTTGTATGGACAAATAATTGTCCCTGGTCTAAGTGTTTGTCCGTGTATAATTTATGTATGTTAGCAATACTTCAATTTCTTTTTAAGAAAATAATGTCATTCCCGCTGGCCAGTCAGCTCAAAGCTTCTAAGAAATGCTGATGAAAATAATAATAGTAAGAGATGAGTGAGATTTTAAATTTGCACGCGGTAGAGTCAAGCGGCGGCTTCTGCTGGTGCTCGAATAGGGCGTCTCGACCGGGATAGTACCAAATAGCCTCGCAGAACACCGGCGTGAAGTAGAGGTAGCGAGGTATATCCTTTATGTATGTATATTTATGTAGCGAGGTATATCCTTTAAGTATGTATATTTTTTATGAAACATAGTCTTGCGTTTGACCTCAATCTTGCCCGATGGAAGGCGAAGATGAGGCCTAGGATGGTACACGCTTGCCTAGATGTCTGTTCACTTTGGCCTTAAAGATATCAAATCTACCAACGAAAGTTGAGCAACAAGAAAAAGGTCAAAACAAATCATAATGTTTTTTTGTTTGCTGTTATAAATTGAACGCGCGGTGCAGCTCGCACCATAATAGTTCTTCAATGCTCCATCGTTACATAATATCTGTTGTGGATTGGCGGGCTTCAAGTGTCCTCGATACAATATTTTTGATTGTTTCTCACACATGCAGCTTTCCTCACTATGTTTTCCTTCACGTGGTAAATACAGCGCTTAAAATTTCTATTAATAATTTTTGTAGTGCTGGCTACTGGGGATCGAACCCAGGTCACTCGCGCTCCATGAAACTAAAGCGAGCGCCCGGTTCGCTAGGCTGCGACGGCGCTTAAAAATGTAATTGAAATTATTCAAATATTAATAATAGTGAGTTAAAATAAGTTATAATTTTAACATAAAAAATATTGTCACATTTATCTTTTATTATTTTATTATTATATTATTGTTTAATAATAACAATTGTAACATATGTATGTTGGTAGATGTTAATAATGCTTTTTACAAGTACCCCCTGATTTATCAGACAGTCAATAAATGGAGGCTGTACTGTTCAACGAGTTTTATTAACTGCTCCGAATCCTTCCAATAGTGAAGGATATAACAATAATAATAATAAATGTAAGCAATGACCGCGCTAGGCTCTATTGGGACCGGTCCATCATCACGGACAGGACGATTCATGCAAACAAGCCTGACATCGTGTTCATGTACCGGGCACAGTCGAGGATATTTTTGGTCGACATCACCATTCCATATTACGAGAACCTCGTGAAAGCCGAAACAGACAAGAAGACAAAATATCTGGACCTGGAGGTAACCGACATGTGGGGCGGTGTGCCGACCGAAATTATTCGGATCGTCGTCTCTGCGAATGGGTTAATCCCGGTCAGCCTCTCGGAACATCTGAGGCGGCTGGGACTCCGTGACGGACGGCTCCGAGCTCAAATGCAGAAGGCGGTGCTCCTTCCGTGCTCGCATCGTCCGCCGGTTTCTTTCCCTTTCCCCCTAACCCTCGGCCGTCTCCCTTGCGGACTTTCGGGCTTCCGTCTGGTAGGCATATAATTTATTTATTTATTTTATCTTACTTTAAGCATTCTAATTACAGTATATTTAAAGACAATTTGTTTATTTTATGTATGTATACATATTTATATATATCACCTAACTAGACGAGTATATCTAAATAACCCCACATAAATGTAAGTATATTTCAAACCGAAAGTATAGAAAGCTCACAAGAATCTACGAGGTATGAGACCACAAAAGATCTGACTCTGGAACGGGAACTTTCCAAAATCGAATTCGACGCGCTCGACCGCCGCTTTAAATTGCTACAAGATAAACAACAGAATTCAAAGATGATCTGTTTTTAAAACGTGAAATATGTACAAATTATAATCAACAATTTTGCCCTTACTTATCACGCTCGGCTGGTGATTTTGTGAACGCGCTAACCCGTAAACGCCCATTAAAGTTCACGATTCGAATGGCATTTGGTACCAATGTGTTCGGTCCAATTCGCGCACTCAGTCGGTCGCCTCGCCGCAACCGAGTCGGTCAGCAAGGCGCAGCTACGTCAACCCCGGCGACCTGCATCCCCTCATGAATATTATTTAAAAAGTAAAAATGTATTTCAGTTACATGCTTGTCAAGCATAACTTCCGACAATAGTGCCAAAGTCGAACAAAAAAAAAAAAAAAAAAAAGTCAATCGTATGCTAAAGAACGCGGCGTCGAGAAAGTCGGATAGTCGGTCGGTTGCTCGATGCTGCCGGATGCGGGCAAACAATACGCCGACAGACAAACGTTTCCGAATTTCAACGCATAGCGTCCACTTCGATATGCTAAATAATAACATACAATCTGTTTATATCGCATAAGCGTCAAGCGGGGTAGAGGCGGGAAAAGACACGTGACTCCATCTGTCAAACAGATTATATTAGTTAGTAATCGTCTACCTAGTGCACTGCTGAACATTGGACCCCTCCAAAAATGCTTGGACCTACAATTTAGAAGGCTTTTCTCAACTCCACTCTAGGCAATTAAATTGATTATTATTAAAAAAAATATCAGTGAAATATCGATATATATATTGTATTAAAGAGTTAGTTTAAAAGAGTGTGTTTGGGGCTTTTTCTAATTTACTTATTTATTTATGTGTAAATAGGAATGTATGTATGTTTTTATATTCATACATATATTAGATGAATACGTATATGCATGTACATGGTTTTTATTTGATTGTATGTATTAGTTTTAATTGTATGGTATGTATATTTATATTGCACCATCTACCTAGTTTATGTTGTTTTGTTGCCTGGAAGAGATCGTTAAGCAGCGATAAGGTGTCCAATTTGTACTTACTAATTTCCTTCCTTCTTTGTAATGTTGTCTGTACTGCTTTTGTTTTGTAGTATACAATAAAGTACATTCATTCGCTCATTCATTCATTCGTTCAATGATGCTTCTCTCCTTAGTAGTCTGTGAGATATGGGTTCTATAAATTAGGAAGAATTCTATGGGATATTTCGTTCGCTGGAGCCTCGTTCCTTAAATAGCATGGTGCACCAAGTGCAGGTGATGTTGGCATTTGGCTGACTCTGAAGAATTAGCTATTGTAACTACCGCTTGGCTTAGCGACTCCTGAGCCAGAAGAGGCAGGAATAGTTAGCAAACTGCCGTTCAGTTTCGTCCCGTGGGTATCGTAAATCTCATGTCGTAAGATCTGTTCACAATTTTTTTTTAATATTAACACCTTTTGTTGACAGTTAATTGTGTTGTAGTTGCAAATAGTTTCCGGCTCTAGATTTCCGGCATAGATCACCGTAAGTACCATAAGATATTATATAATTTCACATATCTTTACTTTCTAATTCTAATTAGAAAGAATAAGCAGTTTCATATTTAAATTTTTTTAATAGCTTCTGCTTTGAAAGAGAACGATCATACCGTTTTCGCATTTAACATTATTACTCTATGACTACAATCCCGCGGACATTTAATTAAAATATCTATGACCAATAAATAAATGTCGGTTCGCTTCAATATGTACAGCGTGAGAAAGGAATATCACAGGCTGTAGGGTATTCGATCGTTTTTGTAACCACGAGGCCTTGTTGCAACATGCTCCAATACTTTGTTGCGCTGCAATAAAATGGAAAACATTGGCAAAACACATTTACCCGCTCATTATTGGACGATAAGTGGCCCGCAATGCAGTAACGAACAATGTAATATTGTAGTAGAGCATTGAGCCATCCACAATTATTTTTATATCGACAATTAAAAATTCGTCTCTGTTTTTCACTGAAGGACTCAAAAACATGTTTTTTTTTACCTAACGTACGGACAGACTATGCTATGAATAATAAAATATCTCATGTTCAGTGTCGAATTTACAACGAGTTGGAAAAGGAACACGAATAGGTGTGTTCCTTGTCTGAGGATATAATAAAAAAATATTTCGAGGATATCTGAAGTCCGCCAGCTCACATTGGAGCAGGTTGGGAAGCTTTATCGGTTCCTTAACTCTTTAAAAAAAATAGACGAGACCTTTACCTCAGAGTGACTGAAAATCAGCGTTTCGGTTGACCCCGCGACACTATGCTGAGTCAGCACCGTTTCATTTGACACGACACGGGTTATAAATTATAAAGTCTTTCTCTTAAATTATTTCTTTTTGTTTTTACATATCTATTGTTCTTTTCTGTATAATTGTATTTCGTGTTAACCTTTGTGTTGTGGAAATGAATAAATCGTATCGTATCGTATCGTAAGAATGGGTACGTAAGGTAATTTGATAAACTACTGTTTTTAATTTATATAATATTTCAAAACACAGGCAAATAATTGAATATACCTGCGCATTTTCTAAAAAAAAAAAAAAGAGTACGATGAAGTGTTTTTTTTTAAAGCGGGAAACTTTGATCCGTTTCCTCAAATTAATTGATCCGCCCCACATTGAATAGTTCCGCTGGTAGAGCAACATACAGCGTGCAGTCTAGAATGCAGGCGTGCAGGTGAAAGGGACGGCCCTCCCAGTGTATTGGGCTCGGCCCGATTACCTGGACAGTCAGGGACAAAAGTGGTTACAAGATTATATAAATATGTATATTTTTTTTATAACATTTGTGTCACATATTTATTACACATTACATTTAACTTACCGTCTGCTCGATGGCAAGTGGTTATAGCAGCCCTTGGACAACTACAAACGACTTCAAACGAAGAAGGTATCAGTACAGATGCCTTAACACTACTAAGTATTAATATGGAACGCCTCACAATCTGTAATTATTATTAATATATTTTTTGGGGTATTCATATGTATTGTCATCTGGTTGTATTGTATATATAAATATGTAAAGATAAAATATCACAAAATAATATTCAAAAAATATACATTTAATAAAATTAATAAAATAAATAAAACACAACCAGACGGAAGCCTTCGGCAGTGGAAAACAGATGGCCGAGGGTTATGGAGAAAGAGAAAGAAACCGGCGGTTGACTCTGATTCTGCATTTGAGCTCGGAGCGTTCCGTCATGGAGTCCCAGCCTCCTCGGCTGTTCCTAGAGGCTTACTGGGATTAACCCATATGCAAAGGTCGTCTTTGTCGAAATAATTAAATGTATAAATTATCCTATTATTGTTATTTCTATTAATATATTCAGATTTTGAGATTTTCTTTATAGGCACTAACCCAGCATATATTGTATATATGAGTCATTTCAGTCGATAAATATAAAATTTGCTAATAACTTGACCACAGTGCCCAGCTACCGGACCCCAGCGTAGCTGTGAACCATCGTTTCAACAAAATAAATATATTGTGTGAAAATGACCTCAATCGGTCAAGTCGTTCCGACAATACACGATCACTAACAGACGCGCACTAGATTTTCATATGTTAAAGATATGAACATACTGTACACCAGCTCCAGAACCATCTCTTCTGTTTAAGCATTTTAAACGTGGTAGAGCCAAGCGGCGGCTTTTGCTGTTGCTCGAATGGGCCGGCTCGACCGGGTAGGTACCACGGCCTCGCAGAATACCGGCGTGAAGTAGACGCACCTTGTGCTTGCTTTTGCGTTTCGTTCGGTGAGCGTGGTAACCGGAGGCCCTCTCCTCCTCCCCATCCCCTTCCTGATCCTCCCTCCCATCTCCCAAATACCCTTAAAGACCGGCAACGCACCTGCAGCATCTATGGTGTTGCAGATGTATGTGGGCGACGGTAATCACTTACCATCAGGTGAACCGCTTGCTCGTTTGCCGCCTTTCATATAAAAAAAAAAAAAATCTGCGGTATCGCTAATTGCATTGTCAAATTAGCACACATAATATATACATAAAAATTATACCAGATATTTTTACTCATGTGTTTGTAATCTGAATGTATACTTAAATAAATACTTTATTATAATTATTAAGACCTTGTCTCTAGAAATACCTACCTCTGTCACACAATTGGACAATTATTCTTTACTCAACATTGCAACTGACTTACTAAATCTAGTCACGGGCATCTATTAGGGTGACGAATTTAACTATTAAATAGATTAAAGCGTATATTCGCGGTTTGAGTTTCTTGGGGATACTCACTGTCGATCGTTTCGCTCTGACAATAACCTTACTTTAAAAATGCCATCCCATAACACTTCCTTCTATTCTAAATCCTTTTCCATTGAAGCTGTTCGGCTTTGTAACTCCCTACCACTTCATATAAAGCGTGCGCAATCCCTAGATACTTTTAAAAGGCTGGTCAAAGCGCACTTCCTTCCTCCCTAAATAATTATTCCTTCATCTCTCGTTATCTGTTTATCCTTTAACACTTACTTTTCCTGTATGTATGGGTATATATAGTGTATTTATTATGTATTTATATATATATATATGTTTGTGTATATATCAATATATATTTATTATATTATACTTTCACTTCTTTGTAACTTGCGTACACTCTTAACCCTTGCTCACTTGCAAATGGTTGCCTGGTAGAGATCGCTTCTAAGCGATAAGGCCGCCAATTGTACCTTTGTGTATCTAATGTTTCTTTTTATTTATTTTTTTCCGTTTTTTGCTATTGGTGTACTATAAAGTGTATTTTCATTTCATTATTCGAGCACAATAAATATTGAAACGGAATTGTAAATGGACGATGTAACAATGATTATTATATTCAGTAATATTTCTCGTTACGTTCGTACACGAGTACACTCGTGTAGGGTCGTGATTGGTAATCGCGCGGACGACTCGGGTTTCTGCGCGCGCGCAGCGTGACCGCACACTACTGCATCGTAAGGTCACTTAGATCTATGCTAACCGCAACTAAGTCTTATGTAGGTGTAATGGAATGATACAATTGAATGGAACTATAACTAATACTGTTGATACTTCCTATACTGTCCGATTTAAAAATGCAACCCTCTGACGCCTGTTGGTATTTCTTCCAGACCGTTATCGCGTCTTTGAATAATTTAATGTATGGTGTCAACTCTGTCTACCCCGTTAAGATCGCCCGATATTATAATCGTATATTCATGAATACGTATGTGTCAAATGTATCATGGTTAAATAATACAAAACGCTACTTAAAACCCCATACGCGTTGCAGAACACTAGGCCAACTCTATCTGATACGACAGGCACGCAAAGTACCGCTATCTCACCAGACGTTAAGCTATGATGATGATGAATTCAACAAGATTATAGCTTTCAGGAAACACGACGCTGGCAGAGAATTCCGCTCTCTAGCCTTCCGCATGACGCGATGGTCGAAGCGAATCTTTTTTTTCTTTTCTTTTCTCATAAAAAACCGCTGTAGGAATTTCTCCTATGTCGCGGAGGCAGTTTACATACATGAATTGCACACGGACAAACACCCAGACCGGGAACTATTATTTGTAGTCCATACAAATACTAGTCCCGTGCGGGAATCGAGCCCGCAACCCACAGCGCCGCAGCTAAACGTCTTAGCCACTACGCCACCGATCCGTCGCATTAAAAATGCCCCCTGTCCTCAAGAATCGCTTCGTGAGGATAGAGGGCAGGTCTGCCATAAATGGATAGCTCATTGACTTACGTCTGATCGTCCAATGGTGAAATGGGGATGGGGGGTAATTAAACTATATAACTGCAATGCACACTCGTCAAAATGAAAATGGCCGGCCGATTTGCTACCCCGCGTCTGTGCTCGAGCCGAGCTCTGTGATCATCGGTCCTCTTATTTTTGGTCGGGTATTATACGAGATGGTTATTCGGCCATCTGTCGGTAATCATTGCGATTTATCTTAGATAGTCTCGCCTTACTACACCCAAAGGAAGAAAGGGAGTGAAAGATTCTAACTTGCCTATACCTTATGCCTGAAAGCCTATAGTAATTAATAATCCCATAAGCATTGGATTTATTGGATATATTATTACTTACGACTTATTAATCGAGTTGACAGTGATAACGCAGGGGGATGTGGGTTTGATTCTCGCTGTTCATAAACATTTGTCTTATAGATGTTTATTAAGACATATGTTAATATATATTATAAGATTGTCAATAGCTGTAACTTCTAGAGCACTGGAGACCCCACGGCTATTGTACACAACCCTGCACTTATTGGCACTCATTAAGTTACACAAATATTTGTCTGGGTTTGCGAAACAAGCACGGCGCTACAGGTGCGCTCGTTTGTGCAACGTAAAGTTCATAAAAGCCAAATGCTTGCGGAACCAATTTGATAACATTGTTAACAAACATTGATAACAATATTTGAAAGTGTAGCTTCGATAATGATACGAGTTATAGTAAATTAAAGTTATTAAACCTATAACCTGGATATCTTCAAGGCCAAAGTGAACAGACATCTAGGCAAGCGTGTACCATCCTAGGCCTCATCTTCGCCTTCCACCGGGCAAGATTGAGGTTAAACGCAGGCCTATTTTTCATAAAAAAAAGAAGTTGTAATTTAGTGCTTAACTCGTTCATGGGGACAATTTGTACGTTTCTACAACAAAAGCCCGGTATCGATAGGTTTAAAAAATGTGTTAAACAAAGGCTATATGGAAATGATTATTATAATATAAAAATGTGTTAAACAAAGGCTATATGGAAATGGTTATTATAATATAAAAATGTGTTAAACAAAGGCTATATGAAATGGTTATTATAATATAAAATGTTAAACAAAGGCTATATGGAAATGGTTATTATAATATAAAAATGTGTTAAACAAAGGCTATATGGAAATGGTTATTATAATATAAAAATGTGTTAAACAAAGGCTATATGGAAATGATTATTATAATATAAAAATGTGTTAAACAAAGGCTATATGGAAATGGTTATTATAATATAAAAATGTGTTAAACAAAGGCTATATGGAAATGGTTATTATAATATAAAAATGTGTTAAACAAAGGCTATATGGAAATGGTTATTATAATAAAGCAATACATGGATGATAATAACCCCAGGGAATGTGTTGATCGCTCAAGCCTGAAAGAACATTGTAATTTTAGATTATTAAAACCTATTGTATGTTTTGAAAGGAATATAAAAATAGATGATACCTATGGAGTTTCTTTCGCCGGTTTCATTTCCGTCAGAGGAACCTCATTGCGTAACGGTGGTAGATTTTAAATAGAAATCACGTTCGAAAAGTTAAATATATGTTTCTTACGTTGAATAAATGATTTGATTTGATTTGATTTGATTTAGGAACTGAAAAGATATCGCCGCGATAACGCGTGTTGATGCACTTCATATCATAGAAATATTATTGTATATTTCCTTCGTCGCAGCTTTAAATCAATGTTTTGAATTACAACTAACAAGTTCGACGTTGTCTGCACTAGAGTTCTAATCTTAGCAGCCTGTAAATAGTCCACTGCCAAGACTTCTACCAGGAGGATTTACCATAATCACCGCGCTCGGTAAACGAATTGGCGATCCCACTACCATACCCAGTATTAGACGCTGCTGCCCGTGATGCTTATATCGTTCGACCTGTTCGTAGTCTTGCGATGTTCAAGCTCCCTTAGTCACCTCTTTCGTTCCCCACTCGTTAAGAAGGGGGGAAATTCTTACGCCGATATCACAATATACAAATTGATGATGAGACACTAAATCTGAACCTATATATCATCCTATTGTAGAAAGGACTGGTATTAGTCAGCTATAGCGTTCTTAGTAGTGAGATTAGAAACAGTTCGTGAAATCATCAAACGCCAGGAATGGAAGGTTCTCGAAGACAGTTTGTCGGGTCTGGTCACTAGGTACGATAAATTTGACTAACAAAGTTAAATAAATAAATACTATACAAAGAAACCTTCCTCATGAAATGTTCCAAATTATTGTGAAAACCACATTGAAGTTGAAGGCAAGTTTAATTAAGTTTAGTTAAGTTGTAGATTAGAACATCCATACAAAAGCGGAATGCGACCTTGTTTTATACTTATTAAAGATCTACTATATAGATGGCTATATCCATTTAATACGCTGTGACGCAACAATCGGCGCCCTTCGCGTGTCACGTCGTGCTTCACGTCAGGCGTCACGTCAGGCATCACGCTAGTGATCAACATTCGCTCGTCCCACACCAACCGCCGAGGTTTACAAGCAACACGCATTACCCCCGAACGATTTCCCTCCATTTCTCGGACGGGAAATCGACATTTAATTACTAGTATGGACACAGTACGTTATTGAGTAAAACGTCTTACAATTAAGGTAGAAACGAGGCCGTATAGTATGTATATGGTAAGGAATTATGCCCGCTTCGAGTTAAAAAAACATATGAAAAGTATTTTTTCCGTTCTGTATATATTAATTTGTTATTAAATTAATGCGCGAACTCGTGTGTCGCGCTCTGTTGAATGCAACAAAATATTTACATAAAACATTAGGAAAACTAAAGACTTTGTTAAATGTTTACTCGAAAAGAAAAATTGCGGTGGTAGATGTAAAAAAAAATTACTTTCGACAAGTGAAATGCGTATGTTTCTTACGTTGAATAAATGATTTGATTTGTTAAATTTAATCATTTTAACGAAGGATACAAATATAGCAGGTTACTCTTTGGAACAGATCGCCAGTTCACTAGCGAAAATCATCCGATAACTAGTATTTACAAAAGAAAAGTTCATGAACATATTCTTAGCCAACAAAGTAGGGGGACACAGCTGTAGTATTTCTTAATATGGTTATTTATATATATTTCTTTTTTTTTATTGTTACCTTCTACTGTAGGAATTTCTCCTGTGTCGCGGAGGCAGTTTACATACATGAATTGCGCATGGACAAACACCCAGACCGGGAACTGTTATTTGTAGTTCATACAAAAATTAGTCCCGTGCGGGAATCAAACCCGCGACCCATAGCGCCGCAGCTAAACGCTTAGCTACTACGCCACCAAGCCCTCAAAGTTTAGTTACAGAGTTACATGCATGTGCGTAAGTGTAATTTTAAATAATAAATGTAAAAGTACTAAAGTAGCAACCTGCAAGTACCCACCGCTGGGCAAAGGCCTCCTCCTATATCTGAGAGGGTGTAGGAGCCGGGTATGGCGCGCCACGCTGCCCCATTGCGGGTTAATATATAACAATAAATGTAATCTCTTCTATTTTAAATATGTAGTTAACATTATTCAATATTATCTAGTCCTGCTTATAAAGTTTATGTCTTCAATAACTTTAAAACACCCTCTCTGTTTTACCTAAGGTTATCTGGTAAAGAATGACATATACGAGTAGGGTTAAACTGGCCTTTTGTATAATTTTTCGGCGCAATAAAAACCAAAAAATAATTACAAGATAGTAGTTCAAAATAAGATAACGCATCTAGACCATAGATAAAGCTATTTAAAAGATACAACCACGTTGCAATAGTCAAAATGTTATATTGTACCAATAAGTTTTCCTTATCTTATATACGCTATTCCAAACAAGCCCTGACCCCCCTCGTTATACTCACGGTTGTCAGAGCTTATTTCGTATCTAAATCAATCAAGCATATGTTCTTCCATATCAGTCGTTATGTAACACGTAACCCTTGATACGCAGTGACAGTAGGAGAGCTGCGCAGCGGAAGTCGCCGACGTAACATCAGACGACAAGTGGCGCGCATCGGTGTGCGTGGTGCACTCAACCATACACACATAGACGTCTGTTGTAAGATCATCTAGCGGGTACAATACGTCGCGTTGAGCGACGGCGGCTTCGGCTCTCTGTGCGACGCACAGGACAAGATGTGAATGCGTATTATTTTGAGCGTAACCGTTGAATATAGTCAAGATTAAAAAGATGACGTTGTATTGTTTTTGCATGCGGAACTGAGCAAAGTAACTTTCTCCGAGATCTTTAGAAAATCATAAGCGTAAAAAAAAAATTGACCAAGTTGTGTCGAATGGAAAAGCGTAATTTCTGCCAATGCGGGGGTATAAAAGGCGTAAGTGCTCATATATATTTATATATTGGCATTCGAACATGGCATTTGAAAAAAAAAATCCATTTGCAGCATATTTAAAATTTCTTGTTAATATTTTTTTTAATTAATGATATTTATCATGTGTAAAGGGTAGAGCGAAAATATATATTAATGAAAGCGCCCCGCTTAAGAAACAAAACCGGAGTCTTAATGTTTGGTATTCAATTTCAGCTTCTAGTTTTTTGCCGCGTGTTTCGATATCGTGTTTCTATATGTTTCGTTTTTATTGTTATCTGCTTGGATTCCATACACACTAAAACCAACTGCCATTGTCGCTTCATGGTGATAAAACAATACGAAAAGTATTAAATATCGCTTACGCATAAGTCGTATGGCGCGGTACAAAAGACATCAACGAGTGCAACGGTTCAACGAATTGCAGTTCACTTGCTGTCAATTCGGATTCCTTTTTAAGAAATATTTCTTATATTTTACTACTTAAACCAGTTTCTTTTATATTTTTATTTGAATAAAATGATAATAAAATGTGCAGATAGTTAATTTATCGGCTATCGCTCTGCACAGACGGAGGTCTCAAACTTGCTGCTTGATCTACCACAATATCAAGTTACTAACATCTAAAAGGTTAATAAGCTAAACTAACCGAACATTGAACAAAGCAATATATATAAAGTCAAAAGAATTTGCGACATTTTCATGTCATGTCTAAGTCAAAGGACAGCTTGATCACTGCGCGAGAGGCTGGTTGGTAGTGCCTTCGAATCTGGAGGTTGGGGGTTCGAATCCCGCTGGAGGGAAACATTTGCATACAAAAAGCTAATGCCCACTGTTAGGCAGAGGCCACCTTCTCAAATATCTGACAAGGTTTTGGAGCCGGAAAGGGTCCGCCGCGCCGCTCCAGTGCCGGTTTCACATGTCCGCGAAATAATATTTTTTATTATTTCCTCTCGTTCTCTAAAGGTTTAAGTTTAAAATTTCCTCTCGATCTGTTCTTTCACCGCCGAATACTTGGTAAACATTTGTATGATGAACATAAGTGTTTGGAACCAAGTCATGGAATATATATTTAGGTATATATCATCATTTATCTTTGTAGCCATATGTAAATCTATAATCTATTTTTGTCACTATGAAGTTACCAAGACACAGGAGTTACTAGTTGGGGTTTCTATGACGTGTGATTATCCGATTTATAATTATTATATTACGGAAAGTTAAAAGAATCTGCGAAATATTTGAGCTAAGCCTTAACTCTACAATAGTTTGAACTATCGCATAACAAAGTAAGAAGCACCTAAAAGGTTAGTAAGCTAAGTAAACAGAACATTATGTACGTAGTGCAAAGTGAAAAAAATTACAAAATATTTGTGTTACTCGTATATCTAAGTCAATAGAACAACCTGCACACTGCGCAAGAGTCTGACGACAGACAACATTTACTCTGTGCTTACATATTTAGTAATTAGAACACTTTTTATTTGAATTCGGAACAATACGTTACCAAAGCAGTGCAAAAGGCTGTTCACTCCGTTATTTCATAATTTAGAAACATCTATTCTATTTTGTTTTTTTTTAAGGAAAGGTGTCCGACGAGCTCACGGCTCCCCTGACGGTAAGTGATTACCGACAACCTCGTACATCTACAACATCAAAGAAGCTGCAGGTGAATTGCAGATCTGTAAGAATATTTGGGAAGTGGGATGTGGGGGGGCAGGGGAAAGAGAGAGCTTCCTGTTACCTCACTCACCAAACGAAACAGAAGCGAGATGCCTCTACTACACGGCGGTATTCTGCCAGGCCGTGGTACTACCCCGGCCGAGCCGGCCTGGTCGAGCAGCAGCTAAAGCCCCCGTTAGGCTCTACCACGTACAATAATACTTCATACTTTCATACTCATATTCTAAATGCGAAAGTGTGCGTTCCATATATTACGTTTACAAATCTAAATCGCTTAATTTTGGTAAATGCCTAAAACATCAAGGCACCATATAGGCAATTATTTGTTCTCGGGAAAGTCGCCATTTTTTTTTCCACGTAGACGAACAAAGAACTATGCCAGTAAAAAAGAAATGAGAAGAAAGTGTTTACTTACCGTATAATCTCCAAATAACTTTAACAGCTGGGGACTTACCTGAAAACAAAATACATTACTCACATTAGTTTTAATTCAACAAAATTTCTATTTATATTTAATAACTCAATATTTACTAAGAAGTTATCAACTGTTAGACTTTCTTGTAAAGAACAGATATTTTGAGTGAATTTGTAACTCGAAAGAATTTCCAACAGCGTGCCTTAAAGGCCGTGGTAGCCTAGTGGTGAAAGCGCTCGCTTTAGTTTCATAGAGCGCAAGTGACCAGGGTTCGATCTCGGCGCCGGCACCACTACATATATTAATGGCAATTTCAACTGCTTGCTCGGCGGTGAAGGAAAACATCACGAGGAAACCTGCATACCTAAGAAATAAATAAATATGTTATTTATACACATGAGCAGCGCGGCCGGCCTTATTACTTATGATACAATTGGTGGATACTATTTTTCCTCCAGCCTTCCAACTCCAAAATGATGAGCCGTGGTAGCCTAGTGATCTGAGCGCTGACTTTATTTTCATAGAGCGCGAGTGACCGGGGTTCGATCCCCAGTGCCGGCACCACTAAAATTGTTACTAGCAATTTTAAGTGCTGTATTTACGGCGTGCTCAGCGGTGAAGGAAAACATCGTGAGGAAACCTGCATGTCTGAGAAATAACAAAAATATTATTTCGAGGATATGTGAAGCCCGCCAACCCGCACTGGAGCAGCGTGGCGGGTCCTTCCTGGCTCCTAAACCCACTGTGATACTCGTATGTATTTGGGAAGGAGGCCTTTGCCCAGCAGTCGGCACTAACAGGCTACTAAGACGACGATTCGATTCACTAGCCCGCGATCAGTGATGTATCGCTTCGTGTATCAACTGGACTGATGCTCCGCGTGCAGAGAGAGCGTTGTACTCAAGGAAATGGCAAGAAAATCTCCTGACCTGTGGCTAGTGGCAGAACCACCATTATTATAAATACGACCGATCTAAGTTATTCAGAACGCTCGTCGTTCATCATTACAATGTTGAACTTGCCCACACACCGATCGAAAAGTGAAGCCATCATGGAAAAGGTTCACATGGAGGAAGAGAGAAGAACCGCGGCAGTTCAATATTCATCACGTCACTGAACTTTTAAAGTCTGTACACGATCCGTTGCTGTAGCAACGAAAAAAACAATCAAACACCTGATTGACAATCCTTTGTCGAAGAATTGATTCTGTTATTATCTATACTGAATAGTTGAAAATGTTCAGTATATCAATAAGACAGGATAGGATCGAGTATTTGCACCGTCTCTATTTTTTCGAACTCCAAACGATATAAACCAACATTCTCTGTCAGTTTTCGAACGAACAATCTAAATTTTCATCAACACGATCACAATCCGATAAAAATAAAACATTAAATTTATTGAATTAACAATCAAATCAACTTAGAGTTAACGAGCTCTATAAATACTACGAGAATATAATCTATGGTTTTATTGCACCGATACGAGAAGCACAAATATTAAACTCACTGGAACCTCTATAAAACCTTACCCAACTAACGAACAAGCAATTTATGCTTTATTATAACAAGACAGTTTAATAGATATTCAGTTATCGTTTATTAAATTTTACGCAATTCGATTTAACGACGCACGCAAACATTTTATTGTTTCAAACCAAATACCACTCCCGTTCGCTAAGTCGAGTAAGCTAATCAGTTACTATGTTTTAAACGAAGAAATATTTATTAACTTATGACGAAAAATAAGTAATTTTTTCTAACTTATTCTAGAATTATAGTTACTGCGAATGAACGCTCCATTACATTTGTTATCTTAACTTATGACGTTGTTGCTGCAATAGAAATTCTATGGTTATGTTTTGTCCAAGGTTTTAAAAGATACCTTCATATAAATTACATATATTTTTACTACAGAGAGAGAGCAAGTTGCCGAGTAAGGACTCTTAATTGGCAACTTGCTCTCTCCTTACGAGTAATACTCAACGACGGATGGGCGCAGGTCGGCGCGCGCGCTTCAGCGAAATGGAAAGCGGATAGGCGAGATGCCGCGTGTCTGGTCTTCGGCTTTCTGGAGCGCGGCCGTGCCTCGCTCGGGGTGTACGCGAGACGTGAGGAATGGAACATTTGTTTTTTTTTTATACTTTTTCGAATGTCCAAGTGGACATCAAAATTTTCTGTGTGTTGCAAAAATATTTAACTCAATATTTGTGCAACACACAGTTTATTGATTTTCGGGTCTGGTCGTGTTCCGTCGCGTCGCGTTTCTCTGACCCTGCATCTTACTGTTCCTCCGATCTTATCTATGTATATGCGTTACATCGCATTTAGGAAGGTAACAACGTGCGTGTGTCTCTGTCTTGCGGCACTATAATAACCCCTGCGCAAATGACAACTAGCGAACTGTTCAGAAGTCGTCGCCGTGTCAATTGTCACCACGAACGACTGAGATGGGACGCCTCCTTACTAGTAAATGGGTCTTCGGTTCAATCGCTTACCTACTCTGACAGTGGTGCCGGCCACCGGGGATCGAACCCAGGTCACTCGCGCTCTATGAAACTAAAGTGAGCGTCCTGACCACTAGGCTACCGCGGCTCTAACGTCGGATACAGCTGCAGAATGTGGTGCAAGTCAACCTCATCGCCTTGACCACCATAGTACCTTGACCAGGAACAATTCTTGCAGTCTGCACATTTACACGTCCCGTGCGAGAGTCGACCCGGGACTAGCTAACACACGGCTCTGTTAGCGCGTTGGTGACATTATTAAGTCTATTATTAAGCTGCGTAAACAAAATCTACAGAACAACACAGCAGATTGAGTCACGCAAACGTTCAGAGTGTAAAGTTCTTAACTAGGTAGCTTTTGTTTGATCTAGAGGATACTAAACTAAACACACAGCGTAATGAAAAATCTTTAGAAATATCCAAAAGTTACGACAGACTTCAAATTTGCTTACGTAAGTTTAAAGTTATTTAAAACGACGTTTTTTTTACATAATTCCCGTTAAACGAAGCGTTGGACATTCCCGTGCCAGGCTTCGTGTCCACTCAATCGATCACGTACGATGCTAATTCGTCGTCTACTCTAAGTGACGTCGGCTATTATGCGAAGTGCCAACGGGCGGGCGGCGGAAGATGGCGGCTCGATCGCACGCGCTTCTTGCCGGCATCAATGAGCGACAAAAACCTTTCAGCTTGGGATGAACAGGGTGACTATGTTAACGTAGGTTTTAGGTTTCAGTACTAAGTTCCAATGTAACGTGGAGCTATGCCCACAGACCTGAACAATGCTGCGCTGCCCGCACTTAGAAATGTTACTCTTACCTTAAACACATTTCGTTTTACTAAAAATGTTTTTAAACGTATAGTCAAAATGGTGCACCGATCCAATTGATATTTGTTTATTCATATTTCACGTCCATATTTTGTCTAATAACTTTTAGTAGCAAATACAAATAAATCATCCACCCACACCCACACCCACACACACAAACCAGAAATTGCTAGATAAGCACAATGTTTCTATAAAAATTTGACATGATTGTGTAATCTGTATTTGGCCTTAATGATTGTGAAAAGTGATGTATACATTGTTTTGTAAACCCCTTATGAATTGCCTAATAAATAAAAATAAGTAATGTAAGGAAATTTGAGCGTCAATAGCCTAATAGGTTAGGCAGCGGATTACGAAACATGAGGTCGTAAGTTCGAGCCCGCCATTCGACTATTGTCGTGAACCACTTCAGATACAAGCTGTAAGCTTGGTTGAAAGGTTAACAGGAATTTTAGTAACGTTACTTAATAAATAGCATTGCTAGTATTCTTAAAAAGAACAGCTTTTTCTGCAATTACCAGACTTTCCCGTAAGGCGCACTGCCTTGGTGTCTGACGCCCGGGGTGAGCGACTAAAACATTTTTGTTGGTTTTAACTGCTGCTATGTTCTAAAGACCTTTCCAAGAAATCACCGGCATTTATTTCATCGAAGGTTTGGCCTTACCCAGCTGGCTCGACGACTTGGTGCAGACTGTATTGTAACCTAGTGGCGTGCAGGGGATTTTACCATATGACATGCTAAATATTTGTATCACAAAACTAAAGGTACTCTTTCTAAAACGATGTAGGTCTGGAACAGGCCGGCAGTAGAACTAAAAGCTTCATAACGTTTAGATGGTGGTAAATTTAAACAGCGCATATTTGTGTTTAAAAGTCAAAGCAATATTTTTACTACATTATCATAAATTTAATTTATTTAATTATAGTGAAATAAGAAACTTATTATATGAAAATAAAAATAACTATGTAATAATATTAATTATGTCGTAATCTGACGTAAAATATAGAACATTCTGTCTATCCGTACGTACATAACTCAATAATAAATAAAAAAAAATTACATTTATATTTTGAAAACCTGAAGTTCCACTGACTGCTGTATTGTGACCGCATTTCACGGACTATCCCGGTGGCGGTTAGACATATGGTCACTCTAAGGCCGCGACTTTCCCAGCGCTGCAGGTCGTCGCCCTCGCATTGTTTATTATTATTTCTGTCCATTTGTTTAGCTGCAGCGGCGTGCGCCAACTGCGGGCCTACCGATCACGCTACCGCTAGATGCGGTACGAAGGCAGTTTGGTATTGAATAATATTAAAATTAGTTAAAATATTAAAGTGAGCAGAATATTGGAAATTTTTTTAAACTATTGAATTTCCGGCTAGAAATTTGGGTAAAATTTGTTTCGAATGCCTTTAGATGTCTTAGTAGGGTAATATTTATTAATGACTGCAGTCAGATATGCGCGAGCTGTAGATAAGGTCCGAAATGACATTTGAAACTGACCGCGTCTATGTGATATGATAAAGGTGACGTAATAAGATTGCGTTACACCAACACCACATCGGATCTCTTTGCTTAGTTGCTTCGTCAGATACCGGAAGACTAATAGAACTGCATCTGTTATTTCGTGAATACTTACAATGCAATAATATATCTTGTACGTAAAGTAGCAGCCTGTTAATGCCCACGGCTTGGCTAGGGTCACCTAAAATATCTGAGAGGGTTTTGGAGCCGGGAAGGATCCGCCATGCTGCTCCAGTGCGGATTGGCGGGCTTAACACGTCCTCGAAATAATCGAAGTCTTCCTCATGATGTTTTCCTTCATAGCCGAGCGCTTGGTACATAGTCCGTACTTAAAATTGCTTTTAACAATTTGAATGGTCCCGGCAACGGGATTCGAACGCAGGTCCCTCGCGCTCTATGCTAGCACGTTGAAACGTTGTGAATATATAAATAAAAGAATAAACGCGAAAAGATCTATTAGTTTATATTCGTGGGAGTTTAAATCAGAAGCAAAAAAGAGGACTTCAACCAGAATGACGTTGAAGTCTTTTAGATGTAGTTTTGTAATGCATACATCAAAGGCAGTTGGATATTTAATGGTGTAAGTTCTACATTGTCGAAAGTCGTCACGAAGTCGTTGAACCGTTACATAATTGACCACAAAGCCTATCGCAAGTGCTATGGGTGCCAATGATAAGGTCTGTCCACACAAATCACTGTACAAATTTATGCATGTTTTAAACTATCTAACATTCTCTCAAGATCGATGAAAAATATCTTGAAAAAAAAAAGAGACGCTCTTTATTTAAACACAGAGTAAAATAATGTCCCTTTGTCCTTCCTCAAGGTCAACCGTTTTGCATTGAAAATATGAAATTCACAACAAGATAATAACAAAAGCGTACGTACATAATTATCTCTTGTATTTACGCGAATACTGCACATTTGAAGTGATACTATTATTTTACCACGGTTGCCTAAATGCGATAAAATCCGTAAATATCTCCGTATATACTAAATTAAATTATTTCTTTCTATACAGTTCCAAATTAACAATAGCGTTATTAATTCTTCGTCGCGTTTTTCTACGGCGTTTCCGCAGTGCGAAGCAACCTGAAGCGCCGGCGGTCGGGACGTCGCTGGTGACGCGTCCACTTTCTCCGCAACGGTATGGTGAGGCCAGGTGCGGTAGAAATCGTGCAAGCAAACAAGGTATTTCCACTTTTTGTGCTTTATTCCACATTAGCTTGATTTAATGTGCCATGATCAAGTATGCGATGACCAAACTTCCGATTTACAGTAAGAAAACAACCTAAAAGCTATGCGGGGAAGGAGTCCGTTTACGCTTTTCCTTCGCTATACTATCACATCATAAATTACTTAAAACATTTAAGAGTTAACTTATTTATATTTTTTTAATTTCTGTTTTATTGATAAACGCGCACACAGATGGTACCATGAGGCAAAACCTCTCTGTATAAATATTCTTCCTATATCGTAGTCTCCATGCCTTTAAATGATAGGTAGCATGCAAAAGTACTATTTGTGAAAACGTTATTTATTCCGATTCGAATATAAATATATCGTAATGTTCTACACGGTTTCCGTATTTGTTGCAGACATCTGTCAGAGTGAGGAGTGATGGATGCCTCGCATCAGGATCGCCTCACTACCACAGTGGAAGGCAGAGACGAATATGTAAACAGTTGTATTTACATTTTGGCTGATTTAGAGATCTTATAATATGGTAAACATACAAAATGTAAGAGTAGAGACAGTGTAAATATCAAAGAAATAATAAAAGGTATATTTTTCGAGGATGTGTGGGGGGATTTACACAACCCACATAAGAGCAGGCTCCAGAACCTGCTCAAATATTGTGAGGAGCTCTATAAATAGCACCAGGACATTTATCGTCTGATAGAATATCTGTGTGAAGTAGATGCATCTTGTGGTTCTGCGTTTTGTTCGGTGAGTGAGGTAACCGAAGGCCTACTGCCCTCCTATCTCCCCGAATATCCTTAAAGGCCGGCAGCATACCTTCAACTACTCTGATGTTACAGATATAGGTGGGAGTCAGAAATAACTTATCATCAGGCGAATGACTTCATTTTAATATTTTATGCAAAAAAAAGGAAATTATATAATTTGAATAACATTGCAGACTGTACATAAAAACAGACAAATATATGAACGTCGCGTAGAAAGCAGATCACAAGTAACATGAAGTCGAAAGTCCGAGCGAGGGGAATTATAATTTATAATTTGACGAGATTCATGTCACTCGCGGAGACCTTCTCTTTTGTTTTGTGTTTTCATATTTCACTGCGTACCGAGTTATATGAAAATATGAAGGAACACAATAACATTTTATGGTCAACATTAGTTTATTTAAGGTTGTAAAACCTATTGTACAAGTACTGTACCCTTATCTGACTAAGAAGACTCTGGCGATCGATCAGCTGATGGAATCCACCTCACCCCACAATCCTAAGTCAACCGATGTGACAATCGCATACATGGGACACAGTCGAATGATTTCTAATTTTAATTAACTTTATCCCCCCAGTTAAATATCATTACAACATTCGAGAGGCAGCCTCCGACGTAAAAAAGATCTTTTACAATTCCGTGTCGTCGAATGTGACGTACGTTGTTAACGTGTTATAAAATTGTTTTACTGCAAGAATTTGTAATATTTAGTTAAAAACTCTATTTGATTTTGATGCGTATTGTCTAATGAATTGTGCATGTCTATAACTATTTACAATAAGCTGCATATTAAAGAGTTTGAATATTAGTATGTTTAAAAATATTCTTTACAATACAAGAGTTGTTATATTGTAAAGGAAAATATTAATGATGAAAAATTACGTTAGTAATTTCTTTCTATTGTGTTTCTAAATTTGATGGTATAGCAGTAAATATTGTGACATTGGCTTTGTGATAATTAATATAAGACTATTTTTTTATATAATAGGTTATAATTAAGAATTGTCTATAATTGGATTTTTCCTTATTTTAAATAATTTTGTTATTGATTTTGCCATGTAATTTGTTTTATATTTAAGTTGTTTTGTTAATTTGCAAGGAATACATTTTATTATTGTAATTTTTTTATATTTTTGGATGTAAATGAATGATCACGTGTGTAGCAGTAGTGTAAAGCGTTGTAGAACCTATAATTAAAATTGCGCGCAGTTCTGACGGTAGAATGTAATAGTTAAATGTGGCAATTTCAATCTTAATTGTACCACATTCTCGCAGATAAAAGATTTATATATTTATATGGTGTTTGCTCAATGTATAATAATGTTATATAATGGAAACTGTTGGATTATGTGTAACAATAAACCTCAAATTGTAACTCGTTTCTTTTATAATGCAATTTGTTTTTCGTATAGTTATAAAAATACAGTATAGGGGTAGAGTAAGGTTTTTCTTTGGTACGATTCAGCGAAGACTAACGTAACGGTACGGCCACTTTTCTCCTCTCCGGGAGATAAAACGTGACAGGGCTCGAGCTCCATTGCCGGACGTGCAACGTCTTTGTACATAGCTATTATACATAATATGAAGTAAACGCCCCGCTAGTTTTTGTCGAGAGACTTTCTTTCGTTAACAGGGGTCCGAACGCGACACAGTATCAGCAGCGTCGTCGTTCCTTTTTTGTTTATGTAACTTGCGGGCCTACTGCTCGCGAGTCTCTACCGAAGTCTCTATGAAGCCGTAAAGGCCACAAGACAACAGCAGATCTACCGCGGGGAGGTTTTAGTCAGTCCGGCATCTTTAATGCTGATCCCGACATAACCAGTCACCGGAGACGGTGAGGGGTGGGTGCGAGCACCTTTCCCCCACGTTAAACTAAAAAAAAAATTAAAAATAATCACCCAGGACCCATAAACTGTAACTCTAACCACTAAGCCATGCAATCGTCAATAATGATATTACAAGTTGAATTATTTTTTATAGTTATAAATAAATTGATTTGTAAATTTCCGACTATCCTATATAATTCATAGTTTCATAGTTGTGCCGTTCATTGGCAGTTCACAGTTACCTAATCTGTTTCTAATTAAATCACAACACAGTTACGTAAGTCGACCGACGAATTTTTACGTGTTAGAGCCATGTGACGGGATACTATCACGGCCTTGCAGAATACCCTCGTGAAGTGGAGGCATCTAGTGCTTCTGCGTTTCGTTCAGTCATTGAGGTAACCGGAGGCCCAATCCCGCTCCCCTCCCCCCTCCTCTTCAACCCTCTCATCTTCCAAATACCCTTAAAGGCTGGCAATGCACCTGCAGCTCCTATGGTGTTGCATGTGTAAATGGGCGACGGTAATCACTTACCATCACGCGAACCGCTTGCTCGTTTGCCGCCTTTCCCATAAAAAAAATAAAATATAAATAATAAAAAAAAATTTAATTCATAGTAGCGATAGAAACTACATCGTATTGACAATTGTAATAATCTCTTGTACTAATTTCACACCACATTTTATTCATACCCAGAAAATGCCGTAAGGCGAAAACGTTTGGTTAGTTATATAAACAAACAAAACGTGTTGTGAACCTGGTATAAAAGGTAATAATAATTGTCAATTAAAATATGTAAATGGTAGAGTCGGGAGAGGAAGACCTAGGGGAACATTTCATGATCAAATCGCAGACGTTTTGAAAAGTGTCCAGGTCAATAGTACTCTAAACCAACGGGCCGTATGTCAGGACCGTACCAAGCAGAAAAAGATTGCCCTCGCCTACCCCGTTGGTAACAAGGCTTGAATATATACATACATACATTGAAATATATTGTTTTAGATTCACAAATGATATAATAAATCACGTAACCAAACTAAATAATTCGCACAAAATATTTAGAAATATCAATTAATTTCATTTGAATGCGAATAAAATGCAATAACAATGCAATAACGCTTTGAAAATACCGTCGATACGCTAAAACGGACGATTCGTTCGATTAACCGCTTTCGGTCACGCGCTGTGTTACGCGGTCGTGCTCGATGCGTCATCAGCACCAGCGACCGCTCTGGTTGCCAACAGGACCGGTTGCGACTGGGCCGCGATCTTCGGCTGGCAGGGAACACCCTTTCCCACCCATTTCCTGTCTGCCCGATCGCAACAAAGACGTGTGTCAGGACCGTAGCAAGTGTAAGAAGATTGTCTCTGCCTACCCCGTTGGGAGCAAGGCGTGAATATATACATAATATGATCGCAATATTTTGGGGTGGACACACAAGGGGGCAGCCGTGATAGCCTAGTGGACAGGGCGCTTACTTTAGTGTCATAGAGCGCGAGTGACCCGGTTTCGATCCCCGGTGCTGTATTTACCACGTGCTTAGCGGTGAAGGAAACCATCGTGAGGAAATCTGCATGTTTGAGAAATAATAAAAAATATTATTTCGAGGATGTGTGAAGCCAGCCAACCCGCACTGGAGCAGCTTGGCGGGCTTTTCCCGGCTCCTAAACCCTCTCCGATACTAGTATTTGAGAAGGAGGCCTTTGCCCCGCAGTGGGCACTTACTGACTGTCACTTTACACAAGGGGGCGCAGAGCAACAGTTCCCTTTTTATATTATCTGTTTGTTATGTGCTTTAAGGTCCGTTCCACTAGGTCGTGTCTTCCTGTAGCCCTTTCTAGCTGCTGCCAATCGTGTCTCGTTTTTAACGTCCAGAAATCACTGCCTACTGTTAAAAGTATTGAAATTATTAGCTATTGAAATTTTTGAAAATATTGGCAATTCTACCACTGCTTACCCTAACAGGGATTACAGGCGTGAATTGTGTTGTTTGTTATCGCGTGACACCTCCAAATAATAATACTTTTACCAAGCAGATTGTAAATAAGAATTTACCTCTTTATATTGCCGTCTCAGATTGCAATTAACGTGCCAATTCTTTTTAGTAATCGAGTCTCACTTCAGGATCATTTGGCCTCAAGGAATTGCCATTAGTAGGTCGTGTTGCATGGCGTAATATCATTGACACTACATCTGTCAATCAATTCCTCTGATCTTATCGCATATGTGTCACATCAGATACATGTAAAGACGAACGTGCGCCTGTGTGCACGGGACACACAACATTCTCTGCGCAGTTGACAACCGTCGCTTGTATCCGGACGTGAAATCTACCATCATCAATGCCACCATCATATCCTCCCATTTTGATTGATACCAGTGAGCGGTGGAAACTTTACTTCTTCTTCTTGCCTTAATTCTAAACTCATTTCTAGCAATCTATGTATATCTCATTCAGAATTACATGCTTCTGTGACCTGAATAATACTTATGATTATAAATTTCTCAATCATCATTAATAACTTCGTCTCTGTCTAGCACGCGCATCTCTCCCTTTCACCCCCAAGCGTTGTTTTTTTAGAGTACTCGCGCGCTTTCTCATCGAGCAGTCCGCAACTATGACACTAGTCTATGGTATATACAAAAGAAATATTCTAATGTCAATTTTCATAAGTCCAGATTTACATTTTTAAAAAAGGTTCCTACTTACTCTCTTATCTATTAGAGGATGTTTTATTTGTAATTGCTTATTTTGGCATTTTGTATCAGTGCATGAAAGTGGAAACAATTAACGATTAATCGATACGTAATCGATTTTAATTGAATGTGAAATGAATGTCACGTTGAGCTAAACATTTCGCACGCCTAAATATAACAAATCTATAAAATTGTAATTTAGAGTTTTGTTATTGTAGAGAATACCAGTAATGTTTAGAGCTTAGTTATTAGAAACCAGGGTTCACCATTAATAAAATGTATACGTATGCTTTATCGAAGAAATTTAGAAACAGTTCAATGCATTGTCAGCCGGTTGAATATTATTTGTGTCGCGCTTTCATCGCCTCCTACGGCCATAGACGAGAGACTTTGTTAAGTGCTTTTCTTCAATCATCATTAATATTTTCCACGCCATAATTTTATCTCGCTCCAGTTGCCATGGCAACGCTCCTACCTACGCACGTTTTCGCCGCCAACGCACGTATTAATGACTATACTAACTTACAATCTAGCGTCAGTTGATGGTAATGCAAATGCCTCTTTACGGTTCTAGGGCCTCAAAAGTAGAGATACATTTGTGCACACTTTTTGTACTTATTTTCTTAATAATGATATCTTGTTTTTACGCGAACACTGCACATTTGAAATGAAATCATTATTTACTATATATTATTATTATTATGCTACTATATACATGTCATATATTATTTAGTGCTTTCCACCCCCTTGTGACCACGGCTGCTGTAAAGCACTCGAGACGTCGGGAATATAAAAACAAAATGAAACGTGACAAAATTCGTAAAAAAAAGTTAAATTTCAAACTTTTTTTTTGTTGCGAAGTTTCAATTGAAATTACAAAATTTCACCTGTAGCACAGAACCTAACACCTTCGTATAGAATAATAAAACGTATACAAAGCTCTTTGAAACTGCACAAGGGTTAATAGCCGGAAGTTTTGGAGCCGGGAAGGGCCCGTCACGCTGCTCCAGTGCGGGTAGGCGGGCTTCACATATACTCGAAATAATATTTTTTTAATATTTCGCAGACATGCAGGTTTCCTCAAGATGTTTTCCTTCACCGCGGAGCACGTGGCAATACAGCATCTAAAATCGCTATTAACAATTTAAGTGGTGCCGGCATCGGAGTCTGAACCCAGGTCACTCGCGTTCTATGAAACTAAAGCCCTGGCATCTAGGACCTCTTTTGTGTGTGGGTGTGTGTGTGTGAGGAACAGTTTTGTATCAACATTTATTCGAACATACC